>CAMAPF010000118.1:1412243-2118364 GCA_945859915.1 Cuscuta epithymum
CAAAGATATGGTTAGTCTGATCACTATAACTCATACAAAAGGGGCATATAGAAGGCTGAACCACCATCTGGAACCTCTGCAAATTGTCTGATATTGGAAAAAACTTCTGAACTAATCTCCACATAAAAACTTTAATCTGCAAATGTTGTTGTTTATGCCAAATATGCTTGTATGTAAAAGTAGAAGCCTGGGATTTTCTAATCTCATTATAAGCAGAAGATAATGTGAAATTTCCATGAATGTCAGGCTCCCAAACCCATATACCTTCTGGGGTGCTACTGCAAAGACCACTGGCTTCCTCATGAACTGCACAAAGTCTCTTCCAAATAGGAGAATCTGTAAGTTTGATTTGCATAGACTCTCTTCTTTGATATCTAGCTTTGAAGAAGTCACACCATAGGGTTTTCTGGGTTTTCCACTTCCACCATAGTTTGAGGGTAAATGCTTTTTCTACATCCGTTAAATTCCTTATTCCCAGACCTCCTTCCTCTACCGGAAAACATAGCTTAGCCCATCTAACCCAATGAACTTTCTGTTTATCTCCTTTTTGACCCCAGAAAAATGCCGCCATTTTTCTCTCCAAAGTAGTAATCACTTTCTTGGGAAGAATGTCAGTGGCCAAAACATGATTAGGAATACAACTTAAAACATGCTTAATAAGTATCAACCTGCCTCCCTGAGTCAACTGCTTCTGTCTCCAAGGAGTAAGCTTGGCTTCAAACTGATTAATAAGGCTAGAACAATGATGGAATCTGTTTATACCTTTGTGTAGGGTAGCCCCAAGATATTTCATAGGTAAATTAGCCTTCCTCATCCCCAAAATAGCCTTAATCACAACACTTCTATAATTAGCTTTCTTTCCACAAATAAAGCTACTCTTTTGGAAATTAATGGTTTGACCAGAGGCAGCTTGATAATCACTAAGATTACAATAGTTATACTCCCTTCATCTCATTAAGATTTTCTCATATTTTCTTTCGGTCGATTCTACTAAGATTTTACTATATCACATTTGTTAAAAATGTTACGTAGTAGATGCTTTGTGAAACACTCATTTAGATACTCGTATATGATATTTTTATGAATTAAGCGTAGACGGTGTAGCACTTAAATACTTAAATAACTTAAAAAATGACACAAAGAGGACAACACAAAAAATTGTAGTGTATTCCTCCAATAAATGTGGCTGGACAAGTTGACCTAACGTTATTTTACCTAACAAAGTAGGAGACTACTTTTGACAAAAAAAAACTATGTACTTTAATTTCATAAAAGGGTACAAGTATTAATGCATACAAGAGAAGGACACAATATAGAGGTACTAACTCATATTCATAATTATAATGTTTTTAAATTTAGATATTATTTATTTCATTTTCTTTTCCTTTTAATCCCAAATTATAAAGGAAAATTCCAACTTTATTTACTAATAAATACATCTTAATTAAGTATAATAAATCTAATTTATCATACTTAATGAATTCTATCAAATGGAGCAATCCTTCAACATAATGAATTAAATATATTAATCTAATTGATAATTAACTCATTTATTTTCGGCATTATGAATTAAGTACATTGTATTTAATCCAATTAATAATATTTAATCCAATTAATAATATTCAAGCATTCTAACAATTCAATCGGAAGGTATAATCAATGATTGTGTGACTCGTATGGCCTTATATATTAAGCACTAATGAAATTAAAGTTTTCGCAGAATCTTTAGATGATTTACCAGACAAACTTAATATATAAGGACATTTGCGAGGACTATTCAAACTCTGTAATATAGAGCTCATAGTGATACGGTCCTTTCATTCACAAACATTCAACTAAGTCTAAAACTTGATATTGTGTCTATTCCAATAACTTAGTCTTTGTCTCGAAATCTTTCTAGATGATCCATAACGATCATATTCGATATCCAAAACGAATATATCTTTGCATTGATCAATGACTCTATGATCCCTCTATATATGAGAAGTAGAATGTTCTCTCTTAATCTATTATGAGGAATGAATCCTTTCTTGGCTCTACTAATACTCCATGTGTTTCGTGATGCACCCCGATTGGAGTGCAAGCGTTGGTCATGGTCAAAGTACATCACTCTGCACATGAATACGTATTGACCTCAAGTTGGAGGACTATTAAAATACTCTATATACCTATAATTCCATAGACATATGCTAGGACTTATCAGATGGTCTCTGGGTGGGTATGACAATATTCTCTAAAATACCTATGTGATCATCATGATTTCCAAAGAGCATGATCACTTATCCCCCTGGGACTACATCAATGTTCTCCAGCGAGGGGATAGTGTTAGTCTCCAATTTTGATAGATTTTGATGATGCCACTATACTAAACAAATTTACATTGAGTCTTATTTTCAGAAGTAACATTTAAATTTAAAATCATAAGTGACAAAAATAAATGTACAATCTTTAAGATTAATGATATATTACCGGATACATAAAAATACAATAAGGTAACTTTTTACCTTCATAGGATATTTAAATCCTACCGGCATATATCATTTTACTCAAAGATTAAATATAGGTCACATTTGAGATGCTCGAATACATTGAATATTGATTGGAAGACAAAAATTAAATACACGGTCCTACAGCATGGGAGGACTTCTTGGAGTGAAGCTGCAGCGGCTGAAGACACACCCATACCGCAGCCCAATCATTCAAGACAGAAAACAAAAATATTAAAAGCTCCTGCACAAGAAGACAAATGTACAATTCGTCCTTGCCAGACCCTCAACGCACAAGATTAATCCATCTCAACCAACGGATGAGATTGATCAACCATGAAGGCCTATAAATATAGGTAGAAGCATGAGTTCAAAAATAAGCTTGAGCATCCTAAGTGGAGAAATACTTTCATCAAAGCATATACGAGATATCTAGCAAAAGAGAAAGCGCAAACTCAACTTTACTCTCTGCTTAGCCTCATGCTTCACTAAGCTCTTAGATTAGATCAATACTTTTACATTTTTAGAGCTTAGTTCATAGTTGGAGGTTAGAACTTTCTTGTAACATTTCACAAGTGGTTGTAAACACTTAGGAGAACAGTTGTTCGGATCCTAAAGTGTAGTTAGATAGATAGAGTACCTTTTGATCCCCACTGGATCAATTGAGAAAAGTCTAAGGACTGAGTAACTTTGAGTGGTGTTATACTCATTGTGAAAAACCTTCAATCTAGGCCTAAGAGTTGTAAAGGCTAGATTGGCACTAAGTGTATTGGGTTGAATACTTTAGTGGTAATCCATTTGAAAGAGAATGGGACTGGACGTAGGAGGATTACACCACCTCTGAACCAGGATACATCGTGTGTTGATTTCACTTCATTCAACAAAACACACACCCAGCACTTCTCGTATAAAGATTGTAGTTTGCCAGCAGCATCTTAAGCAGTTGTCTTAATTGACCCAACTGCTTATCCTTCTGCTTAATTACTCACTCTCTTTGAGGCTATCTCCACACAGTTCACTTGCTAAAGCATTACCAAAAAGGTTGTTCTATCAGTTCTCGGAAATTCACTTTCAAAGTATAGCAGGTGCCTCAGCAGTCTCCTCAATACCACCCAACTGCTGAGCCCCCTGCTCACACACATATATTTCCTTTAAACAACTCAACATCACCAGATCCTCATAACATCATCACACGAAGTTTTGCTTAAAAGGATCTCTGAAAATCTGCTCATAACCTAAGCAGGTGACTCAGCAGTTCCCTCTGTACCACCCAACTGCCAAGACCACTGCTCCAGTTAAACTTCATCTTAACCTTACTTAAGTACCTTTTCAGACATCTTTCTTGCGTTCTAAACAACGTTTCATCATCACTCTCATCATAAAGTCAATATTTCTTTAGCAGTTACCTCAGCAGGTTCCTGCTACCTAGTCAACTGCTAAGCTAACTGCCAAGCCAACTGCTAGCTATCTAAGTCCAATCTTCCCAGAATTAGAAAGCGGTCAAACACTCATTACATAAAGGGTAAAGACTTCCGCTGTGCATTTGTTAATCTCTCAAAACGATTATAGAGCAATTCATCTAGAGGGAAAACTTCATAAAGTTGAAAAAGATTTAAAAGTCTATTCACCCCCCCCTCTAGACTTTTACCCTATCCGGGACCGTCAAGTGGTATCAGAGCAGAGTGTTCCTAGAGTCAGTTTCTGACTAATTTGAACTAAAGATCCAAACCACTCTACCTCCACTTTCTAAAAATGGACAGTCAGTTAGCCAAGAATCTTTTGTTCAACTTGAACAAATTTGATGACTGGAAAATAAGGATGAAAGCACATCTCAGTGCCTTACATGATGAGATGCTTGAAGTAATTACTGATGGACCTATCAAAATAATGAAGGTCATCACATCCAGAACCACAGAAGGGGCAGATGATGTATACATTCCAAAACCCAAGATGGAATGGACAACTGAGGACAGGAAGAGAAACAATCTTGACAACATTGCCAAGGACATTCTCTTCAAATCTGTTGATGAATCTATATTTCCCAGAATCAGGAAATGCGAAACTGCCAAAGATGTCTGGGATGAGCTAACAAAGATTGGAGCAGGGGATGAACAGGAGAAGGACAATAAATTAACCATAGCCCTCAAGAAATTTGAGGATTTCAAAATGCTGTCATCTGAATCTATCCATGAGATGGAATCCAGATTCCTGAAGATTGTGGCGGAGATCTCTGACCTTGGGAAAGAACTTTCTCAAAAGGAAATTTCCCTTAAAATCTTGAGAGGTCTGCCATCAAAATGGGACATGAAGGTAACTGCTATGAGAGATAGCAGAGATCTCAGAACTTTGTCAACTGACAAACTCTTCAGTGATCTCAAGGCCTATGAATTTGAAATGAAGGAGATCAAAGAAGAGAAGGAAAATGAATACAAGACACTGGCTCTAGTGTCTGAGCCAAGCACTTCAAAATCTGCTGAAAAATCCCTCAATAATCTCCTCACTGACGAGCAGTTTGCTATGTTTGTGAGGAAATTTAAAAGATTCATGAAGAAGGAGGGAACTGCTCCAAAGAAAGCATACAACCTGCCACCTAGAAGACAAGGGAGACCTCAATCCAGTGAGGAAACTGTTCTATGCTACAACTGTAGACAGCCAGGACATTACAAAAATGAATGCCCTCTGCCCTTAGCCCAGAAGTATCAAGGGCAGCAGGCGACTGGTCTCAAAGCTAGTTACAAGAGGGACTTCAAAAGCAAAAGACAAGCTTTTGTAAGTGAAAAGAAAAAGGAGGAACCCCAATCTGAAGATGAAAGCAGCTCAAGCAATGAAAGCTCTTCATCTGAAAGCTCAGAGGAAGCACTTCTATGCCTGGGATCCTGGCAGGTGGCTGAAAAAGGAGGCAGCCGGCTCACTGGAGAAAGCAGCAGATGGCTCAGTGAAGATGATGAATACAGCTCCCCTAAATGCCTAATGGCCAAAGACCACTACAATGATGTTGAGGTAACATCCTGCTCTTCTTATAGCTCTAGTGATTCTGGACCAACCAATATTACACTGGAATCCTTATTACAAGATTTCCAAAAAGTCCAAAATCACCATGTTCTCTTAAGATCAGAAAATGATAGATTAAAACAAGACATTAAGGCCATTCATACAAAATTGTTAGATGCCTTAACCAAAAATAATGTCCTAGAAGAAGAGAACAAAGAGCTGAAAGACAAAATGAATAACTTCAGCATGGATAGTAAAACATGTGACTCTACTGCTGAAGTTGTTCTAAATAAGAAGAGAAGAGGGCTCGGATATGTATCCCCCACCAGACTCACTCAAAACTCACCCTCCACAAGCCACCAACAAAATACAAGTAAGCTAATCTACCAAAAATCCCATTCTCAAAATGTTCCCATAAGAAGGAACCTGCCAGCTCCCAAATCAAAATCCAATCCCCTGTATAGACAAAAACTTCCCAACCATCAAAACCCAAGAACCCGTTGGCAATCAACCAATAAGACCAACCACAGTCAAAACACTAAGCAGTCTCCTCCAAAAGTCAATAATCCATTTTCCACTTCAAGAAGAAAAAGGATTAACAATTACATAGCCATCCCCCATGATTATAATACTTCAAATGGCTATAGACCAATCTGCTTAGAACTAAATGGTTCTAGATGGGCATGGATGCCCAAACTTATACAAAGGAAGTTGCCCACTAACTTGTGGGCTACTGCTCAACAATGATGAATACAGGAAGGTGCTGGAGCAGTTGACTCACAAACATGGTACATAGATTCAGGCTGCTCTAGGCACATGACAGGCAGCAGGCGGCTCCTGTCAAACTATATGGCAAGCGAAGGACCCAAAGTTACTTTTGGGAATGTGGAAAAACAAGGAGAAACCAAAGGAGTTGGAGACCTATCCATCAATGGACTTACAATCCAAAACATATCTTATGTTAAAGGATTAAAGTTCAATCTCATAAGCACAAGCCAGCTCTGTGACAATGGCTATAATGTTACATTCTCCAAAGACATCTGCTTGATTAGAGATGTCAAAAATGACAAAACTGTGCTCACTGGTAGAAGGAAGAAGAACATGTACATTGTTGATTGGAGCTCAACTAAAGAAGGGATCTGCTTGGTAACAAAGGCAGATTCAAATTTGAGTTGGGAATGGCACAACAAATTAAGCCATCTCAACTTCAAAACAATCAACAAATTGTCCAGAAAAGGATTGGTGAAAGGACTTCCTGAAATCAACTTCAAAAAGGACCACCTCTGTGATGCTTGTCAAAAGGGAAAACAAACCAAGGTATCATTCAAATCAAAGGAAGTGGAATCATCAATCAGGCCCTTAAGCCTACTACACCTTGACTTGTTTGGACCAGTAGAACCAACGAGCTTAAGTGGTAGAAGGTACACTCTAGTTGTGGTTGATGATTACTCAAGATACACCTGGACCATATTCCTAAAGAAGAAGAATGAGACAGAAAAGAAGCTCCCTGAATTGATGAGACTAATTCAAAATGAGAAAAGCCTCTCAATTCAAAAGATCCGGTCAGATAGAGGTACTGAATTTATTAATTCTATAATAATTCAGTACTGTGAGGAAAATGGAATTCATCACCAAACCTCAGCAGCAAGAACACCTCAACAAAATGGTGTTGCTGAAAGAAGGAATAGAACTCTCAAAGAAGCCGGAAGGACAATCTTAGAAGCAGCTGGTTTACCCAAAAGATTTTGGGCAGAAGCCATCAACACTGCTTGCTACACACAGAATAGAAGTCTCATTCATAAGACTTACAAAAAGACTCCATATGAACTATGGAAAGAAAGAAAGCCTAATGTTAGTCATTTCCATGTGTTTGGATCCAAATGCTTCATTCTAAACAATGGAAAAGACTATCTCAAGCCATTTGATCCCAAATCTGATGAAGGGATCTTCCTGGGCTACTCAGCAACAAGCAAGGCATTCCGGATCCTCAACAAAAGAACTCTTGTGGTAGAAGAATCAATCCATGTGGTTTTTGAAAAGCACCCCACTGCTCAATCAAAAGAAGAAGGTGAGTCATCTAACTCAAAAAGGGACACTGGAAAGGCTCCAAGCTGCCTTCCAGGAAATGATAAAGAAAAAATAGCTGAATCTAATGTCAGACCACGGCCAGCAGTTGACTCAACTGTCAGCTCACTGCCAGCAGGTGACTCACCCACAAACATCCCTCCAGACCTTCATAAAATTCCTAATCACCCTACTCTACCAGAAGATAGTGACGAAGAAGAAGAAGAGGATGACCAACAAATCCAAACCAACATCAATCAGACATCTGACATTAGATGGCTGAATCAACATCCACCACAACAGATTATTGGAAACATCCATGAAGGGGTTCGTACTAGATCAGCAATTCAAAAAGAGGCACTATTCTCATGCTTCATCTCACAAATTGAACCCAAGAAAATTGAAGAAACCCTACTTGACTCTGACTGGATACAAGCCATGCAAGAAGAACTCAACCAGTTTGAAAGAAATAATGTATGGGAGCTTGTATCCAGACCCTATCATCAACATGTGATAGGAACTAAATGGGTGTTCAGAAACAAAATGGATGAGGAAGGCACCATTGTCAAGAACAAGGCAAGACTGGTAGCCAAAGGCTACTGCCAGGAAGAAGGTATAGATTTTGATGAAACCTTTGCTCCTGTTGCTAGATTAGAAGCAATAAGAATATTCTTGGCCTATGCTGCTCACAAGCAATTCACAGTCTATCAAATGGATGTGAAAAGTGCCTTCCTAAACGGTCTACTAGAAGAGGAGGTCTATGTGGAGCAACCTCCTGGTTTTGAAATCAATAGAGAGAAGGATCTAGTCTACAAACTGCATAAAGCTCTTTATGGACTCAAACAAGCCCCAAGAGCATGGTATGACACTCTCTCTGATTACTTAGTGAATAATGGATTCACTAAGGGCAAAGTAGACAAGACTTTATTCAAAATTGAAGAAGGTCCCCACATATTGCTTGTTCAAATCTATGTTGATGACATAATTTTTGGAAGTTCAAATCAAGCATTGTGTGAGAAATTTTCAACTCTCATGCAAAGCAAGTTTGAAATGAGCATGATGGGAGAGTTGAATTATTTTCTGGGACTACAAGTGAAGCAGACTTCTCAAGGTATCTTCATCAACCAAGCCAAATATACAAGAGATCTCATGAAAAAGTTCAAGGTCGAAAACAAGTCAACTGTGAAAATACCCATGAATACATCCCAAGGTCTAAGTCAGGATGATGATGGCAAAGATGTTGATCCCACACTTTACAGAGGTCTGATTGGTTCCTTGTTATATCTCACCACTAGTCGGCCAGATATTTCCTACTCAGTTGGTGTGTGTGCAAGGTTTCAATCTAAGCCTAAGGAAAGCCATCTTCTAGCTGCCAAGAAAATTCTGAGGTATCTAAAAGGCAATCCTAACTCTGGATTATGGTACCCAACAAATGGAGGTTTTGAACTCTATGGTTATTCGGACTCTGACTTTGCCGGATGCAAAATTGATAGAAAAAGCACCTCAGGAACTTGTCAATTAATTGGTGGAAGACTTGTTTCATGGTTCAGCAAGAAACAAAGCTCAATTGCTACAAGCACTGCCGAAGCTGAATATATAGCTGCAGGCAGCTGCTGTGCTCAAGTTCTTTGGATGAAACAACAATTAAAGGATTATGGAGAAGAAACAAAGGAGATTAGCATACTGTGTGATAACACAAGTGCTATAGCTATCACTCATAATCCTGTGTTTCACTCAAGAACCAAGCATATTGAGATCAGGCACCACTTTATCAGAGAGCATGTTGAGAAGAAAACCATCAAGCTTGAGTACATCCCCACCGAAAAGCAGCTGGCTGACATCTTCACCAAACCATTGAATGAAGCTAGATTCAACCAACTAAGGCAAGAGCTTGGTATGTTAGATGATCTAGATCAAGTAAGGGAATAACCCTGCATCTATTCAGGGGGAACCTAATTCCATAATCAAGGGGGAATTCCTAGCCATCTGCTGAGGGGGAACTAACAGGGGTAGCCATCTCAGGCTACTCACAATCCAAAAGGAATGAAGCATCAAGGTCCAAGAAGGTCTAAGAAAGAGGGAATCAAAATTCAAGAAGTAGGCTCAGCAGGTGACTACTCAAGACAGCAGTAGGGTCAGCAGGCAACTGACCAAATAGACCACTGCTACATGTGTAACAAGAGGAATTGAATTAATACTTTCATAAAGAAGAGTACAAGCTTGGAACAAGGGAAAAAACAATGGAGGTAAAGACACTAGTTCACAAATTCGAACAGATGTCTGCCAGTCTCAGGAGCAGAAGCCTGTCTTAGGACAGCAGTTGGCTCACTTTCTGGTCAACATACATGAAATCTCAGCTCGTGGCGTATATCATCTTGATCTCCCTATATCAAGGATTTGAAAGCGGTAAGTTATACCTTCAGAAAACATCAAATTTACCCAAGCCAGAGCCCCCTGCTACCAGTATGAACTCAATAAATGCTAGAAGGAACCAGCCGTATTTTCCAACGGCTATATTCCAACGGCTAGTACCCGATAGCCTATAAATATTTTCTCCGTACAATCCACCAACACTTTTCACCTTGCAATCTCTCTACATCTCTCAAGCTCTCAAACACTCTCTAAGCCTTCTCTAAAAACTCTCAAACACACCACTTCCGCAATCACCAAATCTTCTCACAAACCCACAAATGGCCTCACTCACCAAAATCTCTAAGTCCATTTTCAGTGGCTCCACCTTAAACACCTCCAAAGCACTTGAAAGAGCAAACAACAGTGATCTTATGAGGGAGCTCCTAAGGAAGCTTGACACAACCGGGCTCATAAAAATGGCAACCTTCACATACTCCCACTTCTATCCCGAAGTGGTAGCAGAGTTCTACATCAACTCAACCCCAGACACTTTGAAATCAGTAGTTATGGGAGTTGAGGTGGAAATACAAGAAGAAGATATTAAGGAGTTGCTCTCTCTTCCTGGTGACGAAGCCCCAGAAGTGGAGAACCTCCTCTTGGACGAAACAGCATTCAAAGAAACTGTCTTCCTACCAAACGCTCAAAATCTCAGTACTCTCAAGATAAAGAAGAAGCTAATGGTCCAAGAATATGATATTCTCCTAGACATCCTCTACAAATGTATTGACTCAAGGACCACAGCACTTGATGAGATCAATGCACAAAGGGCAAAGCCATTAGCCGCCATCATCTCAGGAACTCCATACAACTGGACCAAATATGTCTCTCATGAACTCAAACGCTATGTGACCAAATCACACGCAGGAAGAAAGGAGGATGGATCTCTACCATTACTGGGCTACGGATTCCTCATCGGAGAACTACTCAAAAAGAAGGGTATACTGGGCACAAGAAAAGAGGCAACTACTTGGAGGAAATTCCTATTCCAAACTTCCAAGGTAGGGGCTCCAGAAATTCCAAAGAATGATGATTCCTTCCTCTCCAACGACCTCCTCTTGGTATCCTTCAAAGTTGATACCAAGACCGCCAAAAGACTACGATCTGGGTGTCAAGAACCACAGTCAAAAAGGCCAAGGACAGCAACCAGGAATCTACACAGAGAAATGGAAGAAGCAGCATCATCTATGCATGCAGCAGAAGGCTCTCCTCTCACCATAATTCAAGAGGATGCAGAGTCCTCTTCCAACTCGTCCAATGCTAGCAACAGCTCTGCCATTCCGCTCTCCATTCTTCATCCAACAATACAACAACAAGAAGACCAACCTGCTCAGATAGAAGAGCAGAGGACTCAACAGGAAGAGCAGGTGACTTCTCCAAAGATAGACCAGTTAAATCAGCTCCACAAGCAAACAACTCCACCTTCACCAACAGATCACTCTCCTACCCCTCTGCAACAATTAGAGGCTGAATGGGCAAGAGTCAAGGCTTGGAGGGAATGGAAACTCTCCAAAATTCTTCACCAAGCCAGGACCCTAACAAAGTTCATCAGTGAAGAGTACTTTGCTCTCACCTGGCTTGGCACTGAAGACTTAGCAAAGGCCACAAATCTTCACCAAATGAATCTAGTCTACCTCACGAAAAAGAAACAACTAACCGGTAAGTCACAAGAAGAACCTTCTACTGATGATGATGATGATCTCGATGATAATGACAACAACACTGCTCCAAATGGCTCTCCAGAGGGTAGAGGTAAACAAATCATCTCTTCCTCCTCCTCCAGTGATAAAGAACTCCAAATAGCTCTACACAGATCTCTACTTGAGACAAAAGGAGGTGGAGAAACCTCCAGAACAATGGAGGTAGAAGATCAACAACCCACTGAGCAACTTGCTGCCACTACTCCACCTCAACCCACTGCTCAGCCCACTGCAGATCAAGAGCAGGAGTCTAGTGCACACTCTCAAGCATCTACTCAAAACATAGAGCAACACTCTCCAACATTCATCCTAGAACCTGAAGACAATGAAGAAGACACTACTACCCTGGCAGGTGTCTTCATCAAAGAAAGAAGGGCTACCACACAATTCATTAGCCGCGCAGAGGTCCGACTACACAAAAGACTGATCAAGATGAAAAAGCAGCTAGAGGAAAGGTTGGACATCAGATTTGGAGAAATCCACAGTCATATACGAAAAGACTCCATGATCCAACAAGTATTCAATGCTGAGCAAAGAGCTCTCCTCAAAACAAGAACCTCCCAGCAGTCAGCTCTTAATACAGAGATCAAGCAGGAGCTTGATGCACTCAAAGCCCGAAATGAGGATCTCGAAAGACAGATACTAGAACTTCAAAGGCAACAAAAAGATCAGCCAACTGTAGCAGGACCATCTGATCAGGTAGCTTCCCTAACTTCTCCTCCACCTACCCTCGATCAGGCTCTTAAACAGGTTCAAGAACATGAAGAGTACCTCCTGAAACTAAGGAATGAGGAGTTCCCTGCCATGTTCAAGCTCTCTCAGAAATTCCTTATGGACCAGCAGGCTCATGCTAGAGCCTATGAACAGCTCACTAAAGACGTTGCTCACAACTTTCAAGTTCTTCAAAAGGCTACTCAGGACACCTTTTGGAAGCAAGGGTCTGACTTTCAGAAACTAGGTCAGAGCCTAGTAGCTACACAGGACAAGCTTCAAAGATTAGAGAATGAAGTCAAAGATGAAGTCAAAACAGATCTTTTGGACGTCAATAATCATATCAAGGCCCTGTCCATCGAAGTATATGGTCTGGATCCATCAAGGAGGCAAATTGAAGATCCTGACTCTGACCCAGAAATAGAAGCACTCTTCAAAGAAAGTGAGACCCCTGCTGATGATGCCACAAAGGGGGAAAGGACAACTCAAGCAGGTCCCTCTTCCTCCAGATCAGCAGCAGCAAGAAAAGCAGCTGCAACAAGAAGGAAGAACAAGCTGCTCCAAGAAGAAGCAGAGATCAGAAAAAGGAAAGCAGAAGAAGCCAAGAAAAAGCTGGAAGAAATCAACAAAAGCAGACTTCAAGAAAAGTCCGAAAGTGACTAAAAACTATTGTACTTTAGACTATAGACCAATGTACAATATTCTCAATGCAAATCAATAAAAACAGTTGTTTCTTGTGTTGTATAGTTTTGGCATCATCAAAAAGGGGGAAACTGTTAGTCTCCAATTTTGATAGATTTTGATGATGCCACTATACTAAACAAATTTACATTGAGTCTTATTTTCAGAAGTAACATTTAAATTTAAAATCATAAGTGACAAAAATAAATGTACAATCTTTAAGATTAATGATATATTACCGGATACATAAAAATACAATAAGGTAACTTTTTACCTTCATAGGATATTTAAATCCTACCGGCATATATCATTTTACTCAAAGATTAAATATAGGTCACATTTGAGATGCTCGAATACATTGAATATTGATTGGAAGACAAAAATTAAATACACGGTCCTACAGCATGGGAGGACTTCTTGGAGTGAAGCTGCAGCGGCTGAAGACACACCCATACCGCAGCCCAATCATTCAAGACAGAAAACAAAAATATTAAAAGCTCCTGCACAAGAAGACAAATGTACAATTCGTCCTTGCCAGACCCTCAACGCACAAGATTAATCCATCTCAACCAACGGATGAGATTGATCAACCATGAAGGCCTATAAATATAGGTAGAAGCATGAGTTCAAAAATAAGCTTGAGCATCCTAAGTGGAGAAATACTTTCATCAAAGCATATACGAGATATCTAGCAAAAGAGAAAGCGCAAACTCAACTTTACTCTCTGCTTAGCCTCATGCTTCACTAAGCTCTTAGATTAGATCAATACTTTTACATTTTTAGAGCTTAGTTCATAGTTGGAGGTTAGAACTTTCTTGTAACATTTCACAAGTGGTTGTAAACACTTAGGAGAACAGTTGTTCGGATCCTAAAGTGTAGTTAGATAGATAGAGTACCTTTTGATCCCCACTGGATCAATTGAGAAAAGTCTAAGGACTGAGTAACTTTGAGTGGTGTTATACTCATTGTGAAAAACCTTCAATCTAGGCCTAAGAGTTGTAAAGGCTAGATTGGCACTAAGTGTATTGGGTTGAATACTTTAGTGGTAATCCATTTGAAAGAGAATGGGACTGGACGTAGGAGGATTACACCACCTCTGAACCAGGATACATCGTGTGTTGATTTCACTTCATTCAACAAAACACACACCCAGCACTTCTCGTATAAAGATTGTAGTTTGCCAGCAGCATCTTAAGCAGTTGTCTTAATTGACCCAACTGCTTATCCTTCTGCTTAATTACTCACTCTCTTTGAGGCTATCTCCACACAGTTCACTTGCTAAAGCATTACCAAAAAGGTTGTTCTATCAGTTCTCGGAAATTCACTTTCAAAGTATAGCAGGTGCCTCAGCAGTCTCCTCAATACCACCCAACTGCTGAGCCCCCTGCTCACACACATATATTTCCTTTAAACAACTCAACATCACCAGATCCTCATAACATCATCACACGAAGTTTTGCTTAAAAGGATCTCTGAAAATCTGCTCATAACCTAAGCAGGTGACTCAGCAGTTCCCTCTGTACCACCCAACTGCCAAGACCACTGCTCCAGTTAAACTTCATCTTAACCTTACTTAAGTACCTTTTCAGACATCTTTCTTGCGTTCTAAACAACGTTTCATCATCACTCTCATCATAAAGTCAATATTTCTTTAGCAGTTACCTCAGCAGGTTCCTGCTACCTAGTCAACTGCTAAGCTAACTGCCAAGCCAACTGCTAGCTATCTAAGTCCAATCTTCCCAGAATTAGAAAGCGGTCAAACACTCATTACATAAAGGGTAAAGACTTCCGCTGTGCATTTGTTAATCTCTCAAAACGATTATAGAGCAATTCATCTAGAGGGAAAACTTCATAAAGTTGAAAAAGATTTAAAAGTCTATTCACCCCCCCCCCCTCTAGACTTTTACCCTATCCGGGACCGTCAGATAGACATGCTGTGACACCGCACCCGGATGTACTTGAATTTAGAATTTGATATGTATTTGAGTTTTCTAGCGAATAAAAATCGTATAACTGATTGTTATATTTAATTAATGCATGATTAATTAAATTATTTATCGGGTCCATAATAATGGGAATGAGCTACCAAATATTTAGTTGGGTCATCGTGGTAATTATAGAAGCCCAATAAAGTGCCAACTAAAGTTGATAAAAAATATTTGGACGACCCGAGTGCTATTTTGGCCCAACCTGCCAAAAATAGCAGGAATAATTGGGAGGGACTTTCTACACCCACTGGGGTATCCTACCAGTCAAATAACTCCCAAAATAATAGGGAGGGGACAGTAAAATCACTAAGGGGCGGATTATTAGGGAGAGGGGGGATGGCTCAAGACAAAACCACACCCCATGTCTTGTCTTTGGCATTATTTTGCCATTTGATTGAGAAGACATCTTCTCATCTCTTTCCCACACCATACGACCAAACCAAAGGTGGAGAGGCTCTGCAAATAGCTCTCACCAACAAGGAGCTTAGAGGAAGCAAGAGGAAGGGAAACCCAAGAGGAAAAGAGTTGTGTTGGAGGTAAGAACTCAACAAGCACCTTTTAACTAGTATTTTGTTGATTGATTTTTAAGAAATCATATGATGAATTATATATGAAGTTCTACACGTTTAAAAGTGTAGAATATTGTTATAAAGTGGTGGTATTTAACTTAGAAGAGTCGTGGAATCGATAGGAGTTGAAACCGCCGGAAACCGCCAAGTATAGGAGGCTGTTCGTGGTTGCAGACCACGAAAGCCGTCCAGCTTTTGTGAAAGCCGTCCGGCTTTCGTCTGCTGTCCAGATTTTTCACTTCTAATCGGTTTAGAACGGGGATTGATCGAAGGACTTGACAAAGGCAACTATTTCAGCACTTCATAAGGTGAGGATGGCTGACTTACCTATAATCCTTGGGTTAATTTCATAAGATTACCTAAGGTAATTAAATGTGATTTTCATGGATTATTAATGATTAATAATGCCTAAATGAAAATATTATTGTTTCTGAATAGAAGTGCGTAATATACAAATTTATGAGTAAATGGTGTGTAGTATGCATTATAAGTATGATGGTATGATGATTGTATAAACCATGAATTTTTGTGATAAAATATACTTTTACTTCATGTATAGAATTCATGAATGGATAAAAGTGATATTTTTTATATTGAGGTTAAATCATATACGGATTGGGAAATTCATAGGAATGAACCTTATAACTATGAATTAAAAAGCTTGGTTGCTTAAAGATTAATGGATTGGTATTGAATTTACTAATCGGAAATGTTAGTATGAAAAGTGAATGAACAAATCCTAAGGGCTTGGATTGTGAAAGAGGTACCTTAAGTAGTCTTATGAGATGTCTTAAGGTAGGAATGGGTAAATGCTAAGTTACATTAGGAGTAGACCTCAAAGCTACTCATAGTAGAGGAACTCTAGGCATAGAATTTGCATAGTGAACTAGTATCGTGACTAGAGGAAGCCTCTAGCACGATGAAGAATGACTAGAGGAAGCCTCTAGGTAGGACGACTAGAGAAAGCCTCTAACATAATGTAGGATGACTAGAGAAAGCCTCTAGCATAACGTGATGTGACTAGAGGAAGCCTCTAGCACAACGGATGTAAGGTGATTAGAGGAAGCCTCTAACACCAAGTGGAGTGACTAGAGTAAGCCTCTAGCACGACAAAACATGACTAGAGGAAGCCTCTAGCATGGTGAACTAATATGGATGGGCGTGGCTTGAAGTCATGGGGAAAGGGTTAAATGTTTTCAAAGTAAACATGGGCCTTAGGGCCAGCTACTTGACTTTTTATATAAAGTACGTATATTTTCAAAGAGGGTAACCAAGGGTTATGACCTATAATATAATATCACTCTATTTGAGGGTCTTGGAAATTGAAACATTGATTATACTTAGTATAGTTGTCATTGTACTTGTCAAATGCTTCCAAGTACTGACCTCCCCTTCACGGGGGAGGCCACCTCACAGTTTCAGGTAGGGGATAAAGCTTGGTATCATCGCCCGTTGCTTCGGGAAGCTCAGAGAGAGAAGACGTGGTTCGTGCTTCCTCCGTTTCTACCTTAAAAATATTTAAATTCACGCTCATGGATATTCTTTTTTGAATAATTATTTGGGAGCTTGTATGCCCATGCTTGCCACGTGTGGCCTGAACACTTGTATTAATGTTTCCGCTGCTTAATTGAATATTTTACACTATGATTGTTTATGGATGTACTATTTTGAATGGTATTCAAGACGCCTAGTATAGTATGGATGAGTTGGACTGCGTTTGACTATTCGTACTGTACGGCGGGTTGTTGACGTGTCCGGTAGGTCTGGGGCGTGACACATGCTGAAGCAGAAGAGGTCCATCGGTACTGCCAGTATCCCGAGGGACCATGCAATCCAAAAGGAAAACAACATCATGGATCCGGATCAGCGCCGGCGCCACCTAAGTCGTAGCCACCCGTTACCAACAAACACCGACACGACCAAGCCAAGTCTGGGGGACGCTACAAGTATAACTCAAAGGATTGGGCACAACAAGTGCTCCTCGAGCACCCACGCACCCCCCGACCTACCCAATCAGCGTCATTCTCAACTTTGCGGAGGAGCAGGGGCAGGTGAGCGGGACTCACGGGCGTCCCAGGAGGTCCTTTCTATCAATCCCAGTGAGCCGTATTGTTATTTCCATCGACACGCAGGTCATAACACCAACGATTGCCACCACCTCAAGACGTCCATCGAGCAGTTGATACAAGGGGGCACTTGGCCCAGTTTGTGAAGGGCTCCCACACTAAAGCAAACACTTGAGTCAACCCCAACAATAGCTGAGGAGGAGTCCACCACGGCAAGAAACATGACATTGGCAATCTCAACGATGAGTATGAGGGCTATGGCCGTCCCCTCTACAAAAAACATCACATCAGTCTTATTGTCGGGGGCAACATTGAGGGGGGCTCAACCACCCAACGGAAAAGGTGGGCACAATCCCTATACATTAGGGAGGTCAACCGTATCATTTCCTCCCTCGAGAAAATAGACCAAATGTGAGCCCATAACTTTTAGTTACAGCAACCTGCCCTCGGGCTCCCCTCCCCATCGAGACGCCATTGTCATCAAATGCGAGATAAATGAGACCATTATCCACCGGACATACATCGACACCGGCAGCTCCGTCAACATCATGTATCTGAGCACCCCATGCAATTAGGCCTCGACAGAACAGCCTTCAGTATCATCCGGACTCCTCTTTCCGGATTCACTAGGGACTCGATCAATGTCGAGGGAACAATCTCCCTCGACGTAGAGGTAGGCAACGAGACCCATAGAGCCAAGCTCTGAATGGAGTTCATTGTTGTTAACCTCGACTGTGTGCACAACCTCATCCTCGGGAACTCCGCCCTTGAGGACTTGGAAGTCATCATCTCCATGAGGCATCTCTGCCTCAAATTCCCAACAACTGAGGGTGCGGGCTACACTAAGGAAATTTGAGGATTGCACGGTCATGCTATCTAAAGATTATCAAAAAGGTTGCCAAGGCTGACCTTCAGGTGGACACCATTATTATGATGGTGGAAACTGGGGAGGAGTGGCCGAGGGTATAAGTGACAGAAGAATTAGAATACATCCCTCTAGACCCAACCAAGTCGGAGAGGACACTGAAGATTGGGGCACGGCTCCCCGCGACACTGAGGCCCGATATAATTGCCATCCTCCGTGAACATGCCATCATCATTGCGTGGGGACTGGAGGATATGTCCAACACCAGCAGATCAGTAGATCAGTACATATGCCAAACCGGTCGGTAAAATTCCGGGTCAATTGAGCACAAAATGGGTCAATTTGAGTAACAAATGAATTCATATCGGGAGAAGCAAGCATAATATCAAAGTGGTCCATAAGTCAATCTTGAAGAGCAGAAAATACAAAACAAAATAGAAAAATTTACAAACAGGCGGTCCAATAGTCGCCCATGTCGACCGCCCTTGTGGCCGCCTATGGCTATTTTTGAAAGTCCAAGTTTGACTTTGACCGGAATCGGAAGACGAGCAAAGGTTGCCAACACAGGACGAAGGGAAACCGCCCTTGGTGGCCGCCTGTGTCACAAGACAACGCAAATAAATGACTGACCGGTGTGATCTGATGGAAGGCGGCCAGACAGGAACGACTGGCGGCCGCCTGCAGCGAAGCGACGCGTGCCACGTTATATTGCTAGTGACGGGACGGTAGGCGGCCGCCCTTTTGGCCGCCTGTGGGAAAATTTGTGCTATAAATATCAGGCTTTTTGCTCATCTCAAACACATCATTCTAAACCATAATCCAGTTCGAAATCCTCGTGTTCTTGAGCTATTTCCGCAGCTTTTCCACCTTGGGAAGAGAGAAACTTCAATCTTCCATATCTTGTTCAATTTAGCTTCAAATTGTAAGTACTATATATGCGTTTTCATCCTTTCAATCTGTAGAATCTGAATATACAACTTGTTTATTCGATCTGTTCTTCTAAAATTTCCAGAATATTTATCAACTATTTTGCATTTTCTTCATAAATTTGAATACAATAGTTGTTGATGTTGAATTCATCCCAATTAATTATATAGTTGTTTACTAGCCTCAAGTTAGTTATTTATCTAAATAAAATTAATTTTCACGAACCCGAAGTAATGTTTACTTAATCTCGCTAACTAGTTGTTATTATTGCATAAATTAAAATAATTACTCAAAAATAGAAAAGAATAGTTATGGTCCTAATTTCAGTTTAAATCGCTGTAATCTTACTCCCAGTAGTAAATAGAAAGTTTAGAACGAATTTAGACTAGTTTTAGTTGTTTTTTTGCATTTTATAGTTAATATTGAGAAAATTATCAATTAGTTGTTAAAATTGGATTTTAGGTTAGTGAATTCGGGAAACATTCAAGAAAATCATATTTTAGTTCCTACAAGTTTATTTTGGCAGAATATTATTTTTGTTTAATTTTTGCTATCATACATGTTAAATTCTTTGTTAATGTTGAATTTATTCCTTACATTGTTTAATGCAAAAATGATGTTTAGTAGCTAAATTTGTTTTGGGCATGAAATGACTAAAGGAATATGGATTGACTTGTCAACCTAAAATTAGGGGTTAAAATTAATAACTTCGACTAGTTGTTTAAATTGATGGAATAGTAATTAATAATTGTTAGCCATTTTCATTAATTAAATTTTTGGAAAATTCTTTCTAACATGTCTATGAGATTAGAAAATAATTTAAGACAATCATATTCAAGCACATTAATAAGGCCTAGAAATAGGATATTTTAATGAAAGTGATTTACTTCTTGTCTATGAGATAAATTCAAATTGTTTAAATAATGAGTTTAACTATTTAATGAATTTGGCTATTTTTATTCATTAAAATATTGGAGAATTATTTCTACCTTGTCTATTGATGGACAGTGTACCCGGGGGGTAGCTTATCCGGGGGGTTATTACGGGAATAACCTAGAGAGAAGTCAGAGCAAACAAGTAAGAGAGAGAGAGACGATTGTATTAATGAACTCGAGATGTTCTCCCCCCTTACAATGGGAAAAGGGGGTGCTATTTATAGCAGCAATAAATGCGATGAGAGTACACGTGTCAGTAATCTAACGGCCGAGGGGTCACCTCAATCGGGTGGCACTGGCACTCGCATGTGCACCGCATTGAATGCGGTGGGTGGATGTGACGCCGCATTAAATGCGGTGGTTGCTTGTCTCCAAAGGGAATCTTCGATGATTGAGTTGTTGGCCGATGGCTCCGTGTAGCCGAGGGCGCTGTACAGCCGAATGCTTCCCTGATGCCGAAGGCACCATGTGTGTGCCAAAGGCTCCTGGTAGCTGAGGGCTACTGTTTTACGCCGTTTTCTCCCAGTAGCTAAGTGCGCTTAAGTCTGGCTGCCCTGTGTGATTTGGAGCCCTCTGCCAAGGATGCCGAAGGCACCCCTGTATGTATTGTGGGCTTCTTGACACTTGGGCCGCTGTATTTGGGCCCTGGGCGTGTCTTGGGCTCATTGGGCCTGTGCAAGGGAAGTAGGAGTCTGTGGGCCGGGGGTCCCTGGGCCATATACTCTCCATCATCTATGGAATTAGAATATTATTCAAGCCAACCGTTTTGAACACATTAATGACACCTCAAAATAGGATAAATTAATGAAAATAGTTTCTATTCTTGTCTATGAGGGAAGAAATTATTAATCCAATTTTAGTTTTAATACCCCTAATTACTAGGTCCAAGAATATATCCATTTCTAATTACTCAATTCGTTTCCCTTATTTGCATCAATCCTTAGAACACTTGATCTTTAAACATTCATATTTAAATTGAACCTTGCTTCTAGTTGTAATTTTGCAAATTGGCATAGTTTAGACAACAATCTCCATTCTGTATTGAAAAAGTTTCAAACGATTAGCGATAGCCCGGGACTAAGATTAAATTAAGAAAAATCCTCTGCCATTCCTTAGAGACACGATATTTGGGGAAAACCAAAAGGTTAAACTTCATTACGTTTTACTACAACATTGTGAAAGCGGTAATCAAATGGCGCCGTTGCCGAGGAATGGCACAATAATTTCTTGATTTAGTTCTAGCATAGGTGAATTCTAGTTAGGGAGACTTTTTCGCCCTTGCAGCAACTTGTATAAAGATTTCAGACTAAATGAATGCACACCCGCTCTAATGGAAACGAATGATTAATTGAACTTGATCGTGAACCTGAACGAACTTTGTGAAAAAATCTTTCAATCCACAAGAAACCAAGCATGGCGGACTAAAAGACGGTGCTACAAAATCTCACGCCAAGCTTCATCGAGGATGATAGCACTAGCACACCGGCAATCGAGGCAGTCAACTTCGAGATCAAACCCGCCATTATCAACATGATGTCCAATCATCAATTTGGTGGGTCCAAGCTAGACGATCCTAGGACCCACATGTTGTGGTTCACCCGAGCATGCCAAGCATTCTGCTTTAACGGAGTGACCTGTGAAGCCGTGAAGTTGACCTTATTTCCTTTCTCGTTACGAGAAAGGGCATCTTTATGGCTGGATAGCTTCCCAACGGGTCATTTCAAAACATGGGCAGCACTACACCAAGCGTTTATGCAAGACTACTTTCCTCTGTCGGCGGTTGCAAAAATTAAATCAGCAATCTAAAACTTTAGGCAATTCCTCACGGAGTCGTTGAATGAAGTGTGGGATCATTTCAAAGATATTAGAAACAAATGTCCACTCACACTGATGGATCCTAGCAGCTTGATGTTCCATTTCTATAAAGGACTTCAAGTTGGTAGCAAAACAAAACTCGATTTCTCTTCCCAAGTGGGGTCGTTCCTTGACATGGTTCCCAACACCAACGAAGCTCCGGTGGAGAAGGTCACTTCAAATGCAAGATACTGGTATGACGAAAGAACTCCAGCAGCAACAAAACCAGGCTATCTTGAAGTTGACTAACTCACGGCCCTAACAGCGAAGATTGAAGGATTGGTCGTGGAAGTGAAGAATCTGAAGAGTGATAACAATCACACCAACCATGTCAACAACATCGGCGTTATCCCGATTCAACAATCATCCCGATACTTTGGGAACTCAAACTCTGTCCCGCAGTCATCTCAATTTAATGCTTATTTACATGTTTCTCATTCAACTGAACTTGTACTCTCATGTGAGATATATTTTGGTCCACATTTGACCAATTCATGTCAATTAGATGATGAATGTAACCTAAGCAACAACAGGGAGGTGAGCATGCTGGAGTACGACCGAATAAAACAAGAAGGGCGATGGGCGCCAAGACAACGGGGGGGGGGGGGGGGGAGTAACACCAACTACCCTCCTAAAAATATCAAGGGAAGAATTACCAAGGTAATCAATGGCGGGGGGGATTACAACAATGGTCCTCCTCGCAGTGGTTATCAAGGTAACAAGAACTACTCCAACAATAATCAAGGCAACAACTTCCAAGGCCGGAACGAGGGAGGTGCACTAAACCAACAAAACAACAACAATCATGTTTATGTACCTCCACACCAACGACAAACGTAACAGAGGCTGCCCAAACATCTGAGATAAGCTTTCTGGTAGCAGAACTGGCAAAGGCACATGAAGAAATAACAAAATACAATGCTAACACCGACAATCAGATCAAATATCTGATGATGCAAATTACTTTGAAAAATGTTCTCAGTCGTCAGCCAGGCCACTTGCCTAGCACCACAGAACCAAATCCCTGTGAGCACATGCAAGCTATCACTCTCTGAAGTGGGAGACAAATAGTCGAGGCTGAGCTGAAAGACAAAGAAGAAGAAGAAGAAGAAGAAGAAGAAGAAGAAGTAGGAGGAGGAGGAGTAGGAGGAGGAGGAGGAGGAGGAGGAGGAGGAGGAGAAGGAGAAGAAGAAGAAGAAGAAGAAGAAGAAGAAGAAGAAGAAGAAGAAGAAGAAGAAGAAGAAGAAGAAGAAGAAGAAGAAGAAGAAGAAGAAGAAGAAGAAGAAGAAGAAGAAGAAGAAGAAGAAGAAGAAGAAGAAGAAGAAGAAGAGTGATACACGTGTAATTTCCGCGTGTATGTTTACGTTTTTAGTTAGTTTTGGTTGTTTAATATTTCGGAAATTACACACTTTTGGTGTAATAGTTATGTCTGTTATTTAGTTGTAATTCATTCAGATTAGGATCATTCTGAGCTTAAACAGGTCCAAGATCAATCAAATGATCATTGGTGAAGGAAGGTGCAAGAGTACAAGACAAAAAAGGAGGCAAAATCTTGATTTTTGACCTGTACCCGGTCGAGTATACCATATACTCGATCAGGTACCAACTGGACTTTCAATTAGATTAATCAGGAGACAAAAGGGTGTGCAGGGGAAGATTTGGCCACGATCAATTGTAATACCCGATCGGGTACACCTATATACCCGATCGGGTATACCTTTTATTTTCACTCCGAATTCGATCGAGTATGCCTCAAAACTACCCTTTTTACACATACCCAATCGGGTATACACCAGTACTCGATCTGTCACGCCCCGGACCTCCCCGGACACGTCAACAACCCGCCGTACAATACGAATAGTCAACCACAGTCCAACACATTCATATTATACAAGGCGTCTTGAATATCATTCACACACATAACATCCATAAACAAACATAATAAGTAATTCATAACGCAGCGGAAACATTGTTTAAAACAAAAGGGCCACACAGGGCTATTCATGAGCACGCAAGCTCTATAGTAAAATATCCATGAGCATGTTTAATATTGTTCAAAACAGAATGGAGAAGGCACGAACCACGTCTTCTCTCCAAAGGATCGCCCGAGCAACGGGCACAGGTAGCAAGCTCGAGCCTCAACCTGAAATGGTGGTGGGACGCCCCCGAAGGGGTCAGTACTCTATACGGCTATAAAGTACTGGTGTGGATGGCATCTAAGGGATATACAACAAGTATTTCAAACACAAGACCCTCAAATAGGGTGATAATACAATATAGTGGTAACCCTAAATTACCCCATTTGAAAATATACTTACTTTATATAAAAGTCAAGTAGTCGGCCCGTGGGCCCATGTTCATTTAGAAATCACCATTCCCATTCCCCGTGACTATAAGCCACGACACCTCATAGAGTTCATCACATCATCATTGCATAGAAAGGGCTCGGCCCAACTACATTTCTATGCAATCCTTTAAGTCAAATACATCATATCACATTTGCATAGCAAGGGCACGGCCCAACTACGTTTCTATGCAAATCACAATTTACATGGCAAGGGCACGGCCCAACTACTTTTCCATGCAAATCACAATTACATGGCAAGGGCACGGCCCAACTACGTTTCCATGCAATCATAGAGTCCGGCTCTAATTCTTCATTATAGTCCAATTCCTAAGCAACCCTATGCCTAGAATTGACATCTCAATAATCTACATTGGGTCATTCTTAATGACTGCCCATAACTTACCCTTAGCTTCATACCAAGTCATTTTATACACTTGAAGTACATTCAAGTTCATTCCATACAATCCAATACCTAGGATCAATTCTATCAACAATTTCAAATAATCACTAACTAGTATTTCAATACTATTAAGATTATTGTCATCATACAAATATCCTCATTTTGTAATCCTCTACATATTTATAAGTATGTAGCAGCAACTTAAATATTCAACTTCAATACATAAATATTCATTTATGTATCCACATATTTAATACATGAGTAAAATCCCTATTTCACAAAATAGTTCATTTATAACTCATTTAACCTCATATTATTCATACATCCTCAAATCATTTCCAATTTCATTCTTTGGGAACTATATCAATATTTCATCAATGTTTAATCATCATAATCCATGAAAAATTATGATTTAGGCATTTAGGTAATCTCATGCTTAACCTACAAGTTGTAAGCAATTAGATGTCGATCCTCACCTCAATGAGCTTTAAAACTTTCCTTCTCGATCCAATGACCAAAGCCTCGGCCAAGGAAGATTGAGAACTGATTCCTTGCTTAGAAATTAGTGTTAAACAGCCTCCTCAAAGTGCTAGTTCAACCCCTAATCTTTGATACAAAAACAGCCCCTAGAATGGGTGTTTTCCGGCTAACTCGCTTCCTAGTTTTCCAAGATTTGCTCTAGGTTAGTATCTAACCTTTACATCAATAAAACAACTTTATAAGGGCATATTATACACTTGGAGTAGTGTATAATAGTTCCACAAATCGTTCATATCATTTGGAAAATGAAAGGAAAGGTTTTGGGGTTAAAACTCACTTTAGAAGAGATTAAATCCGTTCCTGCGAGGTTGTGTTTTGCTCGGACGATTTGGAAGCCTTCCACTACTTCGATTGATGCAAACCAGACCTTCACGGATTCCTAGTCTTGAGAGATTTCTTTTGGTATCTCTCACGCCTTATTTAGATTGGTATAACTCGAGATATCAACCAAACAACCTCAGCACTCTCACTGCTCGAGTTTACAGACAACAGTTCACTATAGCTCGATTATTCTATGGTAAACTCTCCCCTCTCGCACAGAGACCACTCAAATGTGAAACTAGACTTCAAAGTCTATCCAAGGACACCTTATACACCTCATTTGGACGAGTAAAACTCCCTTTAAGGAGGGAGACAAACCACACCCATGATTTGTTCGGAAATTGACAAGGTGGGTCTCAAGTTTGATTCCAATCAAGTCTTGTGCAGCTCTCCTCCAGCTTGTGCGGCCAAGGTCAGTCTCCTCACTTATTTTTCTTGTCTTGAAGGTACTCAAATCATGTGGAGTGCTTCCCAATTGATCTCAATCAATTTGGGGTCCAAAATATCTACCAATACTTCCAAAAATGGAAAAGTGGATCCTATTATTTTATGTTTTGTCCAAAGATGTCTCTTGTACTCATTCTAATTTATTTAGAACAAGTCAACTCTCTACATCATATTATTTATCTCCAATATGTGTATTATCATCCCAATAATTTACATGATGAATATTATAGAAGAAAAACCTACTCCCGTTATTTCGCTCAATAATGCCAAAGATGGGACCATAGGCGTTTGTATTCTTCTCTAATCATTCCATCACTTATTTTGACATTTGTCATTCATATTATTGGACTACTAGCCGTGTGGGTCACCCTCGAGTGGGCCTCAGACGCCCTTCTTGAATACTTACTATTTTTAGCAGGTTAGGCCCAAAATAATGCTTGGGCCACCCGACCTTCATCAACTTGTCTTGAAAGGTTATGTAACATTGTTTAGGTAGTGTTGGGCTCTTATGTTCATTAATAAGGCCTGAATAAGTATTTTCAAACCCGACACTAATATACGAGTTTGAACAGTACAATAATCAATCATGCGCTACGTAAAACATTAATCGTTTTACAATTGTTTGGAAATCGGAAATTCAATACATAGACATTCATTTTTTTTTAAATTGAATTTTCAAGGACGTTCGGGTGCGGTGTCACACGATCGGGTACCCGAACTGCACTCCCAAAAAGCCTATAAATACACCTCCTTCCCTTCACAATTAGATACCAATTCCTTTATACTCTAAAGCTCAGTTTAGAATAGCATTTCTTTATATTTCTTCTAGCATGTTTAGTCTCCAAATGAGGAGCTAAACTTCCATTTCTTGGTATTGCTCTTGAAGCTTGTTGATAAGTCTGATTTGTTCATATATTTTCACCCACTTTTTATAGCGTTTCTTGTCAAACTCGGGGAAAGTTGTTTCATTTTTCTTCGTTTTTGTTGTATTTTTGTTAATGTTTGAAATTAGTGTTGAAGTTTGCATTTTTGAGTGATTTTTGTTTAATTCAAGTGTTTGGATTGATTTTATGTTTTTCTTCTCCTTATTTGTGTTATTTATATTTTGTGATTTGTCAAATTTTAGTGTTATATTATATTTCAATGCTATTTTAATACAATAATCAAATAAAGCAAAAAAAAATCAGGAAAAGAAAAAAAAAAAGCAGCGTAGCTGCATTTCAAAATCAGAATAAACAAAAAAAAAAAAAAAAAACTCACAAGAGCAGCCAAGCTGCGTAACAAAAAAAAAAACTTAAGCCAAAGAAAATGAAAAAAAAAACACAAAAACAAAGGAGATAAGTGGAGACAAGTCAACCAAAGAAAACAAGAAGGGACGGATAAGCAGCCGCACATGGCTGCGGCCAATTCAAAAGAAAACAACAAAGGAAGCTGCAATCACCTAACTAGCCGCAAGTACATGGGATCGGCAGCAAAATCATCTGCTGGGAAGAGCAATAAAGGTCGGCAGCAAAATCATCTGCTGGGAAGAGCAATAAAGGGACGGCACCAACCAGGGAAGAACGCACACCCATAATTCTGCCGCAGAAAAATTCACACCCACAATCATTAAGCGGCAAGTAGCTCTGGGTCGGAAGAAAGCTGCACTTAGCAGCAAGAACGAGAGAAAAAAAAGGCAGGTCATCTACTGGCCAATGGCAGGCCGTAGGAAAGCAATCACTCAGCCGGTTTGGAAGAGATCATTCACGGCGGAACAAAGCAGAAAACGCAGCTGAACAATTACATTTTATCAAGCTACTCCATGTTCATCAATTGCTATTTTAAGGTTTTGTCTATAATTTTATGTTTGAATAAGCTTTAAATTTGGTTCTTGGATTAATTATAATTTCTAACTGCTCTTAAGTTAGATTTTTGAACTGTTATTATGTTGAATGAATGAATATGTATTTGAATGGTACGTTTCCATGTATTACTTTTGCTCCTTCATTAATGGTGTTAGTTTCTTGATAAGGATGTTATTAGGCTAAAATTCCATGGGGTTTGGATTTGGACAAAGTTAAGGTTAATGGGTGTTCTTGAACATTGAATTGAATTTAGGAATTTTCTCCAATTTTAGGACTAGTTGTTTGAGATAAAATTGAAAGAGTAATTTGTGAAATTGATCACTTCACTTGTTAATTTTTAGAAGATTAATTTTTTCTTGTCTATGAGTTTAGAATTTAATTTAGCTCATATCTCACACACCTTAAACTAAGCCTAGAAATAGGACATGTTAGGGGAATTAAAATCAAGTTCTTGTCTATGAGAATTAATATATCACTATTCTTAAATTGGAGAAAATTTCCCATTTTCGTTCATAATCATAGACACCCAAGATCCTTAATTCCAAATCTAGACCCCACTTTTAATTAGTTAATTTTTCGTTACTAGTCACATTGAATTTACCTTTAGGTATTTTATTTTCAAAACTTTACTTATCCACATGTTTGCTAGTTTAATATTTTAGTTAGTTAATTTTCTTTCTCAATATATTTAGCATGTTCACTAGTTTTAGTTTACTCATTAAAGTCATTTAGTTAAATTTGCCGTTACTACTTTTGTTATTTATTTTTAATTACTTAATCATTATCACAATTAATCATTTGAGAAAGCTTGCAACGATTCGTACTAACCGGTGACCGATATTGAAACCAACACTTCCCTCCACCACTCCTCAGAGACACGATACTCGGGGATAAACCTTTCCATCCGGAACGGTTAAACTCCGTTTTACTACAACGCCGCGAAAGCGGTTATCACTTGTTGATCATTAAAGTTGTGAGTTATTTTCTGAACTTCTTTCCTTGAATATTAATTCTTCCTTTAAATACTATTTCTATATCAATGTTGGGGAGTGTTACTAAGATGACAATTAGTTAACATCTTGACATTGGTCTTAGTAATAGCTATTCCTTCCTCTATGTTAATATTGGGGAGTGTTACTAAGATGACAATTAGTTAACATCTTGATATTAACTATAGTAGGATTCATTTTCTTTCATATTCTTCCTTGAGTACTAATTAATTCCTATTCGTATTTCATATTAATATTTTGAACATTACTTAAAGGATCAACTAGTTTTGTTTCATATATTAATTATTACTAGAAACGATCAACGAACCGATGGTTAATCGTTGATAGTTTCACAAGTAAGTAACTTCGGTTTATTAATGCACGGTCGTGGTTAATAAACTTAAGAGGGATTAATTTTGTTGGTTAAACCGAAACCGTTGTGTTGAGGTTATCAATCTCAATTGATTTCATCAATGAGTTAAGAGATTAAATGCTACTATCAAGTCGATATATGGCATTGTTCTATATTTGACTAATAGTAAGGGTTATTAATGAACGGTCTTTGTTAATAACTAACCTCGATGAATTGGATATACTCCTCGATTGAGTATTCGAGAGGAGATAAGTTATAGATATAACAATGATCGACTAAAATATATCGACAAGTGGAAAGTAGCAATGCCAAGTCCTTTTTATCTTTGAATTAAATCACATGTAACTCGTTCATTTTCGTGTTTAGTTTTAATTAAATCACTCAATCAAACCCCCCCCCCCCTTTATTTACTAGCTACATAAAAAGATAATTATTCCTTTCCCTGTGGATACGAACACTACTACGCTATACTACGTATAAGTGTTAGTATTGAAATTATTTTGAGTGCACACACGACAAAGTGCACGTCAAAGAGGAAGAGGAGGAAGAGGAAGAAGAGGAAGAAGAGGAAGAGGAGGAGGAGGAGGAAGAGGAAGAGGAGTGTGACACTCCGAAAATTTAAATAAAAGAAAATAGTTAATTTGTTAATTAGATTAAAAAAAAATTAACAGGGGAAAAAAACGACATTTGTATGCACTAATTATCCATCATGCATAATTGTGGCTCATGCCTTTACATATGACTTGAAAAAGTGATCCACTCAAACCTTTATTAATTATCTTTTCTTTACATGTATGTAACGTATTCTAAGTACAATAATAATAATAAACCTAATAATAATACATAATAATATTTAAACTTCGTATACGCAGAATGAGAAACGGCCAAAGCAGAATAAGTGTAAAAGATTTAAACGCATGGAAATCCTAAAGCCTAGAAGCATCGTCTAAGGGTATATATATACTCCATACATCGCAACCTAGTACCATCTCTACACTACGCCGCCGCACACAAACATACACCTACGCCTAGAAGCATCGGCCAAGGAGGAAGAATGACCGCCGCCGGAGTTGTTACCGCAACCGGAGTTGAGAGCTGAGACCCTAGGAAGTTCAACTCAATGCCGTCAATCACCAGACCAGACTGCTACTACTGACCATCATCGCTGCCGGTATAGAAGCTCGTGCACCGGAGAGAGGAGGTGCCACGTCCTTGCCAGAGGAAGAGGAAACCACCGTTGACCAGAAGTGCACCTGACGCTGCTCTCTGAAGCTGCCTCCGCCTACCACCGACTTAGAAACAGCTGCTATAGTTGCCACCGGATATCTCGCTGCTACTTGCTACGGAACGACGAAGAAGACGGCAGGCATGTACCTATGCGTTACCCTATTGTTTTACGTAATACGCAATTCAGATTACTCCGTATATGTCAATATAACCAATGGACTGGACCAAATTAGAAGGACCGTTAAGTTATAAGCTGATTTAATATAAAGTGTAATTATTTAAATTTATAGTGGACAATTGCACGCACAGACTAATTATTCTTCAAGAGATAAAATAATAAGAGGGAAAATTATAAATAAAAGGGTAGAGTAATTGAACAATTAAGTTGATAAGATATTGATCTTAGAATTTTAATATTCTTAGAAGGTGAATTGAGTGAAGAGGAAAGTGGAAGAATTTTCTAGAGTACTTGGAATTTGAGGTAAGTTCCACGTCAACCAAAATTATTGAGTACTTTGTCAGATTTCTAGCATTTACATTTATACTTCGTATTTGATTATTTGGAATTATTTATGGATTGTTATTGAGAAATTATATTTGAGATTTGAGTATTGGATATTGAATGATATTTTCGAGTATTTGAGTTATCATATGAAATGTTGTTGGGGTTATATTTGAGATCTGAACTATTTATGAAGTATTCTATATTTTGGCTCTTTCATGAAATTTTAATGTATAGTACATTGGAGTGTAATTTGTTGGAGTTAATATTTTACATTGTGGATTATTTTGTGGAGTTTGGATTTTGTATCCGTTTTGGTTGAGGTTGTGATATTGGTTTGGAAACTTTGAAAATGAATTGTGATTTTTGGTGAGCACCCGGAGAAATCTGTGGTGTCGGTTTGCCACATCCGGATAAATGTGGTATTGGTGAGTGGTAATGGCTATAAGTCTAAATCCACCAGGGGTACTTCCCAAAATCGGAGTATCCCAGCTTAATTGTAGTGTAGTTGGTAGAAAAATCCCGACTACTCGGGCTTCTTACTTCCCGGAGGGCTTGGAATCCCTTTTAGGGGGTGTGCACACTTAAGGTAGGAGTTCGGCTTCCACTAGCTTTGATTGGGTTTGAGGTGAACTGGACTTTGATTGGTTTTGAGGTGAACTGTACTTTGATTGGATTGAGGTAATTGAGATTATTTAATTGGCTTGATTTGGACTTGAGGTGAATATTATTTGATTGGATTGTGGTGGATTTGAATTATTGGATTGATTGGAATGATTGAATTGGATTATATTTGGATTTAATTCGAGTTGGATTGAATTATTAAGTTATTGTGTAATTTCAAATTACAAATACTTTTGGATTTGATTCGGTTTGATTATGAGTACTTGGAAGTATTTTGAGAATGATTTTGGTACTTTACGTATATTGGTGTCTTTTTGTTGTTTTTGTAATTATTGTGGTTTGGAAATACTTATCTATATTTGAAGTACTAATATTTTACTAGTGAATTATGTTATGAGAATAGTTTATAAATATTGTTTTACTTACGATTTATATTAATCGTTTTTAAAAGATTTTCTTCCAAAATGTTTTTACTAAAATTTAACATGTATCAAATTATAATTTTTTATGGGGTTAGGTGGAACTTACTTAGCATTGTTGCTAATTTTTGTTCTCTTTTGTTTTTTTTTTCTGTACTTTATTTGTACAGGTGCTGAGTTGATCATGTTGAAGTTGATTTCGAGAGAGCTTCCGCTAGAAAACATAGTTAGTAAATCATTGAAATTCCATTTTCAATATCTTTAGTTAGTGAATAATTATTTTTGGAGTTTAAGTTGTTTTAGCCTGTGCACTCGGTTAAGGGAGAATCGAGTGTGGCGGTAACGCCCCTATTTCCCTTTTGGTTTTCCGCTGCATAACTCTGATGTTTTTGAATAAAGTTAATATTTCTTTTGAATAAAGTATTATTTTTGGGTGAGAAATTTGGGGGTGTTACAAGGAGGAAGAGGAAGAGGAAGAGGAAGAGGAAGAGGAAGAGGAAGAGGAAGAGGAAGAGGAAGAGGAAGAGGAAGAGGAAGAGGAAGAAGAAGATCGGATACGCCAACCACGACACATGAGAAACATACTGATGCTTTGACTGACAAGAGCATGGAACCAACACGCCCTAATGCAATGGTCACTATCGTCAAACCTTCTCTCCCGTTTCCTTCACGGGTTAGAAATGATGATGACAACAGGAAATACAACAAGTTCCTAGACCTACTCAAACAACTCCACGTCAACCTGCCGTTGATGGATGCCCTAGCGAAGATGCCCAAATATGCCAAGTTCTTCAAGAACTTGCTGACAAACAAGAGGTAGCTGCAGGAGCTCTCAGTCGTGGACATAAATGCAGAATGCTCGTCACTGGTTCTAAGGTCAATACCCGAAAAGCTAAAGGATCCAGGTAGTTTACTATCCCGTGCTCTTTTGACAATTTCAATTTCAACAATGCTTTAACGTACTTAGGGGCGAGTATCAATCTGATGCCTTCCTCTATAGTCGAGAAGCTAGGACTTGGGGAAATGAAACCCACCAGGATGTGTCTTCAACTGGCTGATTGCTCAGTCAAATATCCAAAAGGAATTGTTGAAGATGTCTTGGTCAAGGTTGACAAATTCATTTTCCCACTCGACTTTGTAGTAATGGACATGCAAGAGAATAGGGAAGCGCCTCTTATTCTGGGAAGGCCCTTTATGGCTACCGCCAGGGCTTTAATTGATGTCACTGATGGCTCATTAACTCTAAGAGTCAGAGATGATTTATGCACCTTCCGACTCTCTGATGTTATGAAACACCCTACAGATTCCTTTTTCAAGGTTGTCATTTTCTTGATACCTTCGAAGTTATTTAAGGGTATTTGTTTAGGGAAGAGAATGGACATGTAAGTGATGAACCATGTTTGTTAAAAGAAGCCAACAGTGACATGAGTGATGCATGTGAGAGTTGTGAGGATGCGCTAATTGATCAAGCTTCTCACGAAGTATTGACTGAGTTCGAGGGGGAGAAAAATGAACAAAACTTAAAAAATGACCACCCCCTCGAACTAAAGAAACTCCCCGACCATTTAGAATATGCATTCTTGGATAATGAAGACAAGTGCCCTGTCGTCATCGCCACACACTTAAGAGAGGAATAAAGGGAAAAATTACTTGGAGTCCTTAAGACACATAAGCAAGCAATTGCTTGGAAACTTGAGGACAGCAATGGAATAAGCCTCGCCTTTTGTACCCACATCATCAAAATTGAGGAACGGTTTAAACCTGTTGTCCAATCACAACAACGTTTGAACCCAAACATGATGGAAGTAGTGTGTTTTGAAATTGTCAAACTGCTGGATGCAAGTATCATTTACCCATCTCTGATAGCCAATGGGTAAGCCCGATTCATGTTGCCCCAAAAAGGGGGGAATGACTGTCATGAAGAATGAAAAAGGCGAACTTCTGCCCAGTCAAATTGTTACCCGGGTGGCGAATGGTAATCGATTACCGTAAACTGAACGAAGCCACCCGGAAAGACCATTTTCCCCTCCCCTTCATCGATAAGTAATACAGAGGTTGGCAGACCATAGTCATTATTGTTTCCTGTATGGCATGAGTGGATACTTCCAAATCCATGTCAACCCGGAAGACCAACACAAAACTACGTTTACATGCCCTTTTGGGACCTTTGGTTTTCTTCGAATGTCTTTTGGTCTCTGAATGCCCTTGCCAACTTCATGAGGTGCGTGATTGCCATTTTTGAGAAATACATTGGCCACTTCATGGATGTATTCATGGATGACTTCTCTATTTTCGGGGAAACCTTTGAAAAATGCCTTGAAAACCTGGAAAAAGTACTTATCCGCTGCAAGGAAACCCACTTAGCCTTAAGTTGGGAGAAATGTAACTTCCTTGTGAAAGAGGGTATAGTACTTGGACATAAAGTGTCAAGTAACGGGGTCGAGATTGACCGTGCAAAAATTGAAACAATAGAGAAACTCCCTCAACCAACCACGGTAAAAGCCATCCGCGGCTTCTTAGGACACACGGGCTTTTATCGTCATTTTATAAAGGATTTCTCTAAAATCGCAAAACCTCTTACCCGGTTACTTGAAAAAGATGCGGTTTTTATATTCTCTGACAAATGTCACCATGTTTTCCAAGCACTTAAAACATAACTGATCAATGCTCCCGTACTCTTGGCCCCAGATTGGAGTTTACCTTTTGAACTTATGTGTGACGCTAGTGACTTAGTAGTGGGGGCCATTCTCGGCCAAAGGAAGGACAAGAACTTCCACCCAATATACTACGCTAGCAAAACTCTATCAGGGCCACAACTCAATTACACCACAACTGAAAAAGAATTCCTTGCTATTGTTTGTGCTTTAGAGAAGTTTAGGCTTACATCATTATATTCTTTCGAAGGTTATTATCTATACCGATCATTCGGCCATTAGATATCTCCTATAAAAGCATGATGCTAAGCCTAGACTGTTACGTTGGGTTCTTTTGTTGCAGGAATTTGATATTGAAATCAGGGACCGAAAAGGGTCTGCTAATCAGGCAGTTGATAACCTTTTGAGGTTAGATGGCGAATTAGCAGAGTCCTTCGGAAAATGCGAAGCCGAGGAGCTCCTTCCTGCTGAGAGGTTGATGGCGATATCTGCCAATGTACAAACACCGTGGTATGGAGACATTTCCAACTACCTTGTTGGTAAAGTCGAGCCTACCGAACTAACAAGGCATATGAAGAGGTGGTTCCTATCAAAAGCAAAACACTATTTTTTGGATGATCCATATCTATTCTGAATTTGTGCCGACCAGGTGGTGAGAAGATGTGTTACTGAAGCTGAGGGAAGAGACATTCCGGAGCATTGTCACAGCGGTCCTACTGGTGGCCACTTTTCAGGGAATAGAACCGCAAGACGGGTTTTGGACTGTGGGTACTTCTGGACCACGATTTGTAAGGATGTTAATGTGTTTATTTCCTCTTGTGATAATTGTCAACGAATTGGGAACATTTCTGGGCGCAATGAGATGCCCCAACACTTTATCTTACCTTATGAGGTATTTAATGGTTGGGACATCGACTTTGTTGGACCTTTCCCAAGCTCAAGAGGGAACAAATGCATACTCGTGGCCATTGATTATTTCTAAATGGGTTGAAGCTCAGGCCTGTGTCACCAACGACTCTCGAGTAGTCGTGAATTTTCTGGAAAAACAGTTTACTAGATTTGGTGTGCCCAGAGTTTTGATTAGTGACAGAGGGACTCATTGCCACAATGATCCAATGGTCAGAATTTTGGCCAAATATGGAGTCCAACATCGCGGAGTAGCATATCAGCCCCAAACTCAAGGGTATGTTCAAAATGCTAACAGGGATTTGAAGTCCATTCTGGATAAAACTGTTGCTCAGACCAGGAAAGTCTGATCGACTAAACCTGACGATGCACTTTGGGCATTTCAGACTGCTTACAAGACCCCGATCGAAACCACACCTTTTCACCTTGTATACGAGAAGTCTTGTCACTTACGCGTCGAACTTGAGCATAAAGCACTTTGGGCGATGAAGAATGTTTGTTTTAAACTTGATGTCGCGGGGAAGGAATGATTTTACCAGCTGAATGAACTGGAAGAGTGGAGAGCGCAAGCTTTTCATAATTCCAAACTTTACAAGGAACGGGCCAAACTCTACCACGATCAACACATCAAGGCCCGTGATTTCAATGTAGGGGATAAAATGCTGTTGTTCAACTCTCGGTTAAAGTTTTTTTCGGGAAAACTCAAGTCAAGATGGTCCGGACCGTTCACGGTCATAAAAGCTACCCTTACGGAACGGTCGAGATTGAAGATGCAAATGGGGGTCCCTTTAAAGTCAACGACCATCAACTCAAACTTTACCAGGGTGGACCAATTGAAAAAAGCAAGGAGATACTCTATCTCCAAAAATTTTGAAACAAAAGAGGGAATTTGTCAAGCTAGTGACGTTAAAGAAGCGCTCATTGGGAGGCAAACCAACACACACACAAAAACTAACCCCAAAAATATTTTACTTTGGTTTATCTTGCAGATGTCTGGATGAAGACGTGACGATCCCATCTTCGAGGACACACCGATGAGCAGGCAAGACCCACCACCTGAGCCCGTCATTCCATTTTCCACTGATGCTGATCGTAGTCGCTTTCAGACATGGGGCATTTTCACAGTCTCCTATCTCCCATGATCCTGGACCAGGAGATGCTCGAGACGTGGGGGTACTAAGGAGATATTGATGCTCTGCTGGGAGATTCCTTGTGGCGGAACATTCTATCCATACAGGAGAGGGCCAGCTTCACATTGACGATCGGGTTCTTGTGCTCTCTACGCTTCACTCAGTATGGTCAGGCTGTCCAGGCAGCATGTGCCATTGGGTCTGAGAGTCAGATGAGGTTTACTATTTTGGACATTGAGCACCCCATCATTGTGGCTAAGCTCGGATGGAGGATGGGGCTCTATGCTCCGGCATACACACAATGCAATTAAACGAGTTCCGCGCTCTCCCGACCTATTTACCTGAGGCATTCGACTTCAATGAGTTCTGGCACGCACATTCTACAGACACCAGAGCCTTTCTTCGGATATACCCCCTGGCAAACCAGTGGAAGCAGACACACTGGTATATACTTTCATTCGTACTATCTTGTGGTTTTTTTGGACGACCTAACAACACGAACAGGTTGTCCTAAAAAGACATATTCTTCTTTTGGAGTTTGATTCACCGTACCCCAGTGAACATGGCGGTCCTTATGGCTCGTTTCTTCCAGAGCCAAGGGAAGAGTGTCTGCCGCACTATCTAGGCAGGGCCTTTTTTCACTATGTTGGCTCAATCATTCTACCCTGACCTGGACATTCCGGGATTACTACCACTACAGGATAGCATCCGCATTCTCCGATCCTCATCCTTTGCCACCATGTGGATGAAGAAGAAGCAGAGTACTCAGGAGTTCCCAAGCATTGAGCAGACGGTGGAGCAAAGTAGATCTTCCCGAGCACAGCCATACAGGGGATCCTGTGTTTCCTCATCGGACATGCCTAGTGCATCTGATTGGAGAGCGATGATGGACGGGATGAGGAGTCTCCAGACCTCATTCTTGGACTTTTGGGAAGCACATGTGACAGAGTTCTGAGACTATCGATTAACACAGGAGGTCGCCATTAGGGAGATGCGAGATACACAGACTGCGACCCTAGTAGAGTTCCGAGACTATCGATTGGCATAGGAGGTCGCCATCAGGCAAATGCGCCAACAGATAGAGACTCAGTAGACTGATATTGATGAGATAAAAGATTGGCTTAGGCCTGACTATGGCCCACAGGATGACACATGCGATGCTTAGTTTTTGTTTCTTCCTTAACATTTTATTGTGTTTGTTTGTTTATTCAGGTTGGACATTGCGTTGCTTTTTTGACTTAAACGCTCTTACAAACTGACTATGGATGATGTAAGGATATTTTTAAAACCATTTTATTCCTATTTCATTGTTCCTCTTCACAAAATCTTTTCAAAACTCAAGTGTGAGGAGAGAACCAAAAAAATGTGCCTTTATTTCAATACTTCGTGCCTCAAAAAGAGACCTCGAGGGTGAGGTCCAGCTCAAGTGTGAGGAGGTTGCGTTTTACACTCAAAAGTTAAAACCTTATTTTAAAACAATCTTTTTACTATTTTTTATATGAAACATTAATTTCTCAATTTGCTATCAATCACGTAATAGCTTAGAGAATCCAACTCTATTATAAGAATTTACTTTTATTTTTATTTTCAAGAAAACTTGGAACTGTTATGAATTTTTTGGTTGCAAATGTAAAGGGCTGAATTTAATTGTTTTAATTGGACATTAATTTTATTCATTAAAACAAACAAAAAATGTTACTATTAATAAAACTCTTCAAAACTCATTGTTATAGGACAATTCAATCTCCGAAAACGGGCTTTGTTTCATTCGTTAATCATAGTCTCTGAGAATGAAGTATGCATTTACCATGGGATAACACCGCCAACTAGAGTGAAAAAAGAGGCAAAAAGAAAATTGATGAACAAAATGAATGTACAAATTACAATAATAAAAACCTTGGGATAAGGAATTGATTGGTGGTTTAACATAATCAATAGTTTTTTTTAAATGATAAAAATTTTAAATTCTTGTATTTTGGGTGATTTTTCTAAAAAGTTTAAAAATTGAAAATAAAAGAAGAGGTGTTTGTTTCTATTTCTTTAATAGCAACGCGATTGTAATATAGTCAGGTTTTACCTTTTGAGTGTGTTTGCAACTGATTTGTCGCTTGAGGATCGACAATCAACGCTTAAGTGTGAGGAGATTGATAAGTCCATTTTTGTACTTATTTTTTCACCATGTTTGAGCGATTTTTGGATAGAAAATAGAAAAACAAGACATGTTTTAGATATTTTGGTTCAAGTTTCATTAAATCAGGTGAAAATCACATTCATAATATGTTTGGTGAAATTCCAGGTCAATTGAGCACAAAATGGGTCAATTTGGGTAACAAATGAATTCATATAGGAAGAAACAAACATAATATCAAAGTGGTCTACAAGACAATCTTGAAGAGCAGAAAATACATAACAAAACAGAAGAATTTTCAAACAGAAGATTTACAAACAGAAGATTTACAAACTGAAAATCATGAAGTTACGCCTATTCAACGGATACTTTCTTATCGTGAGCTACTAGACCGTGTTGGTGACACGGAATGTGACTCATCTTGTTCTAGATTGCTACCCCTCGACAGAGTGCTCATCTCTAGGCTAAAAAATTGGCTGAAACATAGGGTCCCTTCTATATTTATAGAATTATCTTATGGATATTTTGGGGATTTCATCTCTTACGGGAAAAACAATACAATTGGACGGGAGATTTTGTTCATGGATCGGATTTGAAGGTTGGTGGATTTGCAGGGCCTTATTTGGATTGTTCAGTCATTAGTAGTTTTGTTTACTAACTTTTTTTGTTTTATTGACTTTCTTTCATCGTCATTTTGTACCGTTGTTAATAAAATTCTAATAAATTAAAAAAAATGATAAAACATGAGATTACATTTTTAATAAAAAAAGATTTGTACATTCTTGATTTCATACTTTATTTTTTAACAGTAAACCGCTGACCGGTAGGCAAAAAGCTCCGATTTTTCCTAGGGCGTGAGCCGCTAGGCCATTTTTTTCCGATTTTTATCTCATCGATTGAAGATCGGCTTTCTTGTTTGCTTTGACGTTTTCATACCGAGACAGCAGGTGACCGGCGTGTGTCTGAGGGCTGGGGCGTGGTGTGAGGGATCGGAGTCTACTGCTTCGGTTCGGCTGAGGACGAACAAAGAGAAGGGTCCGAGACAGAGGTAGTCGATGGAAGATATTGTCAACAATTATAGGAAGATGGCTATTGGGGAGGCAGAGAATGAATTGGATTTCGATGTAGAAGATGCAGGGGAAGAGGACGAATCTGAAGAGCAGTTGGGGTTCCTGGTGACTAGAGTTGGTAAGCGGGGGATTGGAGATCAATTTCACGCAGCTGAGGAGAGCCGAGCAGTGCAAGGTACAGACAAATTCCAAGAGCAGATCAGCGGTAAACAAAAGGACAAGAACGAATTGGCGATTGATGATGATGAAAAAGAGGCGGTCGAGTCGGAGGAAAACCGCTCTGGTGCAACAACAATCGTTGCGAGGGTCCGGCCTCCTCCGGAACCACCGCCAAGGGTTGATCGACGCGTTTTGGAGTTTGCTTATTTATCTATTCTGCATTTTAATTTCCAAGTTAAGAGTTTGTGTGTTGTTGTTGTTTTGTTTTATGCTGTAAGACTCTTGTATTAGGTTTGGGGGATGAGAGGTTTATGGCAATCGTTGTTTGCTTTATATTGCCCGAGTTAGGTGTAGCGAGTTATATTGCTTTGTCAAAGGTGATTAACTCAGAGTCTCGGCCAAGGGCGGATGGTTACATGTGGTCCTTTCACGTTCTTGTATCCCTGCTGAATGCTATTTTAATGATATAACCACGTTCTTACGATAAAAAAATAAAAATAAAAAAGATTTGTATAAAAAAGTGTGTTTTCGATTTCGATTCATCAATTTAATTCCCTCTGAATATACATCAAATTACCCTTAGATTTTCGGAGGTGTAGTGATAGATAAGATAACGTGAATCAATTCGTAATCTGCAGTGTTGGCCGGGCGGATTAGTGATGGAAATGGTAATGAAGATATATAGGAGAAGGTAGATTCTATGGTACAGTACTCACAAGGTACCATACTTTTTATCCACATGGGTTAATTAGAATGTTGTAGTTGAATTATTTAAAGAAATAATTATCCCTTGTATGAGTAAAACTTCCTCACTTTCCCAATCTATGACCTAACTAGTTTTTTTCCCAAAATAATATTTAAATTAATTATATTTAATTAATTTCGTAATTAATAATTAAATAATTAATTTTTATTGACTAATATACCTCTTAGGTTAAGTCTATAAAACCCTAACTTTTTACTCTTTTTCTCCAACCCTAGCCTCTAGCTTCCCACTACTCACACACACCCGCCTGCCGCTGCTGCCCCGCCGCCGCCCAGCCTCAACCTAGCCGCCACCTACCTCTGTCGCCCCGTCACCGCCCAGCCGATGGCTTGCCGTACGTCCGCCTTCTCATCACCTCCGTATAACTGCAGAGTCACGTGTTCTCCTCCTACGTACGTCCAGCCCGCACTCGCCACCACCGCCGACCTTGCCCTGGCCGCCGCCGTCCCGCCTCACAGTTGCCTCGTGCCTCCGTCAACCAGCGTGCTTGATCTCTTGCCGCTTGAGATTACGGTTTGTTGGGTTCTTCTTCTATTTAATGAAATTAGGGTAATAAATAATGTTGCCAAAGAATGGTGATGGCCGGACCGCCGCTCCAACAACTCAGATTCTTCAGCAAGACGGTCGAGGTGGAAGACGAACCCAAGTTTGAAGAAGAACCCTAGGTTGAAGGCGATTGAGGACAGTGTGCAATGAATATTTTTTATGTAATGCCGTGAATATCACAAGAAGTGCAATGATTATGACAAAGAAGTGCAATGATATGACCATATATAAAGTGATTTTGACAAAAAGTGCAATAATGTAGAGCATTAACATTGATATAAACTGCAATTATCAAATCTAAAAAATTATAAAATGCTAACATTTTTGTAATGTTTTGTCATAACTCTCGCATGGAGTACGTGCATTGGATTTAATTAAACGTAAAAATTAAAATTATCCAAACTAAAAAAGGACAAACTGAAGTACCATAACTTAAGTGCATGAAGTGCATTATATGTTGTGCAGTGAATGCCGTCATAAAGTGTTATAAATGTTGTGCGATAACGCGTTCATAAAGTGCAATATATTTACACGGCTGAAATTAGTGCAAAATGCATCTTTTTTAAATAAGGACATTTTTGTCCTTCCACATTATAATATGACAAATTTTTTTTTTTCGATTTTTAGTCATACTCCGGGAAAAAAATATAGCTACTCATATTTTGAGAAACTCAATATGTTTTAGTCATATCTTGGGAATTTTTCCTTATTTAAATCTAAATTAAAAATGATATAATGATTTGGAACAATCAAGTGAATGATAGTCGGGTACGATACCTCATTTGTTAAATGAGTACGGGAGTTGACAGTAGGAGAATTTGTAATTAGCAATATGCAGTATATACGTAGTATGCATATACGAGTAGTAGGTAGCGGAGCTCCAATAATTTGTAGATGGAATAGGCTTAGATTATGCATGGTACGTAGCGATAAGGGTGAGGCCTGAGGGGGTGGGGGATAGATTATATTCGGTGGGGCTAGCAAGTGAAGTGGAGCAGGTAGAAATGAGCTTTAGTAAAGAGGTGAGCTGAAAAGTTGCGGCATTTATTTATTATTATTACGAAAAAGAAAAACATGCAATAAAGTGAATGATGCAGGCCTGGCCGGCTGGCTGGATCATCTACCCACCGTTCAAACCCCATTTTTATTAAAGTGAAACGGTTGATGAGATGAGGTGTAGTATAGCTAGGTACGTTTGAATAGAAGAGGCCGGCGAGGGGATGGAGTAATATAATGAATGGAAAAGAATTATTATTAGTGATGAAGCAGCGGACAGCCGTAGGCGGCCGTTTGAAGAGAGGGTTTTGGAGTGCTGAAGAGGATGTGGCTCTCAAGAAATGCGTAGAGACACACGGGGAGGGCAATTGGGCTACCATCTCTGCCCAATCAGGTAATTAATTACCTTACTTACTTCCGTCCCTCCCTACATCTGCATGCGCGCTTACTAATTAAATTAATTAATTAAGATTATATATTATATTGTCGTCCCGGCCATGCACTTTTTCTTTAAATTAAATTAATTTCCATGCATCCTGCAGGTTTGATGAGAAGCGGGAAGAGCTGCAGGCTGAGATGGAAAAATTACTTGAGGCCAGACATAAAGCGTGGGATGATGTCCGCAGACGAAAAGGATCTCATCATCCGAATGCATAAACTTCTGGGCAACAGATGGTCGCTCATTGCAGGCAGACTCCCCGGCCGGACTGACAACGAGGTCAAGAATTTCTGGAACACGCATCTCAACAAGAGGCGGAGGAGGAGAATACTGAAGAAGACCACATTGCCGCCGCCTCATCAGCTGGGGGTGCTGGACGACGACAATCACATTCATAATATGATTTCATCACCCCCGCCGCCACCACCACCTAATAATAATAATGATAAAGGAGGAATTATTATTGTGGATGATAAAGAAGAAGAAGAAGAGGAATTGATGATAAGGGAGGAGGAGGAGGATTCATGGATGCAGATGGGCAACACATCATATTCATCCATGACGGCGGCGACAGCCAACAACTTCTTGCCTTCGCCTCTAATGATGTTTGGGGGCGACGACCCTTTCTGCCATATTCCCGTGTGGGATAATGACGGCGGCGGCATATTGTTTGATGAAACCTTCCTTCACACGATCCTGCAGGGCAGCTAGTCGATCCATCGGCATTGAATTGGCCTGGGTGATGATATATATAGGGGATAAGTTAGTTTCGTGCCTCAGCTGGTGCTTCATCACTTCAAATTATGTATGTAGGTGATGACGTACACCAGCTTCGTTCCGAAACCATGCATGCATGCATGCACTTGCCTATTCTACTTCATCACACCGTAATATATTACTCCCTCTATCCTTAAAACTTTGTCAACTTTCCTTTTTTGTATGTCTTCCTACCTTCACCACTTTCCCTTTTAATAAAAATTTGTGATTCCAATTAATTCTCTTCCCTCTGCACAAACTTCAACCACACAGTTTTTACTTTATTAATTACTACATATATTCAAACTACCTACCTAGGTAGCATGCAGAGTTCTGTTTCAGTAATACAAGCTGCTTTTATTTTACTTAAATAATAACAACCTCTCTAGCAGCTCATATAAAAGCTGCGCTAGCTCTTTGATTGACACAATCAAATACTCGTACTTGTCACATTCTATATTCACAAGTCTTAGCTTATAATCCTCCATCCCGAATTGAGTTGCAAACTTTGACTGACACGCGATTAAGAAAACTTATAAATTTATATTGTGTTTTCTATTTTGCCCTTGTCTCATGCCAAGTAAAATAAAGAAAAAACTCAAAAGTGGAAAAGTACAATTGAAAAACACTTTGACCGTACCACAGCCTAGTAAGAAGCATTACAAATGCTGAAATGAAGTACAAAACCTACAGTAGTGTCCAATCCAATTTTTTGATGTGGCTAAATGAGGTGGGTGGGATAGATAAAGTGAAAGGGTAAACCAAACTTTTCATTGCTACTATTATACCCGAAATGGAAAGTGTAAAATCATTTTGGGACAACCAGAATAGGAAATTTTGCAAAACAAATTGGGACAAGGGAGTATGAATTACATCCCTTCTGTTTTTATTTTAATTTTTTTTTTATAAAAAATTAATTATTTTAATGATCAAAGATATGCGTTGGCAAACATGAAAAGTGGATTGTTGCAACTAAACAAGGTCATCTAATGAACTTGGAGGCCCCGGTTTAAAATGCAAATTTGAGGCCCCACTTTAATATAAAAAACTAAAAAATATTCTCAATCTAAATTCTTATTATACTCAAATCAATTAAATACTCATTAAATAATACAATTAAAAAAATACAGGTAGCAATTTTTCCCTTTCAGATTATTAAGCTCTACAATTTTTTGTAAAGTATTTCAATTTATGAGGGCATTATTATACGGAGTAGTGGAGTATGAATTTACCTGCAGGCCATATTCATATACGATAGTATTAGTATGTTATGTCATGTCATGTCATGTCATGTCATGTCATGTCATGTCATGTCGTATCATATCATATCATATCATATCATATCATATCATATCATATCATATCATATCATATCATATCATATCATATTATATTATATTATTACATTATGTTAGTGGCCTCAAAATACTACTACTAGTTCACTATAAATATGGGCCCCTAGGGAAGTAGGACCTTGTTCTGTTTAACCTAATTAACATGCTAAAAGACGTCCATGCAACTTAATGAGAACGGAGGAACTATATACTACTACGTACTATATATTTAATATATAATTATATTTATATTCATATGCTAAATATCGGTACTATATAGTTTTATTATGTTATGAAGACAATAAACTTCTTTGGCCTCGTAGATATGCGTCTTCCATGCGTGTGTACTGTACCCGTGATCAATTTTTTACCGTTTTATCAATTTTTTGCTTTTATCTTCGTTCTTTCATATTCTCCTTTTAAGTGACTTTACATAACTCTATCATTTTTTCTCTAATTTGAAAGATTAAACCATTTCATTACAATTTTTTTCTCATGCGGTATAATTTATAAAGTTTTACAATTACATTTTTGCACTAAATATAAACTGATTATTAGATATAAAACCATGCCCCCAAGCCCTCTACTATGTCCTATGATTCATGGCTGTCACTATGACAAAATTGATGATTAGAGTCACTGATCATAGTTTTCTCAACTCAACCAAAAAGAAATAAATACAAAACAAATAGGAGATGATAAAACAATTATATAAACAAATAACACTCCATCCAATCTCTTCGCGCAATTACACATGTAAAAACATTACAATCTCAAATTCGTGCGGTTTTTGCTTGATACATGCTACCAAGCTTCTTCCATATCGTGTAAGCACTTTGTTCTTGAGCAACATGGTGGATTTCAATATGATCGATCCATTGTCGAATTTGTGCGACAGTTTTTCGCTTCATCTTACTCCGTTCTTCTTCCATCTTCTTATCCGGTTTGGCACCATTATTATCAAGAGGATCAGCTAAATCCCTCAAATTTAGCAAATCCTCCATTCGAGGCTTTCACATATTGTAGTTTGTGGAAGTGAGCGCAATCATGGTGTATGATGATGTTTTTTCCATAATAAAGTGCTCAATATATCTCTTAACTTATTTTTGATGCCTAATTTGGACACTGTTGACTCCGAAATGGTAAAAAATGGTAGGAACCGGTCCAAAACCGGTTTGGATATCACTCAACCAGGCTTATCAAGTTGTAACCGGTTCGGTCAGGTTCAGGCAGCAGCCCAGTCTATAGACACGCAGGCAGACACATGTTAAAATCTGGCTCTGCGCTTGCACTGACGTGGCGACACATGGCAGATGACGTGGCTTCGGAGCAGATGGCTTGTTCGGATGACGTGGCGGCTGACATGCACAGACTCAGCGTGACGTGCCGCTAACATGGACGACACGTGGCGCCGACGTGGTCATCTTCTTCCTTCAGGCGAAGCATGCGGCGGCGTGCCGTGACTTTCTCCAACTCGCTTGCGCGTGTTGGCGCGTGCTGCGGTTTCTGGTGGTCGTTTGGTTGCCGAAAAATATCAAAATTTTCCTCTCGGCGAGACGAACCCAATGGTATTACCAGATCGTGATTCCGAGCAACTTCAAAAAACATTGATTTCTAACCTTATAGAATTTTTTCTACAAGGTTAACCCATTGAATTTTTCGGGTTTCTCCACAGAGTTGCTTGGCACGGTAACCATAGGGATTGCCCATTGGTTGCCCAAAGCAGATGCACCGCTTTCAGAGTGATTATCGTTCGGCACATTCTGCACAACAACATTCTGATTTTCTTGAGAAGCCATTTTTGTTTTCTTAACGTTTTTCCGAAAAACACAAAAAGATTTAAGTTCGTTCACAAAAGTGACAAACTACGTTTTTAAGATTGTGTCCGTGTGATACCAACTTAGCAACCAAATACGTTTTAAGATTGTTGGGTGTGTTTCGGAAAATAAAGAAAATTAATTAAAATAAATTAATTAAAATGACGAAAGAAAACAAAAATAAGATGGAGCAGAAATTAGTCAAAGCTCGTGCTACGTACGCACGATGTCCTTAAAACGTATTTGTTGCCTCCCACGGTGGTAGGAGCGTTGCAACAATAGTTTCCCAGGATACGATGACTACGAACTTATGTTTGAGCACACAAACAAAAGTTCCAGCGAGCGAGAACAAAGACTGAACACTCGGGAAACTTTCGGAATGCTGGAGGTGTTTTAGAGCTCAGAAATACGTGAGGAATGTGTATGAACGTGTGTGTCAACGTGTGTTGTTGCAAACCACCTGCCAGCAATTATATAGGAGGATTTGTTGTGTGTAAATGGTGAATTAATGGACCTGAACGTTGGACATCAATGGTTGTTGTAACTGTCCATTTAACGTCCATGAACTGTCCATTTAACGTTGCATTAAAAGATAAGAACGTTGGACATTAATTGTTGTAACGGTTCAGATGCGCGACAGAAGACCTCCCAACAGAACACCCTGTGAGGGGTTCTGTTCCGAGGCCAACAGAAGACCCCATGAGCGGTTCTGAATATCACAGAAGACCCCGTTTCGGGAAGAAAACAAAAATTAACTGTATCTCTTGAGAGATAGATTTTTGGCCGACATTCGTGTCCGCAGGTCGCCCGCACACGCAAGTCGCGGTTTTTCTTCTCCGATTTCGGGATTTGATTTGCACCCCCCCCCCCCCTCTCCCCCCGCGCGTGGAGAGAGCCTTTACCCTTAGGAATCTTAACTTCTTAAGGGGGGAGTCCCTTTATAAAGGGTTGCAAATCCCTTGGGTTTTCCGGTGTGGGAAATAACACACTAGAAACCCATCCTTTTTCCCAGTTTTCCCATTCTAACGGGTAAACTTCGAGAATCAATTTCTCTTTCACCCGTTATCCGTTTTAAGCGTACCACATATCGAATTGTAGCCTTTAACAAGGACAATCCGAAACCACTTTGACCCGACCCAAATCGGAAGTGGACCAACTCAAAATATTGCCCCAAAATTACCATTTAATGCAATTAAACACATTTTTCCAACAGGCTAAACAATACATAAAGTTTCACAACATCCATTTTTTCACAGTGGCCTGAAATCTTTTGATGTTGAGTGGCATCTTTTTCTAAAGAAGTGTAATAAATGCAATAAGCATTCTCAGATACACAAGCATGCTGGACAATATAGCTTATATGTGTGTGTCTTATACAAATTGGATTGGCATACTCAAATTTGAGCTTTGATGATGAAGAAAAAGATTTGACTAAATTGATAAATTGTTCTAGAGCAGATAAAAAATGTGCATTTTTAAAATTGGGTGAATCTAATTGTGGCTAAGAGAGACGAACATGCGGCAACTAACCCTAGCGCCGCGAAGCTCGATCTGATCAATTCAAGCCAATCTTTCATTAGCTTTCTCCCATTAATTTCATCTTCTCGACCTGTGTATCTCAATCCAGTGATCCAACTATCCGATGGTGACATCAACACTTAGAGATTGTTAATAGAGGTATGATCCAATTGGATTGTTATTCTCTTCTGTTTGTGTTGATTTTGTTCTATGGCGGTTCTTTCTCGGGCACTGGTGCTCCGGGTGGTTTGTCTCTCTCAATGTGGGGAGTTATGTTCGTGTTCTGGCTAGTTGCGTCTGGTCAGAGGTTTCTGTCTGCTTTCTACTAGAGTGCATAAACGTTGGTAGAGCTCGTCCTCCTCCAGAACTACCTGATACCATGAAGAATTTTGTGGGCTCCCAAACCCGCCGCGAGGGCTGATGATTTCTGCAGAAAAGGGAGGATGTTGGAGCTTGTTCTTGGTGATCAAAATTCGGCTTAATTTACACGTTTTTTATTTATTTCTTTAGGTTGTTGGTTTCCAAGAACATGGTTGTTTTTGTTTCTGTTGTTTTTTGTTTGCGAACTCTTACATTAGGTGGGGATGATGAGGATTCTGCTTTGGCCATGATAGGCTCATGTAGACCCGTTATAGGATCAGTGAATCATATTGCTCTGTCTAGGGTGATTGGTTCTCCGGCTGGTTCGAGGGTTGATGGTTGGGAGTGGTTTCTTTATCTTTGTTATGCCTCGCTGAATGTTGTTTTATCAATATAAGCCACCTTTTTCTAAAAAAAAATGGGTGAATCTGAAAAAGACAATCGGTACCCAATGAAATACAAAACACCCAATCACATCATGTGAAATCAAAGAATTACTTGTATGAAAGTGTATTTACTCACATGTTTAAAGTAGTTAAAGTAATAGAAATGCTCAGGTCCCTCCGGAGGGACAGGAGCAGCCGTCCGAACTTCACTGTTTGGGGCGGTTCCCGGTGGAAGTTTTCGATGGAATTTTTTGAGCATGTTCCTCATCAAGTCTAGTTTGTCCATACCAAATTTCAGATCAAAATTCGACCGGGAAGACAGTCAAATAAATTCTTGAAGCTTACTGCACATTCTGCGCATATATAAAGTGCAGTAAGTTTCAAGAATTTATTTGACTGCCTTCCCGGTCGAATTTTGAGCTGAAATTTGGTATGGACAAACTAGACGTGATGAGGAATATGCTCAAAAAAATTCATCGAAAAATTCCACCGGGAACCGCCCCAAACAGTGAAGTTCGGACGGCTGCTCCCGTCCCTCCGGCTGGACATGAGCAGTCCTCGTTAAAGTAAATTTTAATGTTTAGATCATTTGATTTTAAACGGAAGTTGTAGAATAGGGGCAATTCGTTAGATTAGATTATGTTGTTGAGGTTTCACCGTTTCAGGATTGCTTTTACGATGGGTTTAAAGATTTTTTGTTCTCAATGTGCATTTCTGCTTCAGATTTAGAGGTTTTTCTTTTTTGTTATTCTTATCATTCTGTATTGCTGAGCCAAAACTTTTCTTAGACGATTTATAAACTATCTCATCAATAATCACGCGAGTCACAAAGACTATTTTTGATTAAGTGAAATTATATTAATAAAATATTTAGAAAATAAAATTTAAAAAAAAATCTAATTTTTTTAAAAAATAGTAAAAACCCATAAAAAAAATAAAAAAAATATGGATATCTTTCCCGCCGCCTCCCAGCACCACCCCCGATTGGTGAAATTTCTTCCACTTTTGGTAAAAAATGCCATCTTTTTTTGAAAATGCCAAAAAGATGGCATAATTACTCTTCAATATGTCAACATTTTCATTGAGTATGCCAACATTATGGCATTATTTAAAATGTTGGCATATTTTTCTCCGGTGATGGGAGTTGGTGGTACTGGGGGTGGCAGGGGTGGCAATGTTTTTTTTTCAAATTTTACGATTTTTTTTTAATTTTTTAATATTTAAAAAAATTTAATTTTTTTTATAAATATTTTATTAATTTTTCATTTTTTTTTACGATTTGTTTTTATTTTTCGATTTTCATTATTTTTTATAATTTTATTATTAATTAAAAAATTTCACAAGGTACAAGGGTATAATTGTCCAAACACGCATAAATAGTCTTATTAAGGGAATTTAAAAAATGTAGCCCTATTTGTGCAATTTTGCCACTTTTTAGTCCTAACTCCTATTTAGGGAATTGACTCCATAAATAATTAGTTTTACCAAGGAATAAAAAACAATATACTACATATAATACTATGTTTTCTTTTGGACTGAAATTTGTTGGTTTGGTCTTATCTGGTCTGAAATGGTCTAGTAAACGTCTGGTCTATATGTATTTTATAACTACGGAAGTTTGGTCTGATTTAATTTGGTCTGGTATTGAAAACAGTTCAAAAGAAAACATATTTCCTTCTTCTATTTACTAATTAACTTTGAACAGCTGACCGCTAAATACCACCCTTTGATCCATTTGAATTCCTTTTGGAACCGTGTTTATTTATTTATTAATTTGTGATACATACACCCTTAAAGAGTTGAAGTATGTAATCCACTATTAGTTATTTATTCGAGGGAGGGGAGTCGACTAAGCTTGGTACGGACGGCGGCGTTGATATGAACGGCAAAGGCTCAACAGGTGTCTCCAAAGGAGGCGGCATAACAATTGCGGGCGGCTGTTCTGGAATTTCTGGCGGCGGAGTAAATGTTGATGGCAGCGGCAGTGTCCATATCGGCTCCTCCTGCGGAGGCGTAAGTATCGGGACAAGTGGTGGTGCCGGCGCGGATAGATCGGGAGGCAAAGTTACTGGTATTGGCGGGGGAAGAAACATGAACGGCGGTGGAGATGGGATTATCTGGACAACTGGTGGCCATGGCCATGGGAGTGTCAGCTGCGGCGGTGGGGAAAGATCTAGTGGTGGGGGGTAGATTATCAACGGCGGCGGAGGCGATGGGACCGGAGAGGGAGGTGGGGGAGATGGAACCAGCGGAGGGGGAGGTGAAGCTGATGGCTGGGTGGGACATGGAGAGGGCGGAGGCAGTGAAGGGGGAGGTGGCGGCGGTGGGGAGAGGCGGGGCAGAACAGGCGGCGGTAATGGAGGAGGGCGGGGGCGAGTAGTAGGGAGGGGGCATGTAAAGGGATTATTATTATTATGAGGTGATGAATAAGGCCACTGCCCGCAGCTTCCGAAAAGGAACAAGTATAAGGGATCACAAGTGGGAGCACCAGATCTGTGGCGGCGGCGGCTCCTCTTTTCTCCTCCTTCCCATCCCCCGCTCCGGGCTTCACCCAATACTGCACTCATCGTTAACAACACTAAAATAACTGCTACCCTCACCGCCTCCATCTCTATCTGCCGATTTGATACTTATTTTCTTGATTGGCAAACTATATTGGGGAATAGCTGCCTTTTTACAAAATTTGTGCCTAATACTAAAGATAAAGAAAAAAACTGAAGGAGTAATGGCGGCACAAGAACCGAGATGATTGGAATTGATGAATTCAATTCAATGAGAGGGAACATCTTGCAGTTGATACAATTATACAAAACCTGAATTCAATGAAATTGAATGCTTATATATACGTACATAAATTATCAAACCAGAAAAATGTTTGGCAGCTCAACACTACCAAGTACGAATAATGCATTAAAATTTATGAAATTCTCACTAATGGTTGATTCTAATTGATTAAGAAAAATTCATATGAAAAATAGTTAAAATGACCTTTTATTTTAGAGTAAAAAAACTTAGGTGTTCCGTGAAAAAGATGGCTAATAAGGTTGATAACCCGAAAAACATAATGGACAAACAGAATCTTAGTGTCATGCACTATAAATTTTGTATATTCCAGTTGATAGAATATCTACGAAAATGCAATCACGTTTCTTTGATGCTGACATGTTTTACCCAAAAACTAATAGTGTGTATCAAACTCAGTTAGAAGTGTCCGTCTGCACGTTCACGTTGAACATTATTCTCATTGAAATTACTCCCTATATATGTGTGTGTGTGTATGTATAATTTGATTCCAATGAAAAGTGTCCCCTCTATGTGAAAACTAAAAATTAATCTTGGTTATTGATGAAAAAAATATGTGAAAATGATCAGATTTTTGTGGAAATGACTCATATTGATATCAAAAACTCACATATCAACAAACAAAAAACCATTCCACATTCGGTCACCAACCATAGGGTTATACTCTAAAGGAAGATTCTGACACTCAAAACACCCATGACTTGTCTATAGGTAACAACCAAAATAAAACATGTCCTAATGCCCTAACTGATAAAGACATAAATAAAGCAGAAATAAAAGAATGACATGCATTGTCTGAGAATAAAAGTAAAATCAAAATAAAAAAATGCCCAATCGCACAACAAGTCTTCAAGTATCCTGACGAACCTGTCATCTAGGGCTCGCCTCAACCCTGTTTTTCCTTCATCAGTTTCCAGCGCCAACACCATGTGTACTTCCACTGTCATCTCCACTTCCATTCAGGGTGGGTTTTGCTCAGCCACCATATACCTTCCTTCCGCTTCTCAGTGTCTCCAGCCGCACTGCAACAATAATAGAACTGACACCCCTATCCATTGAAGCTCTCGCCATTATGGTTGCTTCTATATCAGCATCATTGGTTATCCCCTGCTTATCTCCTTTCTCCAAAACCAACCACTTATTAATTCCATCATCACTACGCCCGTTGTTTGCTCTCATCTACGAATCAAATTCTTTATTTTGCTCCGAACCCGCAGTCCGGGAAACTAAGGATAGAACCTATCTGCATGGCCAATGATATCACAAGCAAAGCAAACAATGGGTAGCTCTTCATACTTGATATCTACCCATAAGTAGTCACATTCTCTTTTTGAACCTTGAAATTATTCCTAAGAGGTTTTATTATATCCAGGCAAACTCGGATTCTCAAATAGGCCCTTCAGCGCCCCTTACATCTAGTGTAGTAGACATTGCTAGATTATATCCAACAGATTTTTCCACCTTTAAGGTCAAGTAACCCACTGTTAGATTATGCACTTGAATTCTGAATAATATAAAGGAACATTCAAAGGCAAATCATCAACCTTTAATTCATGCAATACCATAGTTCTGATCATAAAGCCATAGACCATATTCAATAACACGCCTCATTTCAATTTCATGATAGAAAGAGAAAAGATATCATTGTCAATGATTTCTTTAATCGACACTCCTCTACTAGGTCTCTAAATAGAGGCCAGTATATGAACGATGTGAATTTCACCGTCTATCTCCAAGCACTTGCACCTCTTGTTGAAACTGCCAAAGTTCACAAATAGATTGATGGAATCTCCCTCCTGGAACTTATCACGCAAACTTGGAAGCAAAGTAATACGCTCTCAAAGGCCAGAACTGATCCACAACAAAGCGCCGCCACAGCTTTCGACGGACGAAACCAAAGCAAACCCTACATGAACTAGGCACCATGACCGCTTCAGTTTTTGTGGTTGAAATTACTTAATTGTGTTATATGAATTAATTTGTCGAATTATAAAATAAGTACGTCGTATATTCAATGAGCCATCATAGTACATTCCGGTTCGTTCTATTTTTTTTTTTGACAATTCTTTCTAACCTATATAGTATCTGCTCAATGTTAATTCCAACATCCTTGAACTGGGATGAGATTCGAACCCGTGACCTCCTCCTTGGGAGTGCCACATTGATGCCATCAGACCACAAGGTACTTGGCTCCGGTTCGTTCTATTTAACTCAAGTAATATATCTTTGATTATTTGCCAATAACTAAATATAAGAGGGTGAACTTATAGCCAACATCAATTAAACTTAGAGTTATGACAACACGTATACTAATTGAATTAGACAAACTTACGACACATAAAAAAATCAAAGCATAATGAAAAGCTATATGAAAAAAAACTAAAAAGTACACTTCAAGCAATTCATCAACTAGAAAAGGTAAATGTAACCTTATGTATTTTTATTATTGCATAATTTTCCACATGAAACCTAAAGTTTGTGTTTGGTAAAGAATTAATAGCAGTTGTTTTCCATTTGGGGAAAAGGTGATGATTTTTTGGGTTCACGTCCTCCAGAGAAAATTATCACTAGTGTTTGTGCATGTCAAAGAGCTCTAATTTCAAAACATTCAGTAACACCTTCCGGTATCAAATTGATATTCCGGTTCCAAAGATGATAATCATATCCAATAAAACCTTAAATAGTAGGACTATAAACAAAAATCAAGGACAATCATTGTCATGTGTTGGTTTGTTAATGATGATTTCCATTTCTAGTCACATACAACTTTATATTACTGTGTCTCGAGTGACCAATAGAGACTTAAATAATTTCAAACATAATCCATGAATATAACTTGCTTTATACTGCGTATAATATTTTTATGGTTCAAATTTAATAAAAAAAAAAAGAGAAAATAACTTTAAATAATATCAACTATCTTCAATGAACCAATAATAATACGTACTTTAGAAATAACTTTTAATAATACCAACTATCTGAATGTGAACCAAAAATAAAATAGAGATACTTTTCTACAAGAAATTCAATCATTTAAGACATCAAAAACTAAGATCAAATCATCAAATAATTGATATTTAAAAATATGATCACTTATTTGATATTTTGATATTAGTTTTTGATGAATTGAATAAATGAATTTTTGGTGAAAATTTGCTATGTATCACTTTTGATAGATAATCAAATACTCCCTCCGTCCCAAATTGTTTTGCAAAGTCAACAATTTTTGGTCAACCAATAATAAAAGTCAATGCTCTTTATCGATAATTAATTCAATTTTTAATAATTGAAATTTATGTATACAGAAACTACATTAAAATCTCTTCAAAGTTGTAAACTCTAAAATAGAATATAATTAAAAATTGACATCCTAATTAAGCGAATAAAATGAAACTGTTTGACCAAGAAAAGTCAAATTTGCAAATCAATTTGGGATGGAGGTAGTAGTTGGTATGATTAAAAGTTATTTCTCAAGTTGATATTATTCTTGATTTATGAAAGATAGTTGATACTCCCTCCGTCCCGCTAAGATTGTCTCATTTTACCTTTTCGAGAAGTCCCACTAAGATTGTCTCATACCATATTTGGTAAAGATTGTGTGGCTCTAAATCATTCTATCTTGGGATTAGAGTTTAGGGTTTAGGATGGGGAAAAGGAACATGTATACCCCTATACTATAAGCATGAGAACATATATACCCTTATTGTATTTTTTTGAACAAAAAGCTTACAAAAGTGAAATTAGGGTGCAAATATATCCTTTCTAACGTTTTATTATCTTCCCGTCAGATCCAAGCGTTACTACCTAACTGTTAATTTATTTTATTATTTGTCTATGCCTCTTCTCCATCTTGGCAGAAATAACCCAAATTAATTCTTCACTACGGTAAAGCAAACCAGACCACCATCCATAGCTAGAGCTTCTAGCTCCCTCCTTGTTATTAATATGTGGTATTTCTTGATGTCTTTTTTTTTCTTGCTCAATTTGTCAACAAAATCTCTAAACCATATCAATTTCGAGCTAGACTGCGAAGGAAAATGTAAAAAGTGCTTTTGTGGACAAAGAGCTCTAAATAATCCTAGACTCTGAATCATGGGCGGAGCTTGAAGTATGAATAATCCTAGACGGCATTTACAACTTCTGCTTTCTCTTTTTAGTGCATCTAGAGCTCTAAAATTAATGATAACCAGGCCCATGGACAGAGATATATCCTTAAAGAAAATTGATTTGTACCCATAAATGTGGGTATTTGATTTGAACATAAAAAAATAGGAACCCTTTATGAATCGAGTAATATCTTTTATTATACAAAAGCAAAATGAAAATATCTTTTATTATACAAAAGCAAAATGAAAACTGCACAGTGTTCCCGCCTAAACACTGTGCAGTAATGGGCCGGGTCAGTTAAAATGGGTCCAAAATCGGGTCATTCTACATCTGTCCTTTGCTGCTCAGAAACTGTGTCAGCTCCTTGGTCCAACGTATGTTTGTGTGGCTCGAGGAACAGATTATATGGGTTCTAAAGAAATCTTTAGTCTGACAAATTCAGTCGACAATTTCGGAGTGTCAATTATTAAAAAAAAAATGCACCGCTCAGTAATCAAAGACTGAGTCTGAAAATGGAATCCGCGTGCAAAATTTGTAATATTTGGGCCGCCTATCCATTTAATGCTATGTACTACATTTACTGTTACACATTTGTTTATTCGAAATTTTCAAAATCTATATACATATTGCTGCTGAGCCAGCATACAACATTAATTGTTTGTACTACAAAATAATAAAATAAAGATTGTGTAGGTATTAACCATTGGTTAATATCCACACCATATTAAATGCTTGCTTAATTTGACACTGCCTTCTGCCCCTATATATACTTACACGACGGGTTGCATAACAACACCCAAACCAAGCAATTCCCAAATGGTAGATTAATCATATCTTTGTAAATTTTATGCTTAAAATTGTTCAGAAATGTTTATTGGTGATTAACAATGATCTTTTGCAGGTTACATACATTCCAACAAAAAACTAGGATACCCGAAGAGAGCAACAACTAGCATAGAAAAGAAAGGGATTATTTAAAAGTAAGGGTTTTATTATACTCACTTAGTTCAGTGTAATAAGTGTGTGTATAATATTTCAGGAATAAAAACATGTTTATTCCATAAATTATCATACGATTAGCCCAAAATATTCACATTTTTGTTATCAAAACAAGGTTACTGAAAGAACCAAATAACTACATTATTAGTTCGGATTCATACCTGCTTTGAAACTGCGCAATCTTCAAACCTGCATATCCTATATATTTTAATCTAATTAATAATTACATTTTGCTCATGAATATTACATAATTGGCATCTTTAATAGGGTACAAAAACCTATTATTTATACATTTTCTATACGATAACCTAATAACTAAAAATAAGAAAAAACATCTTGCTTAGCCAGTGAAACCTGCAAGAATTATGGAGAATTAGATTCCAGAACATGAAAATATCAATTACAATATTACAAAATGTTCTGTCTAAGTGTACATGCAACTTTTGAAGCATGCTTCAGTAGTCATCGAGGATACCTCCTAAAGTGTGAACGATGTCTTTTTCGTCCAAATATAATGGAATAATCCCTTTTGTAGTTAGAAAGTATATGACAAAGCAGCCAATAACCAAAATGCATCATCTTCGCTTATGTAAAGAAGCAGAAGACATGCAACAAACCCCATACTGTGCAATATGGTGTGATGCAAATATCATGCGATCCAAAAGAACAAGATTAACCTTCTTTTAATCAATAGAGTATGTACCTGCACATATTCAACATCTCTGTCATTTAGAGTATGCTTCAAGAACATTGTAAAGAGACCTCTATCCAGGTTCATGCCTCTGTTGAAAGATTACATGTGAAGGAAAGGTGTGAGGGATATCTTGAATGATATCTAACTCAAAAGTTGATGTCTCATATCTTTTATTTTTTATTATAAAAAAGCAGGACAATTCCTCAACAGTGTTTCCACCCAAACACAGCTTAACTCCTGGTCGGGTCGGGTCAGGTCAGAAGTGGGTCAGAAGTGGGTCTGAAGCTATGTGGTCCAACTGTGCTACTATTGGTCTATGGGGCACATCAACCAACATTTAATGCAAAAATGGGGCTCCATAAAATGCAATTAATGCATAGTACAAAAGGAGCTCAATTATTGATATCTTCAGGCTTTGTAGCTCAATACACCAGGGCGTAACAGTTCATATTGCGTGGCTCAAGACTGGCATTTAATGAATTGTACATGAAAACCTTTTTCTGTAATAATGGAATTCGAACTTTAAAAAAAACAATTGATTTAATATCTAATAGCATTAAATGCATTGTACTATGAACAATGTACATTGTCCTTATTACTCCAAACTCTAAACACTTCATTTCGAATGAGGATATCTCTGAAGTAGAGTAAAAATATCAAATAACTATTGAATGTTTTGTACTTTTGTACTACCAAACTGTGAAAACCACACCATATCCCTACCCGATCCAGCTGCATTCATCCTCTTACATGTATTACCACTGAAAAGTTTCTTTTTTGGAAAAAAGTATTCCATAATGCATGTAATGTGAAGACATGTTCATAAATATGTAAACACAGATTATTTATATAAGTATATATGAAAGTGTGGTCCATATACATATTGATTATCAAAATAATTCAAATGATTAAATATAATATAAATAATACGGAGTATATAATATTTATATACAGAAAATATTTCGTTAAAAGTGTATAGAAGTATAAATAGAGTGTGGCTTGCACATTGCACTTGCATTTTTGAAATTTACGTTTTACCCAGTGTATATAAAAAATATTACTTGAAAATCAGATAGAGTGTGGCTTTATAAAGGGTTATAGTTTAGAAGCATGCTCTGTATAATTTTACAGATCTTATCCACAAGCATATGAGATACACAATCTATGTGTATGACATTTTTGTACTCCGTATTGCTTATGTCATTGGTTTGACATGATAGTATGGTGATGTAATTTATGGTATGCATATATGCCATACTTACCCAAAAAAAAATGAATCAAATAAAGCACAAAAAATAAAAACATTTACAAATAAATCCGAATATGAGTTTGCATTAGAAGAGTTCCTAAAAACAGAGGCCAAATTAACTTTTGAAACCATTTTTTAAGTATGTTAAAGTTTAGAGTAAGAAGAAAACAGATTTGCATGAGCATGACTAAGGCTGAAACGATTCTTATGATTTCTATTATGTGTGTGTGTGTATATATCTGTGTGTGAAATTCTCAATTATTATTTAGTGCTTCAACTTTATCACAAGAAGAGAAAATAATTTTTGATATCCTAAACGAAGATTTTGACGAAAAACAAAAATTGAGCGAGTGTGTGTTAAGCATGCGAAAAAAATTCAAAATTGAAGATATAAATGAAAAAAAAAATACCCAAATGAAGAGAGGATAACAGCATGTATGAGATCATTCGATTTGTTCTCAGCCACCATGAAATTCGGAATAGTCAGATAAAGGTTCATATAAGGAGTTAAGCTACTTACAAAAAAATCAACCAGCGAAATAGCCAGATAAGGTGTTAATAATCGTATATGGATCATAGTTACAAAGCATTGGAAGGATCATCTGGATAGTGACAATAATCGGCATAAAGATTTCCGAGAGGTTGGCGGCCTGGCGGGCTAAAGCGAATGGGGGTGTACGGATGAATGGATGAGGAGGCTGATGCAACACAATGTTATATATGGTGTAGTTAGGTTTTAGCTTTTGGGTAGGTTGAATTGTTAGTTGGGTTGGGCTTTACATATGGGCTGACAAAATAAAACGGTTTTGGTTGTGTAGAAAGATGGTTTATTATTACTCCGTACTAAGGACTAAGAGCATCTCCAATGCTATAATGTCCACGGTGCACATGTGGCATGAGTGATAGCCACATAATTATTAGCAAATAAATTATTTCTCTCCTTATTTGAATGATTTTATACAATTTTGGTAAGTTTTTCCCTGCAATGTCAACAACAATGTCAACATTAGACGGTCTCCTTGACATTGTGGAGAAAAACTTACCAAAACTGTATAAAATCATTCAAATAAGGAGAGAAATAATTTATTTACTAATATTTATGTGGTCATCTCTCATGCCACGTGTGCACCGTGCACATTGTACCATTGAAGATGCTCTAAGGAGTTTATTATTTTAATTGTTTTTTATTTCACGTTTCAGTTTTAAATTGTAATTATGGAGTATTTAAGTTGTTGTTTATAATAATAATAATAATAATAATAATGATGATAATGCTTTAATTGTTTAAAAGATCTTGGAAAGTTTCCTGAACTCATTAATGATGTTTTTATTTTGACTATTTTCAGTCCTAGATCAGACTAGACTAGATCATATTTGACCAAACTTTGAAGAATATAAAATACACAGTGATCAGACATTTACCAATTTAGACCAAAACACTCCAGGACAGATCAGAAAATTTCATTTCAAATAAAAACATCTTAAATATAATCAATATTCAAAGCAACATAGTGATTATTATTGTTACTCCGTATTATTATTTATATTGTTGACAAAAATATGATTTCATTCTCAAATTCAGAAATAAAAACGATAAAATATGACATCCAACAACTATTTTCAACAGATAAAGAAAAATTGTGTTAAAAGTAAACCTAAACATGATTAAAATATGAAAGTTTAACAAATGATCCTCTCAAACAAAATACTCCGTATATGGTATGATAAGGATATTTTACTTGGGAATGACAAATAAATATACCACACGATATTAGGATGTTTTCCCTTGAACTGTTTTCAGTTCTATATCGGTTCGGATTGACTAAGCATGGATAGTTATAAAATACATAGAAATCAGATATTTATCAAATCAGACCAGTTCATACTAGAACAGATCATGTCAGAAAATTTCAGTCAAAGTAAAAACATAATGTATTTACAAAAAAAATGTCTCAAAATGTGTAGACTTTATAAGCTCATTGTAATATTCAGTTTATCTTATTCAAAGATTGTCTACAAGCATTGAAGGTCTATCAATTTCTACTTCAACTTTTAATTACTGCGTATATACTTACTCTGTATTACTTCTTATTCCGTGTTATCTTTTATGGCAATTACTCATTTTATTTACATATAACTTTCATTGGCTAATATGATTAACAAATACTCCTTCCGGCCCGCTAATATTGTTCCATTTTATCTTTTCGTGAAATCCCACTAAAATTGTCTCACACCAGATTTGGTAAAGTTTTGTGTCACTCTAAATCATTTTTACTTTATTTTATACTTTATCAATTAATATCAACCACATAAACTTATTTGTTAATAATCGTGTCGCCCCCTTTTGTTAATAATATGATACTCCGTACAAATTTATTTTATTTTGTCCCGTGCATCGCACGGGTGAGAATCTAGTAAGTTACACAGGTTTCATCTTCCTCCCTCTGCAAAGGGTGTGTGCTTTTGGGTTAGTGTGAACCTGACGGAGAAGTTCTAAACGTCAATGGGTGTTGATTTGTACCCTTCTTTTAGTTTAATAAGTTTTTTGTTCTAAAAAATAAATTAGGGGTATATATGTTCCCACACATATAGTGTAGGGGGATTCATGTTCCTTTTCCCTTCTATCTTTATTCTTACTTTATCAATTTAATATCAACCACATATTCTTAATAATTGTGTCACCTCTCGTCTCAATCTTAATGAGATGGAGGTAGTATTATTTAAATTTGTTTTTCCAAAAGGGGTAATTTGAGTTTGCACCCCATATTATTGTCTAAATTGGACTTTGCACCCCGTTTTTATAACTCTTTGTTTTTGCACCCCAACCCCATATGAAAAGAAAAAAATGTCCTCAATCAGGAATATGTTAAAGGTCAACATAATTGTTAATGGAGGGGCATTTTTATCTTTTCATATGGGGTTGGGGTGCAATAACAAAGAGTTTTAAAAACAGAATGCAAAATCCAATTTAGACAAGTATATGGGGTGCAAACTCAAATTACCCCTTTCAAAAAACACGGATAAGACGAAAATAATGGTTCTATATATGAACTTCCATCCATCCCTAATCACAGTGCTCCGCATCTTTTTACTTTACTTGTGGCCCTCCGCCACTGCTTAAGAGTTAAGACACGAAGGAGCGCATGACCGAAAGTGTGTCTGACGAGTATGGGTATGGCAAAGCTAAAGATTGCAGGGGCATGGAGTGGTGTGCTGGAGATAGAACCGGAGGAGTGGACGATTGCTATGCTGAGGGAGGAGATCGTCCGGAGATCGGGCTGCGTTCCGCCGGAGTGCATAAACCTCATCTCTGCTGGAATATTGCTGAAAGACGGTGATGGCACGGAGAAACTCAGCCAATTGGGTATAAAAAATCATGCTAAGATTTTGGCCTCTAAGGTTTCTCCTGATAAAGGCAAGGTCATCCAGGAGGAATCTTTGGCGGAAGAGGAACGCTCGTCTAGACTTGCCAGGCTCAAGTTAGTGCTCACTGCTCTGCTATAAATAGTCTATCAATATGCTTAATGGTTATTACCTCCCCGGCATGTTTAGTGTCCTGTGGTGTGAATTGGATTGGATGATCAATGTTGAAAGTTGGTCTCTTCAAGTTGCAAGTTTACTTGTAGCTGTTTTATTTTGTGTCATGATCAAACACCATATTTTTCCTGTCTGAATTTACATGATAGATTTCTTATACATTGTATTGTATAGTTATTGCTCGAGTTACATTTAAGATAAAAGGGGAGAAGGTGGGAAACGAGAATGCTACAACAGCTATCCATATACTTGTTTTCTTTGTTCTGTAAGACTCTGTTTGGTTGGAAGGTTTTCAAGGGGAAGGAAAGGGATGGGTCTTTATTATTTTGCTAATTTATTTTTAGATGACTTTGAAACAGTGAAGATGATTTTTTTTGTGGAGATACATTATTTAACTAAAAAATATTGCTCTTTTCTACTCTAAGTTTCTGAGACTTGTAAATAAATAAAATTTTGTATAACGAAAATAAATCCTCTCATTCATCCCTTCTGAGAACTATCAACCAAACACATCCTCAGTGATCTATATTTTTTCTTTTGTATGATTGTATCTAGGGTGGGTATTCATAGGTATCGTTTATAGCAGTTAATCCTGTAAAGAACATTGCATTATAGCTATTTCCAGTTTGGTGAAAATTGCCCTGAAGTTGCCACTTGGTATGTTTTCCACAGGAACTGACAATCTTGCTGACATTCATCTGTAACATTTGTTATAATTAATTCCACAAATCTAAACCGAAGAAATTTAAAGTGTAAGACACGAAATGATTATAGAATTAAAAATATATGAATCATGCTTACCGAAATTCAATTTATACTCTATAGTATACTATCCTGTTCTTGTATCAGCAATCAATCAGTCATCCCTTATTTCCATTAGTTTTTTTTATAAATTTCATAAGCCCTCTTTTCTCTCCCTCTTCTGGCAATCAGTACTATATTTTGACCAAGTATGGTAGTTTCTCTGTTTTTGTGGTCTCTTCATTAATACTGCTTAAATTGCAGAGCTGCTGCTACTTCATTGTCCCAGAGACATGCAGAGGGCTCATTACCTGTTGAAGACTTCAACATAGAACTTGAAAACCAGAGCGGAGAAAAAGTGCAGCTTGGATCTGATACTGATCAGAGGTATCAATAAGATTTTATGTTGCAGATGAAGCTTTAATATACTTATCCTTTCTGTATACTTGTACTCCATGATGGCTTTCCACCTTGTTTGGCAGGGCTATTATGATGGGTCTCATGCTACATGCTAATGGGAAAGCACTGATCCGAAAGCAACAGTTTAAAGAAGCACTTGAGGTTCTCACAATGGGAGAGGTGGGCATGTGGAACTTGTCATAATTAAGATCATTGCTGAATGCCTTGTATGTCTTCGATTTGGATTATGATTGGGTTTCTTGCATACACCCATGAACTAACTATTATAATGACTTATTTGGGTACTCATGTTTTGGTTAAAGTAGAGTTTGATGCTGTTTAAACTTGGCAGAAAAAATAACATTACCGTATTCTAGGTTTTAATATGATAAAGGTTTAGCCTTCAATTGTTTTTAGTATATTAGTAGTGTTGTTGAACATCTGTTATATTACATCATTGCGGTGGCCTCTTACTCTTCCAGTTTCTGGTTCCTAGACACATTAGTTTTTCTACAAGTTATTTTCCCAAATTGCATAATAAAATGGCCTTTATCCTTTTGCAGGAAGCCTTCGCTCTTTGCAATCCCAAGGTTATTGAGGTGAGCGATCGTTTCATTTTCCTACATCAACCCACAGTTTATGATCCTCTTGATGTGTGTTTTTGTGGAAATGGTTGAGATCTTTTATCACGCCCGCCTTCCTTTTAATCTATAAATTTTTTGTTTTTCTTGCTGTGAAGTTGTGTCTTTTCTTTTACCTGGCATGTATATGTTACATAGAACACTGAACTTCATTTCTAGTTTAATACTCCCTCCGTATCAAAATAACTGTCCCATTTGCTCTCTCACGTATTTTAAGATAATTGCTGTAGATTTTACAAAAAGTAAGAGGTTTTCTACAGTACTGTAGCTGCTTTTAGGGTCAATTTCTTTCCAAAAAGGGAAATGGGACAATTAATTTGATACAACCCGAAAAGGAAACTGGGACAATTATTTTGATGCAGATTACGGAGGGAGTAATATATAGTTATCCTTAAGTTGCTACTTTAAAAACGTAATGCATTATTGTGGCTTTTGCTTTCAGATGGTTGATAATGTAGCCATTCTACAAATAGACTTGGTGTGGTGTTACTACATGCTGCAAGACATCAAGTGGCTCTTGGATGCAGGGGCCCGCCTTGCAAAAGCTCGGGAAGGTCTCGAGCGTGCTCATGGTAAGGAAGCTAGTCGTGTCAGACTTCTTCAAAGTGGACGCTATCCGGAGATTGCACTGTGAGTGTCTCCTTCATGCATATATTATCAATTAATTAAGTATTCATATAGCGCCTCTCTAGTAAAACAGGCTTTAGGGGATTTGAAATCATATTTTGTCTTGATTTAGTGTTGTTTGTTACTATGTATTTAATTCTCTCATCAAGACATGTACGGATGGAGCTGTTAGAAGGAGTTGTTGCATATCACTGTGGCCAGTTAGAAAAATCTAGACGGTCTTTGAGTTCAGCCCAAGCCAAATATATCCAGGTCAGCCCAAAATACTCTTTGAATCAAGCAATGCTCCTTTGTTCTTTCCTTGCCATCTTTTTTTAACCGATTCTTTTTCAATATATTTTTTCTGAATATGCGATCTAGTACTCTCATGTTTTACTGCATCATACGATTTTAGCTTTTACTTTTATGTTATTCATCTATTTATGTTGTTTCCTCTTTGATTTCTTCATTCATGTTGTTTGTTGAAATATAAACTACAAAATATAATATTGAAGAGAGGAGGAAAGATTTTCTGTGTATAATATGAGAGGGTTAAGGCCCTATATATAGGTTACAAAGAAGGAATATTCCTACATAAGATGCTATACAATAATAATGTCTAGAGTATATTCCTAAAGCATATTCTTATATGCATTAATTCTTTCACACTCCCCCTCAAGTTGGAGCATAGATATTTATCATGCCCAACTTGTTACATAAGTACTCAACGCGAATCCCATTTAGAGCCTTAGTGAATAAATCTCCAAGTTGTTCTCCAGTCTTCACATAACCGGTAGAGATCAAACCTTTTTGTATCTTCTCTCGAATAAAATGACAATCAACTTCAATATGCTTTGTTCTCTCATGAAATACAGGATTGTTTGCTATGTGTATAGCAGCTTGGTTATCACACCACAATTTAGCAGGCATTGATGTCTTCAATCCGAGCTCAGTCAATAAATGGCTTATCCATATGATCTCACATGCAGATTGTGCCATAGCTCGATATTCTGATTCAGCACTCGAACGAGAAACCACATTTTGTTTCTTACTCTTCCAAGATACAAGATTACCACCAACAAAGACGCAATAACCAGATGTAGATCTTCGATCATCTTTAGAACCGGCCCAATCAGCATCTGCAAAACATTCTATTCTCATGTGGTCATGGTTTTGGTAAACAATACCTCGTCCTGGTGCACCCTTTAAGTAACATAATATGTGTTCTACAGCAGCCCAATGATCAATGGTTAGAGATGACATGTATTGACTCACTACACTCACAGAATATGCAATATCTAGACGAGTGACTGCGAGATAATTGAGCTTTCCAACCAATCTTCTATATCTTTCTGGGTCTTCAAATGGTGTGCCTTCTTGAGTGAGTTGCATGTTGGGAACCATGGGTGTTGTACTTGGTTTTGCCCCTAATTTCCCTGTCTCGGCTAGTAAGTCAAGTACATATTTACGTTGAGATAGAAGTATGCCTTTCTTACTTCGTGTTACCTCAATTCCCAAAAAATATTTCAATGAGCCAAGATCTTTCGTCTGGAATTGACTATGCAGAAAATTCTTAAGGGCCAAAATACCTGCATTATCACTCCCTGTAATCACAATATCATCAACATACACCACAAGTAATGTGATACCTGCTTTTGTTTGTCTGTAAAAGACAGAGTGATCTGATTGTCCTTTTATCATTCCAAACCTTTCAATGGATTGACTGAATTTCCCAAACCATGCACGGGGACTTTGTTTCAGACCATAAAGAGACTTGCGAAGTCGACAAACTTTCCCATACTCCCCCTGAGCAACAAACCCCGGAGGTTGCTCAATATAAACTTCCTCCTGAAGGTCACCATGCAAGAATGCATTTTTAATGTCTAACTGATGTAAGTGCCAACCATGAGTTGCAGCAAGTGAAATAAGTAACCTGACAGATGTTAATTTAGCAACAGGAGAAAAAGTGTCAGAATAGTCAACACCATAGGTTTGAGCATAACCCTTCACAACTAAACGAGCTTTCAATCGAGCAACAGATCCATCTGGGATAACCTCAACAGCAAAGACCCACTTACATCCAATAGACTTCTTCCCTGTAGGCAAGTCTACCAAATCCCAAGTACCATTAAGATCCAAAGCATTCATTTCCTCTACCATGGCATGACGCCATTCAGGATGAGACAAAGCTTCTTTAACAGATTTGGGAACAGAAATAGAATCAATGGAAGCAATAAAAGAATATGAGGTAGAGGATAACTGACTATATGACACAAATGAAGAAATAGGATGAGTACAAGAACGTGTACCTTTACGTAGTGCTATCAGGAAGTCAAGATCTGATGTAGAGACAAGATCTGAAGATGCAGGTACTGGTTCAGGACATGAGATCGAAGTCGGACCAGTATTAGGATAAGTAATCACAGGTGTCACAGGTGGATGGTGATCTAGTGCTTTGTGTCGACGGGTGTAAACCAAGTGTACTGGAGGTCTGGGGTCAGGAACAGGAACATTCGGTATAGTTACTGAAGGGGTAGTCTCAGGTATAGTAACCGTGTAAATGAGTATTTCATCGTTGTCCTCATGGATATCTGTCTTGGATGATGACCAAGGTGTATTTTCATGAAATGAGACATCAATAGAAACAAGATATCGACCTGTACTCGGACAAAAACATCTATACCCCTTTTGAACTCGAGAATAACCTAAGAAAATACATTTCAATGATTTGGGATCCAACTTCGTGCGATGAGGGTTAACATTTCTAACAAAACAAGTGCAACCAAAGATTTTAGGTGGAATGGAAAAAAGTTCTTTATTTGGAAAAAGACATTGATAAGGAGTTTTACCATCCAAAACAGAAGATGGCATACGATTGATCAAAAAACATGAAGTAGACACAGCATCAGCCCAAAATTGTTTAGGCACATTCATTTGGAATAGAAGAGCCCGTGCAGTTTCTAACAGATGTCGATTCTTTCTTTCAGCAACTCCATTTTGAGGAGGTGTGTCTACGCATGAAGTTTGATGAATAATGCCATGTTGAAGCATAAAAGATATAAATGGAGCAGATAGATATTCTTGGGCATTGTCTCCCCTTAACACACGAACAAGAACATTAAATTGAGTTTTAATTTCTGCACAAAATGCAGAGAAATGAGTAAATAACTCGGATCGACGCTTCATAAAATATAACCATGTCATACGAGAATAATCGTCAACAAAAGTAACAAAATATTTGAAACCAGATTTGGACACAACCGGACATGCCCCCCAAACATCAGTATGGACAAGATCAAACGGAGCATTGGCTCGTTTATTAAGTCGGGGACTTAAAGTAGTGCGATGATGTTTTGCAAATTCACATGACTCACATTGTATAGATGACACCTTATTAAACTGAGGATATATCTGTTTCATAAGTGTGAGAGATGGGTGTCCTAGTCTGTAATGAGCCTCTAACAAAGTTCCAACCCCGAGACAAGAGATACCTTTTGTTATTGATGTATCCAAAATATAAAGATCAGCCGACTCATGTCCTTTACCAATAGTCTGCTTCGTTAACAGATCCTGAAACACACAGTATCCAGGAAAAAATGTTACAGAACAATTAAGAGTACGTGTGATTTTACTGATGGAAAGCAGATTAAACGCAAAATTAGGAAGACTCAAAACAGGTGATAATGGTAATGTAGATGTTGGGACAACAGTACCGGATCCAAGGACGGGTGAGGTAGACCTGTCACCTAAAGTGACACTAGAAGTAGGTAAATATGAATGAAATGATGAGAATAAACTAGGATTACCGGTCATATGATCTGTAGCACCTGAGTCAATGACCCATTTCGAGGATGATGAAACGAGACATGTGCTTGAAATACCTGAATTAGCGACTACCGAGATAGGGACAGATGAATGCTTTAGAGATTCTTGATAGCAAATAAATTTGGCATACTCGCTCGAAGAAATAGCGATTGATCCATCGGATGAACTGGTAGCGGAAGCAACATGAGCAAGCTGATTTCCTTGATTTTTGAACAGCAATTTTCTACATTCTTTGATTATGTGTCCAGGCTTCTTGCAGTAATTGCATATAACTCCCCGATCAAATTGACCCGCACAAAACATTTTTTTTTGCCTTTTTTTTAAAGCAAAATAAAATAAAATAGAGGAATGTAACCTCAATATTCTTTGAGTGCTGTACTATCCATGTCCGCACAATAAGTAGAGGCTCAGTGAAGATATCCTTACCAGAAGAGTGTGCGAGCTGGCTGAAGACCAAAACCCTCGTCAATAATGGTCGGTCATGAAGCTTGTGCTGCCAGATCTCTGTTCCTGGTACGGTCAAGGAAGAAGCTCGTCTGCCTGGTACCGTCAGTTCGTCACTTCCCGATATCAGCTTATTCAAGAGCTGGAACGAATCCTAACCATCCCATGAGAAGCGACAGCAGCAGATGGGAGATATGCAGGCGAGCCGGTCGGCGTTTGTCGATCGGAAATCTGGCCGCAGAACAGACAACACGCGCCGGCGCGTGAGTTGAGGTCGCCGTGCTGTGGCGGCGCGTGCGGATCACTCGCTTAGAGTTTGGGTGTCGGACTTTTGTTTCCGGGTCGTCGGAGGTAGACGCACCACCTGGGTACGGTGGTGATGAAATGTGTGGTCTGAAAATTTCTGAGGTCTGGTGGGCAGACTGTATGTGAAGGAATTTTCTGGGAAATTAGCTCAGGCTAATTGATTTTCTGGGAAATTTAGAGTTTCTGAAGAATCTGAAAACTGAAATCCTGAAGAAAGAATTTAGAGACAGACTGGTGTCTGAAGGTTCTGAATAATCTGAAGACTGAAGAAGAATCCAGTCTGAAAATTAATTGTAATCTGGAAAGAACTAAACTAACATGGAAGGCTCTGATACCATGTTGAAATATAAACTACAAAATATAATATTGAAGAGAGGAGGAAAGATTTTCTGTGTATAATATGAGAGGGTTAAGGCCCTATATATAGGTTACAAAGAAGGAATATTCCTACATAAGATGCTATACAATAATAATGTCTAGAGTATATTTCTAAAGCATATTCTTATATACATTAATTCTTTCACATTGTTCTTGATTCTACCATCTTTACTTTCTATTAAAATAGTTTATTTTTCTTCAAATAGCTACAAATTCCAGACGAAGCTTTGTCATTAATTATGGGCATGGGCTACAAAGAAAGAGATGCAAAGAAAGCACTGCGGATGAACAATCAAGATGTTCAAAGTGCTGTTAATTTTCTTATTGAGGAGAGAGAGAAAGCAGCAAGGAAACGAGAGGAGAATCTTAGCAGACAAAGAGAACTCTTGTGGGTTAATATAATAATTTCAGTGACCCTGCATTATTTTTAGATTTTGTTTGTCAAGTCTGGGATTCTAAGCTTTGTGTGCCGTGCATTTCAGGGAGCAAAGGCGTTATGGAATGACTGCTCTAAAAAAAGCTGTGAATCTCCAATATCTGAATGAATTGGTTTCAATCGGGTAACTATGTGATTTGGAGTGGCTTAATTTCTATTTTTAGAACTTATTATATTTATTCATTGATATATCAGTGTATGTTCCCGGGAAGGAATAATGTATACTAATAAGTTGAAGAGGGACCCAAGATTGTGTACATTCCTAAACATATTCAAATATTTTGGTTATCGTATAAAAGGTAAAAATAGTAATTGAGAGTTCAAGCATCACTATGCATCATATCATTGTTTTCCCCCTGTAGGTTTTTGAAAGAGATTGCTGCAGAGGCTCTTCGCCGAAATGAAAATGACACACAGAAGGCCCTAGATGACCTGACCAATCCAGAAACTAATTCTGCTATTCAGGTAAAAACATACCTCTTGACTCTTGTAATATCATTGTGCATCTAGAATTGGCATGAATAGCACTGCATGCCTCTGTAAAAGCTAAAACATTTTCCTTTACACATGTATGTGTTTATGCATATATATATATATATATATATATATATATATATATCCAGCATCACATTGCGTTAAACAAAAAGAGAAGGTTGCGCCAAGTAGAGAATGCTACAATTGAACAGCTTGCTGCCATGGGCTTCCCAAGAGAAACAGGTTTTTTTAATCTAGCACTATATCAATGCTAACTTTATCTGTAAGTAGTAAAGTAATTGACCTTAATAGGAGTAAAACATGGAACATTTCCCTAAATAGCAGTCCACCTCTAATCTTCCCTAAAATGGGAATAAACATTTTCTACCCTAATATTCCTAATCTAATTTATTAATTCGAAGTAAAATTAATTGCCCCCTCTAGTTCCCTTGGGAAACCGGGTCAGTCCGTTGGTGGTGGGGCAAATCTGGAATTCTTCGGAGCTCCGGCGGTGGAAGACAGCGGTGGCAGAACTGTAGCAATGGGCAGTGGCAAGGCTAATACCTGCAGGGGTATTCTTGTCTAAACACAAAAGAAACTCCTGTTTTAGGAATTTTAAACTACTCCTAGTTTTGCCTTTTCATCATGTTTTACTCCTATATTGGGAATTATCCAAGTAATATGGATATGGTTCTCAATAGATAAAATAATGGAATGGAACTAAACCTGGTAGGAATATGAAGCTATAATAGTTTGTGGAAAACAAATTTACTATAAAACAAATTTAGTTTGTGGAAAAGGTGGTGCTTTATTTATTTACCTATTTATTATAACACAACAAGTGTAATTCAGTGACCGCAGCTGTCCGCAAATTTGGGACAAGAGAAGCAGCATTAAATCATCTACTTGGGCCATCATCGATGAACAGTGCTTCAACAGTTGGCAATGAAGGTGCTTCATTTCTGTCAGGTCAAGGTGAGAATTTGAACAGGGACGGTGGGGGTAATCTTGGGGATGCTGGTGCACATGCATCAGGTAGCAATGCAGTTGTAGGTGAGAATGCTTTTGGAGGTCCAAGCGATATTGAAGGAGTATATGAGAAACGTGATGTGGAAATGGAGAATGAGCTAACTGATGAACTGTTAAATGGAGATGCCTACTCTGACTACGACCTTGAGCTTACGAAAGAAGGGGAAGCAATCACCCAGTATCTGACTTCGCTCAGATCTTCAACCTGAATGCATCCACCTGTCCATATATTTCATAATTTTACTCATCAGTCATGCAAAGTGTCACAATAGGCAGGGGCAGAGTCAAGGGGTCAAGATGGTTAGCTGACCCCTCTCAAAGTTTGATATATTTCGCCTTCCGTAACTCATTATGAAGTGTCGTATGACATTCCTAACCACAGCGGTGGATACCAGTGTCGCTCAGCCCACAATTTGTTTTGTACTCTTTTGGGCAATTGCTTTGAGGTGTGATTTGGAACAGGTCTTTGAGGTGAAAAAATTGGGGAGGGTTCTGACGGACCATGCAAAATGGTTCGTGATTGTAAATGGTTCATGATAGTTATGGACTAAAAATGTTTGTTTATTCCAAAATAGGACTATCATGTTTTTATTCCCTAAATAAGAGTAATTATTATTAGGGCTGAGGGAAAATACTGAAATTTCGGTATACCGCATTTACCATATCAAAAAATACTGGATTTATTAAAGATTTAGGTGTACCGACATTTTCAATATGGTGTAGTATCGTACCAAATTTCTTTGGTATGGTATTTGTGTATAGTTTGAAAATAAAAGGTATATCTGTATAATGTGATACCGGAAGTCCTATTCATATATTTATTAAAATTATAAAAAAATACCAAATACACTTCATAAGTTCATATTAGGGATAAATGATTTTGTATCCATGTTGTTTGAATAATTTTTTTGTTAGAGATCATTATTGATTTGATTATACATGTATCGTTTAAGTTAATTATTTTAGGAGAATGTGTTGCGTAGTATTGTTAAATGTCTCATGTTGAATTGCTATTGTTTAATGTCTCATGTTGAATTGCTTGAATATGACATCAATAAGTTATTGTTTATATTTTGTAACATTTTAATAATGGTTTAAATATGTTGTTAGCAACACCGATTTTGTATATTTCGTAAGTAACGATAATTTGTTGTGTTGAGAGACATGCATGGTAATTTATCGATATCATACTGTTACCGAATGAAACTTCGGTATATCGAAATGTGGTATATTGAAATTTCGGTAAGGTAAGACAATATAAATTCTTTATACCGAAAGTTTTGGTACGGCAAAGGTGTGAGAAAATATTCGTTATACCGTATTGAAGCACTTCTAATTATTATCAGGTTTTGGCAGTATCAGACTTCAAACATGACAATATTGTGACGATAATTACTCCTATTTAGAGAATAAAAATAGTAGTTTGGACTTTGGAGTATTTTAAGTTTTATTTATGACAGTGTTTTATTTTGGAATAAATAAAACAATTACAAAAACGTTGGAAACTTAAAAATCAAAAATTAATTAAGAGACGTAACAACATAAATTTAGAAAGATTAAATGTTCCAATTTAAAAGTATAAAAATGTAGAGTTTTCCATATTTTGAAAGTATTTATAAAAAACAGATGTTGGAGGTATCCTTTTTCTTATAACACCCTTTTGTAAAAATAAATTTATAGGGTAATTATTAACAATATATTTTTTAAGTAAAAATAATGTTATTATTTTGATTATAGAAATTAGTGTGAGTAATATATAGGGTTTTTTACGAGAATATTACTAAAATAAAACTTATTTACATAAATATGACTATTCATTACTACAAGTCTACAACGTAGTACTGTGGTAACTAAAGTTCAAAACTTGAACATGAATTACTATGATTTCATTACTACTCTAGTAATGAATCATATTTTTGTAAACCATCTTTATTTTGGTCATATTTATGTAATTATTTCTAATATATACATTCTTTATTTTTCGGAAAAAATTTAACTTCTTGATTTCTACTTATATTTATCCATTTAGTCGTAGTCCTTATAGTGCATATGATGAAATGGATGAAGCAAAAGAATTTAGATCAAATAAGAAAGAAGTCTAAATGTGTAAAATGGGAATAATTTTCGTGCTCTGAATATCATATCCGATGGCTCTAAGAGTGTCACCAATGTAGAAGATTAACTTTACAACATGGCGACACTTTCGTACATAAGTGGTCATTTTTGTCACCCTGAAAAAGTGTAGTAATGAACCTCAAGTATAGTGAAGTAAAAGTGAAATGTTGACGTTTTTCACGTTAAGTGTCTTTTTATTTGAACTGCACCCTATTATAAAGTAAATATTTTAACCTCTTGATGAGACATATTTATAAGAGTATTTTTCAAAATTATTACTAACGATCTATTTAATGCTGGAATAAAGACCTGCTATTAATGTGGGTATCTCTGTTTCCCGAGTGGGGTCTGCAGCTCAAATTAAAGCCATGAAAAAGGTAGCTGGTACGCCGCGGCTAGGGTTGCAAAAATAAGAGCTTGAATACCACTTGTAAATAATCCAAGAAGCATGACGGGTATAGGAATTGCTATGTGCTATTCATGGTGCTACCGTAGAAAATACTTTATTTGAAGACAACCATGGTGCAAATACATCTCTTAGTAGAGTAGGAAAGGAAGAGGTTTTGGTCTTGTGTTGTAAAAGAATTGAACAATGAAAATAGATGACTAGTGTCTGATCGATTTGATCAGGCACAATGTAAAGGAACAACGATTGAGCTTATCCTCTCTTCCTTCTTCTTTATCTTTGTTAATATTCCAAACGGATGAGGACTCTTCTAACAAAACAACCAAAAAATTGGTAATTGTCCGTCAGATCACTAAGGCCGATTTTCGCCCCTGCTCGACGGGTGGGTCTTGCAGTCAAGCTTCCTTCTGCCTTACCTAGTTGAGCCGGATGAAAGGAAACATTCACGTCCGATTTTGAAGGGGGAATTCCTATCAAATCCTATCCCAATATAATAAGCATATCGACGATTGCTAGCTCCTATTATTCGAATACACATCAATTTTCAAGCCCCGCTACTATCCGCTACATTTAAAAGGGTTTGGGATTGAAAGATAAACTGGTGGCTCTTTCTATTGTGCAAGCAAGATTAGTCGGTTTAGCCCACTTTTATGTAGGTTATACATTCTCGCAAGGCCATATATATTCTTTGTGCTGATCAATAATGATTACAATATCGGGTAAGCCTGTCATATATCGAATTCCACCCAGATATGTTTCGAAACGCGCTAATTGTTTGTTTCATTTGATATTATTGATTATTAATCTTATAGATTCACGCAAATTGAGGCAAGGATAGACAATACTCCCCCTCCCTCCCCCCCCCCCCCCCCCCCCCCCGAACATAGCTTACAACTTTCATCGTATTGTGCTCTCCAAAAAGCAACTCTTCTCATAAAACATGTTTACAAAAATATGACTAATAGTTACTATAATGTAATGTCATAGTAACTTAAGTTTAAAAAATAAACATAAGTTACTATGATTCCATTACTACTATAGTCATTAGTCACAATTTTGTAAACAATGTTTATTTTAGTCATAAACATGTAATTATTTCTATTTATACATTTGTAAAGAGAAAATTGTCAAATATGTCATCCGACTATAGCAAAAACGTCAATTAGGTCCTTGTACTTTACAATCAATCAATTGAATCCTTAAAGTTTTAATAAATACCCAATTGAGCTACTTAGAGCATCTCCAATGCTACAATGTGCACGGTGCACATGTGGCATGAGAGAGATAGACACAAAAAATTGAATTTATGACATTTCTCTCTCATTATTTACACGATTTTATTTGTTTTTTGGTAAGTTTTCTTTTTCAATGTCAAGCACAATGTCTACATCTAGACATTGTGCTTGACATTGTGAAGAAATACTTACCAAAATGATACAAGATCCTTCAAATAAGGAGAAGGATATTCTATTTACTATTTTTTAATTGGATATCTTTCATGCCACGTATACACCGTTCATGTTTTAGCATTGGAGATGCTCTTAGGCAGTAAACAGTCGGTTTTCCAGTTGAACATTGACCTGAACTTTCCCTTAAAAAAGGGAAAGTTCCTGAAATGGGACCAAAAACGTTTGTAAATTCCAAAATAGGACTGTCATGTTTTTATTCCCAAAATAGGATTAATTACTGTCAAATTTGGAAAATACCGCGATGTTTAAAGTCTGGTACTACCAAAACATGACAGTAATTAGTCCCATTTTGAGAATTAAAAACATGGCAGTCCCATTTTGGAATTTACAAACATTTTTAGTTGATAAATTATCTTTTTTTTTAATGTTTTCAATTTTTTTCTATTGTCCTCTTTCCTTTTCACTTTTTTTCCTTTCTATTGTTGGCCTGTTCGGTTGTTCACCTTCTACCCAGCGACCAGTCCTCTTCTGCACTCAGCGACTTCTTCTCCCTGGAGATGTGGGGACGTATTTGATTCTCCTCTCAAGTGTGGATGAATCTGTCAAGTCAAGAAAAACGTACATAGCTACAAACCGAACTGGCTGGAAAAGACGAGCAAGCTTCTTCACAGCCGCTTGCCGTCCTCGATCTCCCCCACCCTCCCTGTTCCCGTATCCCTTCTGGAACGAGAATCTTCTTCGCCCTTTTCATCAACCCTCGGAGGAATCTTCACAGATCTACCGGAGGATAGTTTCCATTTAAATCTTCTTCCATATAACTCATTGACGTTTTTAACTTCGTGGCAACTCCCTCAAGGTCCAAACCAAATGAATCTTTGTAGAAAATCGTAGGGATTCAGGGGTGAGAATTCCGGCACCGAACCAATTTGTTTAAAATGGAACAGGTTTGATTGGAGAACGGGTACGGAGGCGGGGAATACCCGATTTTTTTAAATAGATAATGGTGCGGTTATGGTTCTACACTAATCCGCTCCGTTATCCGCCCTGAAACCGCCCCGTTCACTAATGGTGTAGGTACCCGCATGGCCGCACCCGCACCGTTATCCATCCGTAACATTATTAACAAATTAAGTCTTTATCTTTATATATAAGAATGATAAGTATATATATGCTAAATTGTGTACACTAAATCGTATATATCATATAATTATATAATATCATATAATTATATAATAAAGAATAATACACCCGAGGTTCACTTCAAAAACCTAACATCCCTAAGTCAAAGTTAATTTGAGGTGTAATGAATTTAGGCCTAAATTGTTTTTTTGCGGAAGGATTACTATTTTTTTTTACCTAAAACTAAATTTTGGCCTAAACCTGTTTTTTGAATTTAGATTTTGGGATGATTAATACTTTTTTTTATTACGTAGTATGTTACAAGACATATAGGGTGCTTGTTAATTTAGGACTAAAACTGTTTGATTGCTTGAATATTTATTTTTGTATGTTTTATGGTGTTTTGAACATATAATTTACGACAAAAGATGTTTACATTAACAACTTGTTAACAACAAGTAAGATTAGAAATTGGTTATTTAGTATCATTTGGGTAAACAATTACCCGTAGATAAACCGATTCCCCGTTGGGGCGGGTACGGTTCAAATAAAAATTACCCGAAAGGGTGATGGGGCGGTTTCGATTTTATGTGTACCCGTCCCCGATACGCCCTCTTGTCATTCCTAATTCAGGCATGCTTCTCCTTCGCCCATCATCGAGCAACAACGGCTGGGCTAGAGGCATCATCTCTCTTTCTTCTTGCTCAAACTCCTCCTTACTGCTACAGGTCATCTTCTTCGCAGACGCTGAAATGGTGAGCTCCACAAATGAGAAAATGGTGGAGACGAACAAAGAGACGGAAGGAGAAAGCTGCATGGAAGAGAAAAGAAAAAAGAAAAGGTAAAAACAACATAGAATGTAAGAAATTAGAAAACAATAAAAAAAACATAGGCAATCCACATCAGCATTCAACCGGAAAACCGATTGTTTACAACCTAAATAACTCAATTGATTTTTATTACTACCTCTGTCCCATAATGGATGTCTTCTTTTAGTTTGGCACGGTTATTAATAAAGTGGTTGAAAAGTAAAAGTTGTGGTTGAGATTTTAGTAGAGTAAAGTAAAATGATATGGACCACATATTTCTTACCAAAAAGGGAAACATGACATTCATTTTGGGACAACTCAAAAAGGAAAGTAAGACAATCAAAATGGGACGGAGGGAGTAAAAGTTTAAGGATTCAATTGATTGATTTTGAGGTACGAGGACCTAATTGACGTTTTTGCAATAGTAGGAGGACCTATTTGATAGTTTTCCCTAAAAATAAATTATAAAGCATAATGAAAATGATAGTAAAAAGTAATGCATAGAACAGTCGTTTTAGTAGACATTATAATTATCACTAAATAATAGTCTGTATAAAATTATTGTGAGACATAGGGAGTATTATTTAGTACTTCATCCATTTAGACATCTCAGCTAAAGCTTCTAATTTCTATTTTAAAAAATAATTAGCACTATTAAATGACAACTTAACTATGAAATATTAAAAATAAAACACATATAACATCACGATTATCATCTATGACATCATTATATATTTTTATCGATCAAAACAACTTTTCAAAATATACTCGAATATCATTATCTAATTATTATCTAACAATTACCATTTTTTAATGAAAAACTTAAGCAGGTACGAAGGTAGTATATATCTAACAATCACCATATAAGTACTTCTCATACAATTTTCATCATGCTTTAATATTTATACAATAAGTACGTATATTCTCATTTTCAGAAATAAAATAGAGCTTATTGGATAACGCTGAAAATGGGTTGAATCTGTTGAAATTTGTGAAATACTTATCAAAGTGATTGAATTGGTTGAATTTTTTGAAGCATGGAGAAAAATTAAAATATACTTTATCAACAAAATAAAAAAAGGAATTATATAAAAATAGCTAAATGATCATCTTTCACAAATTTTTTCAAATCAATCACAACAGTGACTTCAACCTTATCTATTTTGATTATTAGATCAAAAGTTAAACATTTTATAAAAGATCTGCTGATAAAATCCATAAGCTGAAGAGAGAATTTACCAAACCGATGATTAACCTCATTCTCAATGTACTGGTCTATTCAATGAATTCACTTGTAAGATTATACGGAGTACCTGAGTACTCCGGTAATCTTGGTCATTGAGTCTTGACTCTTGACTCCTGAATACTCGAAATGTGTAGTTAAAGTTTAAATGTGTAATTTGATATTCCTAAAATAGTTCTCACTTTTTTGGGTCGTCCCAAAAAATAATTCTTATTTCCTTTTTCTTTTTGTAGCTCACGTTCGTTTACATTTTTCTTACTCATACACAATCATATATTTCCACTTTATTCTCACCTTCTTAAACTCTGATCCAAATTAATGCGGGAACTATTTTATGTGACAAAGGGAGTATTTCACATAATTTTTGAATCTTATTTTTTAATTAAAAAAGAAACATAATGGAACTCCCTTTCTCGAACAATTGGATATTATTTTCAACCCCTTTTCCTACCATTTCTGCACAGATTGCTCTCTAGGAAACTCTGCATTTCAATAGTCAATAAGAATGAATCTTTCTTTTCTTTATACTTAGATTGAGCTTCACTCCATATAAAAGAAAAAACAAGAAAAAGGCAAAAAAAAACTCTAGGCTCCATTTTTTTTCCTTGTACCTCAAATTGGATTTGTATAGAGCTGCAACAAATCCTGAAGGGAAGAGAGCACCTCAAGCAAAGAGAAAGAGAGAGGTAAAGTTAAGGAAGATGTTTCTTAGTATTGAGCTGCGGCATTCTTGTGCTCTGCAGTATATTCAAGATTCAAGGAAAAAGGCTTTTTAGTTATTTATTAAGGAGGGTGGTAGAAGGTTCTATCTTGTCATGTAAGTCATCTTTCTTTGTCATTCAAGAACTACTCTCGCTGTCTGCGTTTCAGTAATGCTTTGGATTTGGTACAGTGAGTTTCTTGTATTTCATCCATTTGTTCAATTACTTTGGTATTGAAGAGGATTAACATTGGATTCAGTTAATAAAATTTGTTTGAAAATTAAGCTCTCCTAAAAGTTTGAATCTTGGGGTTTAAGCATGGGAAAGCAAAGTGGAAAAAAGAAAAAACAGAGAGAGGGAGTTAAATCTGGAAGATTCGATGTGAAGAAAAACCAAGGTAATGTGAAGGGAAGAGCAGGGGTGTACGATGAAGATATGGTTGTGTTCATGTCAATGTCCCGGGAACTGAAGGAGGGGGGAAACAGGTTGTTTCAAAACAGGGATTACGAAGGGGCGATGTTTATGTATGGCAAAGCTATAAAGCTGCTTCCAGGGAACCACATAGACGTCTGCCATCTCCGTAGTAATATGGCAGCTTGTTATATGCAGATAGGGTTGAGTGAATATCCGCAGGCAATACACGAGTGCAATTTGGCTCTTGAAGTTTCCCCAAATTATATCAAGGCGCTTCTGAAGAGAGCCAGGTGTTATGAGGCATTGGATAAGCTTGACTTGGCATTGAGAGATATTAGAAGAGTACTGCAGGGGGAGCCGGATAACCTTATGGCCATGGAAATTGCGGAGAGGGTGAAAGCAACACTTGTGCAAAAAGGCATCAGGCCATATGACAATATTTCCATTTCAGAAGTACCCGAGTATGTTGAACCGCCTGTTGTCTCCACTTCTCTGAAAGCTTCTCCAAAAGAGAAGGCGTGGAAGAACAAAAGCTTCAAAGTAGAGATGAAGGAAGAAGAGGCCCAAGATAACAAGACTTTTGAGAAGGCAAAAGTTGAAAAAGGAGCTCTTGGGATTGACAAAATTATGAATCCCAAGGATAAGAGAGGTGAGGAAAAGAAGGTCAAACAGGTGGTTGTTCAGGTGAAAGGTAGTGGTGACAAGAACTTAGAAGATGAGCTCCATGTCCAGAAGGCCAAGATTAAAAATGTGGATAAAGCCAAGAACGAAGTACTGGATGGTGGAGGCAAGAGAGAACGAAAGAAACCGGAGGAAGAAAGAAGTGGAAATAAAGACAGGTACAGTGATGCTGGGGAGATAAAAACTGAAGATAAATCGGTTGTTGAGGAAATTAATAAGGACTTGGAAAATGAGACATCTAGACGAATGGTGAAATTGATATTTGGGGAGGACATAAGATGTGCCCATATTCCTATCAATTGTGGCATTATGGAACTGAGGGAGATCATACATGATCGGTTCCCAAGCTCCAAATCTTTTCTAATGAAATATAGGGACCAAGAGGGTGACTTGGTAACGATCACATCAAGTGAGGAGTTAAGGTGGGCAGAAGCATCATCATCTGTTCAACACAATTCTGTCAGGCTGTACATTGTGGATGTCACTCCAGATCAAGATCCTTTATTTGGGAAGGTTAGGGAAGATGATGAGCTGAAACATAAAGCAAAAAAAAATCATAGAATGGAAAACATAGATCAGCTCGGAAGAAGTATGGACTTGCACAATAGATTAATTTGTATTGACGACGGGATTGTTCATTTTGCTGAACTGTTCAAGAACTGTGTCGGATTCGAATTTGATACTTATCTGGAGCTACAAGGAGTTGAGATGAAGCACCTTTACTCAGAGGCTATGGAAAAGATAGTCACAAGTGAAGAAGCTCAAGACCTTTTCCTTACTGCTGGAGAAAAGTTCCAGGAGATGGCTGCCCTGGCTTTGTTCCACTGTGGGAATGTTCACATGTCCCGTGCAAGAAGAAGAGTTCACTTGTTAACTGAAGAAGACAAATCTGGAGGAGGAGCTGAATCTGCCTTCTTAAAGCTCAAGTCTGCCTATGTTTGGGCAGAGAAGGAATACTCAACTGCACGGAGGAGGTATGAAGACGCATTGAAGATCAAACCCAACTTTTATGAAGGTGTTTTTGCTCTGGGGATTCAACAGTTTGAAGTGGCAAAACACTCTTGGTATTATGCAATTAGTACCAATGCTGATTTGGAATCATGGCCTTCCATAGAAGCATTTCAACTTTATAACAGTGCTGAGGAAAATATGGAAAGAGGTATGCATATGTGGGAGGAAGATCAAAGTGACGTGTCTATATTAAGCAAAACGATTATTCTCTTGCGAAAAATGAAGTTGGACTGTTTGTTTAGAGAGATATCTGCAGAAGAAGCAGCTGATCAGGCTGCAAACATGAGGTCTCAAATTAATCTGTCGTGGGGTTCCATGCTGTATGAGAGATCCGTGATGGAATTCAAACTTAAGTTGCCTGCCTGGCAAGAGTCTTTAGTGCGTTCTGTCGAAAGACTTGAATTAGCTGGAGCTTCTCCAACAGATATCGATCTTATGATAAAGAGCCATTGCTCCAGCACCACTGCACCGGAAGGTAAAGAGAATCATGGGGTTGCTTAGTTCTGGTAGTGACTAGTAAATACTATTTCATGCATGACGGATATTTTTAATGCCTTAAATTTCAGGCATAGGGTTCAATATTGCTGAGATAGTAGAGGCATGGAATGAGATGCATGGAGCAAGAAGAAGAAGGCAGAGAGATGTTCCATCTTTTCGTTTAGAACCATTGCTGCGGAAAAGAGTTCCTAAACCCTCTCATGTCCCAAGTTAGCAACAAACAAGAGCAACCACTACCTATACCGTTGCTGCTTTGCTCCTGCCATCCACTTTTTTATGCTCCCTAGCTACTATACATGTAAGTCAACCCACATGCTTCAAATAATTTTTCTTATAAAGGAGATCGAGTGAAAGTCTTCTTTTTTGTTCTCTTTTTGTTTGTTTGTGAGGTTTATATGGTTTACTTGACTTGCAGTTTATATTTACGAAAACTCATTCAGCTATAACCTTAACATGGATTAAATTGACGTTTGGGGTTAAAACATTGCTCTGATCAAACTTTTTATGGCAACATAATAAAAGCCGTACTTCAATGTAGTGATGTACCAACAGGTAATCAATGTTGGAAGTCTTTAGCCTCCTGCATAAGTGCATAGTAGTGCAACTACATGCTTTCTCACATGAACAAAGGTGGTACTTAATTTTCTCCCTGCATATATTCACAACGTTTGGTGGTCAAGTTTTCGGTCCTCACTCATGATAATATTCACAATGGCAAGGTGTTTGTCCCACATTCTTTAGATATAAAATAATAATTCAACATATAATATCATGTGTTATTCCTTAAATACCTATTGGTTCAAAAACTTTCCATCATTTGCAATGGAGCCAAAGATTCATTATTTTTTGGCCTGAGATTATGATGGAATAAAGCAAAATGGCTCACTAAACTGTCTGCGCTTCTTTGTTATGAAGCAGCAGTCAGTCCATGCAATCTTACCCCTGTGCTGTATTACAGGGGTAAGATTGCGTACATCTGACCCCCCTTACCCCACCATAGGTGGGAGCCTTTGCGGCACTGGGGTAAATGAAAACGAAAACGACCTATTGGTTCAAAAACATGTTTGCAACTTGAGTAGTAAATACAAACACAATCTCCGAACATATGAAACACAAGTTTGCCAGTACTGCACAAGTCAAAAGCCCACTAATATATTATTATGGCTAAAGGGTCAAATAGGCCCTCGAACTAACTTAAAAAGTGCAAATCACCCCTTATATAGGAGGCTCTGTCCGGCCGTCGCCATTTGGGGCAGTTCCCGGTGGAATTTTTTGATGAAATGTTTTGAGCATCTTCTTCATTAAGTCTAGTTTACCCATACCAAATTTCAGATAAAAATTCAACCGGGAAGGCAGTCAAATGATATTCTGAAATGTACTGCATTGTTTAATTGCGCAGTTATCTTCAAAAATTCATTTGACTGCCTTCCCGATTGAACTTTTAGCTGAGATTTGGTACAAGTAAATTAGACTTAATGAAGAAGATGCTCAAAAAATTTCATAAAAAAATTCTACTGGGAACTGCCCCAAATGGCGACGTCCGGACAGAACCTCCTATATAAGGGGTGATTTGCGCTTTTTAAGTTAGTTCAAGGGTTTGTTTGACCCTTTAGCCTATTATTATTAATCACAGCTGGCAGAGTATTTTGACTTTATGTGCTTTTATTTTTCTGTAATATTTCCACAATACACGAAACTGGTCAATGAAGGTAGACAAAAAGTATTACAAGAACATGGTCTTAGAGCTCCGGACTAAACTTCATGAGGTTGGGAAGGGCGCTCAGCTGAAGCTTTTGAAGCTCATCTGCAGTTACACTATCATTGCAACAGTCTAAAGAAAGGGAGCGCAGGTTCTTTAAAGACTTGAGATGCTGCAGGCCATTGTTGGTAATCCGAGAATAAGAGACATTAAGAGACACCAACCCTGTTAGCCCTGCCATTTCTCAATGTGACACTTGTTAAGATCTCCTCAAACAATGCTATTGAGGGGGGAACGGATGGATGAATGCATGCATACCTGACAAGTGATGCAAGGTCATATTTGTCAAGCTGGGGTTCTGTGATAGGTTTAGTACCATCAAGAAAGAAAGATGTTTTATGTTCTTGACGCCATCATCTGTTAGCCCACCCCCACACACGTCCAGTGACTGGAGATTGTTGAAATCTGTTGAAGGAACCATAAAGAAAAATTCACAAATCAAATGGGCTGGACTGTCTGATGGACCCTTTTTGACATTCTCTGACAGGTCTATTTCTTCCGAAATTGATACAACCCCAATAATATTTTAACATACATGGCAAATATTTTGTCCCATAATCTGTTATATGAGCTCCAAAAAGGTCCAGGTGAGTTAATCCAGATAACCCTGCATCAGAATGAGCATTTCAAGTCCATATCTATAATACATACTATTTCATTCTCCTCAAACTGGATACAAAATATCACAGCTTACCTGTAAGTGTAGCAACACCTGAATCAGTAATATGCCGAATGTCCAGATTAATTGACCTTAAAGATCTTAACCCACTCAACTTTTCCAAACCATCATCTGTGACTAAGGTGAATGACAGGTTCAGATCCTCCAGATTGATCAAACCTAAAACATATTGGTCACTCAAAATTATATTATGAACTTCGACAAATCACTAGCTGCTTTCTTTTTCATTATCAACATGCTTAACCTGAGAGATGCTGAATCCCATTATTTCCAATTTTATCATGTGAAAGCTCCAAAATTTTCAAGTTCACAAGGCCTGAAAGACAAATTTTGACATGGTTGTTATCTTTATTATTATTAAAGAAGGTACCAGAGGTGCTCCCAGATGTGCTTTTCTCTCTATTACTCCGTATTACTACCTCCGCCCCCCTAACATTGATACAATAGGAGTTGATGTGATAGAACACCTCTCCAGAACACAGTAACAACACACTCCAACTCAATATGGTTTGTTTTATTGATAAAACTCAAAATCAAAATCTGGAAACAATGAAAGGTAAAGGAACGAAAATAGCAGAAAATAAAATTGAGATCTTTCGAGAGGATCTCGCTCTCCGAGTTCCGAACAATTCCCAGGTGCCATTCTCTTTCCGCTTCAGTTTTCTTTTATTTGTTTCCTCTCCACCTGCGGACTACTCCCATTCCTTTAATCCATTAATTTCCGCCTCTGCTTCCTTTCTCTGGTCATTTACCTTCTTGCCCCTCCTTTTATAAACTTTTGAGAAATCCCTATTGGGATTTATGTTGAATAAGGCAGTGCTCGTATCATGATGCGGTTATCAAGAAAAGTGAGTTTATGTGATTGATAAAGGGAAAATAAAGTAAGAATGTTTTTGCACTACACAAACATTACAAAATTTGGTATGTGATTGATAAAGGGAATTATTGTTGTTGTTTTCGGGAGGGGGGCTGTTAACATATTGCACAGCTATACCTGCTAAATTTGCTAGGCCATCATCCCCAATCCGACAACTATCCAAGTTCAGGCCCTCTATATTTGTTAATCCTGGAACATAGAAAAACCAAGATGGACATAAAATAAGATTAAAATTTTATGAGTGTGCAAACTGAGTAATAGTGATAGAATAATGGTAATTCCGACTTAGAACAATATAGAATCAGTAGGAAAAGATCAAGAAAGAGATCAAGAAAGCTTTATTGAAGTAATTGTGTATTTATGATAGGAACCCGGAATACAGTGCTCAAGGACCATTTGAGATGCCCAATCTCCAAGTCTAAACTCAACAGTAAATAACAGTCTACTCATCTCTATTATTCTTCTATTTATATCACTTATCCACGCAGGGATCTCATAGTTACTAACTCACTAGTTGGTTTAACTAACTAACTGCTCTTTTGTTCCTTCTGTGATAGACCATTTTAAAGTATTGAATAGGCTGTTTATCCATATGTCTATCAAATAGAGATTAAAGATGCAATGAAATCACATAGAATATATTAACTACCTTATATATACATAGAATATTTTGGCTATTAAGAAACATGCTGGCAAAAACTGCAGACCAAATAGTTACTACTAACTAAAATCGTTTGAAATTGGGTTTCTTAGGGGGTGTTTGGAATTGATTCTGCTTCTTTTGTAAAAGCTGAATCAGAATCAGTTTTTCAGAAGCTGGTCACCCCAGCTTCTAAAAAGCTGCTTCTAATTGCAATTTGGAGCACCCAGAGGTACTTGTGCACTTTCACTCAAACACTCCATCATCTGCTCTCTGAAGGAGCAGAAGCAGTTTCCAGAAGTAGATCCAAACATCCCCTTATTAATGCAGTATTTGAAATATAATTACTTACTACTGCCTATTTATTGAAATTCTGATTCAGAAACATGCAATACAATGACCCAATGAATGGCTGGAAAGGAAGAGGAGATTGAGATAATTAACCTTGTAGATGGGCCAAACATTCATCAGTAATATTGTTGTGTCCTATGTTTAACACCTTCAATTTGATCAGCACTGCAGGTGGCCAAAATACCATAACTAAAAACTAAGATTAGGAGGGGATATGTCTAGGCTGCAGCAGATTCTATATCATCATTCAACGTACTTGAAAATTTCTCACAGCCGGCATCCTTCAGGTCTGTTCTACTTAAATTGAGATACTGCAGTGAACAAAGTACTGAGCACAAAATGATTCAGCAAACCAACAAAATATTAACCGCTCCTAAAGTAGTCGATCTAACAAAAGAAAATTTAGAAAGATGTGCATCCAAACTTAAAGCAAAGTGAAGGGAGAAGAGAAAGAAGTATGTTGCATGCACCTGAAAGATAATCCAAAGATGCAGCAGTAATGTGGCATCCCTCCATGTTTAACAAGCCAAGCTTTCTCAGACCTGTGGAAAAGCAATCGAACAGGCAAACTGCATTATTGAATGGTGGAAGAGTGAGTGATGAGAAAGAAAGCAGAATTGCTACACGGTGTATATATCAGTCCACCCATCATAAACACAAGCTATGCTAGGCAGAAGGAACTATCCAGCTAGCTGTTCTATGAATGCATGTCAGGAACAAGTGACACATGGAATTGCAGGATGATTTCATGTAAGAGGAACAGCATGCGCTTATGAAAATTAAGAAGTTTAGGCTCGATCATCATCAACTTTGTATTGTATACGTTTGCAGGCATATGTAAAAGTAGTATTTCCAATTCGATTAGATTCGCCTAGAAATAAAATTTATTGCTTTGTAACAGCCTGATGAAGTCAAAGCCATACACAGATCGCAGCAACAACAGGTGACGATACCTTTCAAATAGAACACCCCAGCATCTGTCAGATTAACATAGGAAGTCTGCAGTTCCTTCAAATTGACAAGCCCTGATTAAGCGAGGCATAATAAAAATCAGCAAGAACAAAAAAGTGCATCAACAGCAGGTATTTGACCATTCTTGTTGAAGACGATTATATACCCGCAAGAGATTTCATGTCTGAATCCACTATGCATTTACAACCTCTGATGTTGAGAGATTCAAGTGTGGCTAAAGCTGTCAAAGCAGCAGGCTGGGGTTAAATAAATAAACAACCAAATGGTCCATCAACAAAGAAAGAGCTAGGTACTCAATCCATAAACATTTCTCACATCTATTACACCGTGATGACAACAAATCAGATGAAGATGACTAAACATTCTAGCTTCTTAAAACACAAGACCAACACGCGATAACAGACCTTCAATATGAACGAGTCCTCCATGGACTCGAGGGCACCTCTCTAGTTCCAGCTTTACCAAATTGACTAAGCTGGTAAGAAACCGCATTTGCTCAGCAGTGACTGTCATGCTGTCTTTGATACCCAAATATGTCAACTTGTGGAAGCCTGATCAGGACCAGCATTATAATATATTAATACCAACTTCAGCAAGCAATGCATATGGCTAAATGCTAATCATTATCAACACATACATATGACTTGGGAATTCAGCAGTCATGTTTTGTTCAATCTTTATAAGGTTAAAATACACAAATTTAGAGTACACTATGATACACGTCGTTTTGGTCGTGTGTACCAGAGGCGCATAAAAGGAGCCTAGTTAATTAATTGTCCACATGCTGTCCTAATTATTTCCCTTTAGTTATTCAAGTTGTTTCCTTTTATTCTGCTTTCCTTATCATATTTGTTTCCATTTATTTAGCCTCAGGCTCTTATTAATGAGTCTGTAATAGTTTAGATCTGTTTCCTAATATTATTTAGGAACCTTATTTCTGCCTATATAAGGCTTATCAGCTTGAATAAAGTATTAAGCTTGGATTAATTAAATCTCATGGTTTACTGGTGGGGCCAGGGATCACCTTCCTTGCCCAGGGCAGGAAGTTAGTTTTTTTTTTCCAACATCATAGCTTTAGATCCCGTCTTTCATTATCAACGGCCTTGGAAGAGATCATGTACCAAGGCCCTTAACACACTATTACTATTGATTTATTGTCATTATTATAGGCATCAAAGTAAAAAAAAAACCACCAAAATGAAAACAATGATTATCATGGGACACGTGATTCTAGGTCAAATATTCAAATAAGGAAGCACAGAGTTTTAGGGATCGAGAGGAGCATATAGTGCGAAATGTGTGCATACCGCTTACTTGCTTCAGTCCATTTCCAGTAATTTGATCACAATGTCTAAAGGTTAAAGCTTGGAGGTTTGAACAATTCTTGAGGAGAAAGAATGAACCATCTGTGACCTCAGAGCTCAAAAAATCAAGAGAGAGTAAGGATGATCCTTGTGAAGCAATGACATCAATCCAACTGTCACTCACTCCTGGATACTCTCTAAGGACCATATCCTGCATGTCAAAAACACTCGCAATAAAAAGAAAATACCCCTCCCCATGTGTGTATGCTCGTTATTAAGGTTTATCATGATTGACTTGCTTATTGCGGCACTAGGGTAATGTGGTTGTTGTTGTATTTGGTCGGTGTTGGATGGCTTAACAAGACTTACTTGCAATGCACAGTGTCTAAAGGCTTCAATGGAGTTGTCTGAGAGACAGCACGAATAAATGAGATCATTGAATATCAATTGGCTGACATCTCTTGGCAAGATGGAAAAAGAATCGTATCTCCTAACATCCTGTTAAATGCGATAACACATCATTAAGGATTAAGGACCATATAGAAACATTAAAACAATAAGAGTGAAGTCCCAAAATAGGAGTAAAACTTACTCAAAGTGCAAATATGAATCAACGTTAAAAATTCCTCAAATAGGTGTAATTTATTATTGGACAAAAACACAATTGTGTAGGGGTTCAAGCTTGGTCACCACCTCACCGGACTGTTGCCGCTGCCGGTCGCCGGAACCCGCTACCATTCGACACTCACTGGACTGACCTGGATATGATTGGGAACTGTAACCATGTTTTAGTCCTATTTAGGACAATTTCTTAAACAATAACTATAACCATGTTTGAGGGTAGAAATGTAATGTTTAGTCCTATTCAGGGAACATAAAACATGGACTCTTATTTAGGAATTTTGACCATGGTGTAGTTCTATTGAGGGTAATTTCTCAAACAATAACTTTTACCCATCAACCTGGCTATAGCCTTTAGCTAGATAGACTTGTCGAATTTTGTGAATGCATAGCTCCATAAGGGATGGAGAAGCGCTTCCTTCAGGACGACAGTCCACAACCAGTGGAAAGAAAGAGGATGTCAGCCACTTTGAACTCCGGCATTTGAAGTATCTGCCGGAGATGCCTCTCCTGTGTAGATGTTCATCAGCATTGTAGTACTGTCTCTTCCACGAACAAACACCACCCATCAAGGAAACAACTCACTTCCCACTCACTTATAGCTTTCCTGTAAAAACAATACTAATAAGTGAGAATTCCTTAAAAAGTTCAACAACAACTACCATTGCTGTTCAACTCAATCAGGACTAGCTAAAAGAACTATTCACTACTTTTATAACTTATTTCCCTATTCTAATGCAAAACAATAATACTCCAAATGCGGCATGTTATGATCCCATTTGGTTCTGTAATAATAACAACCAAACTATTTGAGAAAAGAAGGGAATAAGAAATTGATGAGAATAGGAATAAAACATAGACTAAGCTCACAAATAAGACTAGCTAGCTAAGTTTTGTTCTCAAAATATGACTTGATTAGTTGTAATACATGAAAAAAAACGAATTCTTTTTTTAGGGTTGAATGACTCATATTTAGGAGAAAAACCTAAATAATTCTGAAATGAACAAAGCAAGAAAAGAAAAGGTAATTAATATGAATAGACCAAAAATATTTCTGGAAGATACCTTAAAAGTTGATCGAGCAGATATTTGAAATCTGTAGTGGATATCAAGCAAGAAATGAAACGGTTTTTATAGTGATAGGATGGAAGAGAGAAGGTGGAAGTGAATTTGCTAAAAAAAGGGTGTGATGGCATATGATGAGGTGTAGCAGGCAGGAATGAGCTGAGTTGAGTGTGGGGGTTTTCCACGTGTCTTTGTTTTAGAGTAGGTTGTAGGTATACCTTTTTGTCTTCTAAGGTAAGAGCAGAAGAAGAAGAAGATGAGAGCATTTAATTCTAACCGGCAACTGCTTGCTGCCCATAATCGTTTACCTTCTTTGTGCTTTTTGGAAAGAATACTGCTCCCCACACTCACTTTCATAATTTATAATTGAAACATGACATGCTTCAATTGAATTGTTGATTAACTCCTTTATCCTTGTACATGTCATGTTTCAATTATCCTAGCTTCTAGTCCAAGTCATTTGTTTTCCAATTTCAGAAATTAATTAAAAGAGGTTCCCAAATCATTACGTGTACTCTCATTTTAATACACATTTCCACTATCTGGCTCTTACATAGTGTACTTCCCCCACCAGTTAGATACTCGTTAATGGAGCTATGTGACCCACCATTTAAAAGAGGTCTTTTTCTTGGGAGAAAAGGAAGAAATCTCTCAAGAGGTGGCACTTGTATACATAGCCCTACAACAACTCATTTGAAGGCGGCAAAAAGATTTTGCGATATCTCAAAGGCACCGCTGAATATGGGTTGTTTTACTCTTCATCTGATGAGTGTAAGCTAGTTGGATATTGCGATAGTGATTGGGGTGGAGATATCGATGACCGCAAGAGCACAACTGGATTCGTGTTTTACTTGGGAAACACCGCTTTCACATGGGTTTCAAAGAAGCAATCGATAGTCACTCTTTCCACTTGTGAAGCCGAGTACGTTGCACCAACATCAAGTGTTTGTCATGCAATTTGGCTCAGGTACATATTGCAAGCTCTCGGCATGTCTCAAGAAGAAGCAACAACAATATTCGTGGACAACAAGTCAGCTATCGCATTAGCAAATAATCCAATGTTTCATGATCGAAGTAAGCACATAGACACTCGATATCATTTCATCCGGGGAAAGATAGCGAAGAAGGAAGTTCAAGTAGAGTATGTGAAGACTCAAGACCAAGTCGCTGATATGCTCACAAAGCCACTCAAGCATGATGTCTTTGCAAAGATGCGGGATCTACTTGGTGTTGCTAAGTCAAGTTTAAGAGGGGATGTTAGAAATTAAACTTGGCTTAGCCCAATAATTGGGTCCATTACAAGTTAACTTATTGGGCTAATAATTGTATGAGAAATAATAAATTAGTTAGCCCATAAGTTAGAGTTAGTAAAGAAAGATCTAGAGTACTCTTTAGTTAATGTACTTATTAAATAATTCTAGAATATTCCTAAGCTAGAATCCTATAGAACATTGTAGAATGCTTAGGACATAGGAGTGCCTAGAAGGATCCTATGAGACCTATAAATAGAGCACTCCTCACTCATTTGTAACATAAGTCAAAAGCTCCAAAATCCAAATCAATAAAAGTTCCAAGTTCTCCCATAATCATCTCTCTCTAAAAATCCTCTCTTCCATACACAATCACCCAAATATAATACTCATAAACTACTTTCTTCCAACAATCAGAAACATCTCATAGAAAAACGTAAAGCTGCAAAATAGATGAGAAAAGCGGTAATATGAAGAGTTTAAAACCAATTAAGACGAAAAACAACTTAAATTGCTAGCAGACAAAACAAAAGCCAGCAGTTCATTAAATATCTGAAACACAAATGTTACACAGTTACACTCATGTCTAGAATATTCCACTGGAAGTAGTGTAAGCCGTAAGCCTTGGTCCAAGCATTTTGGCGGGAACTTGTGCTGCAAGAAACCTTTTGTTGTTATATTAAGATAGATAGGAATTTTAAAATTATTGGGCTGTATAGCAATCATTAATCCCTAGAAAATTAGTTGCTCTAGAAGATTGATTTTTGTATCAATCCCTTTGGCAAGTTTAAATTTTAACTCTAGAATAAAACCAATAGCATAAATAGAAGGTAAACGCATATTTGACAAAAAAAATCTTTTACAAGAAATGTTATCAATTACGGAGTACATATGTTTCAAACATTGTTTAATTATATTAAGGTGACAACTCCGGTACCTTTTTAAAAAAGGGGTACTGTACCTACAATTCATTTGATTGGACCACATCATTTTATCATTTTTAATTTAGATTTAAATAATTTAACTACAACATTCTCATTTATTAACACTAAAGAAAGAAAAGGACAACGGCCTGGAACTCTGGAAGAAGAGCAGTTGACTTCTTCTCTTCTTCCAGGCCGTTGTCTTTTTCTTTCTTTAGTGTTAATATCATTAGTTCATGTGGACAAAGGTATGTTACATTATGAGTACTATAGAATCTACCTTATATTAAATCTCGAAATAAGTTTAATGACACCATTGCATTATTCATAATTTGCCGCAAAGCTTGTAGCCCGCCTTGCACAAGAAAAATATAATCAAAACATGCTATGCATATTATTAATGAAAAGTGAAAACTACTCATATTAGTGAAAAGCAGGATGTGCAATCCACGATGAGCGTGAATCGCACTCCAAAAACATTTTTGTCTTAAAACTTTTTACACAACGGAATTTATAACTAAGAATTGCCAAATCGCCAATGGAAAAGGCTAAGCAGTTGACTTGATTACGTTAGGAATAATTCAAAAGTCTCTTTAAACTTATTTCAGTATTACAATTGAAATGGAAACTTCAACGTATTTGAGTTCAGAAGAGTGGGTTAACTAATCAATGTTCAAATTAAATAATGATGTCATAAAAAATAGAAATAATTACATATTTATGACTAAAATAAAGATTATTTATCAAAATGTTATCAGTGACTAGAGTAGTAATGAAAAATTGTAACTTATGTTCAAGTTTTAAACTTAAATTACTATGACACTAGAGTGTAGTAACTATTAGTCATATGTGTGTAAATAAGATTTGTTTAAGTAATATTTTTGAAAAAATTGGTGTACAAAATTCACATTTTGTACTTAAATAAAAATAAATTAATATTCTGAGAGCCTTATATAATACGTAGTGTATATATATATATATATATATATATATATATATATATATATATATATATATATATATATATAGGGGATAACTCTTCCGGTAAGGTATACCTTACCGGAGCCTCCGTGCGGCCTCCACGTTTTGAGGGCCTTCCCGGTGGAATTTTTCGATGAAATTTTTTGAGCATGTTCTTCATCAAGTCTAGGACATCCATACCAAATTTCAGCAAAAAATTCAATCGGGAAGGCAGTCAAATGATTTTTGGAAGATAACTGCACCCTTTATATACATATTAAACGCAGTTATCTTCCAAAAATCGTTTCGCTGCCTTCCCGAGTGAATTGTTTGCTGAAATTTGGTATGGATGTACTAGACTTGATGACAAACATGCTCAAAAAATTTCATCGAAAAATTCCACCGGGAAGGCCCTCAAACCGTGGAGGCCGCACGGCCTTTCCGGTAAGGTATACTTTACCGGAAAGATTTCCTATATATATATATATATATATATATATATATATAAGCTAACATTTAATTTTATAAAGTGTACCGTACTTCTTAACTTTAGAGCACTTCAACATGTGTTTTTAAATCTTAGAAAAAATGCCCTAAACAAAAGTAAACATGTTTGTAAATTTCAAATTTCAAAATACACGTATGTTTTATAACAGGGGCAGAACCAGAACATTTTGCATCAAAACTCAAAATTTTGCAAAAATGTCCTCAATTTTTGCAACAATTTTCTTCTTCGTGTAAATCAGGCAATCAGCAAACTACCATTCATCCATTCATCTCTCATTGTACTACACAAACCAATTTTGACAATTTTTATAGCAGAGAAGACTCTTTCAACCTAAAGTCTTGGGCAACAGGCAAAACTAACTATCAATTCCACATGAGAACGTTTATGCCTATTGCTTTCTTCGTTATTTTGTGTAGAAGACCCACCACATCGTTTTAAAAAATTACTACATTCGTCCCGTTAGAAGGTTCTCATAACAAAACGACACGATTATTTAGACAATAATTAAATATACTACTTCGAGTATATTTTGAGAAATAATTTAATAGGTATATATTATAATGTAGTTAGCAGTGATAATTGGGATGTTATAAATGTATTATTTTTAATATTTAATGATTAATTTGTCACTTAAGATTGCTAATTGTTTCCTAAAATGGAAATGGGAACCTTTATATGGGACGTTCAAAAAAGGAAAGTGGGAACCTTCTAATGGATGGAGGGAGTATAAAATAGACATCCGTAACATGACAAATTAAAAGCATAGTAAACTAGTTCAAGCCTAATTGAATTGAGTATAAGCCTATTTTCTAAATCGGTAAAAGCATAAAGTTAATTAACAATTCAATGAAATTTACTCCATAATTTATAATTCTACTCCCTATTTTCTAATCCACTGATCCATATAGGATAGGCGGATAGCAGTATAGCACAAAATCATTTCAAATTTACTAACAAAAAAATCATTTCAAATTTTCAATTACATTTACATGGTCAACAACAAGTCAAACAAAGCTAAAACAAGAAAAAATCGCCTCCTTAATCGACAACCGTTCCTCGTTCCTTTATCCCTTGCGTCGCGACCATTCAAACCGGGAAGTCTAAGGAAGTAAGGAGTGTTTGCAATAGCATTAAAAAAAATGTTTCTTGACTTTTGGGTTAAAAAACTAGTGCTTTCAAATGACAATTTCTACTCTAAGGGAGTGTTTGCAATAGCTTAAAAGGTGATTCTCGACTCTTGAGTTAAAAAAGCTAAAATTAGTGTTTTCAAGTGACAACTTCTACTTAAAAAAACGTTTCTCAGCTTTTGCCTGAAAAGTGTTTTTTACTTTCTCAATTACACAAAAAAGCACTTGTTTTACCAAACACTACCAACTTTTACTTTTCAAAATCACCTTTTTCTCAAACACTATCAACTTTACTACTAATCACTTTTTCCAAAATCACTTCCAAAAGTGATTTTTTTAAGCAAAAGCAGTTGCAAACACTCCCTAAGTCTCCCATTTTAAGCAATTAAAGTAATTAAAAAAGATTTCAATTTTAAGAGCAACTACCAAACTTCGCAACTAGGCTTCGCCCTTTGGAGTTCAGAGTTGAGGGAGTTCGGATTATCGGAGAAATAGGCTAGAGCGGCCGACAGCGTCGCGGCGACTCTGTGAGGCTGAGGTGGAGAGACATGTCTGGAGGGCAGCGACTAGCGAGGGAGTGTGGCGGCGTCGCGGCGTCGCGGCGACTGGCGAGGACAAAGTCTGGACTGTGGTACTGGTTTGTGCCCCCTGGAACGAAGAACTGTGGCTCTGCGAACGCGTGGAACGAGTTAGGTCAACACGTATATCATATTTTATGGCCTAAATGACGTGGTTTATTTGATTTCTGTGCACTTAACCAAACGATGTCGTATGGATGATTTAATTATTAAAAAATAGGTTGTACACTGCATCTCAATCTCTCTGGTTCGCTCTTGGCAGTCCGGCATTCCCAGCGAAGAAGATGAAGCATGTGGGGGCGTCAATTTGAATGCCTAATAATACTACTAAAAAAATCTCTGGTGAGGGGTGGCGCCGGCACCGGCTCGCCCACCCCTAGTTCTGCCCCTGGTTTTATTCTCTAAATGGGATCATTTGCTACCATATTTTGCAATTTTCTTGCTTTAAACATGATAGTATTTTCCAAATTTGGTAGTAATTACTCGTATTTAGAAAATAAAAATATAATTCTCCCATTTTTGGAATTTCAAATCATTTTTACTCTTGTTATATTGTTTATATCATTCACTACAAACAATAGAGAGAGGAACCCTAGTGACCGTCTCCCTTCATTGTAGGGGTTGAGATTTTCTGATGCCCCTATCAATATGGGGTTGAAGCAGTAGATTATACTGATTTTAAGTGTTTTAATACTTGGGATTGCAACTACGTCGGAGGAGATAACGTTGGCGGATGAACGAGATGTGGTTGAGAGGTTGTATCGAGGCTGGATCGTGAAGCCTTGGTCGGCCATTCCGACGGTGGTGGAGTTGGTATTCACCCATATTGCAAGAGCTCGTCCTCCTCCGGAACCACCTCCATATCAGGAAGATCTTTGTGGAAAGATTTTATTTCAGTATTATTCTCTCTTTAGTTGCAATTGTTTCTGTTTTAGTCTGAGTAGATTTGGTTTGAATGTTTGGATTTTTGGAGTTCTATGGAGAGGCAGAGTTTCAATTCCGGTCGTTTTAGGCCTAAATTTGCCTGTTTCAGATTTAACGAGTCATGTTGCTTTGTATGTGGTGGCTGACTTTAAGTCTACTCCTAGTATTCACGATTGGATCTGTAATTTCTATCTGAAGGTTGTCTTGTATGTGCTCTCAATTTTAATATATCGTCCGCTCTTTTATGATAAAAAATAAATAAATAAACAATAGCATAGCTTTTTTTCTTATTTTCAAAAAAAAAACATAGCTTTTCTCTAAGGAAATATAAAAGCTAATATAACTAGTTATTTTATAAAAAAGCTAATTTAACTTTTGTCAATTTTATTTTACTTCAAAACTTAAATTTTAATAAATCAGTAAATCTTATTCTCCTATCTTTAACACATGTATATGTCAAACACCTTGTGGTTTGATGACATCACTGTGACACTCTCAATGAGAAAGTCACAGGTTCGAAACTCGTCCTAGTCAAAGATTAGTGTTGGACTCGGGCCGGTTCGGACCCGGCCAGGCCAAAAAAAATAGTGAAGCCCGGGACCGGTGCCGGTCCGGGTCCGGTTCTTATATTTTGTTTGTCTTCTTGATTATGTCATCCCCCATCCCCCAAACCCATCGGAAACACCTAGCCCAAACCAAAAAAAGAAAAAAGAAAAAAAAAAGCCCGAAACGAGCCCCGCCGGGCCGGTTCACATTTTAGGATACCCGGAACCGGCCTCGGTTTCATCCTTAAACCAGATCTAGACCCGGAACCGGTACCCGGTTCCCGAGCCGGGCCCAACCATTGCCGGGCCGGGCCGGTTCCCGGGTCGGGTGGCCCGCACCGAGTCCAACCAGGGGAGCGAGCCGGTGCTGCCGCCACCCCCTTCGCCGGAGTTTTTTGAGTACTAGTATAGGGTATTTAGACTGCTGCCCCTGTAGCTTCATCTTCTTCCTTGAGAGGAAATCTGCGCCCGGGGCTCCGATTCAGCGAACAGGGATAAAGAAGACGGCCAGGCTGTTTGTTTTTTTAATTAAACCAATATGCCAAACGACGTCGTTTGTTTAAGTGCACATGAATACACAAAACGACGTCGTTTAGGCCCCAAATCTGATATACCCGTTTCCGCAGTTCACCCTTCCAGCATAAGCGCAGGTCAAGCAGAGTCGCAGTCCAGGGCTCGCAAGATTGCCCCTTGGCCCTTCGTCAGTTGGTCCTTAATCGCCGGCTTGCCGTCCCTCGCATTTAGAATCTCCATCGTAGACTCGCAGTTGCTTGATTCGCGGCCGGACGCCCTAGGTTGTTTCTCCGTCAAGTGTCGAAGTCCGTTCGGTAAATACTCTGATCTCTCTGAAGTCAGAAGCCAGTTGCCTATTTTCAGTAGTTCGGTACTTAGGAGTTTGGTCTTTGGTAAATCTATATCTATATCTATATCTATATCTATATATAATACATTTGAAGGTTACAATTATGGAAAGTTTTGCCATGTGTCATCTTCTAAGCAAAGATTAATTATATTATTCTAGATTGCCTTTCCAATTTAATATCATACTTCGTTTTTTCTTGTTACATGAGAATTAGAGTTAGATTAGAAGTCATATTATTATTACATTTATTTAGAACTCATGTCAAGAGCCCGTTTGGAGAACTCTGTTTTCGACTTATCAGGCTTATCAGCCAGCTTTTTCACCAAACACGTAACTTTTACTTTCGCGCGCTGAATTGTGTAATAAGCCGAAAAAGTAAGGTTGGAGTTACTTTTCTGGCTGTATTGGCTGAAGTTACTGTAGAGGACCATTTTAGCTATTTTTACATATAATTTTTTCTTTAATTTATTAATATAATATATTTTTAAAATATTTTTTTCTTAAATCAGCAGAATCAGCCAAAACAGCCACTCCAGCCAGAATATCATAAATTTCAGCAGAATCAGCCAAAACAGCCGATTTTGGTGCTACCAAACGGGCTCCAAATCTTTCTACGTTTAGAACTCATGTCAAATAAGTTTATAATAACTAGAACATGTTAGATATAATACGTAATTCAAATAAATCATAAAACATTCTATAAATTCTATGTTACATTAATTTTAAAATTTTTAAAAAATAATTATGAATTATAGAAAGTTTTTTTTGTGTTCAAAATTTTATACAATATTAAGTCAAATTTTCTCAATATTTATAGACCAATCGTTTACCATATTACACCAGTCATATCAAATCATAGTTAAACCGATCAGACCATACCAGACCAAACTAGACAATTTTGATTCTATTAAAATCATTTTTAAAGGAGCCCTTCCTAAAATTTGGAATTGAATATTAGATTAGAATTCAAGAAATCTACTAAGACATTCTAGAGATTCTAATGCAGAAATTACTCCAAATAGGAGTAAAACTATGACAAAAATAAAAAATATGACATCTTAGGTTTTTTTTTTTCAAAATAAGATCATATTAGTCCTATTGGAAACATACCTATTTTTTAATTCCATTCTTACCCCTCCTTTAAATATGAGTAAAAGGTAGTCCAAAGTCATAATTAAATGTTTTAATTCATAATAAATTAGTAAAAAATAATAATAGTAGAAAAATAATAAACAATTAATAAAGTATTTATAAAATCAAATTCAAAATAATAGTTTTTTTAAAATATAATAAAAAAATATTACTTCTGTCCCCCTAATATTGAGACAGAAGGGAGTAATGTTGTTTTTAAGAAAAGTAGAATTATGTGATTAATAATGAGTTGATAAAATGAGAAAAAATGAATTAGAATCACATAAATGTTACCAAATAGGGTACGAGACAATAATAGGGGGACATTCAAAAATTAAAAAATGGGACAATTATAGGGGGGCGGAGAGAGTAGTAAATATCCATAAAAAAAAATTAAAAAAACTGGATGCCTTTCCCACCGCCCGCGTGTATTGCCTCCCTTCACCCCCGCCTCCGACCGGTGTAAAAAAAAATGCCATTTTTATGAAAATTCCAAAAAATGACATATTACTCTTTGAGACTGCCAAAATTTGCATTGAATCTGCCATAAATATGGCATTCCTAATGCATGTGGCATTTTCCCCCCGTTGACCTAAGGTGGTGGTTTTGGGGAGACAGAGGCGGCGATAATTTTTCTTTTTGCGTTTTTTTAATTCATTTTCATTTTTTTAAAATATTGTTTTTTTAAATATTTTTATTAATTTTTTATTATTTTTACGAATTTTTATTATTATATTATGAATTAAAACATTTCAATAGCTACAAGGGTATATTTTTCCAACACACACATAATTAGTCCTATGAAACATAGTTTATTTTTTGGTCCTATTTGCGCAAACTGACCGGCTTTTCGTCCTATATTAATAATTAACCCATTCTAATGTCCTGAAATAACACTAATAAAAGTAATAAGGATGTTTTTAATTGGATTAAAATTTCTGATTTCGACTGATCTGTTTAGGTTTGGTTTGATCTATTATGGTCTAATTTGGTTTTACTAAGTCTGGTTTGGTCTAGGCCTAAAACAATTCCAGGTAAAAAAATTTTAACACGCGCAGAACTTAATTCCTTATACCCCCCCCCCCCCCCCCCCCAAAACCCCGAATTGAGTTTCAAAATTGGCTTTTTCAGTCAAATAAACTCATTTTGTTTACTTAAATAGGATATTAATTCTTAATTAAATTTAATTTTAGATTTTGCAATTGTATAGAGAATTTAATGTAGCTTCCCATTATCTAAATTTTAATTATAAAAATTAAATTTAACATTAACTTTAACATTGGTTGACAAAAAAAAAATTGATTTTACAAAAAACAATTTGGTACCTGTATACAAAAGTTGCAAGCCAAGTTTTCTATTATAGAATTTATTTATAGAATAAGCATATTTTCTATTTAATAGTGACCTTCTATAACCGGTCATACTCCGGTCATGGATCATTGTTGTCGGGCAAGCCATGTAGATCGGATTATATAGAAATGAACAATAGTTGAGATTATTGTGAGCGGACCACCAACAGTTACGATTATTGTTTTCAATTTTCCAAATAAGTATCATATAAATACGTTTATTCTGAAAATATAATCAATCAAGTCATTTTAACTTGCTAGAAGGTCATTTTAAAAAAATTATATGAAACAATTGATTAATCTTATAAAATGAATACAAAATTTGAAAAATAATGTAATAATAATATAAAATCAGCACAAGTTCAAAAATAGATAAATATTTTTAACATGTTAAAGTAAAAAATAGAAAATGAGAAAAATGAAAAAATAAAGTTTAGGCGTAAAAATATAGAATTAAAATGAACTACCTCCGTCCCGTTGAAAGGTTCCAATGGCAAAACGACACAATTATTTAGAAAATAATTAAATAAGGTAGTTGGAGTATATTTTGAGAAATAATTTTAACAGGTATATAATGGGGTTAGTGCTTATAACTATGATGTTATAAATATATTACTTTTAATATTTTGTGATTAATTTGTCATTTAAGATTAGTAGTTGTTTCATAAAATGGAAACGATAATCTTTATTTGGGAAGTCCAAGAAAGGAAAGTGGAACCTTTCTATGAGACAACGGGAGTAATAACTCTAAAAAAGATGTAGACTATAAAAATAATTCTAAAAATGCAAAAATAGTGATTGACATTTTTAAACCACACACACTTTTTATTAACAGTTCTTCAAATTAAATTTTAAAAGTGGTTAAAAGGCTAAACCGATCGATTTTAAGGCGTCAAAATTAAGGGACGTTGATTTGCGTAAACCTCAAATACAGTGTTTTTGAGAGTATTCAAAACTACAAAAATGCTAAAGACAATATGTCAAATGAAAACTTTTGAATACTTTAATTTACTTTCCAAAGAGCATATGCTTTAAAATATTGACATGCTCTGGTTGACACACTCAAATTTACAAGAATTCAAGTACCCTTGATTATTAGCTACTGTTTGACGTGTGTTCTCTTTGCATAATATATAATAATAATATACATTTATGGTTGCCAACGTGTAATTGCTAATCTACTACGAGCAGTGCAAGATATGTTATTTTTATTCTCAATTTGCTGTTTGAAATTTTTATTAAGCATCTGACCAATGGATATGTGATGAAAATAAATATTGCCCAATTAAAGTCTAAAACATACAATATTCTTTCATTCAATAACACTTATTTTATCTACTAAAATCATAATACTCTTAATAACTCTTATAAAAATAAACTAATGTTGTTGTCGTTGCTTAGAGACTCGCCAATTGTTGTCATGCAGCCTACTGTCACTTTCGTCACGACTATTATTAAAATTTATTTAAAGGCCACAAATCTTTTTATAAATTCAAAAGGAAATTCAAATCACTAAAATAAATGGGGCAAGTCCGGGACTACCAGTTGCCATTTAACAAGTATTATAAATAACAAAAAGAAATTTACACGGGGCAAAAACGAAAACAATTTGATAGAATAAAATACTTTTGCAATAATGGAGTTGCGATGTCAACATCTTTATTCACTAATTCACTCTCATTAGATATTATGGAGTGACACCGAGACCGTCAAATTTTTTTCCTATGTTCTATAATAGAATTTAAAATATAAAAGTGTATTTTATCCCGTGCACGGCACGGGTAGAGATACTAGTACTTTCTAAATTGAAGTATTTCTTTAATTAGTATAATTGCTTATTTGCTAATTGCTTTAATTATTTATTTAATTTAAACTGAATTGATTAATCACAGGACAGTTTGAATTCTTTTGTAATTTTGTTGATTAATTACTTTAATTTGGTTAAGGTTTAATTGATTAATTGCCTGAATTGATATTAAGGTTAAATTGTTTGGATTAATTACTTTCATCGCTTTACTTGCTTTGAATTTTAATTGATTAATTACTTTAATTCTAAGAATTCAAAGTTGAAAACATTTTTAACTTGTTAGGTTACTTTTTTAACGTAATGTACTCTTCTCACAAAATTTATATTCTGTAAACCTTTATAACGATTTTTTTTACATCACAAATTTTGTAATGTAATGTACTCTTCTCACAAATTTTATATTCTGTAAACCTTTATAATGATTTTAATTTTTCTATTGTATAAAACTTTTAGCCTCTCCTTACTTTTTGTTCTGGTTCCGCCACTGAGCCAACACTATCAAAGATAGGATGTTGGCATTTAGCACAACAGATACTATGAGAAAACTAGAAAGTAGGTACATAACAATATTATCTTTACAAAATAAAGGAAGTACAATCTGAACCCCGATAAATCAGTGGTCTTTACTCCACGTCTCCACTGACAAGAAGTTAGGATACTTCTATACGCGCACCAATTAGAGTACCCAACTAGGGGTGGACCGGTTCCGGGCCGGGACCGGTTCGGGCCTTGAACCGGCCGGGCCTCGGTTCAAGGTAGGGGAGGCCCAGAACCGGCCCGGGTAACCCCGGGTCCGGTTCGGGCCGGGCCGGGCCGGGCCCGATTCCGGTTCTATATAATTTTTTTTTTTGGGTTTTCCTAATCAACCCCCTACCCTCCCCCTCAACCCCAAACCACCCCAAACCACCTCAAATGGTCCAAAATAACCAATCCAACCCAAAAACTTAAATAAAAAAAAAATCAAAAAAAAAATTAAATCCAGCCCGGACCGGGCCCGAACCGGCCGGGCCGGTTCACCAAAATGAAGGCCCGGAACCGGTAGCCACCGGGCCGGGTCGACCCGAACCGCCCATGGGCCGGGCCGGGCCGGTTCAAACAGTGACCGGGCCGGGCCGGTTCCGGGTCGGGCTGCCCGGCCCGAGTCCATCCCTATACCCAACTTCCCAAGTGACTTGAGTTATAAATTTTGCATTAACGTGTACAGATATATACTCTTATCAGCTTTTTAAGCGATGAAATGATGAATCCATTACTTTATGTGGTCGTGTACTCGTGTTAAAAGCGAGAGATCTTTAGAGTAAAACACCCAAGCCAAAGTTAGAGTAAAAATAAGTAGGCGGTCGTAGTTGTTGAAATATAAACTAGAATAATATTTAAGATGGAGAGAATGATTTTCTGTGTATTTCATTGAAGGATTAAGTCCCTGTAAATATACATTACAAATAGAATATTCTTATACAAGATTCTATACAATAATAATATCCTAAAGTATATTCCTAGAATATTCTGAAGTATATTATAATATTCTAAAGTATATTCTATATCTTTCACACTCCCCCTCAAGTTGGAGCATAGATATTTATCATGCCCAACTTGTTACATAAATAACCAACTCGGATCCCATTTAGTGCTTTAGTGAACAAATCTCCAAGTTGTTCTCCAGTCTTCACATATCCCGTAGAGATCAATCCTTTTTGTATCTTCTCTCGAATAAAATGACAATCAACCTCAATATGCTTTGTTCTCTCATGAAATACTGGGTTGTTGGCAATGTGTATGGCAGCTTGATTATCACACCACAATTTAGCAGGCATTGGTGTCTTCAATCCGATTTCACCCAATAAATGGCCTATCCATATGATCTCACATGCAGATTGTGCCATAGCTCGGTATTCTGATTCGGCACTCGAACGAGAAACCACACTCTGTTTCTTACTCTTCCAGGATACTAGGTTTCCTCCAACAAAGACACAATACCCCGAGGTAGATCTTCGATCATCTTTAGATCCTGCCCAGTCAGCATCAGCAAAACATTCTATTCTCATGTGGTCGTGATTTTGATAGACAATCCCGCGTCCTGGTGCTCCCTTCAAGTAACATAATATATGTTCTACAGCAGCCCAATGGTCAATGGTCGGAGATGACATATATTGACTCACTACGCTCACAGAGTAAGTAATGTCTGGACGAGTGACTGCGAGATAGTTAAGCTTTCCAACCAATCTTCTATACCTTTCTGGGTCTTCGAATGGTATGCCTTCTGAAGTGAGTTGCACATTGGGAACCATGGGAGTTGTGTTTGGCTTTGCTCCCAAATTCCCTGTTTCAGTTAGTAAATCAAGTACATATTTACGCTGAGATAGAAATATGCCTTTCTTACTTCGTGTTACCTCAATACCCAGAAAGTATTTCAATGAGCCTAGGTCTTTTGTTTGGAATTGGCTATGAAGAAAATTCTTAAGAGCCAAAATACCTGCAGTATCACTTCCTGTAATCACAATATCATCGACATACACCACAAGCAATGTGATACCTGCTTTCGTTTTTCTGTAAAAGACAGCGTGATCTGATTGACCTTTTATCATTCCAAACCGTTCAATGGATTGACTGAATTTCCCAAACCATGCAAGAGGACTCTGTTTCAGACCATAAAGAGATTTGCGAAGTCGACAAACTTTCCCATACTCCCCCTGAGCAACAAATCCCGGAGGTTGCTCAATATAAACTTCCTCCTGAAGGTCACTATGCAAGAATGCATTTTTAATGTCCAACTGGTGTAAGTGCCAATCATGAGTTGCAGCGAGTGAGATAAGTAACTTGACAGATGTTAATTTAGCAACAGGAGAAAAAGTGTCAGAATAATCAACACCATAGGTTTGAGCATAACCCTTTGCAACCAATCGAGCTTTCAATCGAGCAACAGATCCATCTGGATTAACCTTAACAGCAAAGACCCACTTACACCCAATAGACTTCTTCCCTGAAGGCAAGTCTACCAAATCCCAAGTACCATTAAGATCCAAAGCATTCATTTCCTCTACCATGGCATGACGCCATTCAGGATGAGACAAAGCTTCTTTAACAGATTTGGGAACAGAAATAGAATCAATGGAAGCAACAAAAGAACATGAGGCATGAGATAACAAGACCGTGTACCTTTACGTAGTGCTATCGGGAGGTCAAGATCAGATGTAGAGACAAGATCTGAAGATGCAGGTGCTGGTTCAGGACATGAGATCGAAGTCGGACCAGTATCAGGATATGTAATCACAGGTGTCACAGGTGGGGAGTGATCTTGTGCTTTGTGTCGACGAGTGTAAACCAAGTGTACAGGAGGCCTAGGGTCAGGAACAGTGACATTCGGCATAGTTACTGAAGGTGTGGTCTCAGGTATAGTAACTGTGTAAATGAGTATTTCATCGTTGTCCTCATGAATATCTGTCTTGGATGATGAAAAAGGTGTATTTTCATGAAATGAGACATCAATAGAAATAAGATATCGACCTGTACTTGGACAAAAACATTTATACCCCTTTTGAACTCGAGAATAACCTAAGAAAATACATTTCAATGACTTGGGGTCCAATTTCGTCCGATGAGGGTTAACAAGTGCAACCAAATATTTTAGGTGGAATAGGAAAAAGTTCTTTATTTGGAAAAAGACATTGATAAGGAGTTTTACCATCCAAAACAGAAGATGGCATACGATTGATTAAAAAACATGAAGTAGACACAGCGTCAGCTCAAAACTGTTTAGGTACATTCATTTGGAATAGAAGAGCCCTTGCAGTTTCTAACAGATGTCGATTCTTTCTTTCAGCAACTCCATTTTGAGGAGGTGTGTCTACGCATGAAGTTTGATGAATAATGCCATGTTGAAGCATAAAAGATTTAAATGGAGCAGATAAATATTCTTGGGCATTGTCTCCCCTTAACAGACGAACAGGAACATTAAATTGAGTTTTAATTTCAGCACAAAATGCATAGAAATGAGTAAATACCTCGGATCGACGCTTCATAAAATACACCCATGTCATACGAGAATAATCGTCAACAAAAGTGACAAAATATTTGAAACCAGGTTTGGACACAACTGGACATGCCCCCCAAACATCAGTATGGACAAGATCAAACGGAGCATTTGCTCGTTTATTAAGTCGGGGACTTAAACTAGTGTGATGATGTTTAGCAAACTCACACGACTCACATTGTATAGAAGACACCTTATTAAAGTGAGGATATAATTGTTTCATTAGTGAGAGAGATGGATGTCCTAATCGGTAATGAGCTTCTAATAGATTTCCAACCCCAAGGCAAGAGATACCTAGGCAAGAGATACCTTTTGTAATTGATGTATCCAAAATATAAAGACCAGCTGACTCATGTCCTTTACCAATAATCTGCTTCGTTAACAGATCCTGAAACACACAATATCCAGGAAAAAATGTTACAGAACAATTAAGAGTACGAGTGATTTTACTGATGGAAAGCAGATTAAATGCAAAATTATGAAGACTCAAAACAGACGATCGATAATGGTAATGTAGAAGTTGGAACAACAGTACCAGATCCAAGAACGGGTGAGGTAGATCCATCAGCTAAAGTGACACTAGAAGTAGGTAAATATGAATGAAATGACGAGAATAGACTAGGATTACCGGTCATATGGTCTGTGGCACCTGAGTCAATGACCCATTTCGAAGAAGATGAAATAAGACATGTGTTTGAGATACCTGAATTCGCGGCTACCGAGATAGGGACAGATGAATGCTTTAGAGATTCTTGGTAGCAAATAAATTTGGCATATTCATCCGAAGAAATAGCAACTGATCCATCAGATGAGGTGGTAGCGGAAGCAACATGAGCAATCAAATTTCCTTGATTTTTGAATGCAAACTTTCTACAATCTTTGAGCAAGTGTCCAGACTTCTTGCAGTAATTGCATATTACTCTGTCAAATTGACCTGTACGAAACATTTTTTTTTCTTTTTTTTTCTTTTCTTTTCTTTTTCTTTTTTTTTTAAAAAAAATAAAAAATAAAATCAAATATGAGATTGCATTGGAAACTTACAGCAGCCTTTTACGTGTGGGCTCAAATTTTGGAGAATAAAATATCCCGCTTGGGGCTGACTGATGAGGACTGACTTAACTCAGCAAATGCGAGACCCAGCATGTGCGACATCAGCCAAAAGCGGAAACATCCCAAGACCCCAGCGCGACCAACAAGACGGAGCAGATTCCACAGATATGCGAGACCTCAGATGCAAACAACCAGACGAAGGAGCCGTTGTGGCGTCTGCGAGAACTTCTGGCAGCGAGTGTATTGAACGCGCGTCGATTTTGCCTTGCGAATTTTGAGTGTTTGGTCGGCGGCGGAAGGGGTGCCTACTTCGGTTGGAGGTGCTACTGTGAATTTTGGACGAAGGTTCTAAGATTCTGATTTTTTTTCTTTTGGATTGTACCAAGGTTCTGAACGGTTCTGAAGAATCTGAAAAACTGAAATTCCTGAAGAAAGAATTTGGAAACAGGTTCTGGGAAGAGGTTCTGGGTGAAGTTTCTGGGAAGAGGTTCTGGGAGGTTCTGAAATAGGAGGTTCTTGGAGACAGAGTGCTTCCTTAAGGTTCTGAAGTTTTGGGACTGAAATCTGTTTCTAGGAGAAAGAACACAGTTTGAAAACTAAACTAAGATAACAAACTAAACTGAAATCTGAAAAGGAAAACTAAATTGGAATGGAAGGCTCTAATACCATGTTGAAATATAAACTAGAATAACATTTAAGATGGAGAGAATGATTTTCTGTGTATTTCATTGAAGGGTTAAGTCCCTATAAATATACATTACAAATAGAATATTCCTATACAAGATTCTATACAATAATAATATCCTAAAGTATATTCCTAGAATATTCTGAAGTATATTATAATATTCTGAAGTATATTCTATATCTTTCACAGTAGTCATGGACCCGGTTCGGGCCGCCCGGCCCAGGACCGGCCCGGCCCGGCCCGCCACTATGCGAGCCCGGAACCGGCCCGGTTCTCGGGTCCGGGTCCGGGTCGGGCCTAGGCCCGGTGGGGGGGCGGGTCCGGGCTCGGGCCTTGTATTTGGCGAACCGGCCCGGCCGGGTCGGGCCCGGGCCAAATTGATTTTTTTTTTTCTTTTTTTGGGGTTAGCCGGCTAGCCGGGTTGGGTTTGATGGTTAGGAGGGGTTTGGGGGTTTGGGGGGGTGGGGGTGAGTGGGGGGGTTAGGAAAGCAAAAAAAAAAATTATGACCGAACCGAAGGCCGGTCCCGGGCCTTCCTTCCCAAAAAAAACAGCCCGGCCGAGCCCGGACCGGAACCGGCCCGGGTCCATGACTAGGCGGTCGTGACGTGGCGTCATTAACATAACTACTTAGCTCATCTGTAGCTGGCCATCATGGGGAACATAGAAATGAGCAAACGGGTAAAACCTCATTGAATTACAAAAGGAAAACATGTATTCAAAATGGCGCTCTGAACAAAAAGGAAGTGATATGTATCAATCAATCATGAACAACCACAGCACGGGCATCACCATTTTTTCCTAAGCCGATGCCCAATCCTAATGGTACACATTCAGTTTTGTTTTTCCTGCTGCAGCTGCTGATGTTGCTACTAGAACTACTATTATGAGTATTACACTGAGAAGAATGGGGGTCACTATGAAAGCCACTGCTGTTATTCACATTGATCACTACATGGTCGTTTCCATTGGTCTGTTGAGAATGGCTAACCCCATTCTGCAGGGCTGTACAACTCATAGCCATTTGCACAATTCCAATCCTTCCAGGTTGAGGTGATTCTTCACTGTACTCGACATCCTCATTGTATCCATTTATCAGAAAATCTGAGCAGTTTTTCCTGCATCCATGATCATAAGGATTTCTGAACCGACCACCAGGCCCTCTGAGGTAACTATAGCGCATTGCATTTGCCATCTCATTTGTTGTAATATTGTAAGCAATCTGTCAGCAATACAATGAAGAGAAATAATCAAGTTGGCCAATCCTTAAATAATTGCTCCATTACAATTCAGAAACTTGAGTTAAAACTAGTTCTGATGAAGATTACAAAATAAACACGAAATGAAAGAACAGACAGAGGAACAAACAAACAATCAAACAATAAATAAATAAAATAAATAAATCAGTAAATAATTAAATAAAAAAGTTGAACCGCTGGCCATTTGGCAACATTCATTCCTGTGTTCAAGTTTGTTACTTCAAATTCCAGCAAAACTAACAGCTTCCAATAAATCTAGTAAAGTTGATGCTTTTACATCTCTTAAAAAGTGTTATCTAAATATTGGCCCTCTTTTAAAATAGGGAAAAATACAGCAATATTTTACTAAAAGAGAGGATTTCCAATAATATGACTAAAAACTTTATTGACCAGAACATGACTATATAGTAACTGTACACGAGTACCCGATATTTTAAAAAAGAGACAAAATGACTCCATTTCCTTGATGTGCCCGTGTTGGCAAATTTTGAACAAAAAAGGGACTTTCTTCTTAAACAGAAAGTAAACCATTTAATGCTGTAGAGAACCATAAGGAAACACATTCCTTCTACAGTTGTATATCAAAGAAGACAGACAGCATGTGAAAGTAGAGTTTAAATTGAAAGAAAGCAACGGTGAAGAACGAGGACAGCGGAGTGGTAGAGACAGTAATGATGAAGACTGCCGGACTGCAATATAGTTACCGTCGATGAGCTGGTAATTGGTAAAGGTGAGCATCGTCGAGAAAATGACAGGAATGGAGAAGTCATTATTGGACAATGATTTGGTGCAGAGGTTTTCTAAAAGCGAGTGATGAAGAGCAGTAATGTTCTGTTCTGTAGTAATATGAAGGCTTGACAAAGCTTAATGCACTAAATGAAAATTTTCACTACACTATATTTGTTGGCTTAACAAAAGCAATACAGAATCATCATTAAATTAGTGCAGTATTAGGGTAGTATAGTAATGACATCGTTAAAGAATCACCAGGGTAACAACATTTTAGTAACGATGTTGTATAACTTTTAAGTTGATAAGGTAAGGCTGTCTCCAAGTAAAAGGTACATTAGTACAGCAGATAGCAGATAGCTAGTCTGGAGGTAAAACTGACCGTAATCCCATGTGCATATAGATGGATTCAGGGAAATGTAATGTTTACAGTTATACATTTACTTACAATTTAATCAGGTAGACACAGAAATTGTAAGTAGTTTTCAATAATTGGTTTCAATGTTTGGGCGATTATAATTTTATAACTTAAACAGTGAAATCCAGTATTTTAAATGTAGATTTTGCCATTGTAAGTGAAATAAACTATATTTGAATCATAGTTGTCACGGCGGCTAGGCGAGGCGAGATGCCAACTGACAGCCTTATCGCCTAGGCATCTAGGCGCCAACCTAGGCGAGAAGTCATGCCATATAATATTGTATACATATAATAAAATAATACATTAAAAAAACATATATGAAACAATAGATTATGTATGTAGAAAAAATGTCCAATATAAATTGAATAGCATAAATATCATAAAATAGGCAATATGCAATAGAATAGCAGACGTTTGGTAACAGAGATTGAATCTGATAAATTGACTCCAGCTGGAAATGAAATAAAAGAAAGAGTATCAGAAGTTTACTGGTACATAAACCGTGTACATAAAAGTAGAAAAAATGCATAATACATTTAAGAATATATGGAGTCCAGCTGTCTCCATAACCAAACGAAATCCTAAATAAAAGAACAGCTAGCGACCTTAAAAAATGGGAATGCTGAATGAGCGCAGCAAATGGAGGCAAGGTGGAGCAGCTGCGCTATACAGCGACCTGAGGCAGCATCCTACTGTGGCGACTTGCATCAGCGACTCGGCTTGACCAGATGAACTGTTGATGGGGCTAGGGTTCTGGCCGATGGCTTAATCTTAAAACTCAGCATCTTTTCCAACCTAATATTATGGGCAAAAGCGGCAAAACAAGCTTTGGGCATCGCCAGGACAACTAGTCCACGCCGAGTTACGCCTTAACGGCTTCAGGTGAGTCGAGTAAGCATGGCGCCACTTCCCCACCACAAGGACGACTAGTCAACACCTAGACGACGACAGAACAGCTACGATTTGAATCCAAAGTTCTTTAATAAACTATAAACTCGAAATATGCTTCCAAATTGCTCATAAATGAGCGCATATCAGAGATTCAGCCTTTTTCAGAAAAGGTATGATGCGTACTCTAATATTGTATCTGTAAATCGATAGCTATTATTTAGATAAAGTGCAGAAAAGAAGAAGATACAGACGAAGGCACTTCGAGTGGCCTAAACTCTACCAGAATCCCAACTCTTACTCAAATCCCGACTCCTTTTCCCTTCTCCCATCCTACTATTTATTCTATTCCCAAAGCCCACTTACATCCCAGTCCACTTATTGTTTGGGTCAAGCCCACTTACTTATTACAGCTTATTACAATATTATTTCTATTAATTCCCTCGCCATCTCAGGTTTGTATCATCACTCCCCCCCTTTGACAACCACCTTGTCCTCAAGGTGGGGAGTAATAAACAGGCATGTTATTCAGCTTCATCTTGGCAACTCTAAACAGACAGTAATGTTAGGTACACCGAAAATCTGGCGATGAATTGTTGATTACGAAACTGAAATTGAAGAAACGGAAAGTAACGATACAGATGAGGCAAGTTCGAGAGTGCCTTGTCTTTCCCAAGTCCCATTCCAATCTAATTTCTGCCTACCCTTTACACTACTCCCACTACTATTAATATCATTTCCTTATGGGCCAGCCAGAGCTAATTAATACCAGGCCCAGGCCCCTCTAATAAACTATCACAATTATTGGTTATTATTATAATATTCTTATTCTTATTCTCCTTAGCCCATGATCCTAACATATCTCCTCCCTTGGACAACCACCTTGTCCTCAAGGTGGGTGATATGAAACCGCCTTGATCTTCAGGTTCACCTTCATCCTTGCGCCTCTACCTTCCCAGTATTTCACGGATTTCTGAACCCATGATCCTGATTTGAACCTTCACCATCACTCCTTCCATAGCCAGAAAGGGCATAGCAAGAAAGAGCTGAGGCAAGGACTTTGTTGCAACCTGCTCCACAATGTTGCAGAGCTTAAAATCTTCCAGCAACTGCATCTCTGGCCCATCTCCCAACCACTTTATGCTGTGTTTCCTGAAATTTTCCTCGACCTTTCCCTGATTGGCTGGCGGTCCCTTTCCCAGAATCACATTAATCTCTCCAAGGTCTAACAAATAGAAATCCTCGGTCATCACTGAATTTCGTACCCAAGTCTGTAGTACCTTACAACTGCTCTGGGGAGATAATTGCTCTCCCTTCCCCATCTCGACTTGAAACATTACTGCTGCTTTATAGTACATCTGCACCACCACTATCACTTTCTGAGATATGAGATTAAGAGTGGCCCCAGACTTCAGTAAAATCAGAATCTGTAGCTCTCCTTGTACCTTGAAGCTTCTAGGGAATATAAGTCCCACTGTGCTTAGGGCAGATAGTTGCCAGTGTTTCACCTCTCCCTCAGATTCATCTTCCAGAGCAGGCTTGTGATCTCTTGATAACTTAAGTGCCTGATTCTTCCTAGATAGGAAACAACTAGAATCGCCTACATTTGCAATTATAAATGCTTGAAATTCATTTTGACCCAAGTCTGGTGGAAACCTTCTGATCCCTACATCCTTCAGATCATCTACACCTCCTTGATTTATACTGACAGTATCATAAGCCGCATAAAAAACATAAAAATTTGTCAAATGCTGATAGAAATCTCCAAGATTCCAGAACAATTTACAGAAAGATTAACAAGAAACAGATGAACACTTTATTGATGATGATGAACAATTACAGAAGAGAACAAGAAGTTCTGGCCGAAGCCCCCCAAAAGAAAGAGATACCTCTCGATCTTCCCCGTCCCAAGACTAACCGTCTAAAAGCCTCCTTATTACTTCCCTTTCCCATCTATTTATACTCCACTACTCACAGACCCTTATTACTACTATTTATTATTATTACTTCTATTATTAATCTCATAGGTGGGTCCCTATCAATACTCCCCCCCTAACATCCACCTTGTCCTCAAGGTGGGCGGTAGGAGACAACCCAGATCTTTTGCTTCTTCTTCTTTGCGCCTCTTCCTTCCCAATATCTTTCAAATTTCAGCAAAAACAGCTTGAATCTTCCTTCTCCCTGCTTCTAGCAAAAACAGCATTAGGTCCCCTTCCTTCCAAGCATCAATATTAGTCCTGTGTCTTTGTTCATGCTGGTACTGATCTTCGCCCATCATCCATTGCTCACTCTTCCATTTGTTCATAGCTCTTGCTTCAGGATATAACTCAAGTCCTTGAGTTTCAGTTGCTTCACTCCTTGGGATTTTAGCGTCTGATATGCATACCCTGTGATTGATAGGAATAACAGTAGTAACATCACTTGCAATGGCACAGACCCTGCTGCTGTTTCGATTATGGATAAAAAAACTGTGATCCGGAATTGATAGGTGCCAACCATGTCATGAGTGGTAGTTCTTCCAGAGTTGAAAATCTTGAAACACCTTGATCACTGCCCTCCATCACATAGCAATATCTACCATCATGGTCTGCATTCTTACTACCCAGCCACCTGAGTAATAAGAAATAACCTTCCCTTTACGAGAATAGTACCATGAACTCCAACCAGAAGACAAAGTATAGCGTAACCCTCAGTAGTATTTCCAACTTCCGATCTATCTTGAATGTTCTTAATAAAGGTAACACAGTCAATTAGGAAACCATCAATCTGGTTCAGCCCTTTTATTGGAACACCCAATCTAAGTTCAGGAACGAAATCATTCAAGGTTGTCAAATTTTGTACATTAGCATAGCTCATATCATCATAAGTAAGTATATCTGGTTTAAGTATTTCTGAACCTCCCTTATTGTCTAATGAAATTTCCGTAGGTTGATTAACCTCCTCTTCAGAGTCTGACTCCTCAACTGAAGGTATAAGCGATGATGAGATGTGAGATACGGTGAGTGAAGAAACCTGCGAATTGAAATCTGCTGTTGTTGTTCGCTGCTTGCTTAGCGATGATTCCTGCGAACTGAATGAGGAAGTTCGCGATTGCGAACTAAGAAAAACCTTGCGTGACTCTGTTTGCGATCTTGGGAGCGGTGGTGACGAGCTTACTTCGTCATTTATCGTAGAGCGATGAGAAGAGCGATGCGATGAACCTTGTTTGTCAATAGACCTGGTTTTCCTCGATCGTTCTTCGGTTCTTCTGCGACGCCTCTGCTCTTCCAACTCCTCTGAGTCAGTCGAAAGTTGCGTATGTCGATGATGAGAATTGCGATGCGATGTGTGCGATGTTGATGAAGACTCTGTTCGCGACTGCGAACAGTGAGAAGAATTTCGCGATTTCGTCTGCGACGAGCGAGGAGAGGAGCGATGCGAAGAGCTAGGGTGGGATGAGCGATGTGAAGATCGGTGCGCATGGTGCGATGTATGTCGCGAACGACTTTGAAATCGGTTCTGCAAATCTGTGACGCTAGCTTGCATCGCTTCTTGCATAGCGACCATCATCGTCTTCATCTTTTCTTGCGACGCGACCATACTCGCTTGTGTCTCCCTCATAATTCGGTCAATATTATTAAAACTCTTTTCCATTTGCGGTTTCATGTAGAAATGTCTCCAGGAAGTAACGACTCTGATACCAATGATAGAAACCTCCAAGATTCCAGAACAATTTACAGAAAGATTAACAAGAAAACAGATGAACACTTTATTGATGATGATGAACAATTACAGAAGAGAACAAGAAGTTCTGGCCGAAGCCCCCAATGAGCCGAAGCCCCCCAAAAGAAAGAGATAACTCTCGATCTTCCCAGTCCCAAGACTAACCGTCTAAAAGCCTCCTTACTACTTCCCTTTCCCATCTATTTATACTACCCTTATTACTACTCTTTATTACTCACTCCGTCCCGAAAAAGGTTGGCCAAAGTTGACTTTCACGTGGATTAATAAAGTAAAAACTGTGTGGTTGAAATTTGTTCAGAGGAGAGAGAATTAACTTTAGCCACATGTTCCTTACTTTAAATGGAAATGGCCAATCTTTTTGGGACATCCAAAACAGGAAATTTGATAGGTAACGGAAGAATCCAAGTAGATAATTGTAGGATATTAATTAAATTTAAGTGATGGAATACAGAAAGTTATGAAAGAAAAGGGTTTGAGACTCTTCGAGTGGTCTCTCACTCCCAGTTCCGATCCCAGATCCCAAGTTCTGCCTCCGTTATTCTTTCCCTTACCCCCCCTTTTATAATACAACTCACTAAAAGGGCCAGCCCTCACTTAAGTTATTGGGCCTTGAACCCAATTATTGAAAAACATTAAAATACTTAATAAGACTCTAATTATTTGTAGTGCCCGGGTCCCTATCATCACTCCCCCCTGAACTTCCACCTTGTCCTCAAGGTGGGGAGTAAGAAAAAACCATGCCATTCAACTTCAGCCTCGCGCCCCTTCCTTCCCAATACTTCAGCTCGGATACATGAAGTGGCAAAACCTTCCTATTTGGATTGAGAGCTTCAGCAATTAGACCTTCACAATGGTTGGTGTTGGTAGTCGCCTGTTCAAGGTTGTTTGCCCAAGACGATGATGGATATGCATAATTCTCATTCTGTTCTTGATTACCCTTAGTCATCATATTATTTGATTCCTTGTAGCGGCCATTCTCATTTTCAGTTGGCTGTGTAAGACTCTCACCATTTTTCCTCTCATATGGCTTCTCTTCACTTCCACCAGTTCTTTCAAAGCAAGAAACAATAGCAATCTGTATTTCCTGAACTGCCTCATACTTTCCATTCACCGCAGATGAAACTGGATGCAAACTTTTATTCAAATTTGGCCAACTAACTGCAGTTGAGGTATCCTTTGCACAAAAAATGTATATGTTGAAAGCATTCTCTTTCCCTTGTCTACGAACTCTATCTTCAGAATGATTAGACTTAAAATCAGAGCTATTGGCAGTTCCAGTCGACTGAATATACAAAACGCGAGACTCCAAATTGTCAGGTTCCACTTTATCTGAAATAATTTCCTCGGCTTTCCCCTCTTTGAATTTCAAAAGCTCCTGATTATCAGGTGGGAGCATATCATCTTCCAGATTTAGCTCCTGGACTGACGGTGCAGCGGTCTTCAACCCCTTGTTTAATTTTGAAGGCGGAATTCCCGGCAATCCCTTTTCGGAGTCAACCTGGTCCAGGCTTAGGTGAGGATTGATTTGCGACAACAACTGCGAGGAGGTTGAGGCCGTTCGCGAAGAGGAACTGTGAGCATCGATGAGTGAAGAAGCCTGCAAACGGGGTTCTTTTGCTTGCGATGAAGTTGGCAACGATGATGAGACATGGTTCTCAGACTTCCGACGATGTCTAGGGTTCCTCGATCGTCCCCTTCTCCTGCTGCGACTGCCCTTAGCTTCGAGACTTTGCATCTTCTCCAGCAACAACTGCACTTTCTCGTCAAGCAAGGCTCGCATCTCTGTTCGCATCTCTTCCTTTGATCGTTCGAATGATCGCTCCAAACTGTCCATCCGTTGCTCCATGTTCAATCGAGTGAGTACCATACACAGGTGCAATGATCGACGCTCTGATACCAATGATAGGTAACGGAAGAATCCAAGTAGATAATTGTAGGATATTAATTAAATTTAAGTGATGGAATACAGAAAGTTATGAAAGAAAAGGGTTTGAGACTCTTCGAGTGGTCTCTCACTCCCAGTTCCGATCCCAGATCCCAAGTTCTGCCTCCGTTATTCTTTCCCTTACCCCCCTTTTATAATACAACTCACTAAAAGGGCCAGCCCTCACTTAAGTTATTGGGCCTTGAACCCAATTATTGAAAAACATTAAAATACTTAATAAGACTCTAATTATTTGTAGTGCCCGGGTCCCTATCAAAATTTGGCCAACCTTTTCGGGATGGAGGAAGTATTATTAATTCTATTATTAATCTCATAGGTGGATCCCTATCAAATGCTCCACATTTTGTGCTTCCAGGATATAGTCATTATCTGTAAACATATGCATCCACTCGCTCAGGCCCTTTGCAACTCCACAACTCTCAATGTTGCTGCCATCAGATTTCATAGTATCTAACGGCCCAGGCACCGAGTTTGGGAAATTTCCTTCTCTCATTCCCCATATAAGAGAGCCCATAGCTCTTGCAGCAACAGAATAAACCTCCAGAGTAGGATATTGAGGAACTTCAGGTGCAAATCTACCTTTGCACAGCCCTCTACTTGTCTCTTCCAATAAAGTATGCTTTGAGAGTGGGCTGAAATCAGCCTCAACATTTTCTGCCCCTTCCGGATTATCTGGTGGACGTCCTGTGGGTTGAATATCATCATCGTTCATCTCCCTAAACGTGTAATGGATGCCAAAGATAGCAGAGAATGTGGGTATGTATGACTTCCCTTTTAATATGGAAGATAAGTTTTGATACATTAAAGGATTGAGCCCAGTTGGAGAGACAAAAACATCAGGCCGAGCAATCATCACCGCAAGATCTGAATTCCACGCCAATGCTTGAATCCTCCTCTCTGTTGTATCTGTGACTTTTACCTGATCTTCCAGTTGCCTATGATTGACAGTAACTTCATTTTTGCCAGTGTCACCCATAACATCCTCGGACAGCAGTTTGGTCTCCAGAGAAGAATTATCCGCTTCTCTAGCAGAATTTTGCCCTAGATTGCGATCCTCAGAACATCCTCAGCACTGTTAGACACTAACTGAACTCTCTCTTTTATATTTTCCCTGGGGCGTGAAGAATTAATACCTTCTGATGGAGTTTGCAGCTGAATAAAAATCTCCTGATGGAATGATGGAGCTTCCGCATAGTGAGAGGCGGCTGGCGTTAGAACCCGTGGACTGAAATGATTGGCCTCTGAAACTTGAGAACGGGAGTATACGGCTTGAGAAGAAGCTGGAGTAGTGGAAGAAGAGTTTTGTGACTGCGATGAGACCTGTGAATTGAAACCTCCTGTCCATCTCGTCTCATTTGGATGAGAACTGAGAGAAGCTGTCCGTGACACCGTCTGCGAAGTTGGAACATCTGCTTGCTTCAACACCTGCGTACAGGACAGATTGGATAGAGACGACACCTGCGAACTTGGACAGACGGTCTGCGAGTGCGAACTGGGAGCAAGGGATCGCGAGTGCGAAGCTGAAGATTCTCCCGTCAATCACATAGCACTTTGACGCGAACTGAGAGAAGCTGGAGGTGTGGAAACCTGCGAACTGGGAGATACTTTTTGCGATTGCGAACGGATAGAAGAAGTTCGCGATTGAGAAGAGATATGTGCACGCGATGATGCCTGCAAAGTAGACGAAGTCATTCCCGATTGCGAACTACTAGGAGCGGATGATGATACCTGATTTGTAGTTGACCGACGGCGTCTAGGAGGACTCCTAGCGCGATCTCGATGTCACCTGCGACGAAGTTTGCGCAACATGTGGCGCAACTCTTCCAGCGACTCGACCCATGTAGGTCTCATCTCTTTCAGGTTGCGTCCAGTATTGTCCAGGCTTTTCTCCGTACAGAATTCCCTCCATTCACTCCAGGTAATTGGTGTTATCGATCGATTCAGATTCTCTGTCTCCAGGAAGCGAGTGCTCTGATACCAATGTTAGGTACACCAAAATCTGGCGATGAATTGTTGATTACGAAACTAAAATTGAAGAAACGGAAAGTAACGATACAGATGAGGCAAGTTCGAGAGTGCCTCGTCTCTCCCAAGTCCCAGTCCAATCTAATTTCTGCCTACCCTTTACTCTACTCCCACTACTATTTATATCATTTCCTCATGGGCCAGCCAGAGCTAACTAATACCAGGCCCAGGCCCCTCTAATAAACTATCACAATTATTGGTTATTATTATAATATTCTTATTCTTATTCTCCTTAGCCCATGATCCTAACAAGGTATACGACTATGACTTTGTAAACCCGTGGTTGGAGAAGTAGGAAACGGTGAAACACAAAAAAATAGATGACAAAGCATGAATCATGGGCTAAAACCGTGACTTATCAAGAGGAACGTGCATCTGATCACGATAATATATAGTTACCTTTTTAGTGGAAATTTTAATAAATGCAAAAAACAGTTATGGTATCAAGATGAAGAAAAAAGGAATGTATTACATTACTTATAAAAGCAGCGTACGCATACAATGAGGAAAAAGGTGGAACGGAAAAAAAAAAAAAAGGATTGGCCGTATTTACAGGAGAAATTATAGTATCACATTAGGGAAAAAACCTTCTACATCATATTATGGGAAAAACAATGACTTTTAGTAATACACTTAGTTTAAAAAAGGCGTGAGGCAGCTAAGGAAATGTGTTTACCGCATCCTAAACTCCCAGGCGCACCCTAACCCTCGCCTTTTGCCGCTTTCTACACTTCTGGAAGGCGTCTGACTCTGGCGCCTCCGGGATGTCTGTCGACTATCTGTCCTGGCGAATCACAAACTCCAATTCTCCCCCTCTATTATTCCGCCTCTCTCTATACTTCTGCTATCGTCTGCTCCTCTCTATTCTTCCGCTCCTCTTTCCCAGCATCACATACTCACAGACTCACAGGTATGTTACTATGCTTTTGCTTCGTTTTTTAGTTTTTGTTTCCTTTTACTCTTTCTTCTCTTTTTAAATTGAATTTTCAAATGTATCAAATAGTTTAAATTATTCAAATGTATGATCATAAACCCTAAACCAAATCAGAATGTTTATCAGTTTTAAGTAATAATAAAAGGTTGGTTTCTACGATCAGATTATTCAAATTTTTACTTTTGATAGTTTAATAAAAAATAGTATTAACTGTGTATTATGTAGTTTTTTATTATAGGGGAAAATAATTTAAATATCTCAAACTTTGAAGCAGTGTGAGGTAAATACCCTAAAATTGCACATGTAATATATATACCCCAATTTTTAGATAAAAACTTATGTTAAAACCATGATCATATGTTCTTTTCACAAATGTAATTTCATAGTGTGCAAGTACACAATTCGAAATACACAAAGCACTTATGAGTATGCAATTAAAGTTTGTTTGTACCACATTAATATTATTTATTTCACAAATGAAATTTTAGAATGTTACTACATCCAAATAAAATTTGGAGTAATTTAAATTATGTACTCATTGCTCTAACTTTATATTTCTAAAAATTAAAAAACATATAATCATGGTGCGAAAATAACTTTTCATATAAAGTTCGGGGTATATATATATACTACATATGCAAGTTGGGGTATTTATCTCACAACCCTTCAAAGTTTGGATATTTGTATAATTTTCCCCTTTATTATGTAACAATTATATATGACAGTTTATTATTATTAGCAATTTATTGTACAACAGCTTATAAAACAATTACTATTTATTGTCTACAAAACACTATTAACAGTTTATTATAAAAAATTATTATTAACTGTGTATTAGTTTATTGTTTATTACTTCCTCCGTTCTTTTTTAGTTGGAACAATCCCTTTTTCACGCTTGCCAATGCACAACTTTGACCGTCATTATATTTAATTCTCTAGTAGTAAAAAAAATCAGATTATGAAACTTCGTAATGAGACGAATTCAACAATATTTTTCAAAAAAAAACTCACAGACATTAATAAATAAAATGTAGCCAAAGTAAAGTAATGAATAGTGTGTAAATTCCAATGTTGCAACTATTATGATACGAAGGATAGTATATAACAATTATACATGACAGTTTATTATTAAAAAAATTGATTATATAAAAGTTAATTAAAAAATTGCAATTAATTGTTCACAAATTACTATTAACTGTTTATTATATAATATTCTATTAAAAAAATTCCTTCCTTAAAATCCAGATTTACATACAATTCCTTTGTTCACTTTCCCTCTTGCTTCCTTTACAGCTTTCTTTGTTTTTCTTTTAGCCTTCTTTGTTTTTCTTTTCGAACCTTATTGCTTGTTTCACCCCATCATTCCGACGTATCCTATTTTGGTGGCAGACCTCCTTCAGATTTTTCGAGTATCTTCTTCGCCACATTTTAATGGTCGACTCCATTGATAACCACACATCATTCACATGTGCATCATTACTAATATACCATATATCTTCCTCCAACATTTTGTGTGCAAAACTTTGTTGGAGATCCCTCTCGAGCCTCCACAACTTTATCTTTGCTTCCACTTATAACTTAACCCGCTTTCTATTCTTACCTTAAAACTCAAGCACAAACATCTTATGTTGAGTGAAAGCACTCTCACCTGAAATAACGTTACAATCAGTATAGCTCATGTCGTTCGTACTAAAAATTAATCAATTTGGATAATAATAGCTCCACGTCTATAGGTCACAAGGTGAGAGTATCTTTTCTTGAACCAAATGTTCATTATAACCAACTCATATGTCGAGGCGAAATTCATAATGTTCTTCCCCGCTTCATTTCTAGTGCCAAAACCATGTTTGTCATACATACTTTCAAAACCTTCAAAACTTGGACGCACATGCTCATTGAGGTCGCCTACTATGATCAGCTTCTCTCTCTTTAGCATTCGCCGCACCACTTCCTCAAGATCAACCCAAAATTGTCGAGTGATAGATGTATCTAATCCCACTTGTGGTGCATAGGTACTTACTACGGACATGATCTCATCTACTATTACCAATTTAATACTCATGATGCGATCATTTTTCGTAAAGACTTCCACCACACCCTCAACATAATCACGCGCCACAATAATGTCACATGTCTTTTCTCCAACCCACTTAGTTTCTTACACGCACATAATGTTGATATTCCTCCTCCTAATAACCTCGACTACCTCAGATGATTTTCCCGTAAGATAGCCAACATTCCACGTTCCAAAATGTAATCTAGTAGCATGTCTTCTCTTCCTCACACCACATCGACCCCCACCACGTTTTTGCACATCGAAGTAAAATGTTTATGTTACTGTTTTAATGCAAGCTCAGTGTGCAGTGAGGGAATTGCCATCTCGCACCCCCCAAAGCCACAAGTAACAGAATATTTCTCTTTAACACCATATTAAAACAAGAATGCATGCCTCGGATAATAACATGTTATACCTGGCAATAAAATGCACTGAAAAGTAAGATACGAACCTGAGAAGCTTGAGTCACGGTTAAGATAGTGACACCAGAACACAGGAAAAAATCTGCAAGTAGAAACATTATGGCACCAATATGCTGAGAACCAGTGTGGTTTAGCCATGCACCAAAAGAGGATGGGGCCAATGGATCAGTCAAGATTCCTGCAATGTTAAGAGTATTTTAGTGGGTTCATCCAGACTCAAGGAGAAACGCCCTGTTATCATAAAAGTAAAAAAAAAAACTAGCATTTAAAAAATATACTACTCCTCTGTCCCAGAAAACTTTGTCATTTCATAAAATTTGGATCATGATTTTGATTAGAAAAATATTGTGGAAGTTATAAGTTTAATAATTTTAAGAAAGTATTTTTAACAAAGAACATCTTCCATCATTTGCAATTGAGCCAAAGATTCATTATTTCTTGGCTTGAGAATATGATGGAATAAAGCAAAATGGGTCACTAAACTGTCTGAGCTTCTTTGTTATGAAGAAGCAGTCAGTCCATGCAATTCTGGATGCGATTTTCACTATGGGTCATTTGAAAACAGTCTCTCTGTGCTTTAGTACAGGGGTAAGACTGCGTACATACGACCCTTCCTTACCCCACCGTAGGTGGGGAGCCTTTGCGGCACTGGGGTAAATGAAAATGATGATGATGATGATAAACATTATTATATTATTGTTGGGTCATTTTTATGGAAGTTATCATTTTTATATTATAAATAAATTCCAATAAAAATATTAAGTTGGTCAAAGTTTTAAAATGGCAAAATAAATTGGGACGGAAGTAGGAAAAATATGGAACAATTCTTACTGGTAAGAGTGACTGCACCAGTTATTAGCATTGCCAACACCTCAAGAACAAGAAACGTGAAAAAATCCCATTTGTTTTTCTGAACAAGAAAGAAAGTATGTTAGCTCAAGTCACAGTGACACAAGACATTTACATACAAGGACACTGCAATAGAGACAATCATATAAAAAACGGGAACAAGGAAATAGTGGAAAATGGGGACAAGGAATAGTAGTGAGGAGGGATATGAAGGATTATCTCAAATTTTATCACCTTTCCGATGCAATTAGATACCCATGGGCAATGATGATCAAATTGTTCCACACAACGATCACAGGTGGAACAGTGTTTTGCACGAAGAGGACGAACAATCTAGTAAAAGTGAAACAGCAAACTTATGATAAAAAACTTCAAAGAGGGATGATAAAAGAGAGGAGAGTAAACTCATAGAGAACAAAAAAAAATCAAAACTACCTTGCACGTAGAGCAAAGCTGAGACCAGTTTCCGGCAACCAAAGCAGGGTGGTTAACTTCAACTTTCAATAATGGTTCCTAACACAACACATCAAAATTAAGATTTAAGAATGCAGATGTTAACTAGAAGAATTACTCATATGGAAGTTTTTTTCTGCAAATAATGATTAAATAACACCAAACAACAACAAGAACATCCAAGCCTTAATCCCAAGGTTAAACTTTTTCCACTTCTTCCCTAGCACCCCTTTAAGGTTTGGGTGGGTTGGAGTAAAAGAAACAGAGTTCAACGTACATCATCTTTTGTATCATGCGAATCACGCAAGCTCACTCTTATGTAACCTGGATCATTGCTGCAAACAAGCACATCAAATTAAAAAAGAAATAATGACAAATATATGACTAAAATAAAGGTAATGAACAAAAATGTGACATTTTATACTTAAGTGGTTATAATAGTAACTTTAGTGACCATGATGTTGTTCTAATTTACATTGTAGTGAGTCTAGTGACTATGATGATGTACTCGTAGTAACTTAAGTTATAAATTTATCCATCACTTTTATTCAAGTACTGATATGAAGCGGGAAGATCATGTGGCGGGACCGGGCTCGGGCCCACTTCTGTGGGCCGGTTACGGGCTGTCTTTATAATAATTTATTATTATTTTAAGTTAATGTTATGTTTTGGTTTGGGCCTTTTATTAGTAGAGTACTTAGTAGAGTAGTATGGGCCTAATTAGGATTTAATTAATTTGGGCTTGATTAGGGTTGCTTGTAGAAGGCAATTTATACCCCTCGCCAGGGTTCATTCTTATTATCTGGGAATAAAAGTTGGTTTAGCCGTTTGGCTCTCGGCAACGGTATTTATTTATCGTTGATTATTTAGGCAACGGTTCACCCCGTTGATTTTATTTTTTCTGTTCTTATCAATTGGTCCGACCTGCCGGATCCCGTCCCGCCAGGATGACGAGATCTCAGAACAATCGTTTGACAAAGATGGAGGCCGTGCAAACCCGAATGGGAGAGGAGCAAGCCTGAATGAGGGTCGAGCAGTTCCGAATGGGGACTGAGCGAAGTCGGATGAAGCAAACCCTGGAAGAAAAACGGCAGGCGGCTGGCTGAGATCGCCACATCCCTAACGGCCTTGACCAAGGCCCTTGTGCCATCGATCACGAAGGAGACACCATCAGACACAGTCTTCAGTGCCGCCATCGTAGCGGCAGCACACAACGACGGACCTCCGCGCAGCACTCCTCCAACGTTGCTGCCCATGTTCGACAGAAAAAATCCGATTAGGTGGATAGCTAGGGCTGAGCAAAAGTTCGAAATTAATCAAACCCTACCTGAGAGGAAAGTGACAGCAGCTACGATAGCCATGGAAGGAGCTGCCTTGGACGGGTTGACCTGGTTGAAGGCACAAAAACCGAGCATGACCTGGGAGGAATTTACACAAGCATTGGTGGCCCGATTTGATTCACGGTTCAAAGAAAGTCGATTCAAACGGCTGTTCGGGGTCAAACAGTTGGGAACCGTAGAGGAATATAATAACCTTTTTGTTCAATTGGCCAGTCAGGTTCCCGGACTGTCCGATGATTATTACTTGGGGTATTTCATGAACAAGCTGAAAAGATCAAGTATTCAAGTGGCAGCTTTCCTCAAGATACTGGGCAGCCCCCGGGGATAAATATGAGCCGGTTTACGGATTCCAACCTTGAGGACAAGGTTGTTTTGAAGGAGGATGGATTGATATGAAGCGGGAAGATCATGTGGCGGGACCGGGCTTGGGCCCACTTCCGTGGGCCGGTTACGGGCTGTCTTTATACTTATTTATTATTATTTTAAGTTAATGCTATGTTTTGGTTTGGGCCTTTTATTAGTAGAGTACTTAGTAGAGTAGTATGGGCCTAATTAGGATTTAATTAATTTGGGCTTGATTAGGGTTGCTTGTAGAAGGCTACTTATACCCCTCGCCAGGGTTCATTCTTATTATCTGGGAATAAAAGTTGGTTTAGCCGTTTGGTTCTGGGCAACGGTATTTATTTATCGTTGATTATCTAGACAACGGTTCACCCCGTTGATTTTATTTTTTCTGTTCTTATCAAGTATGTAGTTATATTCAAGGGAAAAACTCTTAAAAAATCAATAAGCACTATGGTCAAGCTCAAAACAAAACAAAAACAGAAGCAAAGTTTAACTAATCTAGGTTTGATAGAAAACAAGCCAAATGTAGGAAGACTGAAAATGAGGTAGTTGGATCCTTTGAAGATGATAAATGTGTAAAAACAATAAAGCAGCACCGAGCAATATATGCACACACACAATATATATATATATATATATATATATATCAAGACCCTGCACGGAAATTTAACAGAGAGAACCCGAAAAAGAGAGTTAAATACAACAAAATTATGATTTAAAACCAGACCCGGGGATCAATACAGCCAAGTGATCAGGTAAAGGGTCAACCTAACCTGGCCTGACAACCAAGACAATGTTGGGTCAACTCAAATAAAAAAAAACATAATACACACATTTACTTATAGATACATATACTATACATCAAATAAAGTAAAAGTAACTATTCTTCATAAATCATAATAATCATAATGACAGTAATGATTAATAGGCAATAGTGTAATACATAATGAACATCGGAAACATAACATTCCGTATTATAGTTTTGGAATGATTGTGTTTCTAGTGATGTTGAATATAATTATTCGATCAAAGAGGCTTGAACCAGAAATAATTATTTTGGAATAATTACATAATTTTTATTATTCCGTCCGCCCCGCTAAGATTGTCCCATCTTTCCTTCTTTATCTTATCTTTTATGAAGAATACAATTATTAGATTAAAGAGGCTTAAACCCAAAAAATGGATTTTACTATGTCAACCGGTTCATAAAGGCTTTAACCGTTTCAACCAGCTTTTCCCGTTTTTTCCCTGATTCCATCTTTGGACCTACCAGCCCGGTTTGATGACCGGCGCCTGTTTCGAGGTAGACCGGGCCCATACTTGTCACGGCGGTAAGGCGAGTCGCGGCGCCCGACTAGGCGACCAGTCGCACATTATATAATATAAATTATACTCCCTCCGTCCCCGAAACAACTTCCTGGATGACGCCAGGAGCGACTTATCTTCTTCTAGTGAGTCGATCTCCCATGTCGACCCTTCTCCATCGCCAGGACGCCTAGTCGGCGCCTAGGAGACGCCTAGTCGGCGCCTAGGCGACGCCTAGTCGACGCCGTGACAACCATGACCGGGCCATTATTCAAAAATAGGATAAATGCATAATTTTATCATTAGTGTTTTCATAATAAGTAAATTAGTAAATTCCAAGTGATAGCTCACTTAGCACGAACAATACAACAAGTATCACTATCACTAGCTCCTTTTTTGTGTCAAAAAACAATTAAAATACTAAAATAGCTGCACTCATGCACCTAATTATTTATTAAAAGGAAACAGTGTTCTTCTTTTCCAAGTCGAAACATAAGAAAAAAACAGTTTTTTTCAAAAATAATGTTGAATAAAAAATATTTACCAAAATAAGGTTAGGTTGAAAGTATTTCCCAAAATACCGCTTACCGTAGTTAAGAGAGCCGCCACTTCAAATGGCGGCTTATACATACGCAAGTAACGCATGAACAAGCACACAGCAGGAAGAGAACATGAGGCAGGGTCCCACCAAAAAATGATATCTCATTTTTATTTAAAAATGATATAACTTTTTTATTTGTACTCTGATTCTTACAAAAAATATATCAAAATTCACAACTTTTTATTATCTTTCATATGACACCAATATTCAATAAAAAATAAAAAACACTTCAAAAATATCTTTTTTGTAAATGTTATACTACGTACCTTTTTTATTTGTACTCCGATTGTTATAAAAGATATATCTAAACTCATAAATCTCTTTTATCTTTTATAAGACACTAATGTTTATGAAGTTTATGATCATTTTTTACTGTGCACACAATTAATCAGGAGTGATAGTTTATAATAAAACTGCACAAAAGAATAAAACAATAAATAAAAGTGATGAAGTTTATGCAGTTTTGTTTTAAGCTTCACTCCTGATTAATTGTTTGCACAATAAAAATTGATTATAAATTGCACAAATTAATAGAATTAATTTTATAATATTTATATATTCAAAATTAGTGTCTTATAAAAGATAAGAAAGAGTTATGAATTTTGATACTCCCTCCGTCCCAATTTGATGGTCCTGTTGAGGTTTACGAAGCTTGACCGACGATAAAGCAAACGAATCCCTGTCCGCGCTCAAATTATTTGTAGCAAATAAAATTTACATATTCAGAAACTACATTAAAAGTTTTACAAAGTCGCAAATACCTGAAACAAATTTGATAAAAATTTGATATAAAAAGTAAGCGATTAAAAGTGATTTATGTTGACCGGGTGAATATGAACTAGGACCATCAAATTGGGACGGAGGTAGTATATTTTTTGTAACAATCGGAGTACAAATAAAAAAGATAAAACATTTACAAAAAAAAGATATTTTTTACGTGTTAAAGTACTTTTTTATTTTTATATATTGAACATTGGTGTCATATGAAAGATAATAAAAATTTATAAATTTTGTTATATTTTTTATAAGAATCATTTTTTGGTGGGGCCCTATCTCATGTTCTCTTCCTGCTGTGTGCATGTTCATGCGTTACTTGCTTATGTACAAGTTTTAACTACAGTTGAGGGAAGAAGTTTTGGGAAATACTTTTAAGTTTTAACCTAACCTTATTTTGGTAAATATTTTTTTATTTGACTTTATTTTGGGGGAAAACTCGGAAAAAAAAAAGATTTCTTTAGTGAAACAGCAACAATAAATTATCAACGCAATAAAGTAAGAAAGAGGAGTGTCTGAGTCTTAATGTTAACACCTAGTGTCAGTGTGACATCATAAACATTGATCTTGATGGTATAACTAAGAAAATATCAAAAGTCTTACCTGCTACATTTATAAAACATAACTAGTCCAGATGTTGAAATGAAAACACCCAACCACGCGAATAAAGCACCAGCAGCAGTTAATTTTGGCAAGTTTGGTGCTGAACCAAAAGAGACAACAGATAATTATAAATATTGTATTCGATTACCTGTGAGAGGCTATCAAAAGTTAGTAAAGAACACAAATTATCATGAAAACTTACCCATGATGACTGAGTGGATATATGTTACAATTAACAGGAAAATTATACACCAAAGAAGTGGAGCAAAGCCTAATTTTGCCAGTTTCCCAAGCCAGTGATTCCCATCACATCGTTTTTCAAACAGCTTTCTAGCATTTCCCTGCAGATCCACAATTTTCCACGAAACATGTAGGAGATTTGTAATAAAGTCATGCAAAACGGGCTGACTTAAACCAAACATTATTAAGTCATTATGAGAGATTGCAAGGAATTAACAAGAAATGAAATCTCACACCATGACTACCAAGCAAAGAAAATGATGAGTATAAGAGAATAGGTTATTAATCATTGGCATATGTGTCTAGGTAAAAAGACTCTGTTGCTAGGGAATGGTTTTGACTGAAAGAAGTCAGGAATTCAGGATGTGTCAGTAAAAACTGACAGAAGGTGATCCTTATACACGACTATATGTTTAGAAGCGCGTAATAAATTCTACCATCTACTTGGAAACACCATGACGTGACATTAATAAGGTGCTCATGGGTAGTGATATGCAACATGCAAAAGCCTGGCCAGTAGCCAGACAAACTAAGTACCTAACTAGCAATGTTGAAGCAAATATGGATTGACAGAACTTAAAATAAGAACAGAAATTAGACACATGTAAACCATTTTTGTTATTGCTGGGCAGTAGAACTAAATGAAAGAATACCTACAAGGAAAAAAGCAACTTGTCGGTGATTTTTATCGGAAGCAAGCTGGGCAGGTGTAAGGCCTGTATGATCCATCACCACAAGGTCTTCCTTCTTCCCTGCCTGCACTAACACTGTACATGCTTCCAAGTGACCCTTGAAAGCGGCCCAATGAAGAGGAGTACATCCTAGAGTACTAATTGGTAAGAATCAATTCAATCAAGAAATTTAAACATTCCAGCAACAGAAAACTAAGTATTTATGATTTAGTTTACCCATTTTATCCTGTCGTCCCCTATATGCATCCAAGAATAGCAAGAGACGTATACAATCAGCAAAGCCCTTATACGCAGCCCTATAATTTTTAATAATAAAAAAAGAGCATGCAAATCCACTGGTAAGATTAAATCAACTACCAAATAATAGAGTGAAAGGACATATTGAGATCATAATGACACCTTATAAAGTAATCAAACAATAAGTCAATAACACTATTTTACTATACACAAAATACAACCATTGCTTATGTACAATCACCATTAGTAGTCATGTTGATATGAATTCGAGTTGCCCTTATGTTCACTTCTACTAGTGGAGAAAAACATACTACAAAGACTAGAACATAAAGAAGTCAAGCAAAGAAATGCATGATTTTCTTGTTCATGACGTCTTAGTTCCCTTTTCTGGTTAACAGGAAAAAATAAGAGTAATGCTACAAATACACCATATTAGATATCATACTACGTATTTCTTTATGTTCACTCACTAACCCCATGTCTATGAGTGTCTGTGTGTGTTCGTAAGAACACAAACAGAGGTGGTGTTTTTAGCTTCTTTTAAAATGCAATTAAACCCCCCCTACTTGATGATGTAGAGCAAAATGTTGAGTGTGGAAGATAAATAGTCACATGCATAATGCTATGTTTAACCCGCAAAACAAATCTACACAAAATGACTTCCGCTTTTGAAGTTTTGAAAGACAATACTCCAACAAAATAGGAGAGCATATTTTCTTTCTATTAAATACAGACTAGATTTGAGTATAATACGCTCAAAAAGAACAAACCTTTAGCTGATGCACACAGATGTAAAGACAACATACTACATAATAACCCAACACTCCAGTTAAAAAGATGCAGCAATGTTTAAAATTGAATACCAGTGTAATGGGCTTCTCCCGTCATTGTCTGGAAAGTCAGGATCTGCATTCCACTTTGAAACTATATAATAAAGAAAAGCTGTCTGACCATATTGAGCAGCGACATGTGTTGCCTGAAGGCAATTGCATGATCCTTTTCTTAGTACACTTGATAAGAAAAAGGGAATATCTATAATATGCTGCACCAGCTACCATAAAACAATATGGAGTAATAAAAAGGCAGGAAACATGGAGGAAAAGCACTAAAACCACTAACGAACAGACTGGCATGAGGAAAAAGCACTACAACCACTAGCGAAAAGACTGCTTAAAGGCCTCACTTTGCCTCTTAAGCGATGAAGCCCAACTGTTTTGCAGCACCTTTACAGTGCTTCTCAGAAAAGCATTGGTCAACATCAGGCCAACCAATTAAACTTTTTATCAACCAAAAAAATGTACCTAGTGTCATCATCTCAATATGAACATTAAATCTCAAAGGCAAGAACAAACATATCAAACATTCTTGTGCATGTCATTATGACTCTAAGCTGATTATGACTATGTGAAGAATGAAGATAGTTTTCAGTTATGTATGTATTATTACAAGTTGCTGAGTATTATGACTATTTTAGCGCTTTTTCCTTTGATTTGCATTACATATAAATAGTTTTTAGTAAACAATGATTTATGTGTGAAAGCAACAGCTCGCTATGCAATTTCTCTTCAAAGCAAAACGCACGTCCGCATCAAATTTGTGGGATTTTCCCTTTAAAAATGCTTGTTATGACAATAATAACTGATTGTAAACATTAGAAAAGACAGAATAAGGAAGATAGAGAAACAACTGCTTTTAATCGTCATTAAACAATCACGTGTCTATGTGATATGCTTGAAACTAACCATTAGAAAACAAATCAAAGATGAGTGGTGATCTTTATATCATAAATAAATAAATACATTTCCTAAAAGCAAAATGAAACAATAATTACTACCTGAGAAATGACATCACTACAACACACCCAATTGTCCATGATGCAATTACTTGCACAAATGGTAGACCAACATCAGTATTAATTGTTCTAGGGACCACACACAATATCTTGCAGGATGCATTGGTCTCTTGACATCGTACTGACCTAATGATTCCAGGGCATGCTTGCAAGCCTTGCATGTTCCTTGTGCAAAATGTGGATAGAGTGGCCATTTAGGAATTATCCTAATTTATGAGATTCATTGTCAATTATGAAGAATACCTATTTACCATTTTACTTAGCGAGTTATTACACAACTTTGTTAGGTGGGTTTGACGTTCTCAGAGTAGACGTTGGGGCCTATAGGTGGGGATTTCTCCACCTTGATTATGAAACTTAGGAACGGCAACTCCAACATTACATGGAAAGAGAAGTACTGGGTTTTGGTGCATCGACTTGCTATAACTCAATATCCCGATAAGGCACACATGGACATGTTAATAGAGGAGTACTGGAGTATGAGGACATAGTCGTGGAACTGTGGGGGTTACCAGCACATAGGGAATGAGAGCACCAAATTACTCTCAAACCGGGAAGCAGAAAAGTCATAGTGTGCACTGCTATCAATAGCAGATAGCCAGATACCAGAATATGGTGGGGAAGCCTAAAACAGGTATATAAATATGGCGGATTTGGTCAAATGAATTACATATATAATAATTATTTTAGATATAGCGATAAGATGTAACTGCATGTCTATCCAACGCAAAAAATATTGAATGTACTCAACATAGAATCATCAACCAAAATAATAAAATAAGTGAAAACATTTAAACAAATTGCAAGAGAAAAGAATAACAAAAAAGAGCTCACAAGAGAGAAGAGTTTAAAATAGAATTGGAAGAATATAATTGTAATATTTTTTAGGGAAATAGAGGCATGGCTTACCGAACAGGAGGGTAGATGATGGAGGATGCGTTCCGAATCTGACTACAGGTCTAAAGCGCTAAGTACAGCTCGCAAAGGCAGAGAGGAGGCAAGACCGCAAGAGAGTAGACGAAGAACAAACGATCACAGTACACTAGGGTTTCCTTTCTAATTTTAGGATTAAGTAAAATACAAATAAGTAGGTCTGATAGTAGAACAAATCAGCTGAGCAGATGGGTCAACTTAGTTTTATTGAAAAGACCCTTAAAATGGGTTTGACGTTCTCAGAGTAGACATTGGGCCAGATATTCAGGCACCCATAAGACCCAACATGGCTCTACAACGCCACAAAGATATCCATCATAGCGGCTATATTGCAAGATTAGCAGCACTACAACAATTCTGCAATGCCACTCCTATACAATGGCAGTTTCTTCAGGATCCGCAACCGCTAACCGCCATGGCCACTATTTGACAGTATTGATGGTGTACTGGTGTGCACAACCTTATTGATAACCTCACTTCAAAATTAATGAAATTGAGACCATGTGTCACTGTGTGAAGGAATGCTTCAACAGAGGATTGTTCAGCACAACTGGTTAGTGTTTGAAGAAATAATTCACCGAGATAGACCTGGAGTAGGGATATACCAATTCAGGTGCAGGGGATATCATTATATACTGATGCACCGCATAGATGTGGAGGAAAAAGAACGTTTTAAACTCGCCACTTCACCTTCAATTCCTTGTGATGCCATTCGGCTGATAAACACCTCATCCACAGCCAGAACCTAAGGATATGATCTTCAGGCAATATTTGTGTATGTTCATTCTTGTTTTCTTTGATGAGAATTAATAAAGTATCAAAATGGGTGATGCGGTGAACCATCTTCATCAAGTACTGCTACTATGCACCAATACTTCATCATGGTAACATATCTATGTCATGGTTTTCATGCGCGTTGAGGCGTATGCTTTGAAGACGCAAAGGCGTCGAGGCACTAAGAAATCGCCTATGAGGCTTAAGCCTCAATTGACTAAAGGAGGCTTATGCCTGTAGTTGGCTGGGGCGCAAAGGCAGAACAAAGCTGCAACCGGACAAAACTTACCAATGTACACCGTTTTTCTATCCCTCTTCCCTTTGTCTCTTCTTCACGTCTCTTCTTCTTGTTGTTTGTACTTATGCAGATTCCAACAATTCTGCTTCTACGGTTTTTCCCTCAATTTTCTATCCTCCATATTCCATATATTAGACTAGGTAACACCATATACAAATCATACAATGATGATGATAGACTTGATAGTAGTAGTAATAACTAATAAGGTTTGGACACAAGGTTTGCAATCTAATTTATTGCATTAAAGATCACAAAGGAGTTCTTGAATAAGTCTTCTGAAACTCTTGGACAAAGAAAACAATATATAAAAGAACGCAGCATATACAAAAAGACATGCTGCCTATTTGGAACAATTTTGTATCAATTATTCTTCTTTCTAGATTATGTTCCATATATACTGTGTATCCTATAAAATGCCATTGAGTAGGCAAAAGAGTGCTCTCATTCCCCTATTTAAAAATATTTAAAAATAAGGGTGATGTACAAGAATGTGCCAACTATCGAGGGACTAAGCTTATGAGGCACACCATGAAACTTTGGGAGCAAGTGGTTGAGCGAAGGCTCTGAAAAAAATGTGAAAATCTTGTAGAATCAGTTGATTTTATATACCTGGACACTCAACAACTTGAGGTAATTCACCTTCTTAGAAAAGTTATGAAAAAGTATAGAGACACTAAAAAGGATATGCATTTGGTATTCATTGAATTAGAAAAGGCATATGATAGGGTGCCTCGAGAAGTCCTTTGGTGAGCCTTAACTAGCAAAGGCATATCACGTAAGTATATCAGTATCATCATGGATATGTACGAGGCTTGTACTACAAGTGTTCGTACTAGTGTAGGGAGGACCGTAGAGTTCCCTATTATAATCAGAGTGCACCAAAGATTGGCTTTGAGTCCTTTCTTATTTGCTATAGTCATGGATGAACTTACGAAATCAATTTAAGAAGATATACCGCAGTGCATGATGTTAGTCGACGATATTGTATTGATTGATGAGACACAATCGGTTGTTAAAGCAAAATTGAAGTATGGCGACAAACATTGGAGACCAAGGATTTCAGACTGAGCCGGAGTAAGACTGATATATGTGTATTGCAAGTTTGGTGAAGGTAGAAGTAGTAGTAACAGTAGGATCACCATAGATGGAAAAGAGACATCGGTGTGTGATATGTTCCATTAATTGGGCCCCATAATTCAAAAGGATGGTGAATTAGATGAATTAGATGGAGATGTATCACATAGAAGCAGAGCACGGTGGATGAAATGAAAGAGTGCATCAAGATTTCTATGTGATCCAGGTATGCCGACTAAAATGAAAGGTAAATTTTATCGAACAACAATTAGGTCTACATTAATGTATGACGTGGAGTGTTGGGTAGTGAGCCAGTGAAACAGTGTCACATTCAAAAGATTGCTTGAGAAATGAGATAACCAAACAAAGGTGGGAGTAGCACCTATAGAGATAAGATGCAGGAGTCTCGATTGTGCTGGTTTGGTCATGTGTGCAGAAGACTGAGTGATGCACCTGTTAGACAACTTGAGAGATGGGGAGAAGAGGCAGGGAGAAAAAGGAGAGGAAGAGCCAAACAAACTTGGATTAGAGGAATCAGAACTAATATGATTCTTCTTGGGTTGGATGAGAATACGACTTTAGAGAGAGCAAAGTGGAGGCGCATATTTGTGTGGACGATTGGTCTTTTTTCTATCAGAACCGATATGGTTCTTCTTGGGTTGGATGAAAATACGACTTTGGAGAGAGCAAAGTGGAGGCGCATATTTGTGTGGACGATTGATCTTTTCTCTCTCTTTCATATCTCATTTCCCTTTATCTATTATCTACTTTATCTTTTTATGTTCTTATGTTTTTTTATATTTCTTATGCTTTTTATCTTTTATCTTTCTTATGTTCTTATGTTATTTTTATCTTATACTTATCTTTATCTTATCCATTTTAATCTCTTATCTTTCTTCTCTTCTGGCTCTAATATCATGGATCGATTACATAGTAATTGAATACTCCCTCCGTCCCTCAATACTTTGCCAAGTTTGACCGGCACGGGGATTAATAAAGTAAAAACTGTGTGGTTGAGGTTTGTGCAGAGGAGAGAGAATTAACTGGAACCACAAATTCTTTACTTAAAAGGGAAAGTGGCAAAGTTAGTGGGACATCCAAAAAAGGAAAGTTGGCAAAGTTATAAGGGACGGAGGGAGTATTAGTTGAGTACTATTTGTATTTCTCTCATTGTTTCTTCTAGACCTTTTGGATTATCAAAAATCACTTTAACAGTGTGAAACAGTCCTTATATCATAGACTTATGTTGCAAGTATCACTATTACTAACTAAGAATACATATACACATAGGTATACCTGATACCCATACATATCAGCCACATTTAACCGAGCACCTTCTTGGAGTAAAAGCTCTGCAACCTGGGCTGCACCACGAACTGCACTCCAGTGTAAAGCTGTTTGTCCGGTATGATCTGCAGCATTTACATCTCCTCCATGCTGCCAGTATCACAGAATTATTTCCATTACTTAGTATGTATACACACACCTCCTATTATCTTCAAAGAATAGCATGATTTTATAAAAAAGTTAAACAAAAAGACACTAGCACTACCCATCCAAAGATATTATTTTAACTTGTTGTTTTCAGAATAATCATAAATTAACTATAAATATTGAAACCTTTTGGAAGAACCTTTGGCAGCATATAGTGAATTTTAAATATCCGCAAGTGTGCGGAATTTTCAAGAATATACATTTTTTAGATTTGTTAAATCAAGGGCGGTATACTGAGTTCCTTAATTACTGGTTACTAAATTCATGATTCAAATTAATGAAACATTATAGAGAGGTTCATAGGGTCTCCAAAATCTCCTTCCAAAGAGCAATAAAAGCAAGTTAGGTTGAGAAGATGAAATTATAGCACATATACTACTCCCTATAATAATTATTGAATTGCCTTCCGTAATCAAGACATATCAAGAAAAACCTCAATGATGTACTGTGCAGAGGCAACGTGGTTGTTAAGAGCGGCCCACTGGAGCGCATAGTAGCCAAGGCCATCTGGCTCCGAAACCAAACACCCCTCGCGCTCGACCAATCTCTGCAGCTTTTCCATGTCTCCATACGCTGCAGCCGTGTAAACATCGTTCCTCAAGCTCTCCGCATCCATCACCGAGCCGGAGACGGCTCCGCCATTTGACGTAGTTGACGCCGCATGTTCTCGATCTCTGACATCCACCTCCTCAACTGCCTCGATCTCCGAACCCATCCGGAACCCGCGAAAAATTGAGCTTTGAATTGAAAAAAAAAAAGTTTGAACAGTTTATATTTAATTGTATGAATAAAGGTGTGTGCTGTTTAGGGCTTTTCCAGGAAGGGGACAAATGGAGTGCGGTGGCTGAAGGAGGAGTTGAGCACGATGAAGATGCAGCATCCGCAACTCGACTCCTAATTTTTAAGATCACAAGTTTTATTTTTCTTAAATAGCACTAAATATAAATACAGAGTACATTTCTATTCTTAATATAATAAATATAATAATTAATTAATGTAATTAATTTATTCTTAGTTCCCTTGCATAATCAATGTGCGGTAGTTGGTGGCCGCTCTGCAAACTACGGCGACGTTCGGTATTCTGGTAGCAGATCATCGAAGACTTCCAGAAAATTTTCCGACAATGGTCATTCGACGACCTGGGGAGATGTGCTACAACCCTGTAAGGGTGTTTTTGTCTAATCACAAATAGAAAATTCCATTTGTGAATTTTATACTACTAGGTCTTAAATTAGGAAAATTGACAAGTTTTTGTCTTATTTGGGCATTCTGCCTAAAAATTACTCATTCTGTCTCGCTAAAGTTGTCTTTATCTTTCATTTTCAGGTCTCATCACTATGATTGCTCATACCAAATTTGATACAATGTGGTCCTAAATTATTTTTGCTTTATTATTACTCTGTCACTTCAATATATATCTTACAAACCTCATTTTCTTAATAACTGTGTCACCTCCTTATGGTATCATGTTAGTAGGACGAACATAGTATTAAATATAAGAAATAATGACAAAAAAATCATATGCTTTTAGATGAACAAAAATTGAACCAACTTTTAGCTTGGACAAAAAGATATCATATGTCAACTGAAAACTCAAAATGCCCCTGATAAGAATAATTAGACTTAAATCTTATTTGGCCATCTCCTTCCTACTCAGCCTAACCTTCCATCTCCTTCACTCGTCGCGTCACCTCACCTCCCATCATCTCCATGAGTGTGTCGTTTGTCTCTATTCTTGTTCTCATTTTATAGACGGTTAGAACTAGGTGTAAATCAAAGTTGGAAATCTATGATTGTCTTCAAATTTGACAATGGTGGTGGCGGCGGCGACGGCGGGAGACCGACCTCCAGCTATGGTGAGCAAAGATTCAAGCTTCTAGTGATATTGAATGGCGGTCAAATCTGAGCTTGAGACGAACAATCACAAGCGGCGACCGATGGGTTGGGTGGGTGACGGTTAGGATTGTGGTGGGGCAGCGATAACTAGGGTTGCGGGTGGGCCGCTAACTAGGGTTATAGGGCATGGTGGTATGCTATTGCAATGGAGTTTGTAAGGGATCATGGTAGGGTTGTTGCAAGGATGGGGGTAGTGGCGGTGGCTAGGAGAGCTGACTCTGGTAGTGATGGGCTAAGGTTGGCTGGTAGGGGCAAGGGTGTGAGATGTGGACTGTCAGTCTGTCACACCCCAGACCGCATCTAAGTGCGTGTACAACTGCCGCATGATCAAGTGACGTCACTCGCAAGTCGACCTCACTTAATCATACAAGGCGTTTGAGAAAATAATCTATCCATACTCAGTAGTAAACATACATAACAACATCACATTTAAACCAATGAATAGCGGAAATATTCAACGATAGAGTATGGGCCACAACCGGCCAAGACATGGGCTCACAGGCCCAAAAATAGTTTATAGTAAATCAAATATCCATAAGCAAGTGTTTGGTAGTTTGAAAGAAAATAAGGAAGCACGAACCACGTTTTCCTTGAGTTGACTTCACCCGTAAGAAGGTGCAAGTAATAAACTCTAGCTTCAACCTGAAAATGGTGGGCCCTCCCGAAGGGGTCAGTACAAGTACTAAGCGAGTAGCAGACTAAATGTAGAATAACTAACGTTTCAAGTATAAGACCCAAACATAGGATGATACATATACGTGTAGTCTCCCCCCCCCCCCCCCCGAGTTATGAAATACATATCAATATATATACATTTGGAAATACCCGACCTGTAGGTCATTGTTTATTTGGGAAAATAGCAGTAGTCAATGTCCTTGACTTGGATCCCAACCCACACATATACCTATGAGTGTATAGGACTCCTCCTGGTCCAAGTCAGGTTATACATACGAGTTTTGAGGACAGTAGTGTCGTCCCCGAGTTCTTTACCATTTATACATATGAGTTTTGAGGACAGTACCATCGTCCTTGGGTTCTCCGCCATTTATACGTTTGAGTTTTGAGGACAGTATTGTCGTCCTTGGGTCCTCCACCATTTATACGTTTGAGTTTTGAGGATAGTACTGTCGTCCTTGGGTCTCCACCGTTTATTTATCGAGTTTTGAGGACAGTACTGTTAGAAAATGTGTTAATAAATTGCATTAAATGGTCATTTGGGAGCAATATTTTGAGTGGGGTCCACTTCTGATTTGGGTCGGGTCAAAGTGGTTTCGGATTGTCATTGCTAAGGGCTACAATTCGATATATGGTACACTCAAAACGGATAACGGGTACATGAGAAATTGATTCTCGAAGTTTACCCGTTAGAATGGGAAAACTGGGAAAAGGGATGGATTTCTAGTGTGTTAATTTCCCACACCGGAAAACCCAAGGGATTTGCAACCCCTTATAAAGGGAAGCCTCCTTTAAGGAGTTAAGATTCCTAAGGTGAAAGGCTCTCTCTTGCGCGCAAGGGGGTGCAAATCAAATCCCGAAACAGAGAAGAAAAATTGCGACTTGCGTGCGCGGGCGACCTACGGGCATGAATGTCGTCCAAAAATCTATCTTTCAAAGATACGGTTAATTTTTGTTTCTTCCCGTAATGTTTTATTTTTCCCAGAACTGCTGTTCGGACAGAAAACATCTTCCGCGCACCAGAACAATTCTGGTCCGTTACAGCAGTTAATGCCCAACGTGCTGGTCATTTATGTCCAACGTTCAGGTCCATTAAATATCACTTAACACACAACAAATCCTTCTATAAATTAGCTAGCAGGTGGTTTACAACAACAGACATTCACAGAACGAACTCACGTACTTTTGAGCTCTAAAAACACCTCTACCATTCTGAAAAATTCTTGAGTGTTCATACTTGTTCTCATACGCTGGAACTCTTGTTTGTGTGCTCAAACATTAGTTCGTAGTCATCGTATCCTAGGAAACGGTCGTTGCAACGCTCCTAGCACCGTGGGAGGCGACGAATACGTTTGCCTTCGTGTTGACCGAAAGCCTTATTGTGTGGACTTCGTAAAATTTCCACCTTTACCCCATAGCAGAAGCCTTCGGTAATGTTGATTATGTTTATGTATCTTGCTGAAATATGCCCTCGGCATTTGAAACATGCCATCAACATCTTGCTGAAAAATTTGAAGTGTTTTCTCCCATCTGTTTCCAAGTTGCTCTTTTATCTTCCTTGGGAATTTCACCGGTGCTTATGCCGAAGGATCTTGAATTGTGGACTTTGTAAAATTTCCTCATTGATTGTTCACTTAGTCTACTCCCCTTATCCTTTTTTTGCTTCTTTTTTTGGGGGGAGGCTTCAAGAAACTTGGTTTCTTGGAAGACTTGGTCTGTTTGGGAGGCAACGGTATGAACCGTCGGCTCCCCCCCCCCCCTCGGTGTTTAACCTTCCGGGTTCCGAGGGGTTTGAGAGTCGTTTCCTCGACCTGAGACATCGTCTGTTGCGTGCCTCCCCTTAGGGGATGGCGCGGAAAGCGTCTCGGTTTTGAAAGTCGTTCCCTCAGCCCGAGACATCGTTTGTTGTCTGCTTCCCCTTGGGGGATAGCGTGGAAAGCGTTTCGTTTTTTAAAGTCGAATCCTAGGCCCGGGACATAGTCTGTATCCTGCCATTCCCTTGGGGAATGGCTCAGAAAGCGTTTCAGAGAAGGATTTTATTTGTGTGCTGGACACAAATGGTCGGAGGCACTTGGTACCTTCCGGAGCGGAGGGGTAGTGCCCCTCGGTATTATGCTTGGCATGATAATATTTTTTTTATAGTGTGTGTAGGGGCGTCCTCAAGGGGGACAACTTCTTTTCAGCATAAGCTATGGATTTCTGTCTAAAACAACACTTGGTGTATTAGGTGTAGTCGTTGATCCATAGATCCGCCCTCGACACTTGGTACCGAAGGCTCTCCAGCGCATGTAGTAATACAATAGAGTAAACTTTTATTTTATTCATGGAAAAGGGGCCTTGGGCCGAGGGGGTGTTGCTTGTCAGTGAGCAATTCCCGAGGGCTTGGCCACTCATACTTGCCTTACTGATAGAATTTTACCAAGTGATGTACATTCCAATGCCTAGGAACCTCGGTCCCGTTGGTGCGCTTCAGCTTGTATGTCCATGGTTTGATGATGGATGTCACGATGTAGGGCCATTCGAACTTTGGTGCTAGTTTACCACCCTCGGTGGGTTGACTTGCCTCCCTTCTCTGAGGAACGTAGTCCCCTACTTGAAATTCCCGGGAACAGACCTTGGCGCCGATGTAGCCTCTAACCTGGCGACGGTAGTTCTCGGCCCTTAGAAAGGCTTGAACCCTTCGTTCTGAAATGAGGTGGAGGCCCAGGACCATGATATTGTCATTGGCCTCGGCGTCGTATTGGTCCACCCTCCTCGTTGGGAGGGTTACTTCGGTGGGTACCTTCGCCTCAAACTCGTCGCATAAGGCGAAGGGGGTTTCTCCTGTTGCCCTCCGAGGGGTAGTGCGATAGGCCCACAAGATATGTAATTCTTCAACCCAACCTCCTCCCTCGGCCTCAAGCTTCTTTTTCAATCCTTGCAGTAATGTCTGATTGGCATTCTCGACTCAGTCATTACCTTGAGGGTAGGCGACTGAAGAAAAGGTGTGATTTATTCCCCATGCCTCCAGAAGATCACGGAAGGGGGCCGCCTCAAACTGAGTTCCGTTGTCAGACACGATCTGCTATGGGACGCCAAACCTTTGTGAGAATATTCTTCAAGACAAGGCGGTGACATCGGGCCTCGGTTATACTGACGAGGGGTTCAGCTTCCAACCATTTGGTGAAATAGTCGATGGTTACGATTATGTACCTGTTGTTGGATGTACCCCTCGGTAACGCTTCCACTAGGTCAATCCCCCATGTGGAAAACGGTATTGTTGTGCTGATAGGGGTGTAATTGACTGCGGGTCTTCCGAGGGCCTTCTGGAAATGTGGCAAGCGGGGCATCTCCGGGCAAGATCCGTGCCGTCTCGGGCCATGGTGGGCCAAAAGTACCTTTGGACAACAAGCTTTCGGGACATTGAGAAGGGTCCCTGGTGGGCTGAGCAGGTGCCACTGTGCACTTCCTCCATCGCTACTTCGGCCTCGTCTTGGTGGAAGTATCAGAGAAGTGTTCCATTGTATGATCGTTTGCAGAGTTTACCGTTCTCGAGGGCATAGCTTGGAGCCCTCAACTTTGCTAGTTTTGCATGACCTTCGTCCTCGGGTAGTTGTCCGGTGGTGATGAAGGTAGTGATGTCGGAGATCCAGTCCTCCGGCCTTTTGTGTATATCCATGACAGGGCTGACATGTATGCTTGATAGGCTGAGTTCCTCAATCTTTGCAAACTTTGAAGTCACACTTTGGAGTCCCCCGAGATTTGGCCGACCACTAGTTTGGAGTCACACTTTACGTGGATTTGCCTTGCCTTGAGGTTTGCTGCCAGTCGAAGGCCACAGAGAAGGGCCTCGTATTCTGCTTCGTTTTTGGAAACTTCGGAGGAGAAACAGATCACATAGTAGGCCCGGAAGCCCTCGGGTGTAATCAGGACCACGCCCCCTCCGCAGGCCTTGGTGGCTGAGGAGCTGTCAGTGTAAAGAGTCCATCAGTCGTCGCCTTGCGTCAGAGGTTCTTGCACGACTGGTGATCTAGCTGTGCATTCCGTCGCGAAGCCTGCTAGGGCTTGGCCCTTTATGGCAGGCCTCGGGCGGATCTCTATGTTGTACTGGCTAAGGAAGATGGCCCATTTCACCATCCTGGAAGAACTGGTGGGGCTCTGCATCAAGGCGCCAAAGAGTTGATGCGTGGGGACCTGGACCGGATGGGCTTGAAAATAATGGCCCAATTTTTTGACGGTCCAAACGATAGCTAACACCATCTTCTCCATGGGGGAGTATCTCAGGTCTGCCTCTCAGAGGGTCTTGCTTACATAAAAAATGGCGTGTTGGACCCCGTCTTCCTCGCAGATGAGGACTGAGCCGATTGTGGCAGTGCTGACGCCCAGATAAAGATACAACGTTTCTCCTACCTTCGTCTTAGAGAGTACCGGAGGTGAGGCTATATATTGCTTCAATTCGTCAAAGGCATTCTGATGTCCATTGGAAACCGGATGCCTTCCTCATGAGCTGAAAGAAGGGGAAGAATTTTTCCGTTGATTTTGAAAGGAAGTGGTTGAGGGCCTCCAAATGGCCCGTCAGCCTTTGGACCTCCTTCACGTTGCGTGGGGGTTCCATGTTGATGATGGCCTAGATCTTATCTGGGTTGACCTCAATCCCCCTTCGGCTCAAGACCTTTCCTCCTTGTATGCCGAAAGTGCATTGCTTCGGGTTTAGCCGAAGGTTGAATGTCTGCATGATGGCGAAAATATCATAGAGGTCGTCGGCATGGGTAGTTGACTCCTTGTTCTTGATGATCATGTCGTCGATGTAAGCCTCCATGGTGTGGCCCAACACGGCCTGGAAAATCCTTGCCACCATTCTTGTGTATGTGGCGCCGGAGTTTTTCAGGCTGAAGGCCATAACAAGGTAGCAAAAGATGCCTTCGGGCATCATGAAGGCTATTTTTTCGGCGACGTGGGTCATTGACTCCTTGCTCTTCATGCATGTAGATCTGGTGGTATCCTCGAAATGCGTCGAGGAATGACATGAATTCACAGCCAGCCGTTTCGTCCATCAGTTGATCAATGTTGGGCAAATGGAAAGGATCCATGGGACAAGCTTTGTTCAGGTCCGTGTAGTCCACGCACATCTGAAAGGTGGGGAGCTTCTGCGCAAGGACCACATTGGCCAACCATGAGAAGTATTTCACCTCACGGATGTGCTTGACAGCGAGGAGCATGGTGACCTCCTCCTTTTACAGAGTCCCTCCTTTCGGTCGAGAGGTACCTCCTTTTTTTCTTGACTGGTGTTGAGGAAGGGTCCACCACCAGGCGATGAATAATTACCCTCCTGTGAATTCCTAGCATGTCCTTCGACCACCATGCAAAAACGATTGCGTAGGCACGTAGGACCTCGGTGATGTTGGTCTTCAACTCTGCTGGGAGCTTGGCTCCAATCTTCACGACTCTCTCCGGCTTGGCCGGATAGAGCGCAAAGTCTTCCACTTCTTCTGCTGGTTCGGTACTCGGCCTCTCTTCCACCGTCTCGGTGATGGCATCCACGCGTAACTCAACCTTGCTCACCTTCTTTGTGATATGAAGGTAGCAGGCTCTGGACAGTTTCTGGTCTCCTCTGGAATACTCGATGCCTCCGGCAGCAGGGAACTTGAGGCAGAGGTGTTTCATTGAGTTTTTTTGCCTCCAAGTTCTCGAGGACAGGCCGGTCGAGGATGATATTGTGGGCACAGTCGAGGTTGACGACGACGAATTCCACTTCGAGCTTGGCCTTATGGGATCCGTCGCCGAAATGCACAAGGAGGGTGATGACTCCTTCGGCGTCGATGGTGTCTCCGGTGAATCCGGACAAAGGGGTCTTCATAGGTCGGAGGGATTCCCGTTTTAGGTGTATCTCCCGGAATGTGCTGAGATACATTACGTTGACGGAGCTGTCTGTGTCGACGTAGGTCCTGTGGATGACAGTGTTGTTGATTTCACTCTGGATCACGAGTGCATCCTTGTGGGGAAGTGAGCCTGGGGGAGGTCAGCATCCGGAAACACTATGGGCTCCGCCCTCGATCTCTTTACGGGGGGCATATGACCAACTTCCCCCACGTAAAGGGACTGCGCCCATTTCTTTCTTTGGCTAGCAGAGTCTCCCCCCATGTTGCCGCCCATTCCTTCATGTGGATGTGGCACTTCTTCTATTGATACCGGTTGCGCCCCTCCTCTTCGGTGAGGTTTCCAATCTCCCTCTTCTTACCGTTAGGGTCCCCGAGGGGAATGGTATTGGGGTTGATCCAGGTGTTCGCCTTTGTAGGGGGGGCTTGATGAGGGGAACCCCTAATGAATTAGGACAGATGTCCCCTCTCTATCAACCTTTCAATGGCGGCCTTCAGCTAGTGGTAGTCGTCGGTCCGATGCCCCGGGTGGCGATGAAAGCGGCAATATGGTTCACTAGGGTTGATGGCGTATACTTCTTGGGGTGCCCTAGAATCTCGCTCCATCAGACCCCTTTCCTCTGCGTAGTCAAGAATGACATTAATGGGATGAGTAGGGGGTGCACGGGCATTCTAGGAGCATCGGTTGTGCCCATGCCCTCAGAATATTTTTTGTAACCGTCCCCGGACCTGGCTTGGCCATGTCGGGGCCGATCGTTGGAAGGGGCCGAGCCTTCTTGTTTGCTGGAGGGGACGGACTGATAAGTCTGTATTTAGACATGCATTTGATGCGTGTTGATATCGGCTTTTGATGGTTTTCCTAGCTTTAAGGTGTCACAAGTCTCAATTTTAGCTCAAATTATGTTTACCAAGCGTTGGTTCGAGTTTTGTGCCATTTGGAGTCAAAATCAGGAATTTCAAGTTCGACACCGGCACTTGAGAAGCAATCGGGATGATTCGAGATGCATTCGAGGGTGGATTGAGAGATTTTGAGGTCACCGGAAGGTTTACGATGAAGATTTGATGACAAAAGAGCTCTAGAATTGGTTATGAGATCAAAAGAAGATGAATAAAGCTTGAAAACGACATTCAGGATGACCTTTTGTCAATCTTTCAAGCATATCTCTTTGTAGAAGCATCCAAATAACACGACTCAAAGTCCACATGAAAGCTAACTTCAAGATATACAAATCATATGAAGACATTATTCTGAGAATCGGAGAGTAAAAAGATGAAAATAGACGATGAAGTCAGATGATCCCTGCCGCGATTTCAGAATGAGACCCTCCATCATTTTAATCATATCTCTTGATTGGATGATCCAAACCCAATTCGGAAAGTTGTGGTAGATAGAGGACTTCATTATCTACAACTTTCATGAAGGAAGTTTTGTCAAGTTCGGAAGTTTGACGCACGCCGTGCGTAGGGGAGCGCACGACCGTGCATCTGAAGGCGAAAAAGCAAGGAAGACACTGCCAGCAACACACGGTCGTGCGTGGGGGGGGGCACGCCGTGCGTAGCCCAGGGTTACGCGAAATTGAATCCCAAATCGGGCCGAATTCATATTTTCCCCCTTTTTTCTATAAATAAGGCCTCCTTAACCCGTTTTGGGGGTTACGAACATTACGGAGAGGCCTAGGGACGAATTTACTTACGTTTTTACGATTGTTTACTCCAAGATCCTGGGATTATTTATAAGTTCATCATTTTAATTAATGGCAATTATTTCTATTTATCTCAATTATGTTGATTCTTCAATTATGAATTGAGAGTAGTTTAACTAGGGATTTGGGGTTGATGAAGGGGTTAATCATGATTGATGGCTAGATTCTTATCGGTTTAATTGCATAAATGTCGTTTAATTTGTGTTTGAAGAATTTAATTGATATCTTTTGTAACCTAGAACGTGCGCTAGAATTACAATTGCATTTAGAATGAATTAAGAGAGATCTAATTTGTTCTAGGACACATTCACACACACTTAATCGTTCGCTAAAAGATTAGTAGCGATTAAGGGACCGTAAGCTCGCCCGTCTTGGCAATAATTTAAGATCTTGTCGCATGAGAGATCATACTGGTCCCCTAAATTATTGTACTCTACGTCGCGAGAGCGGTAAGAACTTAGTAATGATTAGCTAGGCTCAATTAAATTAATTTCATGTAATTAGGCCTGATCTGTCACGCCCCGGACCTCCCCGGACACGTCGACAATCCGCCGTACAATACGAATAGTCAACCACAGTCCAACACATTCATATTATACAAGGCGTCTTGAATATCATTCACACGTATACATCCATAAACAAACATAATAAGTAATTCATAGCGCAGCGGAAAACATTGTTTAAAACAAGAAGGCCACACAAGGCATTTCATGAGCACGCAGGCTCTATAGTAAAATATCCGTGAGCAAGTTTATTAATGTTTCAAATGGAATGGAGGAAGCACGAACCAAGTCTTCTCTCCTAGGAATCACTCGATCAACGAGCACAGGATGCAAGCTCTAGCCTCAACCTGAAATGGTGGTGGGACGCCCCCGAAGGGGTCAGTACTCTATACGGCTATAAAGTACTGGTGTGGCAGGCATCTAATAGATATACAACAAGTATTTCACACACAAGACCCTCAAATAGGGTGATAATATAGTTTAGCCTGTAATCCCAAATTACCCCTTCAAAATATATACTTAATTTATATAAAGTCAAGTAGTCGGCTCAAAGGCCCATGTTTATCACAAAACATTTCCCAAACCCCGTGACTAATGGTCACGACATACATAGGGTCCAACCCTAATATAACTTCTCATTTCTAGAGTTCGGCTCGAGTACATCATCATGCACTCGCATCATAGATCTCCTACTTCATGTAATCATATCATAGATCTCCTACTTAATAAAATCACACCATAGATCTCCTACTTCATAAAGTCACACCATAGATCTCCTACTTCATAAAATCACACCATAGATCTCCTACTCCATGATTTCACAATTGACACTTGAATCTCATTCAAGTTTATCACAAACAAACTCAAACCTTGAGTTTGATTCTAACACATTTAGGGCAATCCTTAACTAGCATCACAATACTATTAAGATAAATCCTACAACTCATTTATCATTAATGGTAGCCCCTCCATATCAATAGATATGTGGCAGCCTCCCATGTGTTAAGCATCATCATGCAATTATACATTTACATACACATAACATTCATACATGAGTTGGAAAAGTCAATTTACCATATTAGCATACTTCTATCTCACATGACTCCATATTCATCAATATGGTTTCAATTCATGATCAAGCCCATTACTTATCATTCATATCATGTTCAAGCATATTTATTCACAAAAACATGATTTAAGCATTTAGGTAATCTCATGCATAACCTACAAGTTGTAAGCAACTAGATGTCGGTCCTCACCTCAAATGAGCTTTAAAACTTTCCTTCTCAATCCAATGACCAAAGCCTCGGCCAAGAAGGTTTGAGAACTGATTCCTTGCTTGGAATTGAGTGTTAAACAACCTCCTCAAAGTGCTAGTTCAACCTTTAAACGTTGGTACGAAAACAGCCCCTAGAATGGGTGTTTTCCGGCTAACTCGTTTCCTAGTTTTCCAAGATTTGCTCTAGGTTAGTATCTAACCTTTACATAAATAATAATAACTTTTTAAGGACCTATTATACACTTGGATTAGTGTATAATAGTTCCACCAATCGTTCATATCATTTGGAAAATGAAAGGAAAGGTTTTGGGGTTAACAACTCACTTTAGAAGAGTAGATCCGTTTCTGCGAGGTTGTGTTTTTCTCGGACGATTTGGAAGCCTTACACTACTCCGATTGATGCAAACCAGACCTTCACGGATTCCTCGTCTTGAGAGATTTCTTTTGGTATCTCACACGCCTTAATTGGATTGGTATAACTCGAGATATCCACCAAACAGCTTCAGCACTCTCAGAGCTCGAGTTTACAGACCACTGCTCACTCCAGTTCGATTTTTGTATGATTACTCTCTCCTCTCGAACAGAGACCACTCAACTATGAAAATAGACTTCAAAGGCTATCCAAGGACATCTTAATCAAGCTATTTGGGCGAGTACAACTCTCAAAATGAAGGGAGACAAAACAACACACCTGTTTGTGCGAAAACAGTGGTGGTGGCCCCAAAATTTGATTCCAATTGTGTCATGGGCAGTGCTTCTCCATGTGGTGCGGCCAAGGTGAGTCTTCTCACATATTTTCCTTGTCTTGCAGGTACTCAAGCCACATGGAATGCTTCCCAATTGATCTCAATCAAATTGAGGTCCAAAATATCTACCAATAATTCCAAAAAAATGGGAAGATGAGTCCTATTGTTTTATCTTTTGTCAAAGATGCTTTTTTGTACTCATCCTAATTTATTTAGAACAAGTCAACTTCCTTCATCACATTATTGATCTCCAATATGTGTAGGTTCATCTCAATAATTTACTTGATGGGTATCCTAGAAGAAAAATCCTACTCCCATTATTTAGCTCACTAATGTGAAAGATGGGGCTATAGACATTTGTATTCTTCTCTAATCATTCTATCACTTATTTTGACATTTTTCATACATATTATTGGGTTACTATCCGTGTGGGTCACCCCCGAGTGGGTCTAGGACGCCATTCTCGAATACTTGCTAATTTTAGCAGGTTGGGCCCAAAATAAGGTTTGGGCCGCCCGACTTTCCTCAATTTGTCTTGAAAGGTTAAGTAACATTATTTAGGTAATGTTGGGCTCTTATGTTCATTAATAAGGCCCAAATAAGTATTTTCAAAACCCGACACTAATATGCGAGTCTGAACAATACAATATTCCATCATGCACTACGTAAAACATAAATTGTTTTACAATTGTTTGGTAAACCGGAAATTCAATACATAACTTGAATTTTAAATTGAATTTTCGAGGACGTTCGGGTGCGGTGTCACATGATCTGCCAGAAATCTGGTCACCCCGGAATCAATCATTGTTCCCTTCGTCGTTAATTAGAGAGAAACCAATCTATTGTTTTTATCGCTCATTCCATTAGTTTAATTTTCGAGCAACCAATCATATCTCGCACGACGCATTTATTTTATTTATTTTTAATCGCTGAAATTAATTAATTCTTGATTCCCTTTTGTCCGTCCCTGTGGAGACGATACTCATACTTACACCACTATATTACAATCTTTTTAAGTGCGAGAAAACTCACATCACGGACCCCCAAGCGATTCCTACCATCTGGCTTTTGAGAAGGCTCCGGGTTCCAGCGATATTTATCTACTTCTTCGACTTCTGCGTACCTGTCCCCCGTTGGAGGGCCCTGATGTAGTCTAGGGGTGGTTCGATGATAAGACTCCTTGAGAAATTTCCGGAGGGGAGGACTGTTTGTAGGAGAGCCATCGGCGTCTGGTCATCGACTCTGTCGACCTTGTCCGTCTCCTGCCTCCAACGCTCCAAAAAATCCCGGAGGGTCTCCACCTTTTGTTGTCTAACAGTCAACAAATGTGAAAAGTGTTTTTTTGATCGATGCCTTCCTGCGAACTGTGTCAGGAAACGCTGCGCGAGTTCCTGCCACGAGTCAATGCTGCCTTTGGGCGATCGGTTTAACCACTCATACGTTGATCCTTCCAAGGTAGATAGGAACCAACGACACAAATACTCATCCGAAGCCCCCATCATCATCATCATGCTATTTTGATACCTGTTGTAGTGCTCCTGGGGATCAGTCTTTCCCTCGTACGACTTTATGGTCTGCCCTCGGTATTTTTCGGGAATCTGAGACACCTTTGGGGTAAAAGGCATCTTCGTGCGGAGTTGAATAACAGGCTCCCGGAGCCCTCACCGAACTTCTTTTGCATTTCATCCATCTTTGCCATCATGGCGGCGTGTTTGGGATCCGACTGTGAGGCGGAAGCGGTTGTTTGCATTTGCCGTGCTTCTATCTCATCGAGCCGGCTCTAGAGGGCCTCAATGATCTTGTACCTGTGATCCTTTGCCTTTATTCCGAGGGGGTTGTCTTTGGTCAGCCCTCGAAACGGAGCATCCGCTCTCTTGCGGCCTGCTAAGCGCTCTTCCGTCGAGGCGGTCTTGGACCGCCCGACAATCCTGTCCTCCTCCGAGCCTATTGAGAGCGGAGGTCTGGGGCCTTTCATTGTTTTCATCCCGCTTGTCCCGGGATTGGGCCTCCTGGCAGGGGCAGAGCTAGAGGGGTGGCCAACCGGGCCACGGCCCGCCCCAAATGTGAAAATTCTTTGTATTTGTTAGTCTAAAAATTCATGTGAAAAACATTATCTGAAAAAATTCTATGTACCGGCCCAACCCAACCTTCAATCCTAGCTACGCCTTTGCCTCCTGGGACGCGGTGTCCTGTGCAACGACCCCTTCAGCATTCCCGACTTGTAGGAGGGGATTGTTGAATGGGGGCGGCGGTGGCGGATGAGTGATGTTTTCACCAATACGTGGCTGGGGCTGCTCCAGTGCTCCGAAGGCGCCAAGATTCTGGGCTAGTGTGTGGATTAAATTAAAGCAGAGAAGGCCAACCATTCTGATTTGGTTCCCCCAAGGCCTAGCTGGTTTTGCTCAAGGGTTTTTGATTGACCGCGAGTCCTTCCCATTCTGATGAGTGTTTTTTGTTTTCCGGGGGGGGGGGGGGGGGGGGGGTCTTACTTGATTGTTCGACCTCTCAATGAGAGTATCAAATGACAAATAGTATATCCGGGGATACCACTGGGGGTATCTAAAGAGAAGTCAGAACAAGTAAGAGAGAGAGTATATTAAATGAACTCGTTGTGCTTTACAATGGAAAAAGTGGCGCTATTTGTAGCAGCCATAAATGCTATACAGGACTAACGCGGGTACACGTGTCTACTAATCAACGGTGGAGGGTCACTTCAACCAGGGTGGCATTGGCATAGCATGTGGCACCTCATTTAATGCGGTGGTTGGACGTGACACCACATTTAATGCGGTGATTCAGAGCATGGACAGAGGTCTTGTCGAGGTAGTGTCTTGGGTTGTATGTGCCGAGGACTGCCTGTGCCGAAGGCTGACGATTTTGGCCCTGCTTCCCAGCCGGGCTTTTGGACCAAGTACAATCATTCTCCGGAGTTTGGAGCCTCCGACCATGGTATCGAAGGCACCACCATGTGTAGTATGGGCTGTCCGGAGCTTGGGCCGCTTTATTTGGGCCACCTAGGCCTATTGCGCCTGTTTCGTGGTAGGAGGAATATGTGGGCCGGGGGTTCCCGGGCTATATACTCTATCAATGTTAAACTTACAAGAGACTTTCTGGAAGTAAAAGAAACAAGAATTTCGTTTTTTATGATTACGTGATAGACTACCCATAGACTTTAATTAATGATATAATAATATCACCATAACTATAACATCGGTACAAATATAATATTTATATAAAAACTACTACTTCCGTCCCATTTGAAGTCTTTTCATTGCAAAATAACTAAATTGGTGATGCTATTTACCAATTTGGTGATTTCTAATAGAATTGTCCTTAGTCAAATAATAGGTTTTTGGGCGTCCTATAAGTTGGTTCTGTTGCAGTGTGGAGCAAATCTGCTGGATCGACCCAATGTTTTAACATAGTCGATGAACGATGTCCTAATTCTAACAACCAATCGCCACCGTTGATCCGTTTCACAATTCGAATGCCAGCGGCCTGAAATCTTCCAGTAAACAAATCGTAGCCGCATAGAATAACTGGCTGCCAAAAGGAATTCACCTTACGATAAAAGAATATAAATTCAAGGGAAAAGGGGCAAATAAGCCTACGTACTAACAAAAAAGGTCAAATAAGCCCTTAAATAGGAGATTATGTCCGGTCATCGCCATTTGGGACAGTTCCCGGTGGAATTTTTTGATGAGTTTTTTTAAGCATCTTATTCATTAAATCTAGTTTACTCCTACCAAATTTCAGCTAACCATTCAAATAATTCAACCCATTTTTTTAAGGGCTCGTTTGGTAGTTTACACGTTAAATATTTGCACACGAAGTGATTACATGCAAAGTATAGGGACACAATCACTTTGCATGTAAAAGAGATTACATTGTTTGGCTACATCAATCAACCAATCATCATTTACCCCAGTGCCGCAAAGGCTCCCACCTACGGTGGGTAGGGGGGTCAGATGTACGCAGTTTTACCCCTGTACTAAAGCACAAAGAGGTTGTTTCCGAATGACCTGTAATGAAAATTGCTCACAAAATTGCATGCACTGACTGCTGCTTCATAACAAAGAAGAGCAAACAGTTTGATGAGCCATTTTGCTTTATTCCATCATATTCTCAAGCCAAAAAACAATGAATCTTTGACTCCATTGCAAATGATGGAATATTGTTTGGTTATATGTGTAATTTATTTTTAAATTGCACAGAAAGCCGTTGAAGTGCTTCATAAAAGGTATGCAAAGTATTTTACCACTCCCAAAAATACTTTATATGATAAAGCGCGAAATGTTTTAAAAAAGTGTCCTATTACATTAAATAATCTAAACAAATAAACATTTTAAGTCCTTACTATTCGCATTATTTTACGTCCTACCAAACACTCCTCACAAGCAAGAAAAAGTACAAATAAATTGAATTTCGCGGTTACCATCACCAATTCATCTTCTCCGCTTCCCCCTCACACACAATTTGCAGCCATCGCAGTTTGGTTGTCTCCAATCACCTCTGAAACTCTGATTCCCTGCTCTGAATCCGATTGAGAAGAAATTCACACCTGGTGGATTTTCGATTCGGTTAAAAAACAATAGCTCACTCTCTCTTTTTGGTTAGTATTCAACATCTCTTATACTTTTCTTTTGAATTTTATTGCGTAACAGAGAGTATTTATACTGAAAACACGAAATCATTTGCAAAAAACGCCTATTATTGCCTTTGCTGCCTTTTTGTTTTCATCGATCAGTCTCAGATCGAGCTTTTGATATCAGCTCCAGAAGTATTTTGTAGTTTTTCTAATCATTTTCGGGTTTTGATTTATTAAAGTTTTCCAGGCCTCAGAGCACAATATGTCGATGTGCCTAGATTGAGTGCATTTTTAAATGATCTTTTTTATATAGCATGTTAGTCAAGCTGGTGTGTAGGCTTTATATATGAGCAATGTTTCAGTGTAGATATTCTTTAAGCGTATTAAATTGATTGGACTTTTTTTGAACGATAATCTGTATACATTTTTTTTGATTGGCTTTAGATACTTTTAATTGATTGCAAAATAACGTATACAGAAGGTTATCCTCGGCACATACAGCCGAAGGTAATCCTCTGCACACTAATACGAAGGTAGTCCTAGGCACATACAGCCGAAGGTAGTCCTCGCCTCCTCGGCACATACAGCCGAAGGTAATCCTCGGCACACACAGGCAGTCCTCGGCACCCAAGGTAATCTGAGTTCTCTTCTTCAATCCCTAACTTGAGGTTTCTTATGTGGTCACTAATTTGAGCTCATTTCTTCAATTCACCCAATCGCAGACTCCCCAGCGAAGTAAAGTTTCTGAGTCACGTATTATCTCTGCCCAATCTAATTTTCTAACGGAGGTAAATCTCTAACTTATCTCAATTAAAGCCCTCTTTCTTCAACAAATGCTTCATATTTTTTTTTCCAGTTCAGCGATCCCTCTAAAATCCACTATTTTAATATTTATATTTGATGTGTAGAGATGTTTGGGTTGGCCGTTGGGGACCTAATGACCTATGAGTTAATTTTCTAATTAGTTATTTAATGGATTATTAATTTGGTGAAAATAATATGTAAGGGCTTTGTTGAAGACTTGGAGTTAACTTCTTATATGAAAATACGTATAATGGGAAGGAGTTAATGGTTATAACTAGCTAGAAGATCTAAAATTCTAAAATATGATATTACGAGCATTGTTTTTATTCTTCTCAAGAAGAAATGAATGATATTAGACTTCTTTTAAGCTGCTCCACTAAGAAATCTTTACCGAAATCAACAGCTGCTTGCCTGCTTAATTTACTTTGCATGATGTAGATTTATTAGTTTAGTGATGACTTATTACAGATTCACATAAACAACCAATTTTATATGTTTGTGAGCTTGTGTCATGTAGAAGTGAATATATTGTTATATTTGAAGTGATGAATGCTGAGTATTTGATTAGCTTTCCATCGTTTCTTATTGCAGGAACTTTTTTCCCATCGTTTCTTATTGCAGGAACTTTTTTCCCATCGTTTCTTATTGCAGGAACTTTGTTATATCAAAGTATCGCAGAAACTACTTAATAATAGCAAGTATTTGCATTTACTTTTGATCTCACTTGTAATATTGACAAGAGACGTATGCTTTGATGCAATGGACAATGGTAGAATGGTGTAGATTTACAACTTTGGATTTTTTTTTTTAATTTTGTGACATATTGTGGCTTTTTGCCAAATTATTAGTAAAAGTTTTTCACTTGGGACATTTGTTTTATAATATTTCCAATATATACTTCAATAAAGCGTCTGTTCTGTTACGAATAAAGCATCCAGTTTGGAATCCTTCGTTTTTTTACTAGCGTTTATAAAAAAGTTTCAGATTCTAGAAAAATTTTCCATCATTTGCAATGGAGCCAAAGATTCATTATTTTTTGGCTTGAGAATATGATGGAATAAAGCAAAATGGCTCACTAAACTGTCTGCGCTTCTTTATTAGGAAGCAACAATCAGTCCATGCAATTTTGGACGCGATTTTCACTATGAGTCATCCGGAAACAGTCTCTATGTGCTTTAGTACAGGGGTAAGACTGCGTACATCTGACCCCCCTTACCTCACCGTAGGTGGGAGCCTTTGCGGCACTGGGGTAAATGAAAAATGATTCTAGAAAAAAATAACCTTCAAAAATCTATATGTTCGGTTATGGTCGGTTATTGACCAAAACCAAATTATCGGTTTTCGGTCGGTTAGAGTAAAATTATCAGTCGGTTTTGGTCGGTTATTGGAGCAAAAAAAGTTGGTCGGTCATTCGGTTATCGGTCGGTTATTTGACCGACCGATAATATTAAACTGAAGTCTTGCACTCATTCTGTTCTGCTCATGTGAAGGTTGTGGTTCCACTATTGGAAAATAGGTTCTCATATAGTAATGTATAATGTGATCACCTGATCAAGTTATGTATAGCCAGATTGGCCATCTTTTTAAATACTATTACTGTTTTGTGTGTTTGTATTTGTTAGTTTAATTTTTTTTGGAGTAATTAACTTCCCTTTAATTTTTTGTTTCATGTATTTTATGTTTCCAGGATTTTGATTATGTCTCCTGCAAAAAAGTCTAGGAGTGTAAATAAGCGATATTCTTATGTAACTGAAGTCTCCCCTAGCAAAGGAGGAGATGGCTCTAAAAGAAGCAATCCACAGGTGAGTTTTGTGTCTACTTTTTTTTTCCATATGCAGATGGCCTTTTTTAATATTAACACCCTACAGTTCCAATCTCAGCAGAAGTTTACATGAATATGCCTGTAAAATCATTGCTCCCCATCTACTTACGTTTGATTTCTGTTTCCACACACATGCATTAACGTGTACTGTTATATAAATCTCAGTTGATTAACCTCAAAACTTCTTCGTGCATGCATTTCCGATTTAATTGCAGAAAAGGAAGTTGTCCATGCTAGGCCCCCAGTGGAGTAAGGAGGAGCTTAGTCGTTTTTATGATGCGTACAGGAAACATGGTAAAGATTGGAAAAAGGTTGGGCATCAAATTCTTGTTCTGAAGCTCAGTTCTTGAATATTTTTTCTCTTTTATATCTTATAATATCTTAATTAGAAGAATTACTGTGTAGTTATACTTAGGTTTCTGCCATCATGAAAGTTTATTTTAATAGTTGAACTACACATGATCATAGTTATTGCTCATCTCTCTCTCTCTCTCTCTCTCACACACACACACACACACACACACGCGCGCGCGCGCGCGCGCACAACACAAATTCTATACTTCCATAAGTGACCGGTTCAATTGAGTGTCATTTTATATGCCTTGCAGGTGGCTGCTGTTGTGAGAAATCGGTCAGTTGATATGGTGGAGGCACTTTACTCTATGAATATGGTAAATTTGATTTTAAAAATTTGTGTTATAAACAAATTTTAATATACATGGACGAATGTTTATTTGTTCATGTGGTCCTCTATATTTGCTAGCTGTATATATTTTACCCATTTACTTTCAGGCTTACTTATCTCTTCCAGAGGGGACTGCTTCTGTTATTGGATTGATTGCAATGATGACTGATCACTACTGTAACATGGTGAGATACATGTGGTTCAAGGACATACTAAATCGCCTAGTATCGTGGCACTTTATATCATTGAATTTGATGAGGCCTCTTTTTCTGCACATTCAGCATGTCCCTTCCATTGTATCTACAAAGTTGCTCTTCATTTATGAATAAATAATGATTAATAACCTTTAGAATAGTCTGAATTCTGAAATGCTATAGCGTTCTTGTATGGAGTAAATGAAATTCAGCATATAGCTGATAGGGTCTTTGCATATTTTTTATGAAACAATCTTCTGAAGCGGTGTTGTCCATAAGGCTCGATGCAAACAATCTTTCCGAAATGGTGTGAACCATCTTTGCTGACTGTAATTCCTACATGTAATTCGCCTCTTTGTGAATGAGAAGGTTGACAGTCCTTTTTTATGCTGGTTTTCTTGTTAAAGCATATTGATTTTCAAGAGGTATCATTAATTTGCACTTGTGGCAATTGAGTTATTCGAATGTGGCTGACAGGTGGAGAGTGATAGTGAACAAGAAAGCAATGAGGGTGCAGGAACATCTCATAAGACTCAAAAGCGTGCTCGAGGTAAAGTTCAGGCTGGCACATTTAAAGGACCCGATTTGCAATCCCCTACTCTAGCATCAAATAATGGTTGTTTGTCATTATTGAAGAAGAAACGCTCTGGAGGTGTGTGTTTCCTTTCTCTTGAGAACCTCTGAAGGAATTTAGTTATCATTTTAAGGCCACTAAATGGCATTCATTTTCTTATTATGTTATAGTTGATGGTGTTTTTCTGAAATTTTCTTTCAGGGACACGGCCTCGTGTTGTTGGGAAAAGGACACCACGGTTTCCTGTACCATATTCTTATGAAAATGCTAAAGGCCTGAACAGATCGTTAGATGCCAATGATGATGAAGTTGCTCATGAAATTGCTATAGCTTTAGCTGAAGCTTCAAAACGAGGCAGTTCTCCCCAGATTTTACATACACCTAGCCATCAAACTGACAGTGCGTTATCCACTCCCACCCAAAAAGCTGAAAAGAAGGTAGTAATTCAACTTCCACCAGAAGTTCCGAAGCTTTCCTCAATTGTATATTCTGAGTATTTACTTTTTTTTATATATCTAAACAGAAGAGTAGCCTGAAAATGGGCAATCTCAAGTTTCCTAGCAGTGAAATGGATGAGAATGAAGGAAGCATGGAAGCCGACACCGGAGAACTACACAGGTTGAGGGAAACTGGCCGAACAATCCAGAAGGGGAGCAGGGTCTCTGGGAAAAAGTCAGAAACTGACGTCACTAGTGATGCTAAATTTGTTGACAACAAGGAAGCATGTAGTGGTACAGAAGAAGGTTATAGGTTAGATGTAGTAAGTACAGAGCATGACATGGAGGTTGCTGATGAAAAAGTTTTAAACGCTTCATCCCTCGGTCTCAGAAAGAGGAGCAAAAAGGTTCTTTTTCAGAGAGGTTTGGCATTTTGATTTAAATGTCTTCGTTCAAAAGATGTTTTTGTTTAATCATATAATATCGTACATGACAATTGTTATGTACAAACTTCGTGCCAAAGTTAACTTTTATTTCTCTATATAGATGACAGTGCTACCTTTGAGGCTCTTCAAACTTTGGCTGATCTATCATTAATGATGCCAACAATAGAAAATGAAAATGGTAAGGAATAAAGGATACACATAACACATCACTACCCTTTTAGGTTCCATGTTCTGCACATTTACGCTTTGTTAGTCCTTGCCTTGCTCTCTGTTAGTGCAAGCTTTAATCTTATCTTCAGACTTCAAGGATATTGATACCTTCCTTGATTCTTAAAAATGATACCACACTTATTTTCCGGGTCAGTCTTGTGGAACACATTTCCCAGTGAGTGATAAAAAGTATTTTATTCATTTGTATGTTTCATTTTCTTCTTAAGTACCGATTATGTTTGGTAAATTTGCAATCTTTGTTTTGATTTAATTACTATACTGTAATTTCCCTTGTGAGGGTCCTATTTTGGATTATGGAGTTTGCTGAATTTAAAGTTATCTCTCCCCTAATAATATATAATTTAGTATTCGTAATAGTTTATATATTTAGAAACTGCAGTAAAAGTTTTATTGAGCTGCATAAACCGAATATGAATATGATAGAAATTAGAGATTAAAACAGAGCTGAGCTGACCGCAAGACTTATAAAATGGGATGGACGTAGTATTAAGTTATAGGCTCAAGCCCTCTAAGCAACCTTTGTGTGAAAAGAAGGGTATATCTTCTCCAGAGTGCTGCATGATATGGGAGCCTAGTGTCATAGTGTGCTTTCTACTTCTAGAGTAAACCACCTTTAATCATATATTGCAGTGTGCAACTCTGTATTTGTGTCATTAAAAGGATGACAGATGATGCACATCCAAAAGCTTGTTTTTGAAAACGTTGAGTGTGAAAGATGAATTGTTCCTAATTTTTTTAAGCCTCATGTTTCACGTATAATGGGGTGATTATAAATTGTGGCTTTTATTTATAGTCCTCTGATAATCTGAAAACTCATTTCTGAATATTATGATTTACTTTTGAGGTTCTTTGGTTTTTATTTGAAATTGTATCACTGTCATTTAACTTGTATGGTGCATTTGCGACAGTGTTCTTACCTCTTTTTACTTTTCTCTTTTTCCAGAGCTAATGATGCACATCAAAGATGAAAGTGGCCACATTGAAGAATCTGAAACCATGGAAGCTCTGCCTACGAACCGGCAAAAGAAGAAATACAGAACATCTGGAGTTAAAACTAAATGGACTCAGCCTACTTCAGAACTTGAGGTTGCATCTAGTGCAATGTCAAAGCATGTAAAAGGTTCAGTTGATGATAGCACTTTTTCTGAAAAAAAGCAGATGAGAAAAAATAAAAAAATATCAACATCTAAGGTAAGCTTCATAGCTAATACTCTCAGCTGTATCATTACTTTCTGTTGTAGAGTATGTAATTTTTTTAAGCATGTCCTTCAGGCACAGAAAGGTGAAGTTCATCCCAGTAATGATCTCTCTGATCCTCCAGTGTCTGATGTAATTCTGCTTTGTTTTTTTTTTTACCTCAGACTATTACTATATTTTGTAATATTTTTAAGGCTGATCGTAGAGTTTTTGAAAAGATGTGTAGCATGTGTAAGTGTGTAACTGTGTTAGCATTGTGGACCAGTTTGGATTTGTTTTCCATATTGAAACATCTCTGAGATATGTAGTAAGTTATTTATTTCGCTGGGTATTGTGAAATACAAAACTGGACGTTATTACAATAATACAATGAAAGTGGACGTTATTTACTTATTTTTGGGCCTGATGATAATAGAAATTCAGAAATCTAAAACGTGAAGTTTGGCTTCACTTGGAAACTTCAACAAGTGAATTGAGCTATATTTGATCAAGCCAGATCTCATTGAATTCATGTTTGGCTAAAATTGGTAGATGAACAAGACTGTACAAAATGTTGCTTATATATTATAATTGAATGTTTGTCTGTTGTATTATAGCTTGATGCAACAGATTCCCATTCCTATCCCTATTGGGTTGCCTTTTTCTCCTGTTGGAACACCAATTTGACATAATTCTCTTTTTACAGAAAAAGGATGCACTGAAGAAGCCAATCAGCAAGGGTAAAAGATCTTTGCAGCAGAGCTCTTCACCTAAAGTAATGAAGAATCAAGATCATCCCTCAAGTGCAGATCTAAGAATAGAGAGAAGCGATCCAGCTCAAATGGCTTCAGAAGTCCTTGTAGCAAACCAAGCCACATTGCCTGATAAAGTTACGAGTAGGCGTAAGATGGTGATTGAGAAACCACAAAAAGTAAGCGATTCGACTTTTCCTGATAGCATGTTGGATAATAACTGCGGCCCGCCCTTTGTTTCAGTCAATGCCAAAGTGGACAATGTTCAGGTATGATGCATCACTTTATCTTTTTTCTAGCTGTTCCATCTAAATTGGTACTTTATGTTCTAAATATAGTTTGGTTTATGTGCTGTTTATTTAACATTTGGTACTTTATGTTCTAAATGGTTTTGCAGAAAAAACTTTCTAATTGCCTAAGCAACCCACTTTTAATGCGATGGTGTACATGTGAGTGGTTCTACAGCCCAATTGATAATCCCTGGTTTGCTAAAAGGGAGTTTGTTGAATACTTGGACCATGTTGGGTTGGGACATGTTCCCAGGCTAACTCGTGTTGAGTGGGATGTGATAAGAAGGTATTTTCAAATCACTGCAGAAAAGTGAAATTACAACCAGTTATGTATAGTGGAATGTTATTTTAAGCTTTATTTAAATCATGTTGCAGTTCTCTCGGTAAACCGCGTCGATTTTCTAAACAATTTTTGAAGGAGGAAAAGGAGAAGCTCTATGATTACCGTGAGTTTGTTAGAACACATTACACTGATCTACGTGAGGGTACTAGGGAAGGATTACCTACTGATCTTGCAAGGCCATTATCTGTTGGACAACGTGTCATTGCCATCCACCCTAAAACAAGAGAAATTCATGATGGAAGTGTTCTTACAGTTGACCATTCTAGGTGTCGGGTTCAATTTGACCGTCCTGACCTTGGAGTTGAAATTGTCAAGGTGATAGATCAATTAATAATAGGTTGAAACATTAAATACTGGTTTAAATTGTGCTCTATGTTAGAGTTGACTCTATATGTGTGTACGTCGGGTTTGCATATGTGTATGCATAAGTATATGTAGGTTTTAGGAATATATATAGTTGATTAAGTAACAAACTACTAGGATAGATCCTAAAATTCAGGATCTTGATAACTACGAGCTTATCACTAATTAACAGCTTCTAATCTAATCTATTCAGCTAAGTATGTACACCAAACTAATCAGAATAAATAATGTAACATATAATGTAACATTTTCTACACTCGCCCTCAAGTTGGTTAATATATATCATACATTCCCAACTTGCTTATAAGTAGTTCGAACACAGGTTTAAATAACCCTTTGGTGAATCCAGATCAAGAGGATCCTGGTATTCAACTTCCATACGTACAACCTCACGTAGCCCTGCGGTGAATATTTTTACTTGCATTCGGACAGAAATTCCCACGGTTCGAGCCAACATTTGTTGGAATGTTTCGATATAATTTTCTAATTCACCGGTCTGTCGTAGTTTTGCCAAGTCACCTTCTGGGTTCGAGCTACTTGGTGGGCCAAAGCGTTTGATACACCGACTGTAGAAATCGGTCCAAGAAATTGGTGAGGTATTTGTATCCAATTGATCAGCCCATAACTGCGCGGTACCTATCATATGGAAGGTCGCCAGACTGACGCGAGCTTGTGCTGGCATGCGTTGCTGAATAAAGAAGCTCTCGCACCTTTTCAGCCATGACAGAGGATCGCCCTTCCCATCGAACTGTGGAAACTCAAGCTTCGAATATCTGGGAACGAAGGAGTCATCATGGTCATGGCGTGAAGAATCGACATCCCTTCTGCGGAAGAATCGGGGTGAACTGGAAGAAGTTTCCCCGTTCGCTTTTTGCACTGCTGCGGATAGAGCCTCCATCGCCGCCGGAAGGGTGGCTAGTTGCGCCATAGCGGTTTGCAAATCCGCCAATTGTTGTTCCAGAGTCAGTTGTCGTTGGTCCACGCTTTCAATCATTGTTTTCAACAATTCTGCCGATGTAGATTCTGTCCCCATCGTCCCGGAAGCTGATACCAAGTTGTTAAGAGCTTTAGTTAATGATCTCGTCCAAGGGCGTGAACGAGAAGAGCCGCAGGTAAACGATGGATTGTTTGAAGCTATTTTAATTGACTGGGAAGAGATAAACGAGACTAAAGGCTTAAGCGATAATTACTTTTCCCCGACCTAGTCAAGGGAACTCATAATCAACCAAAAGCTGTTTATTAAAATTACTGGGATCCCCTTAAATAGAAATTAAGGGTTTCCTAAAAACAATTAGGAAACTAGTTGCTAATTCAGACATAACTTCTAATAACGAAATAAGAATTAAAGAAGGACTAATTAAAATATTCCTAATATTAATATGACCCTCCTAACTTGCTTAATCTTTCCCTTAGCCACTTGGATTAATCATCTCTGCTCCACGTTGTCCCCTGCGTGCATATGTGCGACCAAAGAATTGATCGCTAACAGAAGATATCAGCTGTTTGATCTTTAGTGGCTACAAATGGTGTGCACACAATTCCAACTTCAATCTTCTCTTCTCCTCAATGAAATGTCTGTCCTCTTCAATGTGCTTAGTTCGATCATGTAGCACAGGATTATGAGCAATGCTAATGGTTGCTTTATTATCACATTATAACTTCATAGGCAGTTCAATCTCCATCGTCAGTTCTGTGATTACTCTCTGAATCCAGAGTAATTTACATATTCCATTAACCATAGATATGAATTCTGATTCTGCACTACTTCTAGCAACCACATTTTGTTTCTTTCTTCTCCAAGTTACTAGATTTCCCCATAGGTACAATATCCAGAAGTAGATCTCCTATCAGATATAGAGCCAACATAATCTGCATCAGTAAAGGCCTCAACCATCCTGCTATTTCCCTTTTTGAAAAATAATCCTTTTCCTGGGCAGCTCTTCAGGTATCTCAGAATCCTGTAAGTAGCATCAAGATGTTCTTGAAAAGGATGATGCGTAAACTGGCTCACCATACTAACTGCAAAAGCAATATCTGGCCTTGTATCTGCCAGATATATTAATCTTCCCACCAATCTTTGATATTGATGAATATCAACTGGAATTCCCTCCTTGATATCTCCCAGCTTCTGACTAGGGTCAATTGAAGTGTCTGCTGGTTTGCATGCACTCATTCCAGTTTCCTGCAGAAGATCTAAAATATATTTTCTTTGTGAGACAATAATTCCCTTTTTTGATCTAGCTATCTCCATTCCCAGAAAGCATTTTAGTTCTCCTAGGTCCTTGACCTCAAGTTCATGAGCAAGCTTCTCCTTTAAGGTTTTAATTTCTGTATGATAATTTCCTGTGAGGATAATATCATCCACATAAACAATTAATATTGCAATCTCCCCCTTGCCCGAAAACTTCATGAATAGTGTATGATCAGGATTGAACCCTTGCCTTTTCACAAACTTTGTGAACCTATCAAACCATGCCCTTGGAGACTGTTTAAGTCCATACAAGGCCTTCTCTAACTTGCATACCATGGAACCAAATCTGTTTTCAAATCCAGGTGGGGGTTTCATATACACTTCCTCTTCTAGTTTCCCATTTAAAAAGGCTTTCTTTACATCCAGTTGTTGAAGTGGTCAGTCTAAATTAGTAGCAAGCCAGCAAGGGATAAAAGTATTCTTACAGTGTTTAACTTTGCAACTGGTGCAAAGGTTTCTGTGTAGTCAATGCCATAGGTCTGTGTATATCCCTTATCCCCTTAGCTACTAATCTTGCCTTATATCTCTCAAGACTTCCATCTGCCTTAAACTTGAGTAAAAATCCACCTGCAACCAACAGTTGGTTTGTTTTTTGGGCAGCTCTACAAGCTTCCATGTTTGATTCTTTTCAAGAGCCTCCATCTCTTCCAGAACAGCTTTCTTCCACTCATGTTTAGATAGAGCTTCCTGAATGGTTGAGGGAATAGAAATAGAGGAAACACTAGAAGTAAAGGTAGCAAAAGATGAGGACAATTTAGAATAAGAAACATGGTTTGAGACAGAGTATTTAACACATGTTCTTCTTTCTTTTCTGAGAGCAATTGGGAGATCAAGGTTACTAGAAATATTACCTTTTTCACTCACTGTCATTGAGTCAGAATTATGAACAGTGCTAGGTGCTTGGATTTCCTCTATCCTTTGCTTTGGAACTCTTCTCTCATAAACTTTGCCAAAGAACTTACTTGTCTGTTGATCTTTTCCAATTGGTTCAAATGTATTTATTTCACTATTTGTTAATTCTTGATCAGTTTCAGATGTTCCTATAATTCTTAAAGGAATGGTCATCAAGATTAATATCAAGAAAATTAAGATTCTCATGAATATGTGAAACTCTCCCCTGAAGATGATAATAAAAAAAGTTTGTTCTTCCACAAAAAATGTATCCATTGTGATAAACATTTTTCTGGTGGTAGGATAAAAACATTTATACCTCTTTTGAGTGCAAGAAAACCCTAGAAAAACACATTTTGTTCCTCTAGGATCAAATTTACTTGCAGATTTATCAGGATTTTTGATAAACACTTAGCAACCAAAAATTTTTAAAGGAAGAGTACTAATCAGTCTGTTTGTGGGAAAGGAATGTTGGAGTGTGTTAATAGGACTTTTAAATCCTAAAATTTTTGATGGCATGCGATTAATTAAATAAGTAACATGTAACACAGCCTCCCCCACATATATTTTGGGATGTTTGTTGAAAACATGATTGCACGAGTGACTTCAAGTAAATGCTTATTTTTCCTTTCTGCAATTCCATTCTAAGCTGGTGTACTGATACACGAGCTTTGATGGATTATTCCTTTTTCAACAATAGAAGTGTTTAGGTTTTGAGAAAAATATTCACGACCATTATCACTTCTTACCATTTTAATTTTGGTATTGAATTGAGTTTGGACCATAGCATAAAAATCCCTAAACACTTTTTCAACTTCAGATTTTTCTTTGATTAAAAAGACCCATGTGACCCGTGTATGATCATCAATAATAGTTATAAACCATCTATTTCCCTTTAAAGTTGGTACACTAGATGGACCCCAAATATCACTATGTACCAAAGTAAAAGGACTAGTATGTTTATAACTATGGGGAATATAAGAGTTTTTATGATGTTTTGCAAGTGCACACATATCACAATGAAACAAATAAATATCTTTATTCAGGGTTTATATGAAGAGAAAAGGTTGGAAATGGAGGGTCATATGGTTAGTAGCTCCTGAATCAATGAGCCAGGTACTTTTAGATTTTCCAGAACAAAAAATGATGAAATGGTACCATTCTGGGCATAAGAACAAGAGGAAGATTCAAGTTTGGAATTTTTCTGAGTATTTGGAAGAGTAAGGAGTGTTGCTCTATATGTTCCTTTGTGAAAGAAGGTTGCTTGAAATTGACTTGTGGTTCTTGTTGAGTCTCAGCCACAGTTGTATGTAGAGCCTTTTCAAACTTCTTCTTCCCTGCTCCTGGTGGCTTCCCATGAATTTTCTAGGAAGTTTCCCTAGTGTGCCATAATTTTTTGCAGTGGTCACACTAGGGTTTTTTCTTTTCTTCATTTCTGGCCACCATTGCTGAAGAGTCTCCAGGTTCATCAGTCAGTCTATACTGGAGTATTGTACATGACTTTCTTCCTACTATCTTCCATCCTGATTTCAGAAAAGACTTCTCTGATTGAAGGCAGAGGGTTTTTTCCAAGTATTCTTCCCTTCACTTCATCCAGATCCCTATTTATTCTTGCTAGGAACATATAGACCCTATCATTCTCCTCTTTTTCCCTATGTCTTGCCAGATCCTTGGCACTTTCCCACTCTTCATCATCATAGCATTGATCCAATTTTTGCCATAGGGATACCATCTCATTGTAGTATGAGATGACATCTCTATTGCCTTGTTTAGACTGCCACAACTTGGTTTTGAGTTCAAAAATCTGAGAAGAGTTTTCAAGGTCTGGATATGTTTCCTTAATAGAGTCCCATACCTCTTTTGCAGTTTTCATAAACATATGAGGCTTGGCGATTGATGCATCCATTGAACTGAGAAGCCATGCTGTTACAAGAGAGTTTTCTGACCTCCAGACACTGTAGCCATCTTCACCATTTTTCTTCTCCTTGACCTCACCAGTTAGGTATCCCAGTTTGCCCTTGCCATCAATTGCTAATTTGACAGACTATGACAACTCTAGATAATTTCTTCCATTCAATCTATGTCCAGTGATGAGCATAGATGAATTAACCGTGGTCTGAAAGTTTGACATTGAGCTAATAAGGGAATTAGGGTTATTGGTGTGTGATTGAAAATATGAGTCAGAGTGTTCGAATTCCACCATTGTGGTGTGTAAATTCAAAGCTCTGATACCATGTAGGTTTTAGGAATAAAACTTCCTTGATTGATTATGCCAGTCGGCCAGAGTATATATACAGTTGAGACTGTTGAGTAAGTAACAAACTACTAGGATAAATCCTAAAATTTAGGATCTTGATAACTACGAGCTTATCACTAATTAACAGCTTCTAAGCTAATCTTATCGGCTAAGTGTGTACACCAAACTAATCAGAATAAATAATGTAACATATAATGTAACATTTTCTACAATATATATGCATGGCTGTTGCATATGTATGTATGTATGTATACTGCTATGTATGCTTTTTTAAACAATGCAGTGACACTTATTAGATATTTTCTTAATAATCAAGCTAAACTTAAATATGAGTATATGACTAGTCTTATATTCATCAGCCTAGTTGGGGCCTAGGGGTAATTGATCTAGCATTTCAAATACAATAGGGTTTTGTAGCTTTCATCATGAATGATGGCGGAGGTACCATTTCCTGAACAATCTTCACTAGGCAAGTTTTAAATTTTTTCTTAAAACAGGGGAAACAATGTATTCACGTATTTTAATGTAACAACATTCAGTGTATTTATTTTCATTTAGTGAATCTTCCGTTGTATCTGCACTTTCTTGACTTCAAACATTTCCTTTGACTCGTTAAATCATTTTTTAATATAGGCAAGGACTATACAACGAATAATCATCACAAATTCAATGGGCTAATCCTCTTAAAGGCCTACATAGATTCTACTACAACTTGGAATTCTATACACTTCTCTACTTTTACACTCATTCAAATTCTTCTTGATTTGGTAGGATATTGAAAGCATGCCTTTAAATCCCTATGACAACATGCCTACACAGCTCAGCAGGGACAAGCATGCTGCTGTGCATAAGTTATTTGAGAACTTCAATGAGAACATTCTTAATGAGCGAGCAAATGACAATATGAAATTAGTGTCAGGTGACAATCTAGAGAACGGCGATGTTTTCCATTGTTTGCCTTCATCAACCTGTGTGCAAAATAACTTATTATTGAAATCAGAGGTCAGTAGCATTTTATCTTCTTTAATTGCTATTGTTTTAATGAGACATTTGTTGCTTTTGACTGGTTTGTCTTAAGGGCCACTTGAGATGGTGAGTGGAGGGTTTGTGTAGGACTAAGACTATATTTTGATATACACATATGGGAATTTATGAAAACATAAATAATACCTTGTAACCTAATATATTTTGATAAACATGTTATTTGAATCAGACTTCATTCATTTTTCAAAATATTGCTTCATTATGATACAGAGTAAGCCTTCCATAGCCTTCCTCTCTAATACTCTCCATCCAAACTATCACTGCATCTAAGGGCTTGCGTTGGATGGAGGGGTTTGATGAGAAAGTTTTTGGAGGGCTTAGTGTATATTTGGATAAATGGATCACTTCTAAAACCGGGAAAATGTTAATCGAAGGTTGTACGATCACATATTACGTCAAATCTCTCAATTGTTATAAAATTAACATTATATATCCATATTCGAGATATATACGTAGCTCACCAAAACCATTCAGAAATCTCAAATTCAAACTGAACCCAAGGGAATAACCTTTTAGCCTCTCTCTGGTCACAAATTAAAAATGAGATTGGTTAAACGGTTAGACCTTGGATACCAGGCAGATACAGCAGATGACGATGGGAATGCTAAAATTAGGCCAAGTGACGCTGTTCTGCAAACCGCAATTTCTCAACCCGGTACAGTGGGGCAGAACCAAGCTAAAGAAGCCGATGTTCAAGCTCTTGCCAAGCTGACTCGTGCTCTCGACAAAAAGGTTCTGTATTAATTTGTTTTTGTTAAATTTTGTCAATCTCCTGCATAAAGAAGAGTTGCATTATGATTGTATTAATTTAATAAATAAAAATGAGTTCACAATGAGCTTTGTGTGTCCATTCAGGATGCTGTAGTTTCTGAGCTGAGGCGCATGAATGACGACATTTTGGAAAACCAAAGGAGTGGTGACTGCACACTCAATGACTCTGACCCTTTCCGAAAGCAATATGCTTCTATAATAGTTCAGTTAAATGAAGTAAATGACCAGGCATGTTACTATTACTCATTGTAGTAAATTCCCATCCAGGAGATAGGCCTCCATCTTTTGCGTATCGGCAGGCCTATCACTTTTATGCTTTGTTTGGATAGAGAGAAGTATGAATGAAGTAGAGTGGAAAGATAGTGCATGGATTTTGGGTGCAGTAGGAGAGAAATAGAGTAGAAAGAATAGTTGAGAGTTCATTTAATTTGACTGGTTTGAAAGGCGAAGAGAAAGAAAATCAATTTTCCTTAAAAAGATATATATCCCCTTTGTGTAGGCAAAACAAAAGACAAAGGTTAAAATGTACAATTGGTAGTGGTCCAACAAGGCAACAATTTGCCCTATTTGTCCTACAAGTCTCTTGTTGTGCAGAAATATGTTCTTGTTTCAGTGGGTCCCACACTCCCATCTCAATTTTCTTCCTCCCATTCCAAGCAATATAAGACCTCACTTTCTCCCCTACTTCCCTTTTCCTTTATTTCTATCTTCCACAAATCACCCAAAATAAACACAGCGTTAACAAGATTGGATGATGTTTTGCCACTGTGCACTGCAATAAGCTGTTGAGTTGCCTTGACAGGTTTCATCTGCTTTGGGTTGCTTGAGACAGAGGAACACGTACCAAGGGAATGCATCTCTTAGTTGCCAAGGGCAGTTGCTAATTCCGGTGATGCTGGTGCTGATACATTGAGCACGTTTGGTTATTGTACAAATAATCAAATCCACGAATCACGGTTTCATATCGATGAGATCATTGAGAGTTCAAGAGTAAAAGCCAGAACTATGGTCGATGCTGCTGTCCAGGTGTGTTTGGCATTATTATTATTATTATTATTATTATTATTATTAGGGAAAATGGAAACTAATAATCCAACCTTTTAGCGGTCTTCTTTTAATAGTCCGATCTTTGCATTATTCATGAATAATCCAACCTTTGCACCTCATCTTCATTCATTGGTTCCCCGACCGGTTGATGACCTGCTATTCCGAGTTATTTTTTTATCTTTGCAAACTATTATACCATAAATTCCACCTTTCACAAAGATAATATTTTGCAAAGATAAGAAAATAACTTGGAATAGCAGGTCATCAACCGGTCAGGGACCAGTGAATGAAGATGAGGGGCAAAGGTTGGATTATTCATGAATAACGAAAAGGTGGGACTATTAAAAGAAGACCGCTAAAAGGTTGGATTATTAGTTTCCATTTTCCCTTATTATTATTATTATTATTAGGGAAATTATCATTAACCTCCCTTGAGGTTTCATGTATTATCATTTAGGCCCCTGCACTATTGAAAATATGCACTTACCCCCTCCCTATTCTTTAATGAAAGTGTATTAACTCCTAATTACGTTTAGCAAGAGTATGAATTTAGTTTTATAAATTTACTCACTTGTAGATTTAATCTGATTATTAATAAATTTATCTGTATTAAGAATCTTTCCACCAGAATATACTTTTGTCGTGGGAACGCGTACTTTATGATGAAATAATCCTTATTATTGACAAATTTATTAGGTACATAACTATATCTACATGTGAGTAAGATTATAGGACTAGTAGCATACACAATCGAAAAGTACAAGCTTAAAACAATAAATCTCTATTACTTTTAAAAGTTTGAAAATATTTTGGGGAAAACCGTCAAATAGGTCCCTGTAGTATACCGAAAAAAATCAATTGAGTCTTTGTACTATTAAAACACCCAATTAACCCCTCCTACTATAAAAAAACATTCAATTCTTCTTCTTAACCGGTTCACTTCGAGTTTTGCCGGTAATCTTGGACGTGTATGCCCATGTGGTTTTTTTCTCTAACAGATAATAAACACCACGTAGTGTAGTCAAACTTAGATCTATCACCTTGTACTGTTCATCTTCCCCAATCTTTTTGACAAGCAACCATTTCTTCTTCTATCAGAACTCTAAATCCACGAAAGCACTAGACGGTTTACAAATATTGGAGTCCACTTAGGGTTCTGAGGAATCTGAGCCTCGCTGAACAAAACCATGGCTGCAAAAAACCTCTTCACTAAACATCCCCAATTAAGTTGGATCGGAAGACTAAATGGAGGAAGGATACTTTTTCATTGACATCCCTCCATTTTGATAGAAGAATAAGGGGCACGTTACAGTCGGGGAAGGAGAAGCTCGAATTTGAACAAGTGGACGAACCAGAGAAGCATCTTGGCGACGACATCCATGCGTTGAAGCGGTGAAGCAGAAGAGCAGCGGCGGGTAGGCATGGAACAACGACGACGAAGTGCAGCTGAGAGCGAAAGAGGGATAGAGTCAGCCGGTGAAGAAGAAAGTGAAAGGAGGAAGTGAACGGCGGGAGAGGAAGGGGAGGAAGGTGGGTACAGCCGTACAGAGCGGACCGCCGGTGAACTAGCTGGCCTAGACATGTACGGAAATGTTGGTGAAGTTGCTAAGGAGGCGGCACGAAGCGTATAGGAAAGAAAGAAAAAGAAATAAAGAAAAGAACTGGTAAGTGGTAAAGATTAAAGATCTCGAAGGGATAAACTAAAAATATTAAAAAATATTAAAAAAACCATCTCAGTAAGCTGTTAACCGGAAGACTTGTTGGTTATGGGCTAATAGGCTTAATTGAGTGTTTTTTTGTAAGTTTGAGGATTCAATTGATTGATTGTAGAGTAGAAGGACCTAATTGACTTTTTTGACGTAGTAGGACTTATTTGACAGTTTTCCCAAATATTTTGTAACGAGGGAAAGATACCAAATAATGAGCAGGGTTATTTTTTACCTAAAACAGATGTTGGTGAAGGACTTTTAGGAGACTATATTGTTACCTATTGGAAAATTGTATGAGAAATACTTACTTTGGTCAATTTTTTGTGAGTAATAAACTTTTGTCCTCGACTTTATAATTCCCGACATTTCATATTTTAAGTATTGTGAAATTGACATTTGTTATCCTTTTACTTTGATTTTGTCATCAAAAGTGGAGGTCTAAAAATGTTAACGACCGTGTTTGATAATAGTAGTTGTTGCTAGCTCATACCCGGTTGAATCAGCAGATTGACAATAACGGATTACATTAGCTTTTTAACTATCCGCTTTCATTAGTGGTTTGAAATAAAATGTTAGTAACTAAAAATTTGCAATTAGCTTTTCAGACGTAAAATGACCGTTAAAAAATTAATTTAAAAATTTATATATTTAAATTAGTTTTATTTCTTTTTATTTTTAATTTTAGATCGGGATCGAGACCAGACCGGTGAAAAAAAGGCCTCAGCCCTCACTTTATGGGATCGGGATTGGAGTCCATGTTTTGACCCTGTTCATTTTTTGTTTATTAAAATCATTGAGAACACTTTAAAATGGGCTATATTCCATTTAAAAGTAGAAATATAGGTAGTTAAAAAAATATTGGGAGCGAACCTAGACCAATTATTTAGCACTAACCAGTTTGGGTGTGGAACCCGTCCTAAACTATAATGTCTGTACTAATATTTTAATTTACATGTAAACATGTTCATATTTTGTCAAATATTTAAATCTACAAGTTGTTATTATTATACCTATAGTGATCTCATTTTCAGTGATAACAAAGAGTGTCTAAATTGGGAATTTTCTTGCATTCAATTTTTAATGGTTAAATTGAGTAGTAAACTTCACTTTTGAGTCGGTTTGGTTCATTTAAGTTCATTTGTTTCAATTTTTGTCAAATTTAGCATATTTTGATCATTTTCAATTGAGTAAATTTACTCACTTTACAAATTGAAATGCATAAAACGAACTACCTAGAGTGAGGTCAGTTTTGGTCATTTTTTTTATTTGGTTCAACATCCAATAGAAAGGTCTTTAATATAGACAAATTTATTAATTACCCGACCGGATTTGTGGTTGAATAGAATTACAATATTAAAAGCAGACTCAAAGAAAAATTATGAAATTATATCCATAATTTTCTCTAAATGTAGATTAAGAGTTATTTAACCATCATTAAAGGATATAGAGGGGGGGGGGGGAAGAGTATATTTTTGATAGTATATGGGTGTGATTGATAATGCATCAAACCTCGGGGGGGTCAATGATAAGTTCCCTTATTATTATTATTATTATTATTATTATTATTATTATTATCGTCGTCGTCGTCGTCGTCGTCGTCGTCGTCGTCGTCGTCGTCGCCGCCGCCGCCGCCGCCGTCGTCCCCCGCCGCCGTCGTCCCCGCCGCCGTCGTCCTCGTCCTCGTCCTCGTCCTCGTCCTCGTCCTCGTCCTCGTCCTCGTCCTCGTCCTCGTCCTCGTCCTCGTCCTCGTCCTCGTCCTCGTCCTCGTCCTCGTCCTCGTCCTCGTCGTCGTCGTCGTCGTCGTCGTCGTCGTCGTCGTCATCGTCATCATCATCGTCATCATCATCATCATCATCATCAAGTATTGTTTTATTTCATATACTTGATGATCAAAATACTATACAAGAAGCTATATTTAGAGTACCAGGGTTTCCTATACAAATGGGCTAAGCCCAATACTACTAGGGTTTCCACACTCCCCCTCAAGCTGGAGCATATAAATCATATGTATCAAACTTGTTACAAATATATTCCACTCTAGGACCTCTAAGAGACTTGGTTAAAATATCTGCAAGTTGTTCAGTTGTGTTCACATATTTTGTGATGATATGTCCACTCGTGATCTTCTCTCGGATGAAATGACAATCAACTTCAATATGTTTTGTCCTCTCATGATATACCGGATTTGATGCGATGTGCATTGCAGCTTGATTATCACACATGAGTTGAACCGGTTTTGTGTTCCCACATTTTAACTCTTGGAGAAGATGCTTCAACCATAAAAAATCACATGTAGCAAAAGCCATTGCACGATATTCTGCTTCAGCACTAGATCTGGCAACCACATCTTGTTTCTTACTTTTCCATGAAATTAAGTTTCCACCAATCAAGATGCAATATCCCGAAGTGGAACGTCTATCCATCGGACATCCGGCCCAGTCTGCATCACAATATCCCACAATATCATGGTGGCCTCGATCTTCAAAACAACAATCCTTGCCCTGGAGTTTTCTTGATGTATCTCAAAACTCGGATTGCTGCATCCCAGTGTCCAGTACATGGCTTATCAAGAAACTGACTAAGAACACTTACCGCAAATGAAATATCTAGTCTTGCGATGGTAAGATAATTCAATTTGCCGATGAGTTTTCTATATTTTTCCTTGTTGGGCAAAAGATCTCCCTGTTCTGATAAGAGTTTAACGTTCGGATCCATTGGTGTATCCACTGGCCTGCAATCTAGCAAACCTGTTTCCTCAAGAATATCCAAGGCATACTTTCTTTGTGAGAGAGCAATTCCATCTTGAGACTGTGCGACCTTAATTCCAAGGAAGTATCTCAACTTTCCCAAGTCTTATGTTTGAAATTTGCTAAAGAGATGTTGCTTGAGGAGCACAATTCCTTGATCATCGCTACCTGTAATGACAATGTCATCAACATACACAACAAGATAAATACATTTGTTGCCAGCAGAATGTCTGTTGAATATAGAATGATCGACATCGCTGCGAATCATGCCAAAGCTGCAGACAACGTCACTAAACCTCCCAAACCATGCACGTGGAGATTGCTTCAAGCCATATAATGAACGACGTAATCTGCACACCATACCAGACTCCCCCTGAGCAACAAATCCAGGTGGTTGCTCCATATAAACTTCCTCGTGCAGAACTCCGTGAAGGAATGCATTTTTAATATCCAATTGGAACAATGGCCAGCGGCTCATTGCTGTCATGGATAAAACCAAACGAACTGATGCAATCTTCACTATAGGAGAAAAAGTGTCAGTGTAATCCAAACCATATATTTGAGTATACCCTTTTGCCACAAGGCGTGCTTTAAAACGATCAATCTCCCCACCAGGCCTAACTTTAATTGTGTAAATCCACCGTCATCCCACCACTGATTTTCCAGTGGGAAGGGGGACTAAGTCCCACGTCCCACTAGAATGAAGTGCCTCCATCTCAGCCAACATGGTTTTATGCCACTCCGGGTGTGCCAATGCCTCATGTGTAGTTTTAGGAATGCATATATGAGACAGGTGGGAAATGAAAGCATAGTAAGGAGTAGAGAGACGGTGATAACTCAAAAAGTTATATATGGGATGTGGATTTAATGTGGAACGCGTACCTTTTCGGAGGGCAATGGGCAAATCATCCTAAGTGGTTTCAAGTGCTGGAGTAGGTGATGGTGGTGATGCAGGATCCGTCATAGGGGAATCAACGGGCGTGGCCACGATGGGCTCAATGGGAGGAGGTCGATGACGTTGATGGTATACCTGTAATGGACGGTTTGATATAGGAGGGAAGTTTGAGTGCTCATCAGATGGGGGGTTAGTGGGAGTCTCTTGATGGATTGGCCGGAGATATGAGGTGAAGTCCAAACATGATGGGGTATATGGATAGTAAAAGGACGACTCAATGAAAGTGACATTGGCTGAAATAAAATATTTCTTAAGTAATGGAGAATAACAACGATAACCCTTTTGGAGTCGCGAATATCCAAGAAAGATACATTTTATTGACCTAGCCGACATTTTAGCTAATCCAGATGTCGTATCATGGACAAAACACACACACCCAAACATATGAGGTGGTAATGGAAATAAATCACGAGCAGGAAACAAAATAGAATAGGGAATTCCATTATTAAGAACTGAGGAAGACATTCTATTTATTAAATGACACGCACTGAGCATAACATCTGCCCAATACTGAGGCGGTGTATGTGAATGTAATAATAGGGTACGAGCAGTATCAACCAGGTGGCGGTTCTTGCGTTCAGCAACCCCATTTTGTTGAGGCGTGTGAACACAAGATGATTGGTGAAGCATACCCCGTGATGTCATAAATTGATTAAAGGATACCCCAAAAAATTCTTTAGCATTGTCACTGCGTAAAATTTTGATAGAATGACCAAACTGAGTTTGAATTTCAGCACAAAAAGTTTGAAAAATATGAAACTGTTCAAAACGCTCATTCATTAAGAACAACCATGTGTAACCGGAAAAATCATCCACAAAAATAACAAAATAACGGAAACCTAAAGTAGAAGTGACTCGATACGGACCCTATACATCTGTATGAACTAAATCAAACGGTGATGTAGCCCGTTTATTGACTCGCCTTGGAAAGGATTTACGAGGTTGTTTTCCAAGGTGACATGACTCACAATCTAAAGATGAAAGATTTGAGAAACCTGGAACCATACGTTGAAACTTTGAGAGACTAGGATGACCCAGACGGTTGTGTAAGGTAATAGCAGGTTCAACTGAAACACAAGCGATTGGATCAAGAGGATGGAGGTGATACAGACCTTGAGATTCATGTCCGACGCCAATCGTTTTCCCCGTACAACGGTTCTGCACAATCACAGAATCAGCAGAAAATGTTACGTAACAATTAAGAGAACGTGTAATTTTACTGACAGAGACAAGGTTAAAAGGGGTGTTAGGGACATATAAGACTGAGTCTAATGGTAAGGATGAAAATAGAAGTGCTTGCCCAATACCCGAAGCCGAAGTTTGAAGGCCATTAGCAAGAGTAATCAAAGGAAGATGTCGTTGCTTGGTAATATGGGATAAAAGATGGGGATTACCAGAAATATGATCTGAGACACCTGAGTCAATTATTGTTATTGTTATTGTTATTGTTATTGTTATTGTTATTGTTATTGTTATTGTTATTGTTATTGTTATTGTTATTGTTATTGTTATTGTTATTGTTATTGTTATTGTTATTGTTATTGTTATTGTTATTGTTATTGTTATTGTTATTGTTATTGTTATTGTTATTGTTATTGTTATTGTTATTGTTATTGTTATTGTTATTGTTATTGTTATTGTTATTGTTATTGTTATTGTTATTGTTATTGTTATTCTTATTCTTATTCTTATTCTTATTCTTATTCTTATTCTTATTCTTATTCTTATTCTTATTCTTATTCTTATTCTTATTCTTATTCTTATTCTTATTATTATTATTATTATTATTATTATTATTATTATTATTATTATTATTATTATTATTAATTATTAATTACTACCACTACCACTTCCACTTCCACTTCCACTACCACTACCACTATTAGTATTATTACTCCATCCGTATTTTTAAGTTTGCTACACTTTTCTTTTTTGGATGTATTTAAAAGTTGCTACACTTTCCCTTTTTGGTAAGTTTTTCCTTTAAAAGATACTCAATTACCCTTACTTTTCCTACTTTTTATCTTCTCTTTCATACTTTTCCACCTTCTCTCCTACTTTTTATACACTATTCATTACCCCTACTATTTCACCCTTAAATGTTGTGCCCAACCCTATTGTAGCAAACAAAACAATACGGATGAAGTATTATTATTATTATTATTACTACTATTACTATTATTATTATTAATATTATTAATTCTGCTATACATATTATTTTAAAATTCTGCGATACTACATTATTATTATTACTCACAGGAGTTTCTTACTTAATCACTTAACGGGGTGGAGAACAGTACTGGGGATGTTGAATATGCTATTGATTATCTAAATGACCGAATTTCAACGGATGAATTAGGCTCGCTTACCGTAAGTACACCACTTTTGGTTTACCTAAGCTCGGTTTATAAGGAGGATTTTGGGGTGGGGTGGCTGGGTGGGTGAGAGGAGTCTTTGGAAAGCTTAGTCTATATCTTGATATGCATATTTTGATATACATATTTTATAATGATTTTATAATCAATTACTCCCTCCATGCCGCTAAGATTGTCCTATTTTTCCTTTTCGGTCTGTCCCGCTAAGATTGTCCCGTACCAAATTTAGTAAAATTTGTGTGGTTATAATCATTCTTACTTTATTACGTAGTACTCCCGTATTACTTTATTCGTTCGATATCAACCACACAAACTCACTTTTCTTAACATGTGTATCACCCCCTCTTGTACCATTGTTAGTGGGACGGAGAGAGTATCTTTTCTCGTTTTCATTAGTCAAAGCCCTCTCTAAAATTACCCCCATCCAAATAATGTTGAATGGACATTTCTGCTCTCTGGCGGAGCCAGGATAATTTCTTGAGGGAGGGAAGTCCAAATGGAAGCTAATGCGTAATATTACAAAAAGCACTCTGTATGTAGTCCACGTCGATTGATGAATTCTATTCTGTCAAATTCTGTAGATCACTGATTCTAATAAATTGAAGAACAATGTGAAGCATGGAAATGAGGCAGACATCCCCGCAGAACTTATTACCAAATGTGTTGCTACACTCCTTATGATTCAGGTAAACAAAAAGGGAAAATGGAAACTAATAATCCAACCTTTTAGCGGTCTTCTTTTAATAGTCCCACCTTTTCGTTATTCATGAATAATCTAACCTTTGCACCTCATCTTCATTCACTGGTCCCTGACCGGTTGATGACATGATATTCCAAGTTATTTTCTTATCTTTGCAAAATATTATCTTTGTGAAAAGTGGAATTTATGGTTTAATAGTTTGCAGAGATAAGAAAATAACTCGGAATAGCAGTTCATCAACCGGTCAGGGACCAATGAATGAAGATGAGGTGCAAAGGTTGGATTATTTATGAATAACGAAAAGGTCGGATTATTAAAAGTGGACCGCTAAAAGGTTGGGTTATTAGTTTCCATTTTCCCAAACAAAAAATCTCTGGTTGTGTAGTTTTGATTCAAACAAGACAGGGGATATTTTTGTTTTTAAAGGTTTTGTAATCTTTAATGATGTTGTCATATTCATAACTTGGTGTTTCTTTATTATAATAATGATAATTCTGCAGAAGTGTATAGAACGACAGTTTCCCCCGGCTGATGTGGCAAAAATACTGGATTCGGCTGTTTCAAGCTTGCAGCCTACCTCTTCTCACAATCTTCCACTCTTTGCTGAAATAGAGAACCGCATGGGGATAGTAAGGAACCAAATACTGGCCCGAATACCAACCTAGTCATATGCATGTGCTTCGTGCCCGTTTCATGAGAGCAAATGGGAGTTAACTGGTAGTGAGGGAGTGCCACAAGGGTTAGGTCTCGGGTTCGAATCCCGGCAACTGCGATGAGGGGTTACTATGCTAAAAAATGCATAGGGTTCCTGCAAGTACCGGGGACAGAGCCCCACTCTCTATCTGTCAGATTGTGATTATAGTCCAATTTACATCCTCCCATCGTGCCGTCCAGTCGGTGTTGGGGGGCCCTCAGGGATGGGGTGTCATCCTTTTTTTTTTATGAGAGCAAATGGGAGTTAACTGGTTCAATGAGTTGATTATAGAATGACTAATATTTAAAAGATGTGGAAAGAAATGTCATTTATCTTAGCTACGTTTATCTTAGTTTTAGCCTATTTATCCTATGCAAGTCAAATGATTTGGTATTTGGTTGAAGGGCGAGCTGATGAGCCAAAATCACGGGTCACCAAAAGCCGTTCTTTTCTTCTTATTGTATTCTGGTTTTATATACATGGTAATCTTGTAAATTTGCAATGGGTAGATATTACTGTAAATGAATTAATGAAATAGCCAAGTCATTTTGGTCTTCGTGTTCAGTCTATATGTAGTGGTGAATGGTGATATAACATCTTCTAAAGGAATTTACACAAGGACGGTTGAGAAAATTTATTTTTACTTTCTTTAATTTCGTACCCAAAAAGTAGGAACGACAATGAGTCCGCATGGATTGGGTAGTGCAAAACTATGACCTGCAAAATTTCTGTATTACATGGACTTTTCTTGCCTGACTGTTCATTAGATTTTACTCCATAACTTGACCCATATAACTATATAAGGCTAAGGCGGGTTCGCAAGTTCTTCTCAATTAGCTAGCGACCTAGCGTACATTATCTGAATATGTAGTTGTTATGATTCAAATTTATGTAAAAATTATATCAGAATTACAGTATAAACAAAATGCAAATTTATTAAAGCAAATTAACAATATGAAAATGAACCGTTCATGAGTATTAAGCGAACCAAACTTTCTACATTGGTTTGACATTTGGTTTTGGATAAAAGAGAAACGTTTGAATTGAACTCACTCCTAATTCATCAGTATAAATGTATAATATAGATGATTTTATTGTCATAAAACAACCTTATATTTTTTACTTTAATGTAGAGCACTTTATTCATTATAGTTTTTGACTTTCGGTGTGATTCAAACAAAGAAACGAGAAACTGTAATAGTTGGTCCGCCAAGACTTAATTTAGCAAATAGTCAACAACTCAACACTCGACACTAGTCTCAATTTTGGTGGAAAGTGGAAACACCTTTAATTCACCATGCCTTGGTCAAACATTAAAAAAATGTTCCTTTCGCCAAACACCTCGTGATCTAATGATATTATTTGTGATCTAGTGATCTTTCATAGAGAAAGAGGTCGCATGTTCAAGTCTCATCTCGATCAAGTATATTGGCATTATAAAAAAAAATAAGCGCACTTTAAAAAGTTGAACAATATGACTATTTGATCAATTTATGACCTATAATAAGAGATTTTTATATTTAAAAACTCTAAAAATGTTAAAATTCAAATAAATTAAATAGTGAAAATTTTAAGAATGTCAAAGTCAATATTTTTGCATTTCTTATTTATTTTTATATTTTACATCTATATACAAAGGGTTTTGCGGTTTTTTTTTACATTTTCTTTCTTTTTGAATTTTTAAAATTATTAATCTATTGTTTCATTTATTCTATTTTTATATTATTATAACATTACTTTTTAAATTTATGAGAATTTTTATTAAATTTATCATTTGCTCTTATTTATTTTTTAAAAATAATTTGTGTAGCAGAACTAACTTTCTAAATAGCTCAAGTGGTTTTATTTTTAAAGCAAGCTTACTTGCATAATACTTTTTTTAGTACAATGATATGAATTGAAAATAGTATAATACAGTGATTTACAGTCTATTTGACCCTTTTCTCATGTATTTCTATTGAATTTGAATTTCTGTATCCAAATCGGGAACACATTTGTATATTTCAGATTGTGGAAAAGATTTTGAGGGAATTTGACTTTGCACCCCACTTTTTAGGTGATATTGGACTTTGCACCCCACTTTTTAGGTGATATTGGACTTTGCACCCCATTTTCAAAGAACTTTGACTTTTCACCCCAATACATACTCCCTCTGTCCCTAAAAGAATTTCCATTTCGCTTATCGAGGGTCAACTTAAATCACTCTTAAACTCTTACTTTTTATATCAAAATTTTATAAAAGTGGAATTATTTTTTGCAGGCTTTGTAGCGGGTTTAATGTAGTTTCTGAATATGTAAATTTTATTTACTAAAAATAATCCGAGTTTTCATAGGGATCATTTAACTTTATCGTCGGTCAACCTTCGTAATCCGCAATTGGAACAACATTTAGGGACGGAGGGAGTACTATTTTGTGAAGAAAAATTTCTAAATGAGGTGCAAAGTCAAATGAATTTTAAGTTAAATGTGATGCAAAATCAAAGTTTTTTCATAATGGGATGCAAAGTTCAATATCAATCAAAAAGTGAAGTGCAAAGTCAAATTCCCAAAGATTTTTTCCAAAACAAACACACGAGGATAAGTGGATGATTCAGAAAAATATATTATTGAGAGTACAATAACCATATAAACTATGAAGGTATTATCTAATATCTAACCCCAAATGATCTAAATCGGACTCAATCCTACCGTAGAAAATCTTTTACATAGAAAAATAATGGATTTCCACATCTTTTATACGGAGTATTATTTTAATATTTTTACTTATTTATAATTGATCCAATCTTTAAAGCGATTCAGCCACATCCAAAAAAAAACGATACAGCCCATTTTTTTTAAAAAGGAGCCCATTTATTTTAAGACATGGGTTACACTTTAAACAAGTCTAAATAACCATGTTTTATACGAAGTATATATTTTGGCATTGTTCAAAAAAAAAGTACGGAGTATAATTTTGCGTAATTATCTTCAAAAAATCATTTAATTGACTTTCCGGTTAAATTTTAATATGAAATTTTGTGAACATAATATACACTTCATTGAAAATATACATACAAATTTCAGCAAAAAATACCACCGAGAACCACCTCAAAACGAGGTGGCCCAACGACACTCCTGGCCGGCCTGGCCGGATAGGAAGATTATTCTATGAAATAGACTCTTGAATTGTCGCTAGTCGTCTGTGCTAATTCCAATCACCGCTACTCCCAGGAAATATAGATATGCAACTATGCAAGAAGTTGTGAGTTTTTAGAGCTAACTAACCCGCGAGTGGTGGCTTCGAAATAGAAAATAAAATCATTGATCCTTTTGTGTTTTCAAGATATGCCTTCGAGAAAATTGCATATTGCATATTGTATACTATCATAATCAAAATTAGTTGAAACAAGTTATTATTCTTCTCTAGATGTACCCGTGCATTGCACATGTATTGCGTCTAGTAGAAGTCAATATCATTGATCCTTGTTTTCAAGAAATGCCTTCGAGATAAACCTTCGACAGTTGGAAATAATAGCCCACACAGGTTTTTAGTTGTGTGGCGTGGCATACAACTAGTAAATATATTCTTTAAACTCATGGTTGCACCGGAGCATAATTATTATTTTAAATGTCTATCAGTACACATTGGCTTCATAAAATGTCTACCTTGATGACATGTTCATTTTTATGAGGTACAATTCATTTTGTCATTAAAGATGCTCTAAGTGATCTAGTGAGACATTGTCATCTCATGCTCTAAAGATGCTCTAAGTGATCTACTGATCAAATTGGTTTGGAATTTCTGATCTAATTTGAATTTGTTTAAATAAATTCTGTTCAAATATGATCTGATAGATGTTTGTTTTATGTATATTTTACAATTATTTAAATCTGACATGATATATCTAAAACCGATTTAAGACTTAGGCTATGTTTGGTTGACATAAGTCTATAGCTTTTGGCTTTTGTACTATTTAAAAAGTCTCTAAAAGTTGTTAGTTGTTTGTTTGACACGCCAATTTTTAAGAGCTTTTCAAAAAATAAAAGCTCTTTTTTGAGATGCTACAGGTAGTAGCATCTGAGAAAAGTCTGTAACTTTTAGCTTTAATAAATCCTAACAGCTTGTATGCCAAACAGAACTAAATCAAACAGTCAGCTTTTTACCAAACAGCTACCACCTTTTACTTTTAAGATCTTTTCAGTCATTAAAAGCTAACAGTTACTAAAAAGCTCACAAAAAGATCTTTTCAGCTAATTGTACCAAACATAGCCTTAAAAACCGATTCAAAAAACCTCATAGATCGATTACATTATAGATAAGTTCATTACCCAAATGGATCAAATCATTGATTATATTTTATTATGATTAATTATTAATAGCACTAAATGTGTTCATGTTAACAAATAACAAGATTACAATAAGTTGAATTTGGTCAAATGGGAATGCAATTTAGGGAGACAAATGATAACCAATTTGGACGATTAGATTTGGGAATTTGTCGTTAAGCATAATTGTGCACTACCATAAATTAGAAATTGTGCGTCACCCCCCCCGTATTATAATTATTCATGCACAAAACTCCATCCAAGAACAAATTTTACAAATGAGTATGCAGGTGTCTCTTTCAAAATTTCTTAATAATTCAAAAATAATAATCATTTTTCATTTTTGGCAATTAAATTTGATCATAGAAGGGGTTTTACGCATAAATAAACATAATATAGGAGAGTTTGACACATTTAAAATCACAAAGGGCTAATGCGCCGAATTTATATTTCACGAGGCTGTTTGATGCATTAATTTAATGTGAAGTGTACATTAATTTAACCATATATGTGCACCTTCATGAACTATATGTACGTACATGGTTTCAGATCATTCTAATTTCTTTATGGTATGTTGGGAAATTTGGGGGGAAAGGGTGGAGAAAACTTTGAAGGTAAGTTGTTGTAGGGGGAATATGGGGAAGGTGAGGAAACTTTTCTTCTTATTTGGAAGTAGTAAATTTAGAGTCTTAGAAAGAATTATAATTAAAATCACTTCTGAGATACGGTGAATTCAAATAGTTGAACAGTTATTTAGTTTAAACTAAACTTAAACTATCATTTAATTAGTTATCCTTCAAAATCATCCATTTCGGAGGAATACGAATTGAGCTTTTGAGAGGTTTTGCACAGTCACAGAAAGCTTCCAAAATCATTCCTTCACTATTTCTAATCTCGCAAACACACCCTTATGAAGAAGTGTTATCATCGGAAGTTCGAAACTATAATTTTGACATAATAACAATTATTTATAATAACAATTAGTAATTTTTTAAAAAATAAAGGGACGACTTATTATATTAAGATCAAGTAAACATACAAGATGACATTAGACAGTTATGACAAATCCGATCACCAACCCTACAAATAGAAATACAATCAGTCATCTCATACAAAGCAACCCGATTTTTGTTTCACTGTGATGTCTCTTTGTCTGATATATACACATATACACATTTCTAAATTTGGATTTGTGTTTTAGGATTTAATACTCAAGAACCAAATTAAATTCTAAATAAACATTGGGAGATTTTTCTAAATATGAGTAAATAAAAATAATATTACAACAATAGAAGATTAAATTTTAAATTTCCATAATAGGACTAATTATTCCTATTCTACACTTTCCCTTGTCATTCTCAGGGCCGGTCCTGTCAATTTTTGGGCCTATGAGCGAGATAATATTTTGGGCTTATATTCAAGATAAATAATAAACTACATTTATTTAAAACAATAATTATAATAAAATTATCTAATAAAGTTCATTAAATTATAATGAAACTCATTTTATTATTATTATTATTTAAATTACATATTTTGTGAAAAGTAGCAACACAGATATCACATAAAAAGAAAAACATTACTTAAAAATCTTTCTCGCAGAACATTGTGAAGCAAAATCATCAATAATTGCTTCATAATCAACTTTTTCAAATATCTGATGCTCAATGCTTAAAATTGCTAACTCGTTGAGCCTTTCTTGAGAAATAGTCGATTGTAGATAATTCATCAGAATCTTCAACTTTGAAAAACACATTACTTAAAAACGTTTCTCACGGATTTTCAAGATTCAATTTCTTAACAAAAATACAATTTTCCATTGACCCCTTCTAACTTAACTCTGTATTTTCTAATCTTCTTCAGTTTCTCTCTTTATCCCGACCTAATTCACCCATTTTATTATGAATAATTTATTGATCACGAATGGATTGTTTGAAGCCTTGAAAAAAGAAGTTTTTTGGTCACTGACCACCGTCTGGACTCCTCGATTGATTGACTTTAAATCTTAACAAGCCACCGAGCCACTCACTGCTTTGTAGCGTTTTTTACTCTTGTTGATATTGGAATTTGTTAACAACAAATCAATTTGGATGGACTTTACGAATCGGGAGTTTTGGATTTGGGAGGCTTAACGTAACTTGATAATTTTGTAATTAAAAGGATTATAAAACCTAGAGATCTGAAGAGAATTAGGAGAGGCGTGCCACTTTACATTTATTTTAAAAATTAAACTTTGAGCCAATTAATTGAGCTTAAAAATTAAAAAAAGAATTCTACTCACACTACGTACAAAGAAATAATTTTGGGCCTATTCCCCCCCCCCCCCTATTTTCTCGGGCCTAGGGCGGTCGCCCCTGTTGCACCCCTTAGGGCCGCCCCTGGTCATTCTTAATAATTTTTTTAAAATAATATTAATAAAACATAAAAAATTAAAATAAAAAACGAAAAAATAAAAAAATATATAAATGCCTCAACCACCACCTCAGTCACCTTCCACCACTGCCACATCCGGTTTCCGAAAAAAATGGCAAGTTAGAGAAATTGTCATCATGATGACAATTTTGAAAAAAAAAACTAAATATTTTCAAAAGAGTATAGTTGTCATCTTCATGACAATTTCATATCAATGCGGCATTTTTTATATAAGATGGCATTTTTTCCAACGATCGGAGCAGGTGGTGTTGGAAGGTGGAGTATGCGGTGGCAATGATCCACATATTTTTAAATATTTTTCAGATATTTTATTTTATTTTGTAAGACTTTTTTAAGTTTTTTAAAATATTTATTATTATCATCATTATTATTTTATTTTATTATTTTATTTTATTTTATCTTTTCCTATTTTTATTATTAATTTATAATATTTATTATTTTTTAAATCTTTATTATAATAAAATCATGATTTTCTTATTAATAAAATAAATCTATTAGAACTTATAGGAAGAGGTAGAATGGGAAGAAAACATACATATTACTTCCATTATGGGAACACAAATAGTATGGATTCTATTCACAACCCGATATCACTAACTACAGTCTTCAAATTAAATATTAATAAATGAATTTAATTTAAATAACTAGTGTACCTTTATAATAATGGTGAATTGTGTATGTGGAATCATGATAGTTTTTTGCCAAGTTCTAGTGTAGGGAATAGGGTGAGACAAATTAAATAAGTGCACAAATATTAAGCGAGGAAAAATCCTTTGGCTAAAAAAGGATTAAAAACCTCGCCCTCCCTTGGAGAATTTGTTGAAACAACTTCATTAAAGCCTTTGAATGGTTATCAGAGAAACTCTCCTAGTCTACCCTTGAGCCACTCCAACTCTATCCTCTCTAGGAAGAGTTATGCTTCTCTACCTTGCGAGTAGAGAGACTCTCAGCTTTACAACAAAGCTTCTCACAACACACGTACCAACCCCGGAGATGCAAACAATTGGTCAATCCTCAAAACCCTTTTACAAAAAGAAGAGGGGAAAAATAAACTATATCTAGCTAGAACTCGATATGAAATGTTTCATGTGCCTTTAAACTTCAGTAGTTCTTCAGTGAATACATATCTCTATTTTTTTATCTTGGTCAAGCACACCTCTTCTTCCTTTTGATCTCGATATATATAGGCTGCTCAAAGTAGATCCGTTGAGGCTTTCCTTTCTTATATGAAGAGATCACATCTCTTTATCTTTAATGTGGTGATCCTTGCTCAAAATATACATACTAAAAGATAGGCAGTCATACCAAGAATAGGTGTTTATGTATTAATTGATGCCTGCACACACGAAAGGAAATTAGGAGCAAATCATGCATTCAAACTTAGAGCATCTTCAATGCTAAAACGTTAACGGTGCATATGTGGCATGAGAAAGAACCAATTAAAAAACAATAAGTAGAATATCTCACTCCTTATTTGAAAGATCTTACATCATTTTGGTAAATTTTTTTCACAATGTCAAACACAATGTCTAGATATAGACATTGTAGTTGACATTGCAGACAAAAACATACCAAAAACACATAAGATCGTGGAAAGAAGTAGAGAGAAATGTCATAAAATCAATATTTTGTGTGCATCTCTCTCATGCCACATGTGCACCGTGCACATTATAACATTGGAGATGCTCTTACGTATAATTAAGTAATTAATCAGTCAAAAAGTAAATCATGCAATCATGTACTTAAAATAATTTACCACAATTTACCAAGCATTCATGGGAGATTCTTGCTTAAAATAATGGTCTTAATGAACCAAATAGCATATCCAAAAGGTGATCACATATAGACACTTTATTAACTAAATAATGCATTCACTTTTGGAAGGCACATTAATTAATACGGTGTAGTAAGATAAACACGTTTTGCACATAGTGTACGTTTGGACCTAAGGACAGTTATGTCCTTCGTTCCAGCTGCAAGGTTAGTCATCAACAAAACATTGTTTTTTTTATTCCAGGGGGCGTCTAAGAAAGGGAGCCTGGAGTAATCTTGTTTGAAACTCAAGTCATTGAGTTTCGAACTCGAAACCTCCCGTAAGGGAGAGTGAGTCGGCAACCAGCTGGGCTGAATCACTTCCTCGTGATCAACAAAACAATATATTCAACATAATACAACTTGTTACAATACAATTTTAAATAGCCTTCATCTCCACCATGGAGTAGCTCATAAAGAAGTGATAATAATGGCGAATTCTTCAATTAATCATTTTAGCCTGACACCTATATGAGTCTTATGACTATAAGGGTCAATCAACAAAGAAAACGGTTAGCAATATTCACAATGTCTTCAAGAGATCTGCTTTTAAGTGTTGATTTTGGTTGCTACCGTTTTAATTTTTCAAAATCTTCTATTATACAAAGAAGAAAAAATGAACAGTGTTCCCGTCCAAACTTATGGGTCAAAAATGGGTCGAGTAGGTTTTAGATGAGTCCGAAACGGGTCTATAGAGCATTGCTTGCTGATCTGATCTCTTTGGTCAACCATTGTTGGCTGATGTGACATTTTCGTGGCTCAATAAAGACCAAATACGTAGATTACTGCTGACGCCTACCGAACGAGCATGTCCTTTTGGAGAGATATCATTTAATTTTGCTTTATGATGAATCAAAGCTGCAAGGTGCATATATTACAAATCTTTTGTCTTGCGAATAATACGTATATCTAGGAATATCATCTTTATGAACTGTCCAGTTGCGGGTATCAAGGAATATCTACTGCAATGAGATCTTTAGTACAAATTTATTGAGCATGAGGTGCTGTCAATTCAAATGTCATCTCATTAAAGTTTAAAAGCCCGAGCATCATATTGTTGTCCATTGGATAATTTAAAAGAAGTATGCAAATCTGTTCTAAAATAGTAGTATATATACATCCTGCTCGATCAGTTGAGTTTCCAGAGCCAAGTGAGCAAGTGAGTCCCAGTGGGTTTTGGATGATGTATGTAGCATTCATAGCTTTGTATGTAGCATTCATAGCTTTTACATGCAGACTAGATTTTATGATGGGAAACACACCAAGTTGTTTTGCACAGTGAAAAGATATATAATGTGGTTTTGGTATAGTTTATCAAAGATAAATAAAAACCAAAAGTGGCAGGAATGTTAGAGTTCTATGGGCTTTGAAGTTTGACCACATTTTAGTAGAGGGGAATACTACAAGTTATTTTTCCTGATAGAGATATATCATGTGCTTAAAGCTCTTAAACAAAAGTATGCAAATAGAATTTTGTGTGGTTTTTGATAGGGTTTACAAGTGGCTATCAATGAAGGAGTTCATGAATCAGTTCAAGGATGGGTGCTTACTAAATACTAAGGTGAGAACCACTATTGCATCGTTTATTTTTGAAAACATGTTTCTACCAAGCCAAAAACTAATTTATAATGGATCATTCCATGCTTTGATAACTTTGACAGAGCTGGGGAGACAACACAAGTGTTTTTCAAGGCTGAACAGGTATATCATTGGATTGTTGAAAAACTTTTCTAAAATAACAAGGCAATTTTTGGTGCAGGTTTTGTATTCGCCAAAAAATCCAGTAAAAGCTATGAATGCTACATACAACATCCAAAACAGAGGGTTTAATTGAAACTGAATTTTTAAAAACTAATTCCTTAAGTTTAGACATTACTTCATAAAGTGTAATAAGTGCGTAGTATATATGTTTAGACAAACAGTTTAGAACACAGTTCAGAAAAAAGTTATTTAGAAAAATAACTTTACTTCTTTTTTCACAACAATCAGTAAAAATGTGTTATAAATGACTTTCTCCCTGCAAAAAAATGTGTTCGGAAAAACAATTCAGAACTTCTTAAAATACAGATGGATAGTACTTCTGATTACCTGATCGTCTCTCTGTGCACTTAGAGGACTAGAGGACCCTGCATTCCTATTCTAAGCTTATAATCCACTACTACACCACTCATGAATATTACATACATGAGCACCTTAAGAAGGCCCCTGAAAACCTAAGGTATACATTTTTAAAGCAATTCTAACAAAAATTCTATTTGAATCCACACTCGGCCCTGTATCATAAAACGAATAACAAATAAGTATGACAATATGACATGAATAATACACACTTCTAAACATTCATTGTAATTCACAAGGAGGGCAGAATCATGCTACAATCAAGATGCTGCAATTGGGTTTGAACAAGTAAAAATTAAAAGAACATGAGGTGTATGTTGTCCCAAATTTCTTAGCACTTGATGAATGATAACTTCCAACAGAAAACAACAAGCCATCACCTCCTGGATGGCATAAACTTTGATTTTGTAAATAAGATTACACGACATGGAAATATTTTTGTTAGCCTTGATAAAGAACACCTGGTATTTGATATTTTACTAACCAGGGCTGTCAGGTCAACCCGACTAAGTCTAATGCAAATCATAAATAAATATAAATAATTTATGTGTTTTTGTGTGTTACCAAAAACTAAAAGAGAAATAAACATCATAAACTAGAACTTCATTACAATGAACATCATAGCGATGAACAGAATATGATAAATAATCATTTTGTAAAATACAAATATATACCACGTAATAGATTTAGTAAAATATAAGACAACGTCCCTATTTTATATGAGTATTATAGATTAAATTATCATAAAAAGGGAAAACTGTCAAATAAGTCCTCGTACTATTGTCAAAAAGTCAATTAGGTCCTCGTACTTTTTAGTGAATCAATTAAGTACACGAAGTTGTAAAAATTAATCAAATAGGCCTTCCAGCCGGTTGAGATCCGGTCAACCGGTAATTGCACACACGTGGCAATCCACATGATATTTTTATTTTCCTTTTCTCTTATCTTTTTCTTTCTTCCTTGCTGAGCATATCTTCTTCTCCATGTTCTTCGTTCTTCCCCTAACCCCTACCTGCGCATGTCTTTCTTTATTTCCTGAAAATTATTTCCTTCCACAAAATTAAAGCATCAACCTCTGTAACCCAAACTCTCTCAACCGCCGGCGCCGTCCGGCTGGCGCTCAAAACTTCCCCAACCGCCGACGCGCGCCCAAAACTCTCCCAACTATAGTGTGACCCTTAGCTCATCGCCCACCTCCTCTTTAATCTGACACCGGTGGCCTACATCCACAGCATATCCAGCCGTTGTCTCACTTCTACCGTCACCCACAAGTCCACAACATCCCAACGTAACGCTGTCTCCCACCTCCGGTCGCCCACAACATCTCAACGTAACCACCGTCTCCCACCTCCGGTCACCCGCAACTATCCCTCATGCTGTCGCGTGCTTCCCATCTACCATATGTGCTTCCTCTCGGCAACACCTTCTCCAACGGTCGTTGCTCGCCGCCCATCCAAAACAAACCGGGAAGTAGTGAAGAAAGAAAAAGAAAATGCAAAACAGAGAATATAGATGGGGCAAGGCAGAAAACCAGGCAAGAAAGAAAATGAATGGGAAGAAGACAGAAAGAAAGAGAATTGAGAAAGAAATTAAAGAAAAGGAAATGGTGGACGGCTCGATGCAAACGCAGGAGGAAGAAACCATCTGGGGAAGAAGAAAGAAAGAAAAAGAAAAGGAGGATAAAAAAAGGAAAACTGAAAAATATTGTCACGTCAGCATTAACCGGAAATGTTTACGCTCAACCGGCTAAATAGCGAAATTGATCATTTTTTAATACTTAGTGGACTTGATTGATTCACTAAAAAGTACGAGGACTCAATTGACTTTTTGACAATAGTACGAGGACCTATTTGACAGTTTTCCCTATAAATTATCATTTTGTAAAATACAAACATATACTACAGACAACAACCCTACCATAGCTTGTGTTTTTTTCAGGAAAAAAATTCTAATTTACGTATTATTGACATATTTTAGTACACCAGAGTAACCTGTTCTCCCAACATGGCAAGTATCAAATAACTAAAGATAGATTTCATATCACATGAAAAATCATTTTCTGAACAAAAAAAAAACCAAGGTCATAATGTTGAAATTGAGAATTTAAGAATATACCCAAAATGAGTTCAGAGTATACCCGTTGTTGGTCGGTAAGGTGGACAGACCGCTCAAATACGCTGGCCGACTGGCCGTATAGAGCGCACATCTACGCCTCCGCCGGAAGATCCGGTTCATTCACCGTGAAGCGGCGAATCAGATTATTTCGAGGGAAATGCTGGAAATCAGAAGAGTTCCGTGTTGAAAGGAAAAAGAGAATCGAATTAACGGTGTGAAACAAATTTTAAGTATTTACTTAAAATTGATCGCAAATAATAATATGTGAGAATATCGGGTACAATCTCTAAATATGAATCCTCTGATTCTTCACTTGCAATTTGATATGAATATAATTAAAGAATTTAATTTAAAATTAAATCTCTAATTCTTCAAAAACTCAAACGTTCTTCGATTCTTCGAATCTTCGTTCTTGAGATCTTTGAATCTTCGAACTTCGTTCTTCAGATCTTCAAATCTTCTTGAATGCAAAATTCAATATTGAAGGGCCTCCGGTTTCAAGTAGCTTGATCTTCAACAAAAAGGGCCGTTATGTGGCTTGATCTTCTGTTAAAGGGCTTCCCGGGATATATGGCTTGATCTTCAATTGAATATTGATTCAATCTTCATATGAATATCTTCAAATCTTCAAAGATTCGTTCTTCATATCTTCGAATCTTCAAAACTTCGTTCTTCAGATCTTCGAATCTTCAAGCTTCGTTCTTCAGATCTTCGAACGTTCTTCAACTTTTGGCTTTGTTTGATCAAGAATCGATGAAATCACAAAGGATTATTCATATATTCTTGACAAAAACGTGGCTTGATCTCTTCCTCTTCTTCGGAATCCTTCAGAGCCTTTCGGGAGTTCTTCAGAGCTTTGCTGCAGCGTTTCTTCGTCTGGAAGTTCTCCTCCTTTTCTCTCAAATGAGACCCCTATTTATAGGTGTGGAGGAGGTGAAAATATGGCCTAGCGTTGCTGAAATTCGTCCATACCTCATGGGCCATAATTAAAATGGACTTTGGGCTCTATTTGCTTGCATTTTAATAGCTAGAAAAATCAGCACTTGTGTAACGTATCTGGACAGCTTTCTTAACAAGGTTCGGAGCTATTTCTCATGCATATGGACATATTTTTTAACCAGATTCGTCTTCTTTATCAATCGGATCATGCTTCTTATGTATTGAGCCAATATTTGATGACGGGCTCAAAATAGAGAAATTAAAAGGACTGGACCATTCTTTTAGGGAATTAATTTATAATTAAATTAATTGGATATTTTAAATAACCCAGATTAATTTAATTATTAAATTTTATCCGAATGGACCCATATTATTTTTTATAGAGCCCAACAACCACTACGAGCAGTCCATTCGAATTTGACGATGGCCCAATATCACTTGAAAGAGGCCCAATAAGATACATAATAGCCCGGTAGCATTTAAATTAGTTTAATAATATTTTGGACTATCATAGAATATTAAGTCCAAAATATTACTCCCTCCGTCTCCTTAAGTTTGTCCCGTTTTACCTTTTTCGTCCGTCCCACTAAGTTTGTCCCATACCATATTTGGTAACATTTGAGTGGTTAGAATTCATTCTTACTTTATTTACACTTTATCAATTCAATACCAACCACACAATTCCACTTTTTCTTAAAAACCACACCACACCCCTCCGTCCCAAACTTAGGGGGACGGAGGGAGTAAATAATTTTCGATATCCACAAACGGATGACTCTCCTTTGTAGATACAAAGAGCGGTGGATCAAGTTGAAGAAGAGCGCCGATTTTGGTAAGCTCTTTGGTGGGGAAGTATGGATGGTGAATGTAGTTCGAACGGTGGAAAATTGGTGTTAGGCGGATTTAGGGTGAACGAAGAGAGACAGAGAGCATCGATGATATGTACGGATGAAGGGGGCGGCGGTGGGGCTTTTTATATGGAGTATTAGGGTTTCGTATTTATATTAATTAGGGAGGTAGATACGTAGTATACTGTAATAAATACGGAGTATGTATATGGACCGGTGGGGCTTATAATAAGGATTTTCTTATAGTAATTAATTAAGGCTATGTTAGCAAACACAACTAAAAAAGCACTTTCCAGCTTTTGGCTTAAAAAAGCTAAAAAAGATATTTTCAAATGACAACTTCTACTTAAATGAATTACTTAAAAGTTAAAAGCTAGAATCTGCTTTTTACTTTTTCTATTACACAAAAAGCACTTATTTTACCAAACACCACCAACTTTTACATTTCAAAATCACTTTTTTTCTCAAACACTATCAACTTTTACTATTAATCACTTTTTTACCAAATCATTTAAAAAAGTTAAAAGCACTTCTCAGTTGGGTTTGCAAACAGAGCCTAAGGAAGTCTTATATGGAGTAATTAATACGTACGGTTAATTGGGTTTTGGTTTGTAGATTATAATTTACTCCGTATTAGGGCATCCCCATCCATGAGATTATTTGAAAATCAATTGGATGATGGGTAAGATTATTTTAAAAATTATCATTGTGAGTGAGTGATTATTTAATGAAATTATTGAAAAAGAAAATTCGGTATCAAGATTCCAATCCCGGATTATTTCAAATTGTAGTTAAATTACATTTAATGCATGTCCGGAAAAAACTAATTATTTGAGTATTATTGTTGTTGTTTTTTTTATCATCAAAACATGCCTCTATTCATATCAAAAGATTCATCAGGATCATTACATCAAGCAAAGGGAAAATAAAACAGACACCAACCGAAACTCCAACAACTACGACTGTAACCCTATGGTGAGACTTTGAGACGGTCACCCCTGAGAGAGCAACACGAATCGCTAACCATTTAGTGGGCTTGACACAGCCAAAACTATTCTCATAGATCCAACCATACTTAATGATATAAAGAGAGACAAAAAACTCAAACAAACTGTCAAACCCAACAACAAAAATGGACGCAAGAAAACACATAACAAACAGATAAAAACTACAAGAAAAACGTTCACGAACTCTAGCACCTCGTGCATCCTATGGTGGTGGTTCAGGAGGAGGTCGTACCACTGGTACCATGCTAATTGATCCTCCATGACCTTTGGCTGCCAAAGACCATGCATCAATCATCCGTCCCTGCATAACCAAACTCATCTCTGCTCCGTGCGACCAGAGTAAGCGGACAGGCGGCGTTGATCTTCTCCAACGACGACAGCAACGCCGCATCCTCGAACCTTGACCACAGCGCCGATCTCCTCGAGCCATGACAACAAATCTGCCCTCCTCCACCTATCTCCGCCCTCCGCGTCTGATCTGGACTCCAGTCGAGCACCAGCGACCAAGGGATAACAAAGCCGATCTTCGATAAAGTCGAAATCGGAAAAAGGCTCCAGCGGCCGACATAGTCAAAGCCCTAAAGAGAAAAACTCGTGATCGCTCTACCTTAGCCAAAAGCAGACCACTGCTCCGCGGCCAGATATGCGAACAAGAACAGCCGAACTTCGATCAATATGATCGAATTCGGAAAAAAAAGCCTAGAGGCGGCTGCCCTGGGAGGCTAGGAGAAACGGAAGCAAACCAAAGTTGAGTTAGTTTTACTTTTTTATTTGAGTATTATTGTTGATGAATAGTTTTAAGCTTTCAGATTATTTCAAATTTATTAAATACATGTGATGTTGCAATGATGTGTAATGAAAAAATCATTTATTTAGAGAGCATGAATGGAGATGCTCTTAGTTATGGTTTTGTAATATCCAAATCGACTGTATTGCTGATTCTGCTGAAATTTATAAAGTCGAGGCTGAAATGGTTGGATTGACTTATTCGGTTAATTTATGAAAAACATTATATTTAAAATTTAAAATATAATAATTTGTTACTAAAAAAGAAAAAACGACTTGAATGATCATATATAGTAACTTCTGTCATTACAGCCAGAAAAATAACTTCAACCTTGTTTTTTTGTTTTTATTATTACACAGTTCCACATGCAAAATCAAAATCTACGTTGACTGATAAACCTGATAAGCCAAAAACCTGGGTCAACAAACGGGCTATTAATGTGTACATATTTTACAAGGTTTAAAACCGTCTGACTTTTAAAAAGAATAAATCATCAATTTTTGGCAAATTATTAGATTAGTTAAATTCATAGATTTGTAAATTTATTGCATTTGTAATAATTAATTAGCTACTTTATGAATATTATATTCAAATAATGTCACTAAGAACCTATTTATTAATAATTACATTTTTGGACATAAAATGTTGTTCAAAATGTTGAAAAAATCAATGGCTCCAACAACAACAAAAACGTGTAACATTTTCGGCGATAATACAAATCAATTATATTACTAATGCGTTTTACAAGGAAGCGTTATGAAAAGTGTAGGTCGTGAAAGCCTTACTACAATATCTATTTTTTCCTTTTTATTCCAAAACACACTTCTTACTAATATATTATAGGGAAAATGGAAACTAATAATCCAACCTTTTAGCGGTCTTCTTTCAATAATCCCACCTTTTGATTATTCATGAATAATCCAACCTTTGCAACTCATCTTCATTCATTGGTCTCTGGTCGGTTAATGACCTACTATATCAAGTTATTTTCTTATCTTTGCAAAATATTATCTTTGTGAAAGATGAGATTTATGGTATAATGATTTGCAAGGGAAATTATCATTGACCCCCTTGAGGTTTGATGCATTATCAACCACACCCCTATACTTTCAAAAATATACTCTTACCCCCCTCTCTATCCGTTAATGATGCTTAAATAACTCTTAATCTACATTTAGAGAAAATTATGAATATAATTTCATAATTTTTCTTTGTGTCTAGTTTTAATACTGTAATTCTAATCTATCACAAATTTGGTCGGGTAATTAATATATTTGTCCATATTAAAGACCTTTCTATCGGAAGTCAACCAAATGAAAAATGACCAAAACTGACCTCACTCTAGGTAGTTCGTTTTATGCTTTCGAATTTGTAAAGTTAGTAAATTTACACAATTGAAAATGATCAAAATATGCTAAATTTGACAAAAATTGAAACAAATCAACTTAAATGAACCAAACCGACTCAAAAGTGAAGTTTACTACTTGATTTTACCATTAGAAATTGAATGCAAGAAAATTCCCAATTTGCACTTTAGATACTCTTTATTATTACTGGAAATGAGTCCATTTTAAAATGATCTCAATGGTTCTAGTAAAAAATGAACGGGGTCGAAACATGGGCTCTAATCACAGTCCCAAAAGTGAGGCCTAAGGCCTCTTTTTCACCGGTATGGTCTCGATCCCGGCCTAAAATCTTAATTCAAAAATCGACCATTCCCGATATCGGGCCTTGTCCTCCCCTAATATGAATCTCAAAAGTAAGTATTTCTCATACAAATTTCCAATAGGTAACAATATTGTCTCCTAAAAGTCCTTCACCAACATTTGTTTTAAGTATCAAATAACACTCATCGTTATTGGGCATCTATCCCTCGTTAAAAAAGTTTCACCAAGATTTCTACAATCTCAGATCTATTTTCAAACTTCTAAAAGTAATAGAGATTTACAGTTTTAAGCTTGTACCTTTCGATTGCATTTGCTACTAGTCCTATAATTTTACTCACATGTAGATGTAGTTATGTACCTAATAAATTTATAGATAATAAAGACCATTTCATCAGAGAATACGCATTCCCGCAACAAAGTTTGTTTGGGTCGAAAGATTCTTAATACATGTTAATTATATTTATTAATTATTGGATTAACTCTGCAAGTGAGTAAATTTATAAAACTAATAAATTCATACTTTTGCTAAACGTAATTAAGAGTTACTCCCTCCGTCCCGCTATGATGGTCCCATTTTACCATTTCGGTCCGTCCCACTAAGATTGTCTCATACCTTATTTGGTAAAGTTTGTGTGGTTCTAAATCATTCTTACTTTATTCTTACTTTATCAATTTAATATCAACCACATAAACCCACTTTTATTGATAACCGTGTCATCTTCTATTGTCCCAAACTTAGGGGGACGGAGGTAGTATTAAACTTTGATTAAAGGATAGGGAGGGGGGTAAATGCATATTTTCAATAGTGCAGGGGTCTAGGTGATAATACGTGAAACCTCGAGGGAGGTCAATGATAATTCATGAATAACCAAAAGGTTGGATTATTGTAAGAAGACCGCTAAGAGGTTGGATTATTAATTTCCATTTTCCCTATATTATAAGCCTTAACTAAATTTCCTTCATTATGATTTTTTTGTATATACTTTTTACATTCATTTACTATTAACTAATAATAATGTTAACAAATAATACGATATAACTACTACTTAATTTATGTCCGGTGCATCGCACGGGTGAGAATCTAGTTCCTATAAACTTAAAACTGTTTTTTTCTTTTTTGAAGACAAGGCCAAATAGTCCTGACGGCGGTTTATATCACACTTTTTCAAAATTTGGAATATTTAAATTATTTTTAAATGTTACAAATTATTTTTAACAAATAGACCCTCTTACTATAGTGAAAATGCCAATTAAGTCAGCGAACTCAAAAAAACACTCAATTAAACACCTGAACTATGAAAAAACTTTCAAAACTGCCTTTTTTCATATGTGGCGACGCGTGGTGACACATGTGTAATTTTTTTTCTTTTTCTTTCCTTTCTTTTTTCTTTTCCTTTTTTTCTTCCTTCTCCCTGGTTCGTCGCTTCTCTGGTTCATCCACTATTTCTCACCTGCGCCATTATGTCCATCAATAGAAACGAAGCTCCACCCATTAGCCGCGCCAACGCGGTCGACTTGATTGCCAACGACGCTTGATTTTGCCGTGTCATCGTCGTCAAAATCGGGAATTTTTCCTATTTGGTCTCACCGATCTCTAGCTTGTACGAGCTTGATTCCAATTGTAATTATTAGTGTTTGAAGAACTTATACATAATATGGATTATAGTTCTACTTGAGAGGCAGAGAACCACATGCTGCAGCGTTTGGCGGTGGTGTCTTGTCCACTCAAGTAAACAAAGAAGACGGGTGAACGGAAGCGGACTCCTTGCTAGCGGCAAACCCGAGAGAAATAGAAGAAGGAAAATGAAAAAGAAAAACAGAAGAAAGAAGTTGATGCGCAGGGAAATAAAAGGGGCACTGGGAAGAAGTTGAAGTGCAGAGGAGAAGAAAAAGAGAAAGAAGGGAAGAGGGAAGAAAAAAGAAAAAGAAAAAAAAGCACGTCATGTGACACACCCACAACTTGACCGGCAACCGGAAGTGCACGGGCTAATGAAATGATTTGCGTTGTTTTTAATGGTTCATGGGTTTAATGGAGTGAAACTTGAGTTGGTGGTTTTAATTGAAATTTTGGTAATAGTATGGGGAGCTTATTTGACATTTTATGTGCTTATTTGACATTTAAATGTTACTATTGCTTCCTCATTGACCAGTCACTTTTGGGGGTCTTGTTTTTTAGACATAGAGAAAAGTAGGCAGCTATACTCTAAAGAGAAATTTAAACTGTAACGGCTAGCTTACAAATCATTCCTAACCGACCGTTGTTTAACCCGCGGCGGTTGGGCACCGCAGCATTAATATAAAGCAGGTTTTGCGTTGATAAGAGAAACAAATTGAAAATAAATTAGACCGAAGTATAGATATATCCAAGGAAGAGTAATGGTGCAGTCATCATCAACATACAACTACCTTCAAGAATCCATCTCCTCGCTGTGCAAGAACCTCCTCCAGAAGAGAAGGCTGCCGGCTATAGCCGCTGCAGAGGAGCGCCTCTCGAAGCAGCAATCGGGCAACCTCAAGTGGCAGCAGGATTCCTTCCACCACATCCTCAACCTCATGGGGCTCTGCAAGGAGGGGATTGTGCCCCACTCACAGCTCTCTGCTTTCCGATCGCACCTCCTCGACTCCCTCGTCGCCGACCACGACCACTCCTCCATCTTAAGAGATAAGCTCATCTTCTTACAGGAGCTGCTCTACTCCAATTGCATATCAGAGGAGGAGTACCACTCATCAAAGGGGCCGCTGTTGCAAAGGCTGGCAGCTCAAGGGGCTGAGATTGAGGCAAGGAATGTGATTGTTAGACCGAAGAAACAGAGTTCAGAACAAGAGTGGTCTGTAATAGACTTGGAGGATGAGAACCCCAACCCGAAACAAAACAGAGGTGAAAAGCAGACGCTCTGGCTTTCTACAGAAAACCCTTTTTGGAGGGAAACAAACCCCAACAGCAGCAGCAGCTTCTCCAGTGGTGGGGGAGGAGAGAAATCGCAGAAGAAGAAGAAGAAGAAGAAAGCATTGAGTAGATATCTGCTGTTTGGAGCAGAGGAGGTACGGGGAATGGGATTTGGAGGTTTGAGGAAGAAGTGGAACAGGGCAGAGAGCAAGGATGAAACAGACGGCTCTCTTGTTGGCGTTCAGTTCAGGTAAGCATTTGCTGCTCGCTCTCCCTTGGCTTAGCTTAGCTTTTGTGTGTTTCTGTTTTGGAGTATTGAATGTGGTAGTTAGGGGATTGATTGATTTAATAATAGTAATAGGGAGAAGAGATTTCAAGCGCACTGCCTGCAGACCAAAAATTGTTTCCCAAGTAAGGAAGGAACTGACCGTTTTTGTTCACTTAGTTTACTGTTCTCAGATGGACTGTTTTGTTTGGCTAAATGGCAACATCAATATATATATATATATATATATATATATATATATATATATATTTAGTCCTCCGAGTTTTGTGTCATTTCCATATTTAGTCCCCGTCTTTCACTTTATCCATTTTTGTTACCTGATTATTGTTTTCTTGACCATTTTCGGTCCAACTCTGGGCATTTTTATTACCGGAAAATGACTATATATGGTCAATAAAACAATAGTCAGGTACCAAAAATGGATAAAGTGAAAGACGAGAACTATTTGTGCAAAACTCGAAGGACTATAAGTGGAATTTCTTCTATAAGTTATAACCAACTTAATCATGGAATAAGAGCAGGTCTTCCCCACCTGCTTTGTTTGTCTGGTTGTCTTTCTGAAAGCCCCTCCCAGTGGCCCGCAAGTCTTTAGGCCATTGTGTGTCCAAAGCCTAAACCTAACCTGAGTGGCCTGTGGCCCTCGGTTATCTGAGTGGAAGTTTAGCCAGCAGCTTATGGTATTTTAAGATTCTTGTCGCTGCATTTTGAGTTTCAGTTTTAGGGGAGAAGAGAGTCTAATTTGCAAGTGACCAACCATCTAGATTTAAATAGACCTAGTTGTCCACTCCCTCCCTGGATTAGAAAATTAAAGAGAAATAATGGGTTCATAGGACTTCACATAGAACTAGATATAAGATTCGTTTCATCCTTTGGTGTGATTTGACTTTATAAGCGCAGTTAAGTGACAACAACCTAATTCTGAGCTCTTTAATTTCTGAGTTGTTATTAATTAGCATATTGGTTTGTAGGCTTGTAGCTGCTGTGTTTAATCTAAATTTATGTCATTCTTTCAAAACCAGGGACGGTTTGAAATAATATCCTATCGGGTTCATTCTCACTATCATGCATCTAAACATGAATTGGGTAATTAGTTTACAACTTTTGGAACTTGTATATGGTAAACACGAATAATTACGATTTTTTTAAATTTAAAAGGAGAAATTGACAAGAATAATCTCATCTTTCACTGGTCTTCTCATAATAATACACATTTACGTAATTCTAGAATAATTTCACTTTTGCACTTATCTTCTTTCATTGGATCTTGACCTGTTGATGACCTCCTATACCAGGTTTTTTACACTTTTGTTGGAAACCTTATACAAATAATCCCACCTTTCACAAATCTGCTCAAAATGGCCCATTTTTATAATTTATTTTTGGGGAAATGGAAACTAATAATCCAACCTTTTAGCGGTCTTCATACAATAATCCAATCTTTTGGTTATTCATGAATAATCCAACATTTGCACCTCATCTTCATTCACTGGTCCCTGACCGGTTGATGACCTGCTATTTCAAGTTATTTTCTTATCTTTTCAAATCATTATACCATAAATCTCATCTTTCACAAAGATAATATTTTGCAAAGATAATAAAATAACTTGGAATAGTAAGTTATTGACCGATCAGGGACCAGTGAATGAAGATGAGGTGCAAAGGTTGGATTATTCATGAATAATCAAAAAGTGGGATTATTGAAAGAAGACCACTAAAAGGTTGGATTATTAGTTTCCATTTTCCCTTTATTTTTTCTCCCTAAAATTTTTATTTCTTTATTTTCATCCCTAAACACTTTTTATTCCTTTTTCTATCCTTTTGTTCTTATTTATTTCCCATTTTTTATTATTCTATTTCTGACTCTATTAGGAGATTTTTTTTTTGTGAAATTTCTCTTCAAAATAGCTTTTTTTGTTGTTTTCTTTTTCTTTTCGTTTTTTTATTTCATTTCCATTTTTATGTTTTTCTTCTTAATCATTCTTTTCTTATTAATGATCTTTTTCTCGCTTTACTTTTTGTTATGTTTTCTTTTTATTTTCACTTTCCCACTTTTTTCTTTTTGTTATTTTTTTTATGTTTTTTCTTCTTTCTCCTTGTTATCTTAATTCCACCATCAATATATTTTTTCTCATTTCTACATTATTGTATTTTCTAAGTAAGTTCATCCATTAATTTCATACACTATGTGAAAATATCTATGTGACAAAGGATTAGAGAAAAATTAAATTAGAAGAAAAATAAACATTCGCGAAAATGAAAGAAAGAAAAAATTACATTTTCCCGAATGTTTTATTTTTCCTTACATTTCTCAAATGTTTTATAATTCCATAATCATTTTATCACATAGAGTTTTCCCACAAGTGATGAAATTAAAGGGTGGATTTACTTAGAAAAATACAATAATGAAGAAAGGAGAAAAACATATTGATGGTGGAATTAAGCTAACAAGAAGAAAGAATAAAAACATAATAAAAAATAACAATAAGAAAAAAGTGGGAAAGTGAAAATAAAAAGAAAAGATTAAAAAAAGTTGAGTGGGAAAAGGATCTTTACTAAGAAGAGAATGATTGATAATAAAAAACATAAAAAGGGAAATGAAATAAAACTATGGAAATAAGATGAAAACGACAAAAAAGAGCTATTTTGCAGAGAAATTTTACAAAAAAAAAACCCTCTTCTAATAAAGTGAGAAATAGAATGATAAAAATGGAAAAGAAATAAGAACAAAAGGATAGAAAAAGTGTCTAGGGATGAAAATAAAGAAAGAAAAATTTTAGGGAGAAAACATAAATAATAAAAATGGGACCATTTTGAGCAGATTTGTGAAAGGTGAGATTATTTGAATAAGGTTTCCAAAGAAAGGGTAAAAAACCTGGTATAGGAGGTCATAACAGGTCAGGGTCCAACGAAAGAAGATGGGGTGCCTAGGTAGGATTATTCTGGAATTACGTAAAGGTGAGATTATTATGAGAAAACCAGTTAAAGTTGGATTATTCTTGTCAATTTTAAAATAGTCTTTGATGCATTGTTTTTAAAAATTTTAATTTTAATAATGAATATAACATTGGTTATACACACAAATGATGTTATTGTATTTTTATTATTATATAGTTTTAACGTCGGTTTCGGAAAAAACTGACGCAAAAAGTTTTATTTATTTATATATAGAGATCACTGTCAACGTTGGTTTCCGTTGAAAACTGACATGTTTTTAATATTTTTTAAAAAATAGTTTTTACGTCAGTTATGGAACCAACGTGAAATGTTCATACCTATTACGTCTCTACTTTCCTCATCTCTTGAAAACCCGTCGTGAAAGGGTAAGAGTAACCGACGTGAAATGTTTGTGTCTACCTACATCAATTCTTAACATGAAAAAGTTTTTTGTACAAATGGTTGCCCATGTATATCCCCACACATTGCATAAGCTTTAGATCATATGAGAATATCATTCGACTAACAAATGGTGGTATTTTCCAGTTTGGTTCCACAAACCAGCCAACGGGGGAGTCAACAAATGCTATCAAGGGTTTGAAAAGGAAGGACTTACATGACCTAGACATGAACATAGTTACGGAGGGAGAGCAAGGAGATGGTGAGGAGCTAGTTATGGACATGGTCCCTAATACCAATGTAGGTTCTAAGGAGCTTTCAACTTCCGCCTTATCTAATCACTCCTTATGAAAGTGCTTACTTGGAATTGTCGAGGGACTGTTAATAAGTGTGTCATATGTCATGTTAAGCAGCTTATCATGATGCATCATCCTCATGTTTTAGGCTTGTTTGAAACTAAGTCGGCCAACTCTCAAAGGATGGTTAGTATGGCTAAATCTCTTGCAATGGTTGGTTGGGATTGTATTCCCCCGTTGTGTTTCAATTCGCTGGGGGTATCCTCCTCCTATGGAATCCCAATAAGGTGGAGCTCACTGTCATAGAAAAAGCAACTCAAGCTTTCCATTGTAATGCGAAGTCGAATGCATTTAGTATTATTTGCTCTCTGTTATACATTATTTGCCCTAAAGAGGCAGCTAAGGAAAGATGTTGGAGAGAATTGAGGGAGTTCAGAACGAGACATTCTGGTCTGCGGCTTGCTATGGGGATTTCAATAGTACTCTTTACTCTTTAGGCATCAGAATAGTGTGGTGGAAGCATTTTGTGGAATGCTATGGACTGGTTCAGGGATCAACTCAGTAGTTGTGATCTCTACGATGTGGGAACGGAAGGGGCACCCTTTACGTACGTGGGTCAAACGAGAAGGATAACAAGTGACCCTTCAGAAACGTTTGGATAGAGCAGTGTGGAACGAGGAAGCTCTCATGATCTTTCTATAAGGGAAAGTGTTTAATCTGCCTTGCCACCACTCTGATCACCATCCAATGATGTTCTCAAGTAGTATTGATTGTCCAATATGTTTCGAAGCTGCTTGGTTAACACATAGTGCTTTGGAGCAATTTTTTGTGAGCTCGTGGAGTTCTAAGAAAGATGTTATTGAACAAGCTATGCATGAAACAACATGTAATAGTAAGACATGGAGCAAAGAAGCATTTGGGGTCATTTTCCGTCAAAATAGGCATCTCAGGGCCATAATTCAAAGTATTCAAAATTCTCATAATTATTCCAATTCACGCTCAGAGCAAATGTTAGAAAGGGATCTTGAGATTGAATATAACTATATCTATCTATATACAAAAGCAAGAGGAATTTGGCCAATTTTTCCCGCCTAAAAATGTCACCGTCAAGTGTAAATGTGGGTCCATGTATTGCATGCGTTGGGCCAAAAAATGAATTCCAGTCGTTTTTTTTTTGAAGGGTTCAGCCCTCTAATTTTGTTTTTTGTCATTAAATGCACAAGTTGTACTACGGAGTACATATTAATCTTTTGTCAGCATGATAGTTGTTATATTCAGAGCACAGCACTAAAGTACAATTATGATCTCTTGACATTGATTGCCATTTCCCTTTCAATCAAGTGATTATATTTTTAACACAACTTCGGCCAATTAAAAATGTTCGCATCATTTTTTTGTTCAGTACAAAGTTTTAAAAGCATAGCATTAAACAAATCTTAAAATTGATTCCCATTTACCAGATAATGAAGATAGTACTACTGTAACACTTCCGGCCCCGCAGGACCCGATGTAGTTACTCCAGACCTCTGGTACTATAAAAGGAGACACATCTCGGTTGGTATGAGTAGTACTATTAATTCTTTTAAATTAATCTCAAGTGTTACAATCACCCCCACTTAGGATCGCAACGTCCTCGTTGCGTCCTACCAATTCAATCTCAATCATATCCCAGAATCATCCCCTGTTAAGTGCTCGCCTGATATCCAACGGATCAACACACTGTCGCAGGGTTACTCTGATACCACCTATAACACCCCGGCCCCGCAGGACCCGAGGTAATTACTCCAGACCTCTATTACTATCCTCACAAACCACCACGAACTTTCACCACGCACTTTGTCCTCACACATGCGCGCCCTGAGAAACTTCTCAAGGGGTCACTCATCCCAAGAATACTCTCGTGCAAGCACACTTAAATTGGAGTTCTTAGATGATGAGCTCCCTTAAAAGGAGATGCACCTCTGTTGGTATGAGTAGTACTATTAATTCCTTTTAAATTAATCTCAAGTGTTACAACTTCGTATTAATATTCTTTTCAGAATTTTTTATTAACAAATTACTCCCTCTGGCTACTTATTACCTAATACCTAATAATCTATCTTCTACACAAACTTCCCGAAATAGGACTAAAAAGGTTTGAAAATTCCATAATAGGACTACCATGTTTTTATTCCCAAAATAGGAGTAATTACTTTTAAGTTTGGAAAATATTGTCATGTTTGAAGTCTGGTACTGCCAAAACATGGCAGTAATTAGTCCTATTTTGGGAATAAAAACATGGAAGTCCTATTTTGGAATTTTCAAACTTTTTTACTCCTATTTCGGGTAATATTCTCATTATTCATTGGATATAATTTTTTGTGTGCATACTCTTTACATTGATTTACAAATTAACTAATAATGTTAACAAATAATATGATGTATCTACTACTTAATCTATGTCCCGTGCACCGCACTTAAATATATTTTTCAGAATTTTTTATCAACAAATTACTCCCTCTGGCTATTTATTACCTAATAATCTCTCTTCTACACAAACTTCATGCACACAATATTTACTATTTTTATTTCCCACCTAATTCAAAGTGTGCAATGTCCATTGGGACATATGGAGTGTTATACCATTATTCATTGGTGTTGAGGTTTAATCCAACACGATATAGTAAATATATGCATAAATGTGTATGAACAAGCTCGGTTTTTACGTGGAAACCCAAAAGGGAGAAAACCACGGGACTTTTTAGGCTAATGTCCAAGCCCTCTCTTTCTCATTAAGACTCTCCTCACTACTACAATGTACAAGCTCCCATTAATGGAGTATTGAGCTAGCTAGAGAGAAATAAGGAAGAAGAAGCTAAAAAAGGATCCCTAAACATGTGGGAAAACCCCATATTTATAGGGGAAAAGGAGTAGGGGAAAACCTACCCTAATGGGCCAAGTGGGCCGAAATGGGCCCAAAGGCCGAAACAGGCCTGCAAGGCTAAAAACGGGCCTCGCTGACTGGGCTCCGTACTTCGTAAAATCTTGGGCTCCCGAACAGTAACGGACCAGGATAATATATCTCAACACAAGTCCCCCAATTTCTTGAGTAGTGAGCGTGCGAATCTGCTTGAGAAAGTATACTTGCCCTACGCTCTTCCTCTGCCTTCTTTGCACATGGCCTCGTCTTTCGGAGCAAAAGCTTAACAATACCTTCGCCTAGGTGCGAAGGATTGGGGCGTTCGGACCACGGATGCCCGACCCGACTTCCTTTGGACGTTCGTCCCTAGAAGCTCGGCCTAGATGTGTCTTTGCTTTTGATGCACGACCCCGGTTGCAGCTCTCAGAGTCGTCATTCAGCGACAATCCTCGGCTTATTCCTAGAGACGTTCGACCTCCAAATGCTACGCTGGGTTTTCTTGGACGTTCGGCCCCTTGATGGTCAGCCCGCTCGAACTCTAGTTGTTGGGGCTCGAGAATCTTCCTTCTAGATGCTCAGCCCAACATGCTTAGGAAGATTAGTCCCTAGAAACCCGACCCGACTTCCTTTGGGCGTTCGTCCCTAGAAGCTCGGCCTAGATGTGTCTTTGCTTTTGATGCACGACCCCAATTGCAGCTCTCGGAGTCGTCATTCAGCGACAATCCTCGGCCTATTCCTAGAGAGGTTCGACCTCCAGATGCTAGGTTGGGCTTCCTTGGGATATTTCTACCTCAACATGCTCAGCCTGGGCATACTCGGTCTCAGGATGTGCTGTGCGTCTCGATGCCCTCGGCCTCCGGGGTGGAGAAGCTCGTCTCCCGACCCTCGGCCTCCAGGTGGAGAAGCTCATCCTCGGGCCCTTGACCTTTGGATGGTAGATGGTCGTCTCCGGCCCTCGGCCTGTAGGGTGGTGATGCTCGTCCCCAGGCCCTTGACCACTGGGTGGAAGATCGTCTTATGTAGGTAAAAATCCCTACCTCTGAGGTGGGGATGATCGTCTTATGTAGGTAAAAATCCCTACCTCTGATGGTCTTCTTTAGATCATCGGCCCTAGGGTGGAGATGCTCGCCTTCAAGCCCTCGGCCTGATGGTCTTCTTTAGATCCTCGTCCTCTGGGGTGGAGATGCTCGTCTTCAAGCCCTCGGCCTGATGGTCTTCTTTAGATCTTCGGCCTCTGGGGTGGAGATGCTCGTCACTAAGCCCTCGGCCTCTGGGGTGGAGATGCTCGTCTCCAAGCCTTAGGCGTGCTGGTGAAAGACGTTAGTCTTTGGGCCCTCGGCCTCCGGGTGGAGAAGTTCATCTCTAGGCCCTTGGCACCAAGGTTCATTCTGAGCATCATCTGTTATCGGTTGTTCTGATTATTATCTTTATCTCCACAATGAGCATAGTAATGCAGCCAAATGGATGGACAATATGTATATGTGTACACCTCTTTTTTTTGTAAGTCGGTTTGGGGCTCTTCCGGGTGTGACGGTCGGCCTCGGGGTACTGATATCCGTTATATTTACTTGTGTTTAACATAAGTATTTATAAGTATTTGTTGAAGAAAAGAAGAGAAATCGGGCAAATACCTCCAGAATGAGAGCTTGATCATAAAACATTGCGATGAACGACTTTTTGGACCAAGAGAATGACGTTCTGCCCATAATTTGAGTATAACGTATTCTATAGAACTCGAAATCACTCGATTCGAGTTTCATGTGAATGCTAACTCAATAAGGTACAAATGTTATGAAGACGTCATGACCAAAATACGAAAGGAACAAGACTCAATCAACCAACAAAGTCAGATGTTGCTGGTGGGATTTCAGGATGCATACCTCTCAGTGTTTTATCCATATCTCTTGATTGGCTGAATAAAATCATGTCATTCAAGTTTTGTTGGATAGAAGACTTCATTATCTACAACTTTGGTGAAGGAATCATGTCCAAATTCGTAGCGGAACATCCCCAAAATCCCAGGACAAAACCGGCACCGGAATTTGCACCAAACCGGCGCCCGTTTGTTGATTTTCACATGTACACAAACCAGTAGCTTACCCGGCGCCGGGTAGGCCTTATACCCGGCGCCGGGTAGGCCAAATTTTCAGATTTCCCTGCGCACAATGAAGAACCGGCGCCGGGTAGGCCTGAACCCGGCGCCGGGTAGGTCTGATCCTGCAAATACAAAAGAACGTGCTGAAATATTTTGATGGAAAAAACTCACCTTCCTCATGAGCTAATCAAATATATCTTCCATGCTTGATTGTTGGGCTCGAATAGACTAATATATGTCAATCTTTAGCCTATATAAAGCCCCCAATTCATCAAACAAGAGCATCATTCCATCTTTGGAGCTAAAAATTCAGTTTTTATATTTCCTTTTTACATTTTCTTGAAGTGTTGGAGAAGAAGCCATTTCTCTCCTCTACAATTGGTTCTAGGTATTATTTCTTGTATGTTATTGTATTTCCTTTATCTTAGTTACACTTTTGTAATTAATATGAGCATTAGAGGCTAAGTTCTTAGCTAAGGCTAGGGATGAACTTCTATGCCCACTAGGTGTTTGATAAAAGTTCTAAACCAATAAATTGTGATTTATCCTTTACATTTTGATTGTTTATGACTATGGTGTACAACATAGAAGTATGTTAAACTTAGTTTATGCTTGCAATTAACGTTGAGGTCTAAACTATGAGCATTAAAGGATAAACATATATATTACCGAGAATAGAAATATATCCGGTATTATATGATACGGGTGTGATGTCTTGATATTCAACGGGGTTTTCGGTAGATGAGTGTAAGCCGTAACGGGACTTACACGTAACAAAAACCACGCTCTCGCTGCCTTAACCGGAGTTGAGAATATATTAGCGACATCGTATTCATAATTTTTGGTAAAGAACTAATATTCAACCCTATTAAAGCATTTAAGTGATTCCCGAAGCCTTAGTTGTTGTTATCAATCACTTTAATCAAATTAATTTAAGTTATATCTCTGAAAATTAAAAAGAAGAATCAAGTTGTTGTTTTCACAACAACACACAACTCAAAATCCCTGCACTTTACTCATTTATTTATTTAAAGTTATCTACTCTCGGACTAAATTAAACAACGTTTCCCTGTGGATTCGACCCGGTATTTTACCGGAAATTATTACTATATCGGCACTTGTACACTTGCAAGTTCAGCCCGGTCAAGTTTTTGGCGCCGTTGCCGGGGAAACGGTCTTGTTTAATAAAGTCCAAACAATCAACCAATCAAAAATCCTGAATTTATTTTTCACAACTTCACTTGATCTTGGAAGGATTTTTTTTCTTGTGTAGATATTCCCTTGTGTTTGCATGCAATTGAGAGGTCAAGGTTCTAAAATTCTTGAACCACTTGATCTTGAAATAGAAAAAACTTGCAAACACATTCGAAGGGAGCAAAAAGCTACAAAGATGTTGCCAACTTTGAATGAGAGGAAGAGACCCGTGGTGGCCGCTACGCCGTCTTGCATCACCTTGAGCGAGGAAGCAAGAGACTATGAGCTAAGGCAAAGCTACTTCAACGCTATGCCTCATTTTCATGGTTTGCTTGGGGAAAATCCACTCAACTTCATCACGGAGTTCTACGGATTCATTCAAGGAATCCCTAGAAATTAAATGGCTTGGCGGAGGATCAACTCAAGCTCAAATGCTTCCCCTATACTCTCAAAGGGGCGGCAAGAGGATGGTTCCTAGAGCAAGCTCCGGCAAGCTACACAACATGGGAAGGTATATACAATGCCTTCATGTCTAAATACTACACGCCCACCATGACTCAAGAGCTTAGACAACGCATTTTCAATTTCAAACAACAAAATGGTGAGCTCTTTCAAGATGCATGGCGGCGTTTCAAATCATTGCTAAGGGAATGCCCACATCACCGCATTCCCCTAGACCTTCAAATTGACACGTTCTACAATGGCTTGAATGCATCTTGTCAAGCCATTGTGGACAACCGAGCCGAGGGCTATATTGGCAAAAGAATGAAACTGAAGCACTCCGAATCATTGAATCCATTGCTTCGAATCCTCAACTCCAAGGAGGTGATTACAAAGTGGTCGGGATTAATGAAATCTCTATCACGACGGAGATAAACAAAAGGCTTGAAGAAATGGAATCGAAGATTGAGCAAAAGTTCCAAACGGCTCTACAAGCCGTATTGGGAGGAGTCAAACGAATAGCCAACGTGGAGAGCATACCAAGCCCGGAAAGTGATTTATCTCAACAACTTGAAGAGGTAAATTATATGAACTCTTATGGGAATCGGGGGAACAATAACTATTCAAATCAACAAAGGTGGAAGCCACAAGCTAGTTCCTCACAACCCCAATCCGGAGTACCTAATTTTGGGCAACCCAAGGAGACTACCATGGAGGATATGATGCAATTCATGTCCAAAAGCATGGCGAGCATGAAGGCCCGAAATGAGGAAAACCACCATAGAGTGGAGGCATCCATTGGGAATCTCCACTCTCAATTCAACAAGTTGGATCTTCGCTTTGAAGATCAAAATATAAAGCTCAACCAACGCATTGATACCATCGAACAATATACCAAGGCGTCCATCCGGAATCTTGAAGTTCAAATGGGCAACTCGCTAAAAAAGTGAGTTCTAGAGAGCAAGGCAAATTCCCTACAACTACGGAGGTAAACCCGAGGGAGAGCGTCATGGCCATTACCACAAGAAGTGGGAGACAAACGGAGGACCCCAAGATGTCGGGGAGAAGAAAGATACCGGAGAAACAAGAAGAGGTTTCACATACACCGTTGGCACCTATTATGCCTCAATATGTTCCTCTCATCCCCTATCCACAAAAGTTGAAGAAGAAAGGAGATGAGAAGAAACACAAGAAAATTCTTGATATTTTCAAGAAATTGAGCATCAACATACCTTTTGCGGAGGCCATTGCGGAGATTCCATCATACGCAAAATTTCTCAAAGGCATCATCTCCAACAAAAAGAAGTTAGAGGAATTCGCAACCGTGGCACTAACGGAGGAATGTAGTGCTATTATTCAAAACAAACTTCCTCCAAAACTAAAAGACCCCGGAAGCTTCACTATTCCATGCTCTATCGGAAAAGTCGGGGAGGTAAAGTCTCTTTGTGACCTTGGAGCTAGCATAAATCTCATGCCCTACTCCCTATTTAAAAAGCTAAGTGTGGGGGAACTCCAACCAACAACGGTTGCTTTGCAATTAGCGGATAGAACAATCCGCTATCCGATAGGCATCATGGAGGATGTCCTTGTCAAAGTAGGAAAATTCTACTTTCCGGTAGATTTTCTTGTTTTAGACATGGAAGAAATTGAGGTTCCCGTCATCCTTGGGAGACCATTTTTGGCCACTTCCGCAGCCATCATTGATGTGCAAGCGGGCACCGTAAAGCTAAGAGTGGGAGGAGACAATGAAACATTCCATGTATGGAAAACACAATCCATACCAACTCAAAACATGGAGGTCAACACAAATCCTTTCATCCCTCCCAAGGCCATAAACATCATGAAGGCACAAATATTGAGGCCTGAGAGTCCTCAAACACACCACAGGAATGAAAAGAATGGACGGACAACTCCATGGCCTCCCCACGATCTCAAAAAGGTAACATTCATCAAACATCTTCACATGTAAAAAGGTACGTTGCGTCCGGCCTATGACGTTAAACTGAGCACTAATTGGGAGGCAACCCAACAAATTCAATTATAAATAAATATGTTTAGTTAAATACATATTCATATTTATTTATAGTTGAAAACAAAAAAAAAACAAAAAAAAAAACAAAAAAAAACAAAAAAAAACAAAAAAAAAACAAAAAAAAATCATCGATCTCAGCTCAGATATCATGCATCTCCTACTCTCACAAGACGGCCCATTCCGCTATTGAAGATTTCATCCTCCATTGAATCCTCCAATGTACATTGAGGACAATGTAACTCAAGTGTGGGGGGTGTATCTCATGGTTAGTTAAACAAATTTTGTGTGCAAAATAATATTTTTTTAGGAAGGTAGAAGTTGTGATAATTCTCTTTTTAATGGGTATTTGGTTGAGAAAGTTTTTATTATTCACATAAACTATCATTTTTTTAGATTTATTACACTACTTTTACTCTTGAAAACCATTCCCAAAATAAACCTTGTGACTAGGAAACATCATCTTCTTCCATGTCCAAAAATGGTTTAAGTACATCTCGAATATTCAAGAACCATTTTGGAAAACAAGCCACCCTCATGTCTCATCAAATAAATTGGGATCATCAAAATGACTTTCAGAAAATACTTGTTGAGAACCAATTCAAATGAGTTATAAAAAAAAAAACTCATGGTCTCTTCCAAGAATTCCAACTGATCCAATTCTACACTGAAAAGTCAAATCCACCAAAAAGCCATCCTAAACACCCAAAAAAGTCCTAGTCACAATCCACTCATCTACTCTCAAGTGTATAAGTAAATTTTCTAAATCTAATGATAGTTTTGTGTGTCTAATAGAAATTTGGTTTTAGACCGAGAATGATAAAGGAGTTTACATAATTTTATACCTCCCTTAAAAATAAAATTATTTTTGTGCATATATTTTTGTTGAAACTAACCAAGGCATCCAAGGTGAAGAAATTGCTCGAGGACGAGCAATGCTCAAGTGTGGGGGGATTTGATAGCCGTTATATTTACTTGTGTTTAACATAAGTATTTATAAGTATTTGTTGAAGAAAAGAAGAGAAATCAGGCAAATACCTCCAGAATGAGAGCTTGATCATAAAACATTGCGATGAACGACTTTTTGGACCAAGAGAATGACGTTTTGCCCATAATTTGAGTATAACGTATTCTATAGAACTCGAAATCACTCGATTCGAGTTTCATGTGAATGCTAACTCAATAAGGTACAAATGTTATGAAGACGTCATGACCAAAATATGAAAGGAACAAGACTCAATCAACCAACAAAGTCAGATGTTGCTGGTGGGATTTCAGGATGCATACCTCTCAGTGTTTTATCCATATCTCTTGATTGGCTGAATAAAATCATGTCATTCAAGTTTTGTTGGATAGAAGACTTCATTATCTACAACTTTGGTGAAGGAATCATGTCCAAATTCGTAGCGGAACATCCCCAAAATCCCAGGACAAAACCGGCACCGGAATTTGCACCAAACCGGCGCCCGTTTGTTGATTTTCACATGTACACAAACCAGTAGCTTACCCGGCGCCGGGTAGGCCTTATACCCGGCGCCGGGTAGGCCAAAATTTCAGATTTCCCTGCGCACAATGAAGAATCGGCGCCGGGTAGGCCTGAACCCGGCGCCGGGTAGGTCTGATCCTGCAAATACAAAAGAACGTGCTGAAATATTTTGATGGAAAAAACTCACCTTCCTCATGAGCTAATCAAATATATCTTCCATGCTTGATTGTTGGGCTCGAATAGACTAATATATGTCAATCTTTAGCCTATATAAAGCCCCCAATTCATCAAACAAGAGCATCATTCCATCTTTGGAGCTAAAAATTCAGTTTTTATATTTCCTTTTTACATTTTCTTGAAGTGTTGGAGAAGAAGCCATTTCTCTCCTCTACAATTGGTTCTAGGTATTATTTCTTGTATGTTATTGTATTTCCTTTATCTTAGTTACACTTTTGTAATTAATATGAGCATTAGAGGCTAAGTTCTTAGCTAAGGCTAGGGATGAACTTCTATGCCCACTAGGTGTTTGATAAAAGTTCTAAACCAATAAATTGTGATTTATCCTTTACATTTTGATTGTTTATGACTATGGTGTACAACATAGAAGTATGTTAAACTTAGTTTATGCTTGCAATTAACGTTGAGGTCTAAACTATGAACATTAAAGGATAAACATATATATTACCGAGAATAGAAATATATCCGGTATTATATGATACGGGTGTGATGTCTTGATATTCAACGGGGTTTTCGGTAGATGAGTGTAAGCCGTAACGGGACTTACACGTAACAAAAACCACGCTCTCGCTGCCTTAACCGGAGTTGAGAATATATTAGCGACATCGTATTCATAATTTTTGGTAAAGAACTAATATTCAACCCTATTAAAGCATTTAAGTGATTCCCGAAGCCTTAGTTGTTGTTATCAATCACTTTAATCAAATTAATTTAAGTTATATCTCTGAAAATTAAAAAGAAGAATCAAGTTGTTGTTTTCACAACAACACACAACTCAAAATCCCTGCACTTTACTCATTTATTTATTTAAAGTTATCTACTCTCGGACTAAATTAAACAACGTTTCCCTGTGGATTCGACCCGGTATTTTACCGGAAATTATTACTATATCGGCACTTGTACACTTGCAAGTTCAGCCCGGTCAGGTACAATGACCCTCGGCTTTGCCCGTCACCCAGCCTCTAATTATTAAATTAAAATGTCGGTGGAAGCTCATCCCCGAGCTTCGCTCGCCAATATTTATTTCGGGACATTTTAATCCCTAATAAATAATGGTGATAGCAAATAATAATACTACTCACTATCAAAATTTAAATGTATCGTATGGGGTACTTAGCTTTTGGAGATCGATGGACGTTCGGCCAGTTGGGATTTTACGAAGCTTGATTTGGTTCCTTTTGGCAATTTTGACTTGGACAAAATTTTCTAGCTATGAGTTTCCCAAGTTCCAAACTTTGATATAGACGTTCTGCCACAGTGATAGCCTTTACAGGCTTCAAGATATACGCTCGGCCAGGAGATTGGAAGTCAGATCTGCTCCCCATTGTCAATTTGACTTAGTCAACGTTAGCGATCATAGGCCCAGGCTTCCTTCAACCTTTCGCCTGGCTCACTAGCCGCGTTGAGAGGGGATTACGCTCTTCTACCACAGGCCTTGCCACCGAGCGTCGTCAAAAAATGTGCAGCCGCCGGTGATGGACGAGCTGCGAAAGGTGAGGCGAGCATCAGCTGGCCTTAGCGGTCGTCCGAGCTGAGGCCGGTCTAGGAACCGTATGGCGATGAGAGCCCGGTGGCGTATATGAGCCAGACGGCCAGAGCTGAACGGCTTCTGCAATGCAGGCTTGGAGCGGAGTCCTCTGATGGACCGGCTAGTTGGGTATTCTTGAGATGGGGACGAGCAGCTGTCGGGGTAGATTACGCTGTCGGGCGGCGAGCAACATGGTGCCCAAGTTGACCCCTATTGTGTGTTGAAAACATGGAGGCAGCGGGGCCGTGCGGCGCTGCATGCCGAAGGTGGCCGTTCGACGGAGGGTAGATACACTTGACGTACGTCCGGGATTTGCCTGACATTAAGTTTACAGATTATCAATTCCTTTTGTTGAATTAAACTGAAAGTCAACATTGGGTCCCCAGGTTCCATCAGTCCATCGGCTAGTAAATTGAGCAACCTGGAACGACTTCGCTATGACTACGGGCTGAGGAGGGAGATTGTCCGAACAGGTCAGGCGGGTCAGGAGAAGGTTTCGGTCTTGATTCTTGACTCGAGATCTTATACGAAGGGTTTAGTACGGGTGAAGGGTTCGAAGGGTTATCAAGCTAAGGGGATTGGGATCGGCGATCTTCTGGTTTGAAGTTTTCCGAAATAGTTAGTGTAGCGGCCATGAGGTTTGCGGTGTGAGAGTTGTAGGGCATGACGGTGAAGATGATGACTGCACGTGGTTATTGGGGATCACGTGTGGGACGAGGAGAGTTGCATGGGTTTTGAATAGGCCACCGTTTGATCGACAATGGAGGATCAACTAGTGAGGTACCAATAGAACGGCCTCCTCCTGAACCACCGTCATGGGTTGTGCGAGAGGCTAGAGTCCGTGAAAGTTTTCCAATAAATTTTTATTATTTCGTCATTTGATTTCTTGTTGTCATCTTTGTTGCTAGGTTTGTCGGTTTGTTTGGGAATTTAGCCTGGTTTTATGTCTTTGAGTATGTTTGGATCTATGGGAACATGGATGGACGTGTCAAGCCTGTTACTTGGTTAGCGATTCGGGTTGCTGAGGTGACCGTTTCTAAGTCTGATCATAGCATTTACAATCGTAATTGTTGGAGTCTAGTAGTTGGTGTCAGTTTTGTTCTTCCTTTGATTGATGTAATGATCCTGAAACTCATGATATAAAAGGCTTTATTTCGATGATAAAAAAAAGTATTGATTTTTAACTGTGGAAGCCATAGGCTTCTCGCTCCCTAGGAACTTTGTGAGAGCCGCCACCAAACGTGGTTTCATCGAGGAATTTTGACGGCGATTCATGGGTGTGTTATTATTGTTATTATTGTTATTATTGTTGTTATTGTTGTTATTGTTATTGTTATTGTTATTGTTATTGTTATTGTTATTGTTATTGTTATTGTTATTGTTATTGTTATTGTTATTGTTATTGTTATTGTTATTGTTATTGTTATTGTTATTGTTATTGTTATTGTTATTGTTATTGTTATTGTTATTGTTATTGTTATTGTTATTGTTATTGTTATTGTTATTGTTATTGTTATTGTTATTGTTATTGTTATTGTTATTGTTATTGTTATTGTTATTGTTATTGTTATTGTTATTGTTATTGTTATTGTTATTGTTATTGTTATTGTTATTGTTATTGTTATTGTTATTGTTATTGTTATTGTTATTGTTATTGTTATTGTTATTGTTATTGTTATTGTTATTGTTATTGTTATTGTTATTGTTATTGTTATTGTTATTGTTATTGTTATTGTTATTGTTATTGTTATTGTTATTGTTATTGTTATTGTTATTGTTATTGTTATTGTTATTGTTATTGTTATTGTTATTGTTATTGTTATTGTTATTGTTATTGTTATTGTTATTGTTATTGTTATTGTTATTGTTATTGTTATTGTTATTGTTATTGTTATTGTTATTGTTATTGTTATTGTTATTGTTACTGTTATTGTTATTGTTATTGTTAGGCTAAAGGGTCAAATAGGCCCCTGTACCTGTTCGGAATGCTCAATTCGCACCCCGAACTCAAAAAAACTCCAATTCACCCCCTGAACTCGCCAAAAAAGTTCAAATCCCATTTTTTGCAGGTGAGTTTCCGGTCATTGCCACGTCATCCGGTTAGATGCCAACTGTACATCCCACATGGAAATCTAAGGGGTCAAATAGACCCCTGAACCCGACAAAATTGTTCAATTTACCCCCTCAACCGTTAAAAAGTGTCCAAATTGCCATTAAAAAATAAAAAATAAAAAAATAGAAAAATATAAATAATATACAAGTTCATAATATAAAATATATGAGTCTATTTATAATATGAAAATAAATTATTTATATTTTAGGGTAAATATAATATTTTAAATATTTATGAGTCTATTTATAATATGAAAAAATATTAAAAAAATTAATATGAATTTATAAAAAATGTATGGTTGATTTTTTTAAATGGATTTAAAATATCAAAATATTTTTAATGAATTTGTTTTGTTTTGTTTTATGTGAATTTACCGCAAAAAATAAGGATATATTTATATTTACAGTAAATTCATATAAAATAAACTAAAAGAAATTCATTAAAACTATTTTCATATTTTTAATATGTTTTAGATTTAAATGTAAAATTACACACACACACACACATGCATATATCTATATATACTTCATATTATTTTATTCTAGAATCATATACTACATACTATACTTCATACTAATTATATGCAACATAAAAATTTTGTACTATATAAAAGTTATAATATGTAAATAGCAAGGGACTACTACATTTTTATAATATGTATTTAAAAAATAAGTACCTTCATTGTGTTTATATATATATGTGTGTGTGTGTGTGTGTGTGTGTGTGTGTGTATGTATATATATTTGTGTGTGTGTATTTAATTTACCCTGAAATATAAAAAGAGTCAATTTTTTTTTTAATTTTACGATTTTTTTTAATTAAAAAAAAAATTACTCTTTTTATATTTCAGGGTAAATTAAACATATATATATATATATATATATATATAAGGAAAAATTGACAAGAATAATCCCACCTTTCACTAGTCTTCTCATAATAATCCCACTTTTAAATAATCCCAAAATAATCCCACCTTTGCACCTCATCTTCTTTCATTGGACCATGACCATGTTTTTTACTCTTTCTTTGAAAATTATACAAATAATCTCACCTTTCACTTTTTAATTATATCCTTATAAATGTGAGATTATTTATATAAGATTTTTAAAAAAGGTAAAAAACTTGGTCAGGGTCCAATGAAAGAAGATGAGGTGCAAAGGTGGGATTATTTTGGGATTATTTAAAGGTGGGATTATTATGAGAAGACCATTGAAAGGTGGGATTATTCTTGTCAATTTTTCCTATATATAAACACAATGAAGGTACTTATTTTTTGAATACATATTATAAAAATGTAGTAGTCCCTTGCTATTTACATATTATAACTTTTATATAGTACAAAAATTTTATGTTGCATATAATTAGTATGAAGTATAGTATGTAGTATATGATTCTAGAATAAAATAATATGAAGTATATATACATATATGCATGTGTGTGTGTGTAATTTTACATATAAATCTAAAACATATTTAAAATATGAAAATAGTTTTAATGAATTTCTTTTAGTTTATTTTATATGAATTTACTGTAAATATAAATATATCCTTATTTTTTGCGGTAAATTCACATAAAACAAAACAAATTCATTAAAAATATTTTGATATTTTAAATCCATTTAAAAAAATCAACCATACATTTTTTATAAATTCATATTATTATTTTTTAATATTTTTTCATATTATAATTAGACTCATAAATATTTAAAATATTAAATTTACCCTAAAATATAAATAATTTATTGTCATATTATAAATAGACTCATATATTTTATATTATGAACTTGTATATTATTTATATTTATATTTTTCTATTTTTTATTTTTTATTTTTTAATGGTAATTTGGACACTTTTTAACGGTTGAGGGGGTAAATTGAACAATTTTGTCGAGTTCAGGGGTCTATTTGACCCCTTAGATTTCCACGTGGGATGCGCAGTTGGCATCTAACCGGCTGACGTGGCAATGACCGGAAACTCACCTGCAAAAAATGGGATTTGAACTTTTTTGGCGAGTTCAGGGGGTGAATTGGAGCTTTTTTGAGTTCGGGGTGCGAATTGAGCATTCCGAACAGGTACAGGGGCCTATTTGACCCTTTAGCCTTATTGTTATTGTTATTGTTATTGTTATTGTTATTGTTATTGGTATTGGTATTGTTATTGTTATTGTTATTGGTATTGCTATTGGTATTGCTATTGCTATTGGTATTGCTATTGCTGTTGCTGTTGGTGTTGCTGTTGCTGTTGCTGTTGCTGTTGCTGTTGCTGTTGCTGTTGCTGTTGCTGTTGCTGTTGCTGTTGCTGTTGCTGTTGCTGTTGCTGTTGTCGTTGCTGTTGTCGTTGTCGTTGTCGTTGTCGTTGTCGTTGTCGTTGTCGTTGTCGTTGTCGTTGTCGTTGTCGTTGTCGTTGTCGTTGTCGTTGTCGTTGTCGTTGTCGTTGTCGTTGTCGTTGTCGTTGTCGTTGTCGTTGTCGTTGTCGTTGTCGTTGTCGTTGTCGTTGTCGTTGTCGTTGTCGTTGTCGTTATCATTATCATTATCATTATCATTATCATTATCATTATCATTATCATTATCATTATCATTATCATTATCATTATCATTATCATTATCATTATCATTATCATTATCATTATCATTATCATTATCATTATCATTATCATTATCATTATCATTATCATTGTTATTTTCTTTTCTTGCATTTGGCGGTTTGTCTGGTGATTTGTTTAAACTCGGGATTTTTATCTGGTTAAACTCGCAATTTTAATATCATTTTTTTTTTGGATAAAAGGTCATTATATATCATCCAAAAGAGTTTATGTACAAGTAAAGCAAAAAAAAGGGAACAAAAATGGGGCTATCCCAACATGGGATATACCATAACCCGAGATCTATACCATCATGCCCAAAACAACTCAATAATGGTGAACAATCTCACGACATAAGGTATCAAAAAGCAATAAGTTCATGGGGGGTAAATACTATATAGGATCTTATACACCATGTATTAGATCCTAGCAAAAAAATCCTCCTCTTGAGCTTTGGCATCATCAAATATGACTACATTCTGCACTCTCCATGTCCAGTATATAGTATAGATGAATGCAATTCAGACTGTTTTAGCCTTGATCCCCGCACCCGCATGGTCCTTCTTGATCCGCTTCACCGAGCTATCCAAGGTAGACACCTGTCTAGGCATTCCAATCCATGCTCTGACCTTGCTCCAAATTGCACCTGTGAATTGTCAACCAAAGAATAGGTGTGGTACCGTTTCCGATTCACCCTTGCAAGAAGGACATATGTTAATCAAATCTAGCCTACTAAGATTATCATAACTTGCAAGGCGATTGCGGAAAGCAAGCCAAGCAATGAATGAAAACTTAGGTGGTATGTAGGCTTTCCAAATAAAGGGCATCCACACCTGTTTAGTACCCTATATTCTAATCAGTTCGTACACTTTGGAGGAGCACAATTTGCCATTGATAGCAAATTTGGAAAGACCTTCAATTGTGCTCCCAACTGAGTCAAATTTGGAGACAACGATGTCTTGAATCAACCCAAACACTTTAATATCATTTTTCTAACAGCAAGGGCATGATATCGATGAAGATGACATCTAACGGTGGATTTGGTAAGAGCGCGGGACGAGGAGAGTTGCGCGGCTTTTGAGCAGGTCAGATGACGATTGACAATGAAGGGTCAATTAGAATGGTACCAAGGATACGTCCTCCTCCGGAACCACCGCCATGGGTTGTACGAGGTGATAGAGTCCGTGAAAGTTTTCCTATTAGTTATTATTTTTTTGTCATTTGGATTCTTGTTATCGTCTATGTTGTTAGGTTTGTCAGTTTGTTTGGGATTTCAGCCTTTTTTTATGTCATTGAGTATGTTTGGATCTATGGGAACAAGGATGACTGTGTCAAGCCCGCTACATGGTTAGTGATTCACGTTGCTCTTTCAGAGGTGACCGTCTCTAAGTCTGATCATAGGGTTTACAGTCGTAGTTGTGAAAATTTAGTGGGTGTCAATTTTGTTTTTCCTTTGACTGATGTAATGATCCTGAAATTTATGATTTGAAAGAAGACTAGTTGACGATACAAAGAAAAGAAAGCGAATTAAAAGACATGAGAGCATATAACATGATATTCAATTACAAAATTTAATACTGAATAAAGAAATTTTGATGTTCAATGAAAATGTTTTGATTCTCAATTAGGAGAGGGCTTACGATTTTGATCATCTTTCAAAAAATATTATTAAATTAGATTTACATATTGGAATTAATATGAGATTATGAGTTGATTACAAGAGTTTTTTCCCGGAATAATGCTAATTAAATAAATAATTCCCAAAAAAAAACGTTGTAGCAATATCAAGCGGCGACTTGATAAAAAAAATAAATCAATAAATAAATAATTCCCAAAATTCTGTCATATTAAGAATTATTCCCAAAATACAGCTGGGATTAACCACGGTTAAGGAAAACCGCCACTCCAAGTGGCGGCTCTTCTACGCAACACCAAAACCGCCACTTGGAGTGGCGGCTCTTGTTTTAAGTAAGTTCCTAGACAGTACATTAAACGAAAAAACTGCGGTCACAAGAAAATCTGGTCATGACAGTCCATTCCACTCAATCAAACAACCAAACATCTAATTTACTAAGACAAAATATATGAATGAGATGCATTACTAAGACAATTACATATATGAATGGATATTCCTTCAATTCCTTCACACCTAAACGCGTTCAACTTGAATCATAAAACTTGAAATAACACATAAAAGGTATAATAAATCCGGTGTTTTACAAAATGATACGATCTGCTGTGCATGTTTCAACTTCCACACAATAATATAAATACAAATATCATAAGTTAACATGATCATCATCATCATGAAAGTCATGTGGCTATGACTGTGCTCATGGTCGGCGGCGCCTGCGCTGGTTACGAGGCTGAAGAACAACTCTGTCACGTCGTACATTTAAATTTTTCTTTAAATGTAAAAAAGAAAAATTGAATTAGAAGATACGATAGTATGAAAGATTGTACGTGTAACACGTGTTTTTTTAATACTCCCTCCGTATTTATATGTTCTCTACAATAGCTTTTGGCACAATGTTTTAGGAGAAAAAAGTATGTGTAATGAATAGTGTAGAAAAAGTAGGAGAGGATATGGACAAGTAGGAAAAAGAAGATAAAAAGTAGAAAAAGTAAGAGCAATTGAGTATTTTTAAAGGAAAAACTTACCAACAACAACAACAACATCCAAGCCTTAGTCCCAAACGATATTGGGGTCGGCTAACATGAATCGATACATGATATCACCAAAGGAAAAGAAATAAAATAAAGATAAAAAAGATAAGCTATTATAAAAAAGATAATATAAAAGAGATGAATATACATATAAAAGATAAAATAAAAAGGATAAAGTAATATTTATATATAAGGATAAAAATATAAAAGAAAAAGAAAAAAAGAAGAAGAAAAAAAGAGGGGAAAAGATGATACAAGATCACTCCTCCACACGAATACCCGCCCTCCATTTTGCTCTCTCCAAAACCATACCCCCATCCAATCCAAGAAGAAGCATATCACTTATGACTCCCCTAACCCACGTCTGTTTGGGCCTTCCTCTCCCTCTCTTCCCTGCCTCTTCTCCACACATCTCAACTCGTCTGACAGGTGCATCACTCGGTCTTCTATGCACATGACCAAACCACCGTAGGCGCGACTCCCGCATCTTATCTTCAATAGGTGCTACTCCCACCCTTTGTCTGATTGTCTCATTCCTCGCGCGATCCTTTCTAGTATGCCCACACATCCAATGCAGCATGCGCATCTCTGCCACACTCATCTTTTGAATGTGACATTGTTTCACCGCCCAACACTCCGTGCCATACAGTAATGCAGGCCTAATTGCTGTCCTATAAAATTTACCCTTCAGTCTAGTCGGCATGCCTCGATCACATAGAAATCCCGACACACTCTTCCACTTCATCCACCCTGTTCTGATTCTATGGGATACATCTCCATCTAACTCACCGTCCTTCTGAATTATGGAGCCCAAGTAACGGAACATATTGCTGACCGGTATCTCCTTACCATCTAAAGTAATTCCGCTATTACCACTGCTTCTACCTCCACCAAACTTGCACTCCATGTACTCTGTCTTGCTCCTACTTAGTTTGAAACCCTTGTTCTCCAATGTTTGTCGCAATACTTCCAACTTTGCTTTGACCCCTGATTGCGTCTCATCAATCAATACAATATCTTCGGCAAACATCATGCACCACGGTATATCATCTTGAATTGACTTTGTAAGTTCATCCATGACTATGGCAAATAAAACAGGGCTCAGAGCCGATCCTTGGTGCACTCCGATAGTAATAGGGAACTCCGCAGTCCTCCCTACACTAGTACGGACACTTGTAATACAATCCTCATACATATCCATGACGATGCTGATATACTTGCGTGAAATGCCTTTTCTAGTTAAGGCCCACCAAAGAACTTCTCGAGGTACCCTATCATATGCCTTTTCTAAGTCAATGAACACTAAATGCAAATCATTGTGAGCGTCTCTATACTTCTCCATAAGTTGCCGAAGAAGGTGAATAGCCTCACTTGTTGAGCGACTAGGCATAAAACCAAATTGATTCTCTGAAATCTTCACCGTTCTTCAAAGTCTTTGCTCAATCACTCGCTCCCAAAGTTTCATGGTATGACTCATAAGTTTAATCCCTAGATAGTTGGCACATTCTTGTACATCACCTTTATTCTTAAATAATGGAATAAGAGTACTCTTTCTCCAACTCGTTGGCATCTTGTTGTTTCTCCAAATCTTGTTGAAGAAATTTGTTAACCACTCGATGCCTCTCTCTCCCAAACTTCTCCAAGCCTCGATCGGTATGCCATCTGGACCCACTGCTTTCTTCCGTCCCATCTTCCTCAGAGCCTCTTTAACTTCCGTTGGTTGGATCCTTCTCACAAAATCACGATTTACCATACAATCTGGTATGGTCAAATCACCGATATCTTGCACTTTGTTCCCGTTGAACAATGTATCAAAGTATGACCTCCACCTCTCTTTTATCTCTCTGTCCTCCATTAATATCCTTTGATCGACATTCTTCACACACTTAACTTTTCCGATATCTTGAGTCCTACGATCACGAAGACGAGCAAGTCTATAGATATCTTGTTCTCCTTCTTTAGAGTCCAATTTTTCATACAACTCCTTGTTCACTTTCCCTTGTGCTTCCTTTACGGCTTTCTTTGCTTGTCTTCTAGCCTCCTTGTATGCTTCTGTGTTCTCATCACTCCGACTTGTCCCCATCTTTTTGTAGCAATCTCTTTTGTTCCTTAAGGCTTGTTTCACCTCATCATTCCACCACGACGTGTCCTTTTTGGGTGGCAGACATCCTTTAGATTCTCCAAGTACCTCCTTTGCCACTTTATTAATGGTCAGCTCCATCGATAACCACGCATCCTCCACATGTGTTCCATTATCAATACGCCATACATCTTCACCAAATATTTTGTGTGTAAAGCTTTGTTGAAGATCCCCTCAAGCCGCCACCACTTTATCTTTGACCCCCCTTGTTGCTTAACTTGTCTTCTATGGTTCTTACCTCGAAAGTCAAGCACAAACATCCTATGCTGAGTGACAACACTCTCACCTGGGATAACCTTACAATCGGTGTAGCTAGTTCTCCAAGTAGTCTGTACTAAGAAGTAGTCAATTAAAGGGAAAATATAGCAAACTTTTAAATATATTTCAAAAAGGAAAGTGTAACAAACTTTAAAATTTAAAATAGGTATCAAAAACCCAAATTTTGATGTTGTTAAAAAAACAATTTTTGATGTCCATCTTAGGGGGGTGTATTCAATATGGATTGTTGTGGACTTTTTTTAATCCATGGACTTTTAAAAAAGTTAATGGACTTTTAAATCCATAGACTTTTTTATGAATGAATTCTATGGACTTTTAAATCCATGGATAAGTTTATTGACTTTCAAAAAGTCCATAGACTTTTAAATGCGGACCGCCACTGCTGGTTGTCAAAATTTTCACCTAGATTATTGTCGCTACCGATATGCATGTGACCTGTCCGCATCCATCACCGGAGTTCCCCGCTGTCGTCATCAGACTGACGCGTCACCAACAAAATGGCTTTGGTTGTGAAAGGGAACTAGGGACAATTAATTATATTAATTAATTAATTAATTAAATTAGGGGTGAATATGTAATATTTATTCCCATTTAAGAAAAACCAAACATTTAATCATACTTTAAGAATAATGCTATGTTTTAGTACTACCGTGAGTGATTTCTCTATATAATACGGAGTACGATAAGAAATAAGTAAGTAAATAAATAAATAAATAAATAAATAAATAAATAAATAAATAAATAAATAAATAAATAAATAAATAAATAAGTAAATAAATGAAAAATGTAATTCATATAGCAACACAAAGTTCTACAAAAATAAATGAAGCATAAGAATTCAAATTTATTTTTATTAAAAAAAACTCAAAGTTTCAAGAATGCTCGAGAATTTTGGCCATTTTATTAATGATTAAGAACATTAATTGTTACATAAGCATTACACTCATTGCTACATGTGGTACAAGCATAAATGCAATCGAGCTTTTCTACTTAGTGATTGTTTTCTTTTAACTTCTATCTTGTAAAAACTTGTATATGTATTTATGGTTATATATTTATTAATTTGAAATTATATTTTTATGTGTTAAGCGATTTAACGATGAAAGAAAGTGATAGTTAAAATATTTATTTTCTTAATGGTTAACTGATGACGTATCAGAATTGCATTGATGTAATACTATTGATTCTTATATCGGTTCTTCTATAAACTTCTAGAATCGAATCAATATAGGATTACTGAATCGAGGGGGGTGGACTGGGGACGGCAAGCTAAAGAAGAAGAAGAAGAATGGAAGGAGAGAGGTGGGCGAGCTGGGTTGAAGAAGACAAAGAAGAAAGATTGAAGAGGAAGGTGTGGCTTGGCTAAAGAAGAGTAGAGTTGGGGGAGGGGGGGAGTAGGCTTGGCCCGAGGCTCGTCTGACTGGCCCGGGACCCGGCCCGGCCCGCCACTGTGCGGGTCCGACCCGGCCCGTTGGATCGGTACCGGTACCGGGCCTAGGCCCGACCCGGGGGGATTATTTGGGGCGGTTCCGGAACTGCATATTTGAGGACCAGCCCGACCGGTTTGGGCCCGGTCCGTGCCTTATTTGTTTTCTTTTTTCTTTTTTCTTTTTTATTTGGGGGGGGGGGGGGGGTTGGGCCTATGGTAGGTAGGCTGGGTGTTTTGGAGGGGTTTGGGGGGTGAGGGTTGGAATATATAAGAAAACCGAAAAAAATGAACCAGCCCGGCCCAACCCGGAACTGGCCCGGCCCAACCCGATACCAGTAGACTCCTGGGCTGGTCCCGAGCCTTACCCAAAAAATTCCAAGCCCGGCCGGGCCCGACTCGGAACAGAAACCGGGTCTGGCCCGGTCCATCCCTAGGAGGGAGGGGAGGAATGGGGTGGGACGGGATGAAGAACCGATATAAGAGAAGTCCACGGAAATCTTTGGTGAGGATAAGAGACAATTGCAGAAAATTTTTGCACTAAAAATGAGTTAAAAGTCCCAAGAATCCATGATTTTAGAAGTCAATAAGAATGAACGGAAATTTGAATACGCCTATACTTTTATAGACTTTTAAAAGTCCACATTGAATACACCTAGACTTTTGTGTATTTTTAAAAGTCATTGAATACCCCTAAACTTTTAAAATCCATGTACTTTTAAAATTTTGACACTAAATCCTAATACAATACACCCCCTTAGTTTTACTCGAACTATCTTAATATCCTCCGTTGTATCCGAAAGAAGTGGCGGCGGCGGCATCTAAGAACTTTTTTCGTCAGCAACATCTTCACCAACGGCCTTCTCGACGGGCTATGTGACAATCTCATTCTCTTTCTTTTTTCGTCGAGGCTCACTGCTGATAGGACTTCAGGCGACGACCCTATTCGGCGGCTAGCTTCGGCTTATTGAGGCGACGATCTCTGTTCCGGAATAACTTCCGGAAGCAACATCAAAATCCAGCTCATTCAAAATGTTTCACGTATGTTTTACATCTTATTTAAACCTTGTTAATTTTATTAATTTAATTCAAACTCTCTGAATTTATTTGTTTTGTTTAGGATTCATGACCTCTGTTAGTCTGTTTTGAATATAGTAACTTAGTAAGCTCTATTAATAGTTCTATGCTGCAGTTTATATTCCCATTTTCTCCTGTTTTAGAATTTGTAGTTTTTGAATATTATTGATTTTGATTATCTGATTACGTTCGCTAAATGATATGCTTTATTAAGTGAGTTTTTGTTTAATACTAGATTTAATCTATGAAATTAAAATTTTATAATGTATACTCCAGAATTTTATACTTTCATTATGAGTTTTTGTCACTTTCGGTCCCGGACTATTGTGTCAATAGTACTTGACATTCAATTTTTCTATTTTTAGTCCTCGACTATTGTGTGAGAGACTTTTAGTTCTCGACTTCAAAGTTTCATACACTAGTCCCAAAAGTATTATCAAATTGACACTTTTAGTTTTTTCACTATGATTTTGATACAAATAAGTGGAGGACTAAAAATGTCACTATTATAATAGTTGAAGGACCAAAATGTCACTTTTATGTAAGTTGAAGGACTAAGTATGAAAATTTTTAAAGACTCAAAGCGAAAAAATCAAAAATCGAATACCAAAAGTATGACCAAAAGTGTCTTTGTCACAATAGTCGAATGACTAAAAGCGAAAAAAATCCAAAATCGAGTACCAAAAGTATCAGTGACATAATAGTCATAATAGTCAGAGGATTAAAAGTGGAAAAACTCCTTTCATTATCTATTGTTCAACCACTGTTAGACCACTGAACTTTGAATCTGTGCGTCAACTGGTTCTTGGTCTGGTTTTTAAAACCTTGGGGTATAACCGTATAATAGCAAATTCGTCATCTTTCCAAGACATTTTTTTTTTGTAAATTTGATTAAATACACTTTGTTGCCCAGAGATAACTTGTACAGTGGAATAATGATTTGGAACATGCTAGAGTTACCAATTTTGTTAACATTTAACAAGAGAAAAGGTTGATTGAGGTTTGAAGCTTATTTTGTGTGTGGCAACTATGTGTATTTTTTGTTATTATAGAAAAATCTCAATTGGTGATTGAGAAATGTCATAGTAATAATTTTTCTTATACTTATAAGGTTTTTGATGTGGTAATTGTGGTTAATGGGTTTCTTATCTATCTTGGGATGTTAATGAAAATTCATCACTATAATCTTTACTTTATCAGATGGTGCCAATAATTAATAATGTATTTAGTTGGACCATTTCAATCTCAAGCCAGATTGGACTGAAATTGATCATACGAGACCAGACATAGACAAAGTAGTCATATAAGAAACATCTACCAGACCGGACTTAAACTCACCATACCAGACCAAACTTATACAATAATAAAGTACTCACAAATCATACATCTACCATTTTTTTAGCCCAATTAAAAACATCCTTAAAGCATATGAGACTTTTCTTTTTTTAATGACTCATTATTGCCATTATTTAATGTGCATTAGTGCATTACATCAATAACATGCAATGGCTAATTGGCATGTGAATTTTGTTTAGCTACACTTCTTTAATTAGCTTTTTTAGCTAACCTTGATTATATCCGCTGTTAATCTTGAAGGTCTACCTTGTAGTGCTTTTTATTCGACTCCAATATTTTTTAGCCTGGAAACATTTAGGACATTTCTACTTGTACCGAAATTTTCTGGTCTAATCTGGTCAGGTCTGTTTAAGTGGTCAGGTCTGTTTAAGTTTGGTCTGGTCTGATCTGGTCTTTGTATATTTTACAACTGTCAAAGTCTGGTCTGGTCTATTTAAGTCTAGTCTGGTTTGATTTGTTTAAGTTTGGTTTGGTATGAGGCTGAAACCAGCCCAAGTAAAAACATCCTTAATCGGGAGTAAGTTGCGAGAAAGACAAAGATTCTAGTCTTCACAGTTATCAAACACAAGATTATCAAGATTGTCAAAGAGGACTTTTATATTTGTGGTATTGTTGGTAAATGTTGATTAGAATTATCAGACTCGAAGATTTGGGGAGTATATTTGCAGCTGATTGTCAAATTTCTCATTTCATGGAATAATATTGTGATGGAATCACGGAAAAACTACGTTTGTGAAACTGACAATTCACTACTCTTAAGTAGTACTCCTTCTATATCTTAACGGCCATGGCATTCCTTATTGTAGAAAATAATGAAATAATTGTTATGGTTTTCATTTCCTTATGATTGTATTTTACCCATGCCTGGCATTCCCAATTTCTTTTTTTCTGTTTCTGCACTTGGGCAATTGGCCTTTTAGCTAATATGTTGAAATATACTTCCAGGTATCATTCTCGAATTCCTAAGTAGGCAACCTTTTCTCTAGAAACAAAAAAAGTTTGGGCTGCTCAAATCTTTTGCTAGAAAAGTTTATCGGAAGGCATGCCGTCTCTTCAGCTCTTACATTTGACTGAACATGGTCGAAGCCTTTTGGCTTCAAGGAGGTATATCATCATTATACTAATTGCTTTTACTGCTCCCTGTTTTTCAATTGAAGGCATATAATAGCCTAATGCAGTGCCTCCACCCAACACTACACGAAGTTGTATAAACTTGATAGTTTGTGGCCCATAATCAGAGCAGGTCATGTATTTGGTAGAGCCCGAGTCAAGAGATAAAATCTGGGCCCTTCTATATTTACTTTAACAAAAGCGTATTATTTAACAACTCGTCCTCATATCATCATAAAAAGTTATGAAATAGAACTTACTCTGTCCATCTGGTGGTTCACGAACTACTAGATGAACTTCATGGTGCATCTTAATCCACTAGATTGGACTTCCATTCGGTTATCGCCAATTTCAGATCGCTTTCGAGGATGTTGCAAAAAACAGTCTTCATGGTCATTTTGAGTTCCTTGTCATGCCATATGGAGTTTGGACTCTTGAGCGTCGTGTCTGCTTACCAGAGCCTAATGAACAAGATCTCCATTCTGTACCAGTGCAAGTTTTTCTCCGTGTTCTTTGAGAATACCTTCTTCTACACCAAACCTGTATTGCACACAGCCACACATCTACCATGTCCAAATTGTCTTAAATTTACCCGGTTGCACATACTTTGCTAAAAAAATCCAAACACAGTTTTGCTCCCTGCACACCCAGTATTTGGGGCATATCATGCACAACAAGGGTGTCAAGGCGTCCTTGATTGTCTAACACCAGGCTTAGTTACATCCTTATGGGACTTCTAGGGATTGGCAGGCTACTATCACTAATTCATTCAACGTTAGTTCAGGAGAGATCATGCTCATGTGTTCAACAGAGATAAAACACATGTTTTTAGTCCTTTGTTTATGCCGAAGTTCTAGATGTGTCATTGTTCTCAAAAGTGTAAACTTGAAAAAATATGCAGAACAAGATGCTAGAAAAGCCTCCTTGCGCAAGCACATGATGCACATGGGCGGAGCTTGTCACGAACTGGCACTTCTTGTGCTAGGACACAATATAGTTATGACTAGTGCTAGGACACAATATAGTTATGAGAGGCTTAATGTGTTTGATATGACCAATAGTGGCGGATTCACTTCAGAATAACGGTGACATCATGTATTTACTAATCACGATGAGGAATAGAAGGGTTAGGGTTTGGGTGGAAAATTTTAGACTTGGGCTATGGTACTATGTTGATTAACGGAATTACTTTTTTGTTGATATGATTTTCGACATATAACTTCATAATCTTTAACTTCATGTAGAGAAATAATGGACCTTGAAAGAGCTAACGCAGGTAATGAACAAAATCAAACAGAATGAATGAAGTTTAAGAACAAACAATTCACCATTAATGGAGATCAACAGTACACGAGAGTCCCAAAGAAAAGAGAAACAAGTCTCTAATCTCCCCAGTCCCAAGACAGAATGTCTAACAGCCTGACTCCCACTTACTGACTTATTCTATTTATATCCTTCTACATATCCGAAGGTAGTTATTAGCTATTAACAGAATTTAACTAATAACCAACTAGTCTACTTGCTTTCTTCTAGAATAGACTTGACCAAAGAATCTATCCTCCTTGTTAAGACTAGTCGTGTCCCTATCAGACCTACACCTAATGGAAAAGTTAGAAACTATTGTTTCGAACTTTGTAGCTGTGATGCTGAGGCATAAGCCTCCAACTTTATGCGTACCCTCTTTTACAATTCAGGCATACTAACATTCTGAAATATATTATCAGTCATGCATAAAAGTGAATCACAAATAAGAGTCATAAATTCCTATCATAAGTTTAACTCTTTATCGTTAACCTGAATTTGATGGCAAAATACACACGGTCTTTGTATTTTGTTTTGACGACATGCAAGTGCAACATGTATCACCTGTTCTTTCATTGTTCCACAGAAAAACTCTATTGCTTGCAACTGGTATTATTGTTGCTGGTGGATCAGCTGCTGCATACATACAGTCACGGAAGAAACTGAAGAAGTACAGCTCTATGGATCAGTATAATGATAATGTTGGTAATATAGGAGAGTTAAATGTATCTGTTGGAACAAGTGACATTATTTTAAAGAAAAGCAGGCAAAAGAAGGGAGGATTGAGGTCCTTAAAGGTTTTAGCGGCAATTCTTTTATCTAAAATGGGCAGCTTGGGCACCAGGGACCTTTTAGCTTTGATTGTTGCAGTGGTGAGCTTCTTCATCTCAACACTAGCTAGATACTGGCAATAGTTTTGGCATGCATAAAATTGTTACCATCCTATTAGGCTCTATACATGATATCACCACCACCACCACCATCACCACCTAAATCCCAACTAGTTGGGTTTGATTTTAATTTTTAAATTTACCGCACCCTTATTTGTCTTAAATGTGTCAACACTATAAATTCATCTAAAAAGTAAAGTAGCAAACTAGCAAAGTTACACTGGATGCCTTTCTTATCTCAACTTTCAACCTTCTTAGAATGAATATTGATACAATCTCCAAAACCATCATCATAATAAATGTTCTCCACTTGCATGGGAAATATCATGAGATAGTGATGTGTAGTGATAATTGGTATGGACATGCCCCGTCACATGATTAATATTGTAAAACCTACCTGCAAATCATGAAACATGACTGTATATTTTGATATGTTAACTGGAATCCTTCTCACTAGTACATGATTCTAGTGCCAGTAGAAGTTTCAATGTAGCCTTTTGAGTTGCTTTGAGTGCGTGTTTGATTTGAGGGTAGGGGATGGACAGGGAGGCATATTAGTAAGGTGAGGAGCCAAGTTTCTTCATCACTCCCACTCCTCCCCTTATCCCCCAAAGGGTAAAGCACAGGGTAGCCCCCTCCGTGCCTGCTCCTCCTCTCCATCCAGAACCAAAGATATATTTGTTTTGATGTCTTATGCTGTTGTATGATGTAGTGTGACGCCAATGGTTATGTGACCTTCAAGAGGAAGCCTTCAAATTTGCAGCTATCACCTAATATAACTTTTTAATCTTTTTTATTACTTTGGATCATGTTTCAGGATTTGTTAGTGGTTTTACAATATCAATAATGTAAAACACATGATTATAGCAACTTTATCATCTCATCACCATATTATAATACTTCTGTGCATGTAGAATTAAGGTCTTTTTCTTGAATATTACTAAAATAAATACAAAAGATAAATATATGACTTCTTTCCCGTTTTTAATAAAAGTGTCTGGTTACACCATCTATGCCCTTGATTTAATATATCATTTACGTAGTATTATTTTAGCATTACATTTATTATACTCCCTCCGTTCTTTATTATCTGTCCTCTTAGGCTTTGGCACGGGTTTTAAGAGGAAAATAGTAGGGGTAGTGTAAAAGGTGTAATGAGTAGTGGGTAAATGAAAAAGTAGGAAAGAGAAAGGGGTAATGGTAATAAAAGTGGGGGTATAAAGGTATATTTAAAGTAAAAACTTTCCTTAAATGGAAAGGAGGACAAATAAAAAAAAACGTCCCAAAAAGGAAAGAAGGACTTTTATTAAAGAACGGAGGGAGTAGTTAAATAATAATAAATGCTGCTCATCCACCCCACCCCAGCCACCGCCACCCTCTCCACGGTTAGTGACCCCCTTCCTCAAGCCGCTAAATAGTGACCATGAACCACTAAGTCTCTACTGAACTGTTTAGCCCGTAATTGACCAACGTCCTTGCATCTCTGTTCGCCTGTTACAACCCCTCCATCTCAAAACTTGTTAGTAACTCCGGCAATTCTTTGTTACATCTCATGCCATCAATCTAACTAGGATGGATTAAGGTGCTGATAATGATGATTTTCACTTTCAATGACGAGGCTTGCTATGTCAGCTTCAGTGGTCAAAGCTTTTATGCTAATTTATGTCTTTGTTTCTTCAGGTACTCCGAACTGCTGTGAGTAACAGATTAGCAAAAGTACAGGGGTTTCTTTTCCGTGCTGCATTCCTTCGACGTGTGCCATTGTTCATCCGCCTCATTTTTGAAAACATTCTATTGTGTTTCCTCCAGTCAGCGTTACATTCTACCTCAAAGTATATAACAGGAAGATTAAGTTTGCGGTATAGAAAAGTATTAACGCAGCTTATTCATGCACAATATTTTCAGGTAGATATACAATTGAGTGGTACCTTAACTGATTCACATATTCTACTATTCAATTTCAATTTTTTTGTTTTGTTTAAGGCTTATCCATTTTGTTAATGCTTACATTTGTTTCATTATCATCTTCATCATACACCTCAGTATTTGGGGTTGGAGGCATAAAGTTTATTTAAAAATAGGGCAGCGCGGTGCACATTGGCGTCCCTGCAAGGCGAAGGCTCAGGGAAGGGTCCACTACAAGGGTGTTTAGCTATGTTGTCAAAACCGGACTGGTTGGCGACCCGGACAAGTGAACTGGGGTCAAGGGTCACCGGAAAAAACCCGGTCAATTTGTTTCTAAAAAATAAAATATAAATTATGTAATATTTTATTTATTATCAAAACCAATGGATTTTTTTTCATTATTTATAATATTGATATTAATAATTAATAATTATAATACATAAAAATCATTCAAAATGAAACTATTATTCTAAAGTATAATGCTTTTAACTAAATTCAAATTGTATTTGAACTTTGCTAAAAAATAGATTTGAATATAATTTTTATTACAAAACTTTTAAAAAGTTCATAAGTATTTTTACTCATATTTGGAATTTTGTATAAATATTTGGATATTTGGCTATGTAGTACGGAGTATATTAATAAGAAATTATGTAATGTGATTTTTTAGTAATAATCAATGAGAGATGTTGCTTAAACATATTGAAACATTAAGGGATAATAGCAACTAAGGAACGAAAATAACAAACAGGCTTGAATAGTGCATTGGATTAGAGTGTGGAAGGGTTCCGGCCACACCAGAGTTCGAATCCCACACCCCAAGAAAATTTTGAAAACTCAAAGTGGCCGGGTTTCTGGTGGGTTCCGGAATGGGTTTGCGGCCGGGTTTCTAGCGGGTCTTCGGGTTAAAGCGCGTTTTCATGGTTTGTGGGTTTGATCCTAACCGGTCCGGTATTCCAAGTGGGTCGCCGGTTTCCGGGTCGACCCGCCAGGGCCGGTTCGTGTCTGATAACCCGGTGTTTAGAAGAGGGCACACCTTCCTTTGTCATTTTAACAAAAGGCCGCTCCAAAAAATTGAACCCCTGACCTCTTGGTGCAACACCTTAAGCGGTGTGCCAAGGCTCCCTTTTCTGGCATAAAATCTAAATTTTCCAGAACCAATTAACAATACAAAGCTGTATGCCATTGCAGTTATGCACAATTTACAGAGTTAGATATGATCTACTCCCTCCGTCCCTTATAACATTGCCATCTTTCCTTTTTTGGTTGTCCCAAAAACTTTGTCACTTTCTCTTTTAATTAATTTATTTGTGGTTCTATTATTTATGTCTCCTAAGCACAAACCTAACCACCCAGTTTTTGTAAAATTTTCCACGTGCCAGTCAAACATGTCAAAATTATAAGGGATGGAGGGAGTCTATTTTATGTACAAAGTATTTTGTAATCATTTTTGCATTCAAGCTTTGGTGCTTATTATGTTAATCCTTTTCATTTTATATATGTTCTTTTTATCCTCTTTATCTTATCATTTTCATCTTTATCTTATCCTTGTTATCTTACCTTATCTTTTTTATCTCTCTTTTCTTTCTTTTCTTTCTGGCTCCGATATCATGTATCGATTCATTATAGCTGATCCCAAAATCTTTTGGGACTAAGGCTTGAATGTTGTTGTTGTATTTATTCCAGGATATGGTTTACTATAAACTATCCCATGTTGATGGTCGCATAACAAACCCTGAACAGAGAATTGCAAGTGATGTACCAAAGTTCTGCTCAGAACTGAGTGACCTTATACAAGAGGATCTCGTTGCTGTTACTGATGGATTACTGTACACTTGGCGATTGTGTTCATATGCAAGCCCGAAGTATCTGTTCTGGATATTGGTACAATTTTCCTATACGGTTTCACGTTGATAACTTTTTATGTATGCTTTTCTAGTTTTATCTTGCTGAGACAAACACGATTTATTATTTAAATTTGAAATCAATATTTGCTTTTATCTTGCAGGCCTATGTTTTTGGGGCTGGCATTGCAATAAAAAATCTCTCCCCTGCGTTTGGGAAGCTAATGTCAAAAGAACAACAACTGGAAGGAGAGTACAGGCAGCTTCACTCACGTTTAAGGACACATGCGGAAAGCATTGCGTTTTATGGTGGTGAAAGAAGGGAAGAGTTTCACATTCAACAGAAGTTTAAGTCTCTTGTTCGGCATTTGAGGCTTGTCCTTCATGACCATTGGTGGTTCGGCATGATTCAAGATTTTTTGCACAAGTATCTTGGTGCTACTGTTGCTGTTGTCTTGATTATTGAGCCTTTTTTTTCTGGACACTTGAGACCAGATGCATCCACATTAGGAAGGGCAGAAATGTTGAGTAATCTGAGATATCACACTAGTGTAATAATATCTTTATTCCAGGCTCTGGGAACGCTTGCAATTAGCTCAAGACGACTTAATCGTCTAAGGTATTGCTTGGCTACCTTAAAAACAAATCATTTGAAGTGTTATTTGTCTATAATCACTAGAAATTCATCATAAAGAATGCCAATTGTGTCCGTAGGAGGTGTGAATTGCTACATCTTTGATGAATTGATATTAGGAATGGGTACCACACCTTACACATCATCTACTTATATATAAACTGTTGGTACTCTGTCAAAAACTTACATAGCGCATAGATCTTTGCAGTTGGAAGGCCAAAAATTTTCATATGTAATATATTTCACAGTTCGTTACTTGTTTGAATATTGAAGATGTTACTCTGTTAATTTATCGGGTATCATATATAATCATAATGTCAGAAGCTTGCTGAGTTGGGTGGGTGGATGGGGGGTATCTTATGAGATTATTTCACAAGGATAATATTATTGACAAACTATAAAAATGGATTATAAGACTATTTGGAATCAGAAATATCAAATATGCCAACGCGGGATTCATCTGAGGAAGTGGTGACATTAAAATGTGGGTGGTCTCGATCTATGGCAGCTCGAAAAAGGATGAGGAAGTCCGATACTATTATTGTAGTTATTATTATTACTATTACTATTATTATTATTGTTATTACTTATTAGCATTAAGGAAAATTATCCATATAGGAGTAAAAACAACGCAAAATTCCAAAGTAGGAGTACTATGTTTTCCCCCTAATTAGGAGTATGTTACTGTCATCCTGAAAATTTACTGGCATATTTTGGCATTACCCGGCTTTAAATATGGCAGTAAACTGCCATAATTGGCAATGTTTTCAACGCATGGTAATAATTACTCCTATTTAGGGAATATAAACATAGTGCTCCTATTTTGGAATTCTAAAACGTTTTTACTCCTATTTTGGGCAATTTCTTTTATTATTATTACTATTGAATAGTAATAGTTTGATGTTGTTATTGTTGTTATTGTTGTTGTAGTTATGATTATGATTATTATTGTTATCATTGTTACTACTACTACTACTACTACTATTGGTTAGTAGTAGTAGTAGTTTCTTATTAGTAACTTACTATGGCTATGTATTTTAGTTGATATTTCTAATTTTGGTGTTGTATTTCCTCCGTATGTATTCGTAGAATATGCTTGGTTATTGTTGTTTTAATATACAAGCAATAATCTAATTTTGGTGTTGTATTTCCTCTGTATCTATTCATAGTATATGCTTGATTATTGTTGTTTTAATATACACACAATCGTATTCATATACACCACCTTTGTTTTAAGGAATATAGTATAGTAATATAGTACTGATAGCTTCATGCGAGTTCTGGAGTTGGTGTAGTGGTTAAATGGTTCCTCATTAACCATTTGAGATCAAACCATTCAAGATAGATGTAAGATTGCAACGATTTTCTTCTGATAGGTCACGATGTAACATCCGGAGTGTGACATTATTCAATATCTATGACCTTTTTAGTAGTGCATGGAACTTGTTCCTCTCCAAGGATACTCATTTATTTCTTTTCATAAGCTGTGGTTTCCTTGTGGCAATTTTTATACTCGCCCTGCTTCTTCGCAGTGGCTACGCAGACCGTATTCATGAGCTCATTGTTGTTTCACGAGAACTTGCTGCCCATGATGCATCTATATTGCAAAGAGACGGGGATAGGAATTATGTCAGCGAAGCACACTACATTGAATTCGATGGTGTTAAGGTAATAAAGTTACTTTTAACTTTAATTTAATCTTGATAATTTTGCTGTGTTCGTGATGTGTTTGGCACCCCTTAAGGTCGTTACACCCACTGGAAATGTATTAGTGGAGGACTTGAGCTTACGAGTTGAAACAGGTTCTAACCTTTTAATAACAGGTAATATTTGTTATGTTTTGTATATACTCTCAATGTCTTAGTTTCTCACTTTGCATGATATGAAACTCAACAAATGAAAGGTTTGAAGGAAATATGAAACTGTGATCTGGTGTGGTCATTGCAATTTTGTGGCCTTATATCACTTATGGGAATTGAGATAGAATGGGGTTTCATTGTCAAACTTTAGTGTGTTTGAATGAAAATGACCTTTGGCTTGGTTTGGACAACTTAAGCAAGTGCTACTAAGTTGTGTGCTTTTCTTTGCTCACTGCAGCTACAGCTAGGTGAAATTAGCTGCCTAGAACTGATCTATTATAAAAACAGAATTAGTTGGGACTTAGGTTAGTTGTTTGTTTTTCGAATCAATTCTAGGCACCTTAAAAAAATCAATTCTAGGTATTTCCCATAATATTTGGTTGGCATGCTGGGTCATAAATTCTTATCCAGTGCAGCTTCTGGATATCCAACATTTGATGGTACAGTTGGAAAATTTATTCGACTTACCCTATCCCGTTCTCTCTTGTCTTTACTTTGTTATAGTAATCCAGAATATAATGATAAGCTCATCAATGTAGCTTATGGAAATAAGCTGAAACCGGTCATAATCTCTTCTTGAAAGCAAACCCGAACATTTTCAAAACCAGCATACTTGTGAATGGGTGTCTAGTAGATAGATCAAAGATAACCTCATCCAAAATCTACCTTTATTCAGGGCAGGACAGTGTTCAAATTATGTGACTGTTTGTGTTACATTTATCATTGCTCAGTGCTGTTCTGGATGGTTCACAAATATGTTCATTACATATTATATGTGTAGCGGTGTTCCTGTCCTTTGTTTCAAAATTCGGCCTGGGAGAGTAGATTTCAATTGCTGGTCAGGAGTGTCTTGTATCATTTTCTTGGACTTTGCAGTTAGCACTTGGCATTTCAATTTTGTAGGTCCAAATGGTAGCGGCAAAAGCTCACTTTTCCGAGTTTTGGGAGGCCTCTGGCCTCTTGTTTCTGGCCATATTGCGAAACCTGGAATTGGTTCAGACCTTAACAAGGAGATATTTTATGTACCTCAACGCCCATACACAGCTATTGGAACTCTACGTGATCAGATAATATATCCTCTTACTTCCGACCACGAGGTCGAGCCTCTTACACTTAGTGGAATGGTTGAACTGTTACAAAATGTAAGTCTCCTTGATATTTCAAAACAAATCAATGAATCAATCTCATTAAAATAATAAAATATTAACTTTGACCTTGCTGATATTTTGATGTCTTCTTATAGGTTGATCTTGAGTATCTATTGGATCGTTACCCACCTGAAAAAGAGGTAAATTGGGGTGATGAGTTATCTCTAGGTGAGCAACAGAGGTTGGGGATGGCCAGGCTTTTCTACCATAAACCTAAATTTGCAATTCTCGATGAGTGTACCAGTGCTGTGACAACGGATATGGAAGAACGCTTTTGTTCCAAAGTAAGAGCGATGGGGACGTCTTGTATAACTATATCTCATCGTCCTGCTTTGGTTGCATTTCATGATCTGGTTTTGTCCTTGGATGGTGAAGGAGGCTGGACTGTACATCAGAAGAGGTAGGTATTAAGAAGTCACATTTGTAAATTTATCTTTAAATTATTATTTTTCCATCATTTGCAATGGAGCCAAAGATTCATTATTTTTTGGCTTGAGAATATGATGGAATAAAGCAAAATGGCTCACCAAACTGTCTGCTCTTCTTTGTTATGAAGCAGCAGTCAGTCCATGCAATTTTGGACGCGATTTTCATTATGGGTCATCCGGAAACAGTCTCTCCCTGCTATAGTACAGGGATAAGACTGCGTACATCCGAACCCCCCTTACCCAACCGTAGGTGGGAGCCTTTGAGGCACTGGGGTAAATGATGATTGATCTTTAAATTATTATATTACTAGTATTATATAACTCAAACTGCAAATATTAATTAAATTATAGTTTTGCAATTTTCTAGGGCAGATTCCCCCACTCTTACTGAGCATGAGTTCAATAGTAAGAAGCATTCTGAGTTCAGTAAAAAGAAGCTTTCTGATGCTGAGCGCCAAAGTGATGCAATGACTGTTCAACTTGCATTTGCAAACACAAAGAAGGTCTAGAGTCTGGACTACATATTTGTTTCTCATCCTTTTGGCAATTCATTCTTTTGTTCTGATCATATTTGTTCGACGTGATTTTGTGCTTGTTGGCAATCTGGCATTTCCACAATGCCACAGGATATGGCATTTTCAAGTACACAAGCTGTATCAGTTTTTTCAAAGTTGTTAGCTGAATCTCCTTCAGAAGATGACAGTTCCATGGTTCCTGTCTTTCCTCAGCTTAAAAGCGCGCCCTCGAGGGTGTTGCCTGCGAGAGTTGCTGCCATGTGTAAAATACTGGTGAGTGTAATTGTGTAATGCTGTCAGGATAGTGAGTCGTCGTAACATGAACTTGACAATGGAGTTAATGGACGCATAATTCCGAATTTCCGACCATACATGTTGACTTCTTTAATGGTTAACATAGGACTTGATGATGGACGTACGTGGCACACATTTAACCACATAGCATATTTTTAATTCTTTTAGGATGTTTTTAATTGGGCAAAGATTTTATGGTCTGGTCTGCTTAAGTCTAGTCTAGCCTGAACTGGTCTGTTTTGGTTTGTTTTTAATTGTGTTGTATGTGTATTTTACAATTATCAAAGTCTGGTCTGTTCTGGTCTAGTTTGTTGAAGTCTTGTCTGGGATTGAAACCAATCCAATTAAGAGCGTCCTTAGTGTATCATATATAAGTATGTTTTTGTAAACCTCTTACAATTAATTATAATATGATCACATTTCTCTTTATTTGAGGAAATGAGTAGATGGCACTCATTATAAAGCATACAGAGACAATTAAATTAAGAAACCACACATGCTTAACATTATTTTGTTTTGTTTTATTTTGTCCGTGTAGACTTTTACTTTGGACTACATAAAGAATCTATATTTTTAAATGCCTATAAGCTCTGTAGCCTCTCTTCTATCACCCTGCCACCCTATCCATAGAATCCTTACATAGAGCTATTATATGAGTGTATGTTCTTGAATGCATATCACTTCAATTTTCATTTAATAAATTTTCCTAAATCGGAGTAAAAACAATGTGATATTCCAAAGTAGGAGTGTTATGTTTTTCCTCCTCCTCCTCCTCATCACCCCAGTGCCGCAAAGGCCCCCACCTTTGGTGGGGTAAGGGGGGTCAGATGTGCGCATTCTTACCCTGTACTAAAGCACAGAGACTGTTTCCGGATGACCCATAATGAAACTCATGTCGAAAATTGCATGGACTGACTACTGCTTCATAATAAAGAAGCGCAGACAATTTAGTGAGTCATTTTGCTTTATTCCATCATATTCCCAATCCAAAAAACAGTGAGTTTTTGGCTCCATTGCAAATGATGGAAAATGTTTTTTTCTCTTATATAAGAGTAATTACTAGTATGTTTGGAATGTACTGCCAATTATGACATCAATATTGCCATATTAATGTCTGGTAATGCTACAATATGCAGTATTTAGGTGACGGTAACTTACTTCTATTTCAGGGGGAATCGTATTTTTGAATATCACATTGTTTTTACACCTCTTTCGGTCCCTCGACTATAGTGTCAGTAACACTTTTGGTACTCGACTTTAGTTTTTCCCATTTTTAGTCCTCGATTATTATGCTATAGACACTTGTAGTCCTCGACGTCAAAGTTTTTCACATTTGGTCCTCTGAGTATTATCAAATTGACACTTTTAGTCGTTCCACTATGATTTTGACACAATAAGTGGAGGACTAAAAAGTGTCACATTTATGAAAGTCGAAGGACTATATATGGCAATTCTCAAAGACTAGTACCAAAAGTGTCTCTAGTATAGTGGTCGAGGACTAAAAGTGGAAAAAATCAAAGTCGAGTATCAAAAGTGGCAAAAACTCATAGTTGTAACTATTAAAATCACATTTTTGCTGTAATAGGGTTTAGTAAGAGAAGCAATAATGTAAAATGTGAATAAGTTACAAAAGATGTCACTTCTACAGAGGTTAGTGTCAGTAATGCCAGTCTCTTTTACTATGATCAACTTTTCTAAACAGGCAACACTTTCATTTTCCTAACTGTCTCTTCTTCACCTTGTCTTATCATACAATTTAGGTCCCAACTATGTTGGATAAGCAGGGTGTACAGCTCCTAGCAGTTGCCTTGCTTGTGCTGTCTAGAACGTGGATTTCTGACCGCATCGCCTCTTTAAATGGTAACTTACTCTTTTATTTTCCCTTTTTATCTCTCTTTTCTTTTATTGATAACCCCATTCATTTATTTAACTAGGTACAACTGTGAAGTTTGTACTGGAGCAAGATAAGGTAGCATTTATTCGACTAATTGGCATTAGCGTCCTTCAAAGCGCAGCCTCTTCTTTTGTTGCACCATCTTTGAGGTATTTGTTAATTTGGAAGTATTTGAAATTTAGAGTTTTGGACTGATTAAGTACTCATGTTGATAACATGACCTATGAGCCTATGAATGTTGGCTTATAACTTGTTAAAGTGAGGCATTCTAGCCGCAATGCAGATATTTGAATTTAACTATATTGATGGATTCAAGAAACCTGAAACTTCCTCAGCCTTGGATTTTTGTTTTAAAATCACCAAAATTTTCGGCCTACGGAAGTGCAGTGCCACATATTGATGATAGTATTATCTTTTGCAGACACCTTACATCTACGCTGGCTCTTGGATGGAGGATTCGTCTGACCAAACACTTACTGAAGAACTATTTAAGAAATAATGCATATTACAAGGTAAATACTCTGCATATGCGTGCATTATACTATTATATAGTTGTAGTTTATATGTTTGCATGATCTTAAATGTTTGTGTTTTTATATATATGAGCATGATCGTTACAATGAGTAAAGTGATAGTGGAAGTTGAATTTCTGCAAATAGTTCCATTTGGTTAGTCTGTCATACATGTCTCAAGCCCTCTCTCTTTGCACATAGAATTGAAGTTATTACCTTCCAATTAAATACATAGATTAGGTATTTAGGTATGTCATATATTCCGTGTCAGCATGTATCCAAAATAAACATTCAAATGCATATATTAGGTATTTCACATGTCTCGAGTCAACATGGATGCAGATCAGAGATTGACTCAAGATCTTGACAAGCTAACCACTGACTTGTCTAGCCTTGTTACTGGAATGGTTAAGCCAACCGTTGACATCTTATGGTGAGCATATCTGGTGACTAACCTAGTTTTTTGGGGGTACTCATCTTCTAAACCAGCAATGAATGCTGCACAATTTCAGGTTCACATGGAGAATGAAGCTTTTGACTGGCCAGCGAGGAGTTACTATATTATATGCTTATATGTTACTTGGTTTAGGTTTTCTGAGGTGTGTAACTCCAGCATTCGGTGACCTAGCAAGTCGTGAACAGCAGCTAGAGGGAACATTTAGGTGACATTTTTGTACTACGTATTATTTTAATACAACCTCATATGGATAGTTCTGCAATTAATTATGTGAGTGATTATGTGATTGTATCTTCATATATAGGTTTATGCATGAGAGGTTACGTACACACGCTGAATCTGTTGCTTTCTTTGGAGGTGGTGCTCGAGAAAAGGAGGTGACATTACTGGGCTTCACGAGATATTAATCTTTTTAGTTGTGAATTACAATGTTATACTACGTATATGTTTTCTGAAAACTAAATATGGTAGATTGAAGATTGGGCATTCATACACATCTTATTTTGTGCCAATTCCTTAGTCAAGTTGATGATGGATTCTTTCTCTCCCATATATCCCTTTAAAAGAAATTATGAATACATCCTAAATGAATGTTTTTTTGGACAGGTTCTCCATTTCTTTGGAGACACCAAGAAAGATCTATTTCTGTGTCCCTTTTTTCCTTTTTGGAAACCATGTTAAGTAACGACATTTATAACTTATTTCTCAATTTCTTTTTTTCTGCGATTGCCATAGTGGGCTGCGTTCACTAAGCTACCATTGTTAGTGGTTGTGGAAGCCGTATTTTCCAATTGTGGCTGCAGATGCTGGTGGTTATCAGCCGCGGCCACTGTTTCCAGCAGATCAACAATAACTGGCATGAGATGCCTCTTTGCTTTGCAAAACATTAAGTGTTTTAGTAAATTTGGAAGATAGATACAGTTATAGAACATTTTTCTATATTTGGAAAGTGAACAACAAAAATGTTTATTTTTCTACATTTTCTAGTATCAGAGGTCTCTAGAAAAATTGATTTTTTCCCCATCATTAGACGTTCCCTGGTTGCAATCTTATAAATTATTTAATTTATTAAAGATTTAGAGAACTGGTACTTCCCTAAGCTGCTGTTTATTATTATACCATTATATTTCCTCCTGTCCTATTTAAAGGGTACAATTCTAAAACCTCGGGTTGCATTCTAAAAGGTCCATTCTATATAGTAGTTTATTAGTTCATATTGTAGAGGTGTGGGAAACACGTCAACACACAATATTGTGACCTTAAATCTTAGGGTGTGCTTTGTTGGAGGGTTTGGGAGTAGAGGAAGTTAATGAAAGGTGAAAAGTGATATTATTCCTCAGTTTTGGGGAATTCACCCACCCCCAAAAGGTTGAGAATCAAATTATTTCCATTCTCAATTCCCTGCACCATTAAACTCATTCTCATACTCTTCAATTTATCAAGCACTCTAAGTTATTTTCATACTTTCATGGTATAAATGCATATCGAATTTGTTTTACATTTAAGGCATTTGCCCCTATTAAATGAAGTCTTATTAAGGAGTCTCATACGTTAATGAGGTTAATGCAGAAATGAGGCACTGTTGAATAATTTCATAGTCGGAAAATTAAGATTATTTTGAATGATGTTAATTGTTTCCTTGGTTTGTGTAAAAGCCAAAATCATGCCCTATAGATAGGACTGGAGTACCATTAAAGTGAAATACAATCTGATAGCAAACCACATGATGAATTCTGGAGTTGTACAGTGGGAATATTTTTCTATTCTTTTGTGAGTACAGTGCATATCTAGTGATGATCACACTTCAGTGCATTTTATAGGGTGTGTAGGATATTGTTGGGCTTTTCTGCTTCCTTTTGTGAAATTTATAATATTACGTACATCAACATGTGTAATTTGCAGATGGTTGATTCAAGGTTTGAGGAACTTCTTAATCATTCTGCATTGCTTCTAAAGAAGAAATGGCTTTTCGGCATAATAGATGAGTTTATCACAAAGCAACTACCTCACAATGTTACATGGGGTTTGAGTCTCTTGTATGCTGTCGAGCACAAGGGTGATCGTGCTTTGACTTCAACTCAAGGTGAAAACTTGCACTGACTGTGTTACATTCTTCAAACTTTATCTAACTAATTCTTCCCTCATTCACCTATATTTTCTCCGGTAGGTTTTCAACGGAAATTAGAGTATAGTTGTAAGGGTAGAGAATAGTGTAAAAGAAGGAAACAGAAGATGAGAAAGCAAGGGTGCTCATGTCTTTTGCAAGGATACTACAACAAGAACAACATCCAAGCCTTAGTCCCAAAAGAGTTTGGGTCGGCTAAAATGGATCGCCACATGAAATCAGAGCTAAAAGGATAAGAAAGATAAAAAGATAAGATAAGATAAAAAAGATAAAAAAAAGGTAAGATAAATATAAGATAAAGATTAAAAAGAATAAAAATATAAGATAAAAAGAATAAAAATATAAGGTAAAAAGGATAAATAACATACTAAAGATAAAGAAGATAAAAAGGTCATCATCATTACCTCAGTGCCGCAAAGGCTCCCACCTATAGTGGGGTAAGGGGGGTCAGATGAAAAAGGATAAAAAAGATGAAAGAGATCAATCGTCCACACAAATATTCTCCCTCCACTTTGCTCTCTCCAAAGTCATACTCTCATCCAAACCAAGAAGAAGCATATCACTCATGACTCCTATAATCCACGTCTATTTGAATTTTCCATTCCCTCTTCTCCCCGCCTTTTCGCCCCGGCTTTCAACTCGTCCAGCAGTTGGCTTTTGATATGATAGTATTAATTACCAAAAAAGGAAATTGGATCAAGTAATAGTAAACAACTAAAAGTGAATGGTGGTAGCATTATTGATTTTAGTTAGTAATCTCTCGTATAATGTTCTGTCAGGTGAGTTGGCTCATGCACTACGGTTCTTAGCTTCTGTCGTGTCTCAAAGCTTTTTAGCTTTTGGTGACATTCTTGAGCTGCATAGAAAATTTGTTGAACTTTCCGGTGGTATCAACAGAACCTTTGAGTTGGAAGAGCTTCTAGATGCTGCTAAAAATGGTATGACTATTTGCATTGTTTTATCATTCGAATTCCATCTAACTGCCATTAGCTTCATCTTAAAGGTCCATGGATTACATAGCTTTCAGAATCTTTACCTCAAGTGTTTTTATTTACTACCTTCATCCCATTAACATTGGGGCATGGGGAGGAAGTGTGGTTCTTAAGACAAGTGAGTTTATGTGATTGATATTGAAGTGATAAAGTAGGAATAGAGTAAGAATGATTGAGAACCACACACAAATTTTACCAAATTTGGTAAGAGATAATCTTAGTGGGACGGACCGAAAAGGAAAGATGGGACAATCTTAGCAGGATGGAGGGAGTTAAGTTTATTGCTTTTATGGTGAATGGTGGCTTTTCTCATGCTTCATTGTGTAGAATTATGCGAACTGATATGTTTGAGGGATGGAATGACTTGTGTAACATGATAATAGAAAGTTATTATTGATAGTATTGGAAATGATATACCAATGTGAAGAACTTGATGTAACCTTATTTTCGGCTACTTCATATTATTCTACAAATGTTTGAATCTTAGTCCTCACCACCAGTACGCTTCACTGAGTGTTGTTTCGGAAGTCATGGCTACTCTGTGAGTTGTTCCATAGTGGTTTACCCAAGTTTTGAACGCATTACTCGACCTTATTAATTTTCAGCCCTACTGCCTACACATGTTTTTTTCTCAGAATTCTTGAACCGTTTCACTAAAGTTACATACTAATTGAAGAGTTACTTCTCATACCCCATACTACTTCAAGTTCAGCCCCAAAAATGCCCCAAAATAACTAGTTTAACTGGATTTAGGAATTCACTGTTTTTTACTGATCTTTCAAACTTGTCCACATTAGCTCTTCCTACTCTAAATGGTTTTCTACCTCTAAAATAAAAACATTTAATGTGCATTAAGTATATGGGCTTTTCTAAAATGTCAATTATTTGGCGTTCGCTTAACTATTGTGTGGTTGATGGTATCATTATAAGCCTATTATCCAACTATTGATTCCAAATGCCTTGACATTTTGCTGGACTTGTAAATGCTTTTTATATGTTTGGTTGCTTGTAAAGGCTTTATATATGTTTGGTTGCTATTTTGATAACCATAAAATTGTCCGGTAGTGATATGGATATAAATTCTCATGCAGATCAAGCGTCCGAGATTCCTCTGTCATCCTTCTCGGAAAATATTATTTCTTTCTCCGGAATGGATATCATTACACCATCACAAAAACTCTTGGCAAGGAAATTAGTATGTGATATTATGCCGGGAAGGAGCCTTCTCGTCACTGGTCAGTGGTTAATGCAATTTGTTTATCATTTTGTATTTTTCTTTTCATCTCTGTACCTCATAAGATTTTCATTGTGATAACAAAAGGCCCTAATGGGAGTGGAAAGAGTTCAATCTTCAGAGTCCTTCGTGGTTTATGGCCGGTGGTCAGTGGAACCCTCGTTAGACCAGGTCAACAGCATAAGTCTGGATTTGGTTGTGGTGTATTTTATGTCCCTCAGAGACCATACACGTGCTTAGGAACCCTGAGGGATCAAATTATATATCCTCTGTCACTCGAAGAAGCAAAGAGAAGAGCATTGTCCTTGCTGATGACAGAAGGTATGTATCCTGACTGTGGAATTCTCCCCTTACTCGTTGAGTCAGTCTCAATCTGTACATCTAATAAATAGTTAAAACGATACCGAAGAATCAATCACATTTTTTCTATTATTCTGTTAGAAGATAAATAAATTAATTAATGAGACATTGAGGCATGTTGAACATTATGTAATATCTAGTATAATTGTAATTCTTCCCCTTTTTATATGATTTTTTTCTTCCAATAAAAATAAAAATTTGATTGGGAGGATATGCTCGATCAAGGGAGAGTTTAGGTTGTGAGGACACTGGAATGTTTTAGATGAAAACTTCAGGTGCCGCTATTTTAACACCCCAAATCTAGCTTATAAAGAAGATGTACAATTGTACATTACGAGCATCCTTTATTTATTTATTTATTTATTTATTTATTTATTTATTTATTTATTTATTTATTTATTTATTCGTTCGTTCGTTCGTTCGTTCGTTCGCTCGCTCGCTCGCTCGCTCGCTCGCCGCCTACCTACCTATGTTAATAGTTTATTTGCTTTCAATGAACTTGTATAGTTGTATGACCTGTTTCCTCAATTTCAGATCAAAAGTCAATCACTGGATCCCATGACATTCTTGATTTTCATTTAAAGACTATCCTAGAGAGTGTTAAACTAATCTATCTTTTGGAAAGAGAAGGGGGCTGGGATACAAGCCAAAATTGGGAGGACATTTTATCCCTTGGAGAACAACAAAGATTGGGAATGGTGAGCCTTAAAAGTTGTTTGTCAACGCGTACAAATATAAAAATAATTTTTTATTATGTTTGTGTGCTAATCATCAGCTGATAAGTTCTTGTTTATTCTTTAAGGCACGTTTATTCTTTCATAAGCCGCAATTTGGAATACTCGATGAATGCACCAAGTAAGCAAAACAACAAGCATTTATCTTATTCATTTCTAGTGAAATAGGGGCGGCTGCCCTAAGAGAGGGACTAAAAGTGATATTGTATCTCACTTATAGTAATTGTCTAATTGAGATGCTAAGTTCACAAAAACTGTTAAACAAGTCCGTCGTATTACATAGTGTAACACAATTGAGGGACTAAATGTGCATTTCTCCTTTCCTTGTCTCAAATGGGATAGTGCCACGAGCGTGGATGTCGAGGAGCACCTTTATAGACTTGCCAAGGACAGTGGCATCACAGTTGTTACATCTTCACAGGTACAAAATAACTATGTAACAGTAAATTATTTCTCATAAAAAGGCCCGCATTGCCTTTTATTATTATTTGTCATTGCAGCATAAAATTTATTACTCCCTCCGTATCATTTTAACCGTCTCGTATCCCTGTCCGGGATGCATCAAATTAATAGTGACTCCTTTTTGGGAAAGAAATTTATCCTAAAAGCAGCTACAGTACACTGATAAAGTATCAAGATCCTCTTACTTTTTGTAGTGTACAATAAACCTATAACATTATTTTATACTACTTGAAAAGCCTGTTGTGAGACTTAAAATGATATGAAAGGAGTATCATTTTCCTTTTCGTAAATATTACTATGCCTAGCTGAGATGCAATCTCTTTCCCATTTCTCAGCGGCCTGCTTTGATACCCTTCCATTCATTGGAGTTGCGATTGATTGATGGAGAGGGCAAGTGGGAACTCCGTTCGATCCATCCATAAATGGTTATCTATGCTTTCAGTAAAAACAAGAACACGTATGCAGTTTCGGATGGATCCATCTCAACGAAGAGTACCTCTTACATATATCTTGGTGAATAGGTGTCAACTTTCTAAAATAATAAGCCAAGGCAATAAGATTTGTTTTACTCAAAGATAGACAGTGGGTGGGGCGGTGAAGCATAGATCATTTTATTTATTGTAACATAGCAAAGTCGTGTATAGTTGCAGTATTTAATCATGGCCTACAAGTTTTACGCCATCCTTTTTGATGTAAAGGGATTATTGTATTTGCTGTCAGCCTTGAACAGTATAATTGTTACAGAAATTAGCAGCAGCTGAATCAAACTCAGTTTGATAAGCCGATTGTCTATAATGTTCTGTTAATATATGACAATTAGCTATGGGCATGTTTGGTGCATAAGGATGTAATAATGTGTCAAGTATTTTCTGGTTTAAAAACATTACTGTGACACTTCAAAGTGTGAAATAATGAAAGATATTACTTGACAGGTATATTTACAAAAGAAGAAGAGTTGTCAAAGTATAAAATATTCCTAAATAGATATTAGACATATTATTACACTTCCTCAGATTGTGCGGGAGTTACAATGTGCAGGTTGTGGATCAGCAAAGTCAGAAAAATAAAAGATTGGGCTCTAGAAAAACAACAAAGCAAGTGGTGGAACGAGAAGTATTTGGACAGACATTCCACATGAATTGAGATACTAAGTGCACGACACGAGTAATATAAGGTCTTGTCAAAGTTAAATACAGTAATGCATCTATCATACTACGATGCACAGTGGCATCCACAAGAAGCTCATCATCAGTGATGGAAAGAGTAGTACGAGATGCAAGAGGGGGTGTAAACAGATTTAAGTGTATGCAAATGAAACGTACCTTTATTATTATGGAGAGCCTGAATGCCTAGAAAATAATGAAGATCACCTAAGCCTTTCATTGCAAAGTGATGAACCATGAACCACAAGGTGAATAAATGTAGTGACAACAGAAGAAGAGTTACCATTCATAATAATGTCATCCGCATATAATAACAAATAAATAACAGAAATAAAGCCTCCCCACGGGTAGGCCTGGACTCGGGCCGGGTCGGGCCCGGGCCGGGCCTTGGAACCTTGGGAGCAGGCCCGATCCCGGCCCGTGGTGAGGCCAGTGCCGGTTCGGGCCGAGTCACCCGCCCGGGCCCTGGACCGGGCCACCTGCTGGGTCGGGTCGGGCCTATATATATATAGAAAAGATCAGGTCCATCCGGAGGGACGGGAGGCTCCGTCCGAACTTTACTGTTTGGGGCGGTTCCCGGTGGAAGTTTTTGATGAAATTTTTTGAGCATGTTCCTCCTCAAGTCTAGTTTATCCATACCAAATTTCAGCTCAAAATTCGATAGAGAAGGCATTCAAAAAAATTCTTGAAACATACTGCACATTATATGTGCGCAGAATGTGCAGTATTTTTCAAGAATTTATTTGAATGCCTTCCCGATTGAATTTTGAGCTGAAATTTGGTATGGATAAACTAGACTTGATGAGGAACATGCTCAAAAAATTTCATCAAAAAATTCCACCGGGAACCACCATAAACAGTAAAGTTCGGACGGCACCTCCCGTCCCTCCGGATGGACCTGAGCATTCCTCTCTCTCTCTCTCTCTCTCTCTCTCTATATATATATATATATATATATATATATATATATATATATATATATATATATATATATATATATATATATATATGGGAAGGTTCAGGTGAGAATAGTGCTCCAGGAGAGGAAAAAAGAATGAAATCTAACCTTTAATTGTTCTAATCCGATGGCCAAGATTTTTTTGAAACAAAGCTATCGGTCCATGATTTTCGTAGGGGGTTGGTTTATTAAAAAGGCAACATGCTACTAAATATTAATTGAGGGACACAATGGTAAATCTCACTTTAGAGTGGTTGACACGCACTAAGCATCAAAATAGGAAGTAATTCTAACAAATAGGATAGTAATTAATGCGGAGCACTCTCTTTCATAATTAGAATAATTTATTTTATTAATTTATTTTAATACGTAGTAGCTTTTTCTCTTGTCATTTAAATTTCTTTCCCAATTTAAGGCTCTCTCGTGTTTGGTCTTTAACTTTTTAAATGCAAGGTTTGTCCATTTGCACTCCAATACTAAATTCTTGCACTCTTATTCAAAGTTATATGCAAATATTTATTTAAATATTCACATATGTTTGATTTGAAGGTAGATTTATTATAATCAAAATGTACATTTTATTAAAAGCATAAACATTTATATATGCAATAATTGTAATTTAAAAGTGCATATTGTTATAATAGAAAAAAATATGATGTTGAGCTGTCATAAGTATATATATTTATACGTTTATTGTGCACTAAAATGATTTCGAAATGCGCTTTATAGAGCTATTTAAGTATGTGGTGTTCTCACTACATCAAACTTCTTTTTTGAATTCAACACTTTTTTGTTAAAATGCATACTTCCAATATAGAAACTTGCACATTTGATCTATTTGAAGTTCATGATCTATAGTAATTAATAAAAGATTCAAAGTATAAGAACTTTATATACATTTGATCTATACTAAAAATGCACTTTAACATTGAAGAGCTACACTTTGATTCAAAATTTTATGCAATATAAATGTTATTATATATTTGTTTTCGCAATTTAACTAATCAATAGCATTCGTCAATAAAACAATTCTAAAGACAAATAGAATTTTGAACCGTTAAGATATTCTTACAATTATTTTGAACAATTCTAAAGACAAATAGAATTTTGAACCGTTAAAATCATAGAATTAGGATATTCTAGCATATAATTAAGATAATTATTTTGAACAAAGCTTTCTTTTGTAATTCGTGCATTAATTTTCTTATTAATCATTTTTTTCTTTTCAAATGTAATATTCATCAATGAGTCAAAATGATTTATTTAATGCATTCCAACATTGAAAGGATGCACTTTTATTCGAACCTTTATTTAACATCAATTCATTTAAATGTTTACACATATTAGGTGTAGAAGTGCACTTATTGTAATCTAAATGTGCATTTTTTTTAGCCTTCTCAGATACAATACTTCATCCACCTAATTTTGTATATTTACACTTCAACGTTGAATAAATGCATTTTGGTCGAAATATAATGCAACATTAATTAAATTAAATATTTGGATATTTTTTCTATCTCAAGAGAATTGAGATGTTTATTGACTTATAAATTGTACTTTTATGTTTTTGGTTTTGACTTTTTATAACATTAATCTACATTTTACAAGTTGTGCACATCTGTACATATCTTTAAAAAATTCAATTTATAAATACTTCTGGAGTGTAGGATATAACTATCACGTGTATATTAGAGTATACGAAAGTGCACTATTATATTACTCCCTCTGTCCCTAAATTTACTTCCATTTTGCTTTTCGAGAGTCAACTTAAATCACTCTTAAACTCTTACTTTTTGTATCAAAACTTTATGAAAATTGATTTTTTTTTGTGCAGGCTTTGTAGCGGGTTTAATGTAGTTTCTGAATATGTAAATTTTATTTACTAAAAATAATCCGAGTTTTCACAGGGATCATTTAACTTTATCGTCGGTCAACCTTCGTAATCCGCAATCGGAAGAACATTCAGGGACGGAGGGAGTAGATTTTATGAAGTTCTATATCGACACACTTCTACAAAATAAAATGCACTTTTATCATATATCGTGTGCATTTCAAATATATATAAAAGTGAACTATTATATATTACACTTTCTAAAACTCCACATTGGTACTTTTACACAATGAATGCACTTTTCTTCCAAAAGCATCATACTTGTTCCTGTATGATGGTGTCTTCCAATGTCTCTAGTCTGTATTTGCAAAAAAAAATGAAATTAAAAACTAATGAAATGTGCATGAACAAAGCACGGTAAATGCATCAGAAGTTTATTAAGAAAATTTTCTAGTACGGAGCATTGTATAAAAACTCAAAGCTGTCATGTAAGTTATCCATAATAAACACATAAAGTGCATCAGAAGGCAATGTACGTGCACTAATAAATGCTTATAAGTGCAAGTCCACAAATCACAAAATTATAGTAGTGCAAATCTACACACCTAAAATTGTGCAATAACAATATGTAAAAGTGAAAGAATAAACATTTATTACTGATCCAATTCAATAGCTAGCATTTAAATAACTCTGAAATTATAAAATACAGAACCAAATAAACATAAAATTAGAACACTCGTAAGGGCACTGTTATCAATCACTAAAATTTGATGAAAACAAATAAACCATCAATGAATAAGAACGAACAATAAACAAAGTGGATTAAACAAGCACTTGATTCCTAGGGAGAAAAATTTATGTTTTAAAAGCAAAATGACAAACTAAATTAACAAATATCAGCAACTAAATTATCTTACTAAGATCTGTGTGGAGGAGATGATATTGTTTGGAGAAGGCCAAATAAAAAATAAAAGTAATTGCTCTCAATTTTAATCTTCAAATTACCCAGTTTCTTTTCTCTTCTGTTGCACCCCTTCGATTTAATTTTTGAATTGCAACCATCATACATAGATAAGGGCAACGATTAAATAAAACTACAAGCCCAGACTCATAAGTTTAAGAAGCTATACTCCGATTTAATCTGCGGCCAGAATTTTCAATCGCAGTTGCTCCAACTGCCGCGCTCGCATAATAAAGATCTCCATCCATGGCAAGATTTTTCGAATCTGGAATATGAAACCCCCTATTAGAAAATGATCGATACAGTGAATAATGAGCCTAAAGATTAGGAACGTGAATGGAAAGATGAGAAAATGACTATTAAAGCCCTACTCGGAAATAATGAATAAGTAAATAAAAAATCAGATCTAAGGGTTCCTATTGATTCTTTTTTACTCTCCTAAGATTAAGTTCTCACATGAACCTAAATCTATATATATATATATATATATATATATATATATATATATATATATATATATATAGAGTCCCGTTCCTATCAGGAGCTCCTGAAGAGAAGCTCCGTGCGGACAAGACCATCAGAGGGTCTTCTCGGTGGAATTTTTTGATGAAATTTTTTGAGCATGTTCCTCATCAAGTCTAGTTTGTCTATACCAAATTTCAGCTCAAAATTCGATCAGGAAGGCACTCAAATAAATCCTGGAAACATACTGCACATTATATGTGCGCAGAATGCGCCATATTTTTCCAGGATTTTTTTGACTACTTTCCCGATCGAATTCTGAGCTGAAATTTGGTATGGACAAACTAGACTTGACGAGGAACATGCTCAAAATATTTCATCAAACAATTCCACCGGGAAGACCCTCTGATGGGCTTGTCCGCACGGGCCTGCTCTTCAGGAACTATGTATATGAACTGCCCCCCCTCTCTCTCTCTCTCTATATATATATATATATATATATATATATATATATATATATATCACAAATGTTCAGGTCAGGAGTTCCTGACCGGAACCGCCGTCCGGACCGCGGCGTTTGGCTGCCTTCCGGGTGGAATTTTTTGATGAAATTTTTATCACATGTTCTCCATCAAGTCTAGTTTATCCACAAAAAAATTCAGCCAAAAACTCAATTGGGAAGGTCGTCAAATAATTTTTGCAAGTTAACTGGTCCAGAATATGTGAAAACTAAAATGAAAACTAAAATGTGAGTATTTAAATTATAACAACTTTTCAAGTACTTTAATTTAGTGAAAACTACTTAAATAAAATGTTAAGTACTTTAATTAAATGATTGAACTACTATTTTTTTCATTCAAATATAAATTCAAACTATTATAATGTGACTTTAACTATAATGACAATTAACTAGTTTTTTGAAGTAGTTGTTTTAGCAATTAATGGGAATACTAATTAACTAATTAACTAGTATAATGAAAAATGTGACAAGAATACTAATTAACTAATTAACTAGTATAATGAAAAATGTAACAAGAATACTAATTAACTAATTAACTAGTATAATGAAAAATGTAACAATTAATGGGAATACTAATTAACTAACTAACTAGTATAACGAAAAATGTAACAAGAATACTGATTAACTAATTAACTAGTATAATGAAAAATGTAACAAGAATACTAATCAACTAATTAACTAGTATAATGAAAAATGTAACAATTAGTGGGAATACTAATTAACTAATCAAGTAATGTTAATACAAAATGTAAGTAATAAGACAAATGTATGAATGTGTATAGTAATTAATGGGAGTAAATGAGTAATAGAATGATTTTAAGTGATATTAATTAAAGTGTAACTAATACGATAGTATATAATATAATGTTTATAGTATATAATATATAAGTATACTACTATAAGATGAGTAATACACTTATATTTTATACTTTAATATATAATTTATATATTAAGTAGATGTAGAATGTATGTATTAAGTGGATATAAGTAGATAATTAATATATAAGTAGATATAATAATTGTATAAGAATTAAATACGGAGTATTAGAGTATAATGGAGATTGGAGAATAAGAAAATAAGTATATATGAAATATAAGTAGAGATGTAGATATTATTATGTATTAAGTATATACTAATAGTTTATGAATTATATTTAATACTTTAATATATAAAGTATATATTAAGTAAATGTAGTATGTATGTGTAACACCCCAAAATCCCCCCCCCCCCCAAATGATAATTGAAATAATAATTTATTGATAATAAACTTATTTTATTCATTCAAAATAGATAAAAGTTTGGCAGCGGAAATAACATCAACAGGGAAACGGGTGTTACCGCCACATCTGGTCATCTCTTAACCGAATGCACAGGCTAACCCCAGACAGAACAAACTAATACTAATGTCCAAAACATAAGTAAATTAAAGTGTTTATTCTTGACTATGTTCGACTAAGACATCTCCAAACCGCTCTCAAGATCAGGCAATCATCAGTCAACTCAAGCATCATCACCTGCACAAATAAAGTGCAGAAAACAAACAAAGAGAAGAAAACAAAAATTAGCTTTAGAGCTAAGTAAGTACTACCCAACCCCGTAAAATAATCAGGTTTGGCGAAAATAGTTTTTTCATAGAATACTATATAAAAAGAACCCACTCCACCAAAGTTCTCTTCTTCTTTGCTCATCTCAAAAATCACTTCTTCTCTAACTTCTTAGTAATTTAGAAGGGCGGTGCTCAACCTTTTGACTGAGCCCGGTGGACCGTGATTACGGACGGCCACCCCGAACAAGTGCCGGTACCACAACTGCTCTTGCGGAAACGAAACGACTACCTTAAGTGTGCACACCCCCCAAAAAAGGGATTCCAAGCCCTCCGAGTAGTAAGTCGTTACGAGTAATCGGGACTCAGTCTACCAACTACCCCTGAATAAGATATCTCTGAATGATTATGGACTACTACTATAACTTCTTCTTAAAAGGGATCATAGATCCAAATGTTACTTCAAACTCAAATTGTACTTCTTAGTAGTAGCAGCCCTAATCACCCTCCACATTTATCCGGATGTGGAAAACCGACACCGCGTATTTCTCCCGCGGTGGTCACCTCTTATAAAATCTTTACTTTTATCTTGAATTAAGGTATACTTCAAAAATACTTCTCAATCTCTCTAATTAGTCTCAAAAGTATTTAAAAATATTTAATACCCAAAAAGTACTCTTAATGTGTATTCCTCAAAATCACATACTCATAATTCACAATTCACACTTAATCACATAATGCATAATAAGCATATAATACGAGAAAACAATTTTAGATTGGCAGAGAAACTTACTTCGAACTCGAAGTATTCTACTTAATTCTTCACGAAGCTCGACCCTTACTCCTCTCTTACTCACAGGATTGTAGCATAGTTTCAATTCTTAATTAGTTTGAGTTTCTTTCTTCGTGGGTTACAGACTGTGCATATATACTTCGTATATATAAAAGTGGGTCGATGCTTCTAGCACCTCTCAGACTGTTTGGCTGAGTTAATTATTACTACTGTAATGTCCAGATGTCCTTTACTTTCCCAACATCCTGATGCGCATGCGGCATAGTAATGATAGCCGTGCGGCTATATGTAGGCATGGACTCGGTTCGGGCCGGGCCCGGTTCGGGTCTTGAACCGGCCGGGCCTCGGTTCACGGTTTGGGAGGCCCGGAACCGGCCCGGGTAACCCCAGGTCCGGTTCGGGCCGGGTGGCCCGCCCGGTTCACGGGCCGGGCCCGGTTCGGGTCGGTCCTTTTCATTTTTTTTTTTATATTCTATACTATATAATTATAATAATTGTTATGAAAAACAAAATTCAAGTGCATTTATTTGAAATAGGAAGTACATTTGAGAATTGAGGAAAAAATAACAATATGAAATACATTTTCGAATAAATATCAATTGGGATTTCCGCCACCGTTGGTTGTTGTTTTACCTTTGTCACATGACTTCATATGTTTCATTGGCATCCCGACTCCGTGTGAACGCCCCAAGCAACACTCTTTCTTGCACCACTTGCAAGTTGCCCACCACAGTCCGGTCTTCGGATCCTTCCACTTGTCAAAGTTGTTTTGCATAACAGAAGAATTACTTTCCATCTTTAAAATGGTAGATGTATAAGTAGAAATGTAGGATAATAAGAGAAGATGAAGATGGAGAAGAGTTGGAGAAGAGGTGTAGAAAATGGTAGAAAATAGATGTATTTATAGATTTTTTTGAACCCCACCCCCACCCCACCACCCCCGCGACCCCCCCACCCCCCACCCTAAGCCCCAACGGCTATATAGCCGTTTGGGAGCAATCTCCCACTTCAAAATGTTTTAATTTTCTTTTTTTGAAAATTATACATATTGTGTATAATTTACTTAGAAAAGTGATTTGATTTAGAAAAGTGTAAGGAAAGTGATATGATTTAGAAAATTATACATATTGTGTAAGGAAAATGTTTTTAATTTTTTAATTAAGTAAAACTATTTTTACTTAGAAAAGTGATTTGATTTATAATTTACAAATGTTACAAAATAGGTGTATAAGTTGTAACTTGTAAGTTTGTAACAAATTAATTAATTTACATATTAATATTACATATTTTAATTTAAAAACAGCCTTTAGATTTTACAAAAATAATTTCAAGTTGTAAGTTATAAGTTTGTAAAATTGTAACCAATTAATTAATTTGAGAAGTGCTACATATGAAGTACAAGTTTACAAATGAATTTTATTGAATTGAATTATTGAATTGATGTACACAATAATATAAAATAATTCAAGTATATTTATTTCAAATAAGAAGTACAATTGAGAATTAGGATGCATTTAAAATATGTAATACATTTTGAAATAAAAAATCAATCGGAATCTCCGCCTTCGGTGGTTGTTTCCTCCATAAAGTGGCGGGTGGGAGCGATGGTCATTTCTTGAGTTCTTCGTTTGGCCTTCAACCAATCATGGAAGCAAACTAGCGTCTCAAGAGAGCTCGGGCTCAACCTCGTTCTATAATCAGTTAGGACGTTGCCGGCCGCACTAAATTCTTGTTCCACGGCAACTGTTGATATCGGCATTGCTAGCACTTGCTTAGCCAGTTTTGATAAAACCGGGAACGTTCTTTCATTGTCCTTCCACCACTTAAGAACGTCAAAATCATCCCCAACTTCATAATCAACATTCAATGTTAGATAGATAGAAAGCTCGTTAACTGAGCTTTGTTCAGTAGCGGGAGTTGCTCTACTTTTTTTCATAAGAGAACCAAATGCAGATTTTAAAAGTGATTTTCCTTTAGATGAAGAAGATGTTCGCGGCATGGGAGGGGGTGCATTACCATATTGTGCATAAAATTCATTATACAATTGATGAAATAAATTACTAACCTCGTTGTATTCTTGTTTAGGGTCGATGGGATTATCATCGAACTCTTGAGTTGGAAAAAAACAATTATAATAGTAATCTATACAACTTGGCAACGCGGCAAGTCTATAACGAGGATCAAGAACAAATGCAATACCATATATATGCGGAACATGTGAATAATATTTTAAAAATTTTTGTTTCATGAAATCACAAAAATAACTAACGTAAGCGGCATCGGAAAATTCTAAAAATGCGCCGGCGAGATTAACAGCTTCAACAAAAAATTCGTTTGCGGTAGGTTTATAAACATGACTAAAAGTTTGAGTTGCGTTATTAAAATATACCAAAACATTAACAATTTTTTCACAAGTGTCGATGTCAACCGGGTTTATAATATAGTTACAAGTTTGTCTTAAAAAAGCAGGAAAATGTTCTTTATATCTAATAAGTACTTGAATTAAGTTATAAGTACTATTCCAACGAATAGACAAATCTTTAGGAAAAGCACAATAATTGACACGTCTTTCCTTCAAATATTGTCGCCATTGCATTTTTAGTGGAGTGTTAGCCCAAATCAATTTAATTCCCCCCTTCACTACCTCCAAAGCATTTCCTAATGCCGCTAATCCATCTTGTACACACAAATTTAGAATATGACATGCACAACGTTGATGAAAAAACCTACCCATCAATGTAGAAGCACCACACAATTCACGCAATCTAGGTATAGCAGCAGTGTTATTACTAGCATTATCAAAACCTACAGCAAACACCTTATCAATCAAATTATACTCAATTAAAATACGCTCAATGAGAATATAAATATTATCAGCAGTATGACGATCATTGAATTCACGAAAAGCAAGAACACGTTTATGCATATTCCAATCATCATCAATATAATGTGCAGTAAGACCCAAATAATATAAATGATGATAAGTATTCTCCCATATATCGCTACAAATACTAACACGTCCATTAAAGTTTGCGAAAAATGTTTGTAAATTTTCTTTTTCGAAGTTATATTGCCTTATAACTTCTTTTTTAATCGTTTTGCGACTATAATTTCTAAATTGAGGATTTAAAGTGCCTTGAGCATAATCTCTTAAAGCAAGACTTTCGGAAAAAATATAGGGTAAATTTTCTTCAACAATTAAATGAGACATACCAGTCAAATGTTTTTGATCATCATAGGAGAAATTACCAAAGGGTTGAGAATTTGCAAACCTCGATATTTGTGTTTGCTTCCCCTTGCCCTTGTCTATTTTCGCATACTACACAAGATGGGCGGATTTAAGATGCCTTGTGAGACTCCCGTATCCGCCAGAAGTTCCCAAGCTATACTCTTTGCCGCAATGATTGCAACTTGCGTACCATTTTTCGGTATTTTTGTCTTTCCTTTTTGTAAAATTGTTTTCAATAATAGGAGATTTAGATTTCTTACCAGTTTGGGTTGAACCGCCCTCGTCCTCCAAGTCTTGCTCATCATCCGGGGTGCCGTGAGTCCCGTCGCCCCCCGCGTCCTCCTCCGCATCGTCATCCTCGAGCTCCTCTTCATCAATGGTTGTCGGGATTGGTTGTTCTTGTGCAAAGCGTGGATCGTTTTGGGACAATAGGTTTTGTAGATGCTCGTCGGACATCATCATATCATCTCTTCGTTGGTAATCCGTTTCAAAATCATCTCGACTTTGAAAAGAAGACTCGGCCCGCGCTTTACCTTTGCCTTTGCGTGAATTAGGACGAGTCGACGCAATCTCCCTCTTGCGGTTGCGTTGGAGATTACCCACATCTACAGAATGTCTACCACGTTCCATCTTTAAAATTGAACAAATATTAAATGATATCAAATATTTTATATGAGTACAATAGTAATAATAAAATGTGACTAAGAAAACTATTGCGAATTCGAACTAAAATATGAGTATACAAATCGAACTACTTCTAATTAATACTTTAATGAGAAATGTATCAATTAACTAAATATTAACTAGTTTGACTAATATAAATATGAGAAATGTAAAAATTAACTAGTTTTTTTTTTACTTTAATGAGCAATGTACAAATCAACTAATATTAATATGAGAAATGTAACAATTAGGTAGTTTAACTAATATTAATATGACAATTTTAACAATTAACTACTTTAGGTAGTTTTTAAAATGACAAATGTAAAAATTTACTAGTTATTTTTACCTTAATGAGAAATGTATACTTTAACTAATATTAATATGACAAATGAAAAAATGTACTACCTCCGTCCCATATTTATCTTCATAGTTCGGTTTACGATGCTTGACTGACGATAAAGCAACTCGATCCCTGTTCACAGTCGGATTATTTTTAGTAAATAAAATTTACATATTCAGAAACTACATTAAAACTGCTACAAAGCCTGACAAAGAAAATTTGTGTTTGATAAAAATTTGATATATAAAGTAAAAGATTAAGAGTAATTTGAGTTGACCATGTGAATAGTAACTATGAAGATAATTTTGGGACGGAGGGAGTACTACTTTTTTTACTTTAATGAGAAATGTAGCAAGTAACTAATATTAATATGAAAAATGTACCAATTAAGTAGTTTAACTAATATTATTATGACAAATGTAAAACTTAACTAGTTTTTTTTTTACTTTAATGAGCAATGTATGAAATAACTAATTTTAATATGACAAATGAAACAATTAAGTACTTTAACTAATTGAAATATGACAAATGTAAAAATATACTACTTTAACTATGTTTTTCTTTAAAGAGAAATGTAGAGAAATGTAACAATTAACTAATTTAATAGATAAATTAGAAGTCTAACAATTAACTACTATTATAAGTAATATATAATATAATGTTTATAGTATATAATATATAAGTATATTACTATAAGATGAGTAATACACTTATACTTAATACTTTAATATATATATATATATATATAAGTATATATTAACTAAATGTAATATGTAAATATAAGTAAATAACAATAGTATGTATAAAAACTAAATATCAAATAAATATGAATGTGTATAAGTATATATAGTATATATAATGTTTATAGTATATAATATATAAGTATATTACTATAAGATGAGTAATACACTTATACTTAATACTTTAATATATATATATATATATAAGTATATATTAACTAAATTAAATGTAATATGTAAATATAAGTAAATAACAATAGTATGGATAATAACTAAATATCAAGTGAATATGAATGTGTATAGTATATATACTTATATAGTATATATAATGTGTAAAGAATTATAATATGAATGTGTATAAGTATATATTTTTAAATAGATAATTAATATATAAGTAGATATAATTATATAAATTATATATATGTAGAAAGAATTTGGAGAAGATGAAGAATGAAGATGATTGAATATGAGAGATTTAGAGTAGAGAATTAGAGAGTAGGAAGAGTTGTAGAAGAAGAGATGTAAAAAATGTAGAGAAAATAGGAGTTTAAATAGATTTTTTTTTGATACCCCACCCCCACCCCCCCACCCGACCCCCCACCCCCACCCCCCCTAACCCCCCAGACCCCCCCCTCCTATGCTCCCAACGGCTATAGAGCCGTTTGGGAGCCTTCCCAACGGCTAGGAGAGCCTCTTCCAATTTAAAAAAAAAAAATTTTTTTTTTAAAATCTGGCCGTTGGAGGCCTGAACCGGGCCCGGCCGGGCCGGTTCACTAAAATGGAGGCCCGGTCCCGGACCGCTATACCACCGGGCCGGGTGGCCCGAACCGGTCAAGAACCGGGTGACCGGGCCGGTCCGGGCCCGCACAGTAGCGGGCCGGTCCGGTTCCGGGCCGGTTGGCCCGGCCCGAGTCCACCCCTAGCTATATGTACGTGTGTTTAGTTTCAGCGGTTGATGTAGCGTATCATACTATTATATATATACTACGTATGATTTTTATACATGTATCTATGTACTAGTTTTTTTACGCGCCATGCGCGATTAGGTTTATGCCCAATATATATGTAATGTAAATATTAACTGATTTTGGTGGTTTACCTTTCGGATTAAAAAAAGTAAATATTAACATATTTTCTAGATAGCCATATTTAATTGTACACGTGCAAATCGGAACATTTGAAAGTAAATTTAGATATCATCAGAGCCGGCCCTAGGGGCGACCCTCCTAGGCCCCGAAAAATATAAAAAAGGCTCAACTTCTTTCTTTATATATAGCGCGAGTAGTTTTTACCCGTCCTGGGATATATGATTCTTAAATAAATTTTGTGAGCATGTTCTTCATGAAGTTTAGATTATGTCCTCAAAATTTTAGATTAAAATTTGATCCGTACGCCAGTTAAATAAATTACTGAAATACAATGCATTTTGTACATATGTTTCAGCGCAGTGTTTTTGAATAATTTATTTGATTGACATCTCGATTGAGTTTTAAGATGAGCTTTTGTTGACATAATCCTCACTTAATGAATAACATGATATGTTAACAAAGTTTCTTTAACAATCACCCAGATTCTCCATTAAAGGTTTGTCATATTAGTCTTTAACACTGGAGAAGCCCATGGGTCGATTGAGTTTTAAGATGATCTTTTGTTGACATAATCCTCACTTAATGAATAACATGACATAGATTCACTTTAGCTTATTTGCGCATTCGATTATAGTTTGTGTGAGCCGATCCGTACAAGATATCTTATCATCCAGTTCGGTAAAATTCATGAATAATATGCTCAAAATATTTCATCAATAATTGAGACTATTCTAATGAGAACTTATCTTAAAATGAGAATTCCTTATAATGAGAGTTTTTATTAACAATTTTTCAATTTAATCAATCATTGGTATTTAGTAGGGTGCACGTACGGTCCTTTGTGTAATTATTCAAAAGTCAAACAACATACTTTTAGTCATTAATAACATTATTACCAAAAGGGGAAATTATTATTAGCCCCCTAAAGTTATGACGTAATTATTAATGCAACCTTTCATTTTTAAAAATCAATTAGTTACCTCCTGAGTTGATCATTCTCACTACATGCCCCCTCATGTTAATATTTGTTAAATTGAATTTAATATAACTCTTAAATTCAATAAAAATTGTTTGTGAAATTAATTTTTACAGTAAAACTGTAAAACACAATTTATTATCATAATTATGAGTCATTGTTTTTATCGTTATTTTTCTACTTAGCTACTCGATCGTGGAATAAATATTGATCAAAGTAGTTAAGGCAGAGAACCAATGCCACTTCTTTCGTGTGTAGCAAAGAACCAAGAAAAAAATGAATTTTATCAATCCATGACCTAAAAGATTGATCTAGTATTTATAAGAGACCTAAAAGACAAAAATGTATCGATAGAGGGCCTGAATAAATGAAATCTATCAATCTAAGAACTAAAATATACATCATAGATTTTGATTTGTTTAATTTTTTATTAATTCTATTACTAATTTTGATGATTTATTCTTGACAAAAAGTTTATTAGTTTAATAAGCTTAAATGATATTTAACTTTTTAAAATAAAAAATATAAAAATTTATGATATTTTGTATCTTACTCGTGAGTCTTCTCGCTTAACTACTTTCATTATTCCACGATTGAGTAGCTAAGCATAAAAATAACGGTAAACAATAACAATGACTTATAATTGTGATAATAAATTGTGATTTACTGTAAAATTTAATTTTATAAATAATATTTATTGAATTTAAGAGTTATATTAAATTTAATTTTATAAATATTAACGTGAGGGGGCAAACAATGAAAATAATCAAAACTTAGGGGGTAACTAATTGATTTTTGAAAATGCAAGGTTGCATTAATAATTATGGTATAACCTCAGGAGGCTAAAAATAATTTTCCCTTAAAAAATGTTATCTTGTTGATTCTAGTTAGCCCTTGATTTCAAATGTGAAAAAATGAAAGATGGAGATTAGAAGGGTTCTCATTACAACTTTGTCCCATATACTCCATCCGCCCCGTTAAGATTGTCTCATTTTACTTTTTCGGTTCGTCCCACTAAGATTGTCACATGTCAAATTTGGTAAAGTTTGTGTGGTTCTAATCATTATTACTTTATTCTTACTTTATCAATTCAATATCAATCACATAAATCACTTTTTATTGGTTTGTGTGTCACTCCATCTTGTCTCATTGTGAGTGAGACAGAGGGACTACTATGTATCCAATTGTTTTAGAACCTTTAATTAGATATTCGCCCATTTTGTGCTCAAGTGCAGAGTATATTTGAAGTGATCATATCATTTAGTGATCATCTAACTTCTATAATCACAAAATAGATGTAATTTATCATTGGATCTCATCTAATTAAATTTACCATGACATAATCCATCAATCTAAATTCTAGGTCGATAGGTCGTGTGTGTATATTCGTGATTGATTGCTAAAAAATTGGAGTAAGCAACTAAGCATGGACGATGATGATGAATAACTACATGCATGATGCATCCCTCATTTTCCCTCATTTTCTTAATAGCAAAACACATGCACCGGGTAGAAGACATCCCTACATGTGATATAAACATGTTGAAAAACTTCCGATCCTTATCATACTCACGCCATAACACCCATGCATATACTCCGTACTTCGTATGGGGCCTATTATATGGTACGTGGAGCATCAGTAATAGAAATTGATGGGGCGCTGGTATCTCTTCCACTTCTATTTGGTCATAACTTAACTTCTCCATACGTTGATAATTAACGGAAGTTGATAACATCAGTTTTAATTAACTGGATCCACTAACATAGGAGGGAGAAAACATTTGCAGTACAACACCTAAAGCAGAATTTACAACTTCATAATGCTATAGAGTTACACCAACACATTTTTAATACCTAAAAGGCCCTAACCCTCATTCACCATTATAAGATTTTTAAGATGGCACATATGTATGGGTTATGTATGTATGTGCGTTTTTTTTTTTGTATGACATCAGTGTTGTATCAGAAATTCAGAATGTTTCCACTAATTATTACTTTTAATATTACTCCAAATTAATATGAATTTGCGTATCATCTATGTAGTTATACTAGTATGTACGGCGTAATATTATCTTTTTATTTCATCTTCAATATTTTATCAGATAAATTACATCTGATTTAACATTCTTTTTTTTAGTGTCACAGCCTGGACGTGTGTGTCTCCTTACTGTTGAGCCCTGTATGCACATGAGTACAAGGACCGAACTATGCTCGGCCAATGCCGGTTGTTCTCTCCTTAGCCCTTGGATCACCCTTTGGCTCACTGGGCTAAGGATCTGAAGCCGGTCGTCCTCCCTGTGAAGACGAACGTCTGGCAGGCCTCCTCGCTGGATCATGCCTAAATTAGGTCTTGATGGTTTTCTTGCTAAGGGTAATAGTCTGATCCACTATTGGGCCTATTAACCCAACACATATATACTTCTTCAGTGAGATGACCTTGAAGGAAGTATTTTTAACATCTATCTGAAGCATAACTCACCCAAAAGAAATAGCCAAAGTAAAAACAATACGAACATTGGATTTAATGACGAGACTAGAAGTCTTAGAAAAATTAACGCCGACATGCTGATGAAATCCGTGAGCAACTAAACTTGCTTGTGGCGCTCAATATGTCACGTCTCGGACCTACCAGACACGTCAACAACCCGCCGTACAGTACAAATAGTCAACCGCAGTCCAACACATCCATACTATACTAGGCGTCTTGAATACCATTCACACATATTACATCCATAAACAAACATAATGTAAAATATTCATTTAAAGCAGCGGAAACAATATTACAAATGTTCAAGCCACACTTGGCAAACTTAGGCATACAAGCCCCCAAATCATTATTCATAAAATAATATCCATGAGCATTAATATACATGTTTTTAATATAGAAACAGAGGAAGCACGAACCATGTCTTCTCTCCTTGAACTTCCCGAAGCAACGGGCGATGGTAGAAAGCTTTAACCTCTACCTGAAACTTTGAGGTGGTCTCCCCCGTGAAGGGGAGGTCAGTACTTTGAAGCATTTGAAAAGTACAATGACAACTATACTGAATATAATCAGTGTTTCAATTCCTAAGACGCTCAAATAGGGTGATATCATAATATAAATGATAATTCATAATTACCCCTTATTATCTTTATTTATAATAAGTTAATTCATTACTTTGTCGGCACGCGGGCCCTTTTTTATATTTCATTTCATTCATCGTTTACACGACACCGCCCGTAGGTTACAAATTCCTCAAAGAACAAGAAGCTCATGCAACTGCATATCAACAACTCACAAATGATGTAGCTGAAAATTTCAAGGTTCTTAGGCTACTCAAGAGACCTTTTGGAAACAGGGAAGTGACATACAGAAGATGGGCAAAGACATAGAGGCAACAAAGAAGCAACTCAAGAATCTAGAAGATGAAGTAAGGGTGGAAGTCAGGACTGACCTAAAAGACATCAACAACACTCTCAATGCTCTATCCATTCAAGTCTATGCCTCAATCCAACAAGAAGAAATAAAGAGGTTAACTCAGATGATGAAATAAAAGCACTCTTCCAAGAGAGTGAGACCCCTCTTCATGATGCCAAAAAGGGGTAAAACACTTCGGCAGCAGGACCCTCCTCTACAAGATCATGAGCAGCAAAGCAGGCGGCTATAACAAGGAGAAAGAACAAATTGCTTCAAGAGGAACAACAGAATAGAAGAAGAAAAGAAGAAGAAGCAAGATCCAAAGAGGAGGTCAAGAAGAAATTAGAAGATGTCAACCAAAGGAGACTTGACCAAAAGTCCAAAAGTGACTAAAAACTATTGTAACATTAAACTATGTACTATTTTCATTGAAAAGGAATAAAAATATTCTTTTCCTGCTTTGTATAGTTTTGACATCATCAAAAAGGGGAAAATTGTTAGTACCCAATTTTGATAGATTTTGATGATGCCACTATATTAAGCTCATGTACGTTTCTTGTTCCAAATTCTTAGTGACCATGTCCAAAGTTGATGAATGTACTAAAGAAAAGAAAAAGAAAGAGTACACTATCAACTAAAATAAAATGTACAATTTTTGTAACAAATAAAATTATGCTGGAAATTAAAAATGCAATAAGGTAATTTTTGTTTACCTTAAAAAGGATATTTAAATCCTACCAGTATAACTTTATTTGATACATAAATTAATCAAGTCACAAAAAGTAAAACACGTACAAAGAAGGACATATACACGACATGTGTATGATTGAAGACAAAATTTGATAGGCATTTAATGCTAAAATAGTACATGGGGCCTAGAGTATGGGACGCACACAATAAAAATCAAGAAATTGCTTCGGAAGTGATTTTCAAGCGGCTCATCAGTGAAGGCAAAGGAAATCTCCAATATCTGCTCCAGCACAAGAAGACAAAGTACAACACGTTCAAGATTATCTCCTCTCAACCAACGGATGAGATTGATCAATTGGAGAAGCCTATAAATATAGGCAGAAGCATGAGTTCCAAAACCAAGTTTTTGAGCCTTCTAAGAAGAGAAAATCTCACTAAGTGTTTAAGAGATATCTAGCAAAAGAGAAAGTGCCTGTTTACTTTACTCTCTGCTCAGACTCATGCTTCACTAAGCTTCCAAGTTAGAACTCTTCATTGCTATATTCTGGAAGTTTAGTTCATAGTTGGAGGCTAGTATTTTGTGTATATCATAAACTGCTGTAAACACTTAAATGAACTTTGTTATCAAGTTCTAAGTGTGGATAGATAGGATAGAGTACCTTTTGATCCCCACTGGATCAACTGAGAAAACCTAAGGATTGAGTAGCTTGGAGTGGTGTGTACTCCTAGTGAAATACCTTCAATCTAGGCTAGTTGTGTGATAAAGGCCAGATGGGCACTAAGCGTATTGGGTTTGATACTTTAGTGGAAATCCATCTGAAAGAGGGTGGGACTGGATGTAGGAGGATTACACCACCTCTGAACCCGGATATACTGTGTGTTGATTTACTTTCAGTCGACAAAGCACACACCAAACACTTCTTAAATTGAGTAGCTGATTTAGCACTCATCTCAGTAGCCTCTTCTCACCCTACTGCTTAACCCACTGCCCATTTATAGACTTCCTTGAATACATCTCAATATCACAAAAGCCTTATAAAATCATCACAAATACTCCAGTTTGATCGAACTTCTGAAAATCATATTTTACTCAGCAGTGGCCTCAACAGTTCCCTTGTCACTACTCTACTTGTCACGCCCCAGACCGCAATCCAAGCGCGTGTACAACCGCCGTATAACTAAGTGACGTCACCCACGAGTCAACCTCACTTAATTACACAAGGCGTTCGAGAAAACAATCCATCCATACTCAGTAGTAAACAAACATAACAACATCACATTTTAACCAATGAATAGCGGAAATATTCAACGGTAAGTCATGGGCCACAACCGGCCAACAACATGGGCATACAAGCCCCCAAATATAGTTTATAGTAAAACAAATATCCATGAGCAAGTGTTCGGTAGTTTGAAAGGAAATAAGGAAGCACGAACCACGTCTTCCTGATTTGATATCACCCGTGAGAAGGTGCAAGTAGCAAGCCCTAGCTTCAACCTGAAAATGGTGGGCCCCCCAAAGGGGTCAGTACAAGTACCGAGCGAGTAGCAGGCTAAATATAGAATAACTAGCGTTTCAAGTATAAGACCCAAACATAGGGTGATACTTAAATAAATAGTCTTTCCCCCAAGTTATGAAATACTTATTAGTATATATATACTTGGAAAATATCCGATCCGTAGATCACCGTTTTATTTGGGAAAAATAGTAATAGTCAATATTCTTGACTAAAAACCCCAACCCACCCAAATACCTATGAGTGTATAGGACTTCTCCTTGTCCCTATTTCAATATCATAATCTATGAGTTTTGAGGATCATAATCCTTGGGTACTCCACCGGTTTGTGAGTGTTAAGGACTCATAAGTCCTAGGGTCCTCCACCAAGTTTTGAATGTTAAGTACTTTAAGTACTAGGGTCCTCCACCAAGTTCGAGTGTTAAGGACTTTTAAGTCCTAGGGTCCTCCACCAAGTTTGAGTGTTAAGTACTTTTAAGTACTAGGGTCCTCCACCAAATTTTGAGTGTTAAGTACTTTTAAGTACTAGGGTCCTCCACCAATTTATAATCCGAGTGTTAAGGACTTTTAAGTCCTAGGGTCCTCCACCAAATTTTGAGTGTTAAGTACCTTTAAGTACTAGGGTCCTCCACCAAAATATTTTCCTATGATCAACCTTATATCAACCTAGATAGAGTCTATATCATACTTAGTTACTCATAACTAATTCAATACATAAAGCTTATGCATCACAATCCATGCAAAACCATGCATTTATATAGATTTATAAATAATTAATACCAACCGGTATTAATTAAGTCCTTTGTCCATCGGTCAACGTTTTCGTTGACCGCCATTTCATGCCTTGTATGTATCAACTTAATCATCATATAATTAAGTTAATAATATTCATTTGTGCTTCTAATACACTTCAAACAAATATGCATTTCATATAATTCTTCATATCATATTCCATGCACCAACAATTAATTTCTTTCATACAAACTTAACCCTATTGGCTAATCACATGTTTAAATATCTTTTAAACATCATTATGAACTCATATAACATTTATTTAGGTAATCTCATAATTAACCCAAAAGTTATAAGATATTAAGCCGTCCACTCACCTTGAAACTAGCGTTATGAAGTTCTACCCTTCTTGGTTGAACTCCGGTGAAACTCCGGCGACTTTTGGTCAACTCCGGCGACAACTCCGGCGACTTTTCCAACTTTGTGAAATCACTTGAAATACCCTCTACAAGTTCCTAACAAGGTTTTATAACCATAAAACCCATATTAATACAAATAACCTCTAAAAGGTTATTTTCCGGTGAACCGGTCGTTTTGGCTCCTAAGTCCGTTCTTGGACGTGGAACCACCTTTCAACCCATACATCCATACTTATAACATGTAGAACCCTCTTAAGGATTCTTCACATGATATATATCTCATATGGTAGAAGAAAAATAAAGAAGAAGTTATAATAAGGTCATTACCTTAATTATTTCACACTTTTAGCACTTTAGCTCCTTTTTGGGTGATTCTTCCTTGATGAGTTCTCTTCAACAATGGAGGAGGGAGGCTGGGAATCACTCTTGCTCTTGCTGGGAGGAGGCTGGCCGAAAATGATGGGGTGGGTGAGTGAGGAGATAGCCTCTTTGGCTTTTCTCTCAAAATAATGTTGAGATGGGTCCTCCCAATTGTACATTTGATGCCAAATGCATCTCCTCCCCATTTCCCTTTGTCAACCCAGCCCTCCCTTGATGTGTTCAGCACATAAAAACGTGGGGTGGCCCCCACTCATGTGGGAGGTCATCCCTTTGTGTCCCGGTGTGTACAATCGGTCCCAAAAGTTGTATTTTTCGGACTGTTTAAAATATATTTTATTTTATCGGGTCGAATAAAATATATTGTGTGTTCCAAATCGTAATGGCCTCTTGAAATAATATATATTCCAAAACATTAATTTAGAAGTCTCCGAAAATCATTTCCGGGCTGTTATCTGTTAAATTGTCGATACCGGTATTTGGGCCTCTTTTGCCCAATCGGCCAACACAGGGCCTTTCCACGACCCAAGTAAAATATCCACCACCATATAAATATTATCTTGACCAAGATGAATAAAATATGTGGTCTCGGGAATGTTGGGTGGTCCCCGCTCCCGATGTGGGTCCCACGTGCAATTTACTATTCACGCGAAAGAAATATAAAAACTTACAACTTCGTAAATTCATCAATCATTCCATAAGGTTCCTTACATCATTTACGTAAAAGTAAATACATTTGGGGACAGTGTTACACTACTGCTCAATTCACTGCTCACCAAAACCTTCAACTTCAACACAGCTCAATACATTTTCAGAAAGCTCTTATTATTCTCAGTAAGATTCCAAAATCAGTTTTTCGAATACTTTCAATATTCCTGAGCAGCTAAGTTAGCAGCTTCCTACTGCCTACTCCCTTGTCCAGTCAACTGCTCTCCTTACTTAACCTTTCTGATAATCTTACAAACTCATTTGTTCATTTTCCTTTCCTAAAGGAAACTTACTATTATTAGAAAGTTGTCATACACTGTATATATAGAGGTTAAGACTTCCGCTATGCATCTATAATCTCCCAAAAGATTATAGATCATCTTATCTAGAAGGGAATTTTTTTTAAGGTTGTGAAAGCTTTAAAAGTCTATTCACCCCCTCCTTCCTCTAAACTTTTACCTCTATCCGGGACCATCAGGTTTCATGCAGGAAATAAATTTCTTGAGATGCCACACCGACAATTGTTGCTACTACAAGAGGGCTGACAAATGTTAGCTTATCTTGTTGTTATATGTTGATGATATGTTAATTGCAGGAGCTAGTTCAAAGGAAATTGAGAAGTTAAAGAATCAATTGTCAGAACGTTTTTTCACGTAAGATCTTGGAGAGGCGAAATAGATTTTGGGCATGCGAATTGAGAGAGATGAGGCAGCAGGCAAACTGTTTCTTTCACAAGCCGAATACATTCAGAAAGTCTTGGAGAGATTCAAAATGCAAGATGCAAAGCCAGCAAGTGTACCATTGGGTAGTTACTTCAAGCTTAGCAAGGAAGACTCGTCAAAGAACAAGGAGGAGCGTGCTCAAATGCAGAATATCTCATATGCCTCGGCAATTGGCAGTATTATGTACCCTATGGTGTGCACGAGGCCAGACATTGCACATGCGGTGGGAGTAGTGAGCAGATTCATGGGAGATCCAGGGAAACAACATTGGGAAGCTGTGAAGTGGATCTTGAGGTATTTGAAAGGTATTGTTTCTAATGCCTTGTGTTTTGATGGAAAGAATGTGGAGTTGCTAGGTCATGTTGATGCAGACTTGGCATCAAATGACTCAGATGGATCGAGGAGCACCACCGGCTATGTTTTTGCATTTGGTGGTACAACGGTCTCCTGGATTTTGCAGTTGCAGAAGCTTGTCGCATTATCTACCACTGAAGTTGAATATGTGACTATAACCGAGGCAAGCAAGGAGATGGAATTGCTTCAGAATTTACTTGGGGAACTTGGAAAGGAGTACAAGAATATCATACTTTACAGTGACAGTCAGAGTGATATCTTCTTGGCAAACAACTCAGCATTTCACAAGAGAACCAAACACATTCGGTTGAAGTATCACTACATCCGTCATCTTCTGGAGATAGAGACATTACAACTTGTGAAGATTCGTGGGAGTGAGAATCCAGGAGACATGTTTACTAAGGTTGTAACCTTAGAGAAATTGAAGCTATGGCTTTGTACTTGAATATGAAGGCCTGGCGCTACCACATTAAGAGGGGAAGATTTGAAGAAGAGAAGGTTACATGAGAAGTCAGTCACAAGGTGGGAGATTGTAAGGTGTTAGAGACTGTATAACCAAGCCCATTCCACCGATCCAACTACTGGGGTTAGGGTTATACTCTCTTTTAATACCCGCTCTCTCAATGTAATCATTATCAGAAAATAATAGTAACATCCTGACTTGGTAGCGCCCCCAGACGTAGTCATTCTTGGCGAACTGAGTTACCAAACTCTTGTGTTCTTTCTTATCATTCTTCGTATTGTGTGTGTTTAAATCGTAACATGTAGTACCTATCTATCATTATATACTCTCCTTAACCTGTTATCCAAGGGGAGACCACGAACCAAATAATATATTTCTTCAATGCTTGGGTAACTTCCACACGTCTTTGCCAACTCCTCCAACCAAAACCAACACAGTTCATCAGGATCAACTTCAAAAGACTTACACTCACCATTCAAATAAAGTAATTTATCATTTTTCTTCATAAACAACCCTCCATGCCAGAATATCAAGGTTACTCGATCTATTGCAGCCATCTACACAAGAAGAAAAACAGATTTAGCATTACCTTTCACCAATCACTTAGCTTTTTCAATGACACTTGTAAAACACTTTCAATATTAGTAAGAACCTCATTACAAACTAAATTTACTTCTTGAAAAATTTATCATCACATGGTAAGTGGGTCAAGTTAAATAAAACAGACTTCACTATTACTCAAGATCTGGTTTCAGTTTCTACAAAGCTCTAAATGACATGAGTGTGGCATTTCATCAAACACTTAATACAAAGTGTTGGGGTATTGGGCTCAAGCCCAATATGCCCGACCCAAAGCATAAAGAAGGCCCAGGGCAAACAGGAAGCCCAACGCAATCAGAGAGGTCCAAGACGTCCTGAACAGGGGATACCTGAACAACATTCGAGTAGAATTATCCACTTGAACTAATTAACAGGGAACTGACATCAAAACACCCACAAAGGGGTCCCGCACTCCGAACGGGGTACCCGACCGGGGGATCAGCAAGTGGCAAACTGCAGTGAACGCTAAAGTATGGCGGTAGCAAGTAGAGGCATGAGTGCACTCGTGGCAGGCAGAGGTAACAACCTACCTGGTTCGGCCACATGTCCATCTCACCTACCCCCCCTTCTAGTATAAATACCTGCTTTTAATACATTGTAAACGGTTAGCAATTTAATACTCAGAGCTTAGCAATAAAATCATCTCTCTTGTTCTTGTATTTGAACTCATACCGACAGACCGTTCGGGTAGTTTCTTTGTAATCACAGAATTACGTAATACAAGTTAGCTTCTGAGTTCAGTTATAATTCACTATTTTATATTTTATACACCTTTTAACCAAGACAAACGTCCTTAATATCCAAAGCGTGTGTTGGGCTTTCGGATCTACGGGACTAAACGTCCTTAATATCCAAAATGCCGCCAAGAGCCCAAATTGATGGCTAACACGTGGCACAAAACGGTTGAGGGCAATTAAGGCATCACCAGCAACAGAGATACCCGAACGGTCATCCAAACCAAAGATCGGTAGCAAGCAAGAAATGAAACGGTCAAAGGCACTGAACGGGAAACAAAGCAAAGAAACTAGTAAACCCCAAAACTATTCAAAATAAATACACAGGTTGTAGATCGACCACAACCAAGGGTAAAGATACCTGATCGGCATCATAAGGATATCCCAAACGATCGAGATTTCTAGGAGAACGAATAGACTCTGTATACATGCTTAGTGACTGCTAGTTCCTTACCCGAACGGGTAGTAAGGTGTTCCCCGAGTACTTGTCTCAAGACCTCTATCATGTCCGAAGGCCGAACAGGCACCAGGGTTCAAAAACGACTGTCCTAAGAAGAGCGCCTGGGTAAGGGTAGATCTGCCCGAACGGTTTTCTTATATCCGTGAAGCTTGCTTAAAACCCAATGGCTAGAGGATACACTCCCGAACGGAGTGAAAAAACCAGGGAAACGGCTAAATCCTAAAAGCTGGGATTAGACCTAACCTTTACAAGAGTAACTGTGAATTACCAAGATGGGGGTCCTGAACAGGTAACCCTACAATTATTTGAGCCAGAATACATCGATCGAGCACATAGAAATCACGAAAATGACTAAGTCCACAGGCAAAAAAGTTAGAAAAGAACTACAAATGAAGTTGATAGGTAAAAAATTCCACTTGTATTCATCGGCTCTACTGGTCGGAAATTACAAAAATTTGCATGAAGGTAAAAAGGGAAGTACAGATAAAGGGCCAAATATATTCTACTGTTCGGGGCCATCTTCATCCTCATCATCGTCATCATCACCATCATCATCACCTTCAGCCTCCTCATCAGCAACCTGGTTAGACTCCATCCCCAAAGCTCGCCTGCACTTGCCTAGCTGGGCCTTTAGAGCATTAAGGTGATTGGCAGCCAGGTGAAGGAAGTCTGAGGGATGCACTGCTCGACCTAAGAGCTTCTCAAGAAGGGGAAGAATAGGCTGCAACATGTGTTGGCATCCGGCAGAGTAAACCTCCTGGGCAAGGGTTTCATCCCACTCTTTGGCTATGGGATCCTGATCGAGCATCCGGACCCTCTCCTTCTGGCGTGCCTCGCCACACAATTTCCCCAGGTGCCGCCCAAAAACGGCAGGAAGCTGCTCAAGGGCATACTGCTCCTTCAGCGCTGCAAACTCCTCCGAAGTCTTGAAACCTTCCCGAACGGAGGAAAGATCCACAGTCACCTCAGGAGGGCCGTCCTGGATCTGTGAAGGATGCTCGTTGAATTTGATTTGTGCGGCCTCAGCAGCCGCAATCTTCGCCTGGAGGGTAGCCACCTGAACACGAAGCTCCCCCAGCCCGGCCTTGAGCTTCTTCCGCTCCTCAACAAAAGAGAGGCGTTCAAACTCGGCCGCCTGGACAGCCTTAGAGACGGCCTGCTCAGCATTTTCTTGGGCCACGATAAGCTCACGTTCCTTAGCTAGCTGGGCCTCTCGCACTTGCAGGCTGTACAGCCCCATCTGGAGCGTTGAAGAATAGTCAAAAACTCAGCACACGATTTAAGAAACATTACACAAATGGAAAGCACATGAAAAGAAAATACCTTGAGGACAGTCAAGGCAAGTCACTCCTCCGACTGCTCAACTGGAAGCTGAGGGAGCGGGAGGCCATTAAAGAAAGCAGCAGTGGACCAAATCCGGGACGCCATCGCTCCACTGCGCTCTAGAATTTCATGAGCGGGATCTTCCAAAGAAATCCGCTCGATCCGCCCCACCAGGTCAGCCTGGTGGGCTTTTGCACTGGAACCCGGAACAGAGCTAAAGTGCTCGGGGAACTCCTGTAACTGCTCGGGACCGAACAGGTTGTCCATGAGCATGTTAGCCATGTTAGGTTGTTCGGAGGCGACTAGATGGACGGGCTGAACGTCCTGAACGGACTGAGATGGGACATCCTGAACAGGCTGGGATTGTTCCATACCTTGCGAAACGGCCTCAGAAGATCCTGCCTGAACGGTCTTCTTCGACCTCTTCCGCTTCTTCCTCTGTTCATTATCACGCCTCTCTTGCGCCCCATCATCGCCACCTCCCACAGAAAATAGCCTACTGTCATCCATGACTTCTTGAGGGTGGTTGGCTCCTTCGGGGTCCGGGCTTGCATCTGGATCAAGAGCTGAAAATAACAAAGGAAAATGTTAGTATCGAGCGGCTTCAGCGTGTGTGAAACAAAACAAAGCGTTTCTCGCACGGGAAGGACCGCTCGGGCCATGGCACTTGGGTTCGATCAAGTAAATCCAGGAATACGGGCAGTACCTATCCCGACCTTTATAAGCTGATTGGGGGTCAGGTAGGCCCTGATTTTGTAGCAACCACCGGTCTCCACAGCGAGGACGTCTTTGCTGAGTTCCTTGGAGATGAATAGCTCTGGAGACTTCGGCGGGAAGGCATTCCATTTCCTCGGAATCAAACCGTTCGAGACAGAGATGAAGAAGAACCGGTCTTTCCATCCCTTAATTGAGGAGGGGGCGTCGGAGAATAGAATATGGCCCGATCGGGCACTTACAACTAAATACCCGTGGGCCTGGTGGGGAATCACCGAGAAAAAATAGTGGAACAAATATAAGGTGGGCGTCACCTTGACAACCACGCAGCGGCATATAAAACCAGCCACTGCCCAATAGGAATTCGGCATAATTTGGGTCGGCACCACTCCATAAAAATTCAATAAAGAAACGAAAAAAGGGTGAAACGGGAATCTAAGCCCGGCTTTCACGGAGTCCAAATGGACTACCACCATCCCGGGGAAATGACACATTGGGTGAAGCCCAGCTTGAAGGCGGAAGTCCATCGGGTCAGGAATCAAAGCTGGGATTTGGGCCCTATTTGGGCCTATGAGCTTCTGTTGTCGTAGCCGGATTAGGGTTAGATCAAGCTTGTGACGAGTAAGTACTGGAGGAGGAGGCGTCGCTGGAAACATGGCCGGAGTTTTCCACATTCTCTACAGCGTCATCTTGGACCTCCTCATGAGGGATCACCTCAGGAACAGAATGATTGAAGGGGGATGGTTGACGCGACATATCTACCGAACAAGAAGGGAGAAAAAGCCAAGGAGCGAAGGTTACTTGAACACTACCAAGAACTAAGCTCTAGAGAGAAGACAGAGCTGCGACACGAAGGATGAAAATTTTGGAAACCCAGAACCAAAGCACGAAGGCCTTATTTATAAACCTGACATGCCGGTTCATCAACCAATTAGGAGAGGACACATCGCCAAGAATGATTACAGAGACACGTGTCACGCGGAGAAACACCAACAAGTAATCATGACGGTTATCGGGAAATTGAAACGGCAGCCGCATAAAACCTTCAAGATTATGCCTCGGGAACTGGCGAAATCTCGTCCGCTACATACCCGAGCAGCGTTCGGGCAAAGTTCTTCTACTTCCTTATGCACTCACAACTGTTCGAGACATAGGAAGTGGGGGACTTGTGTTAGGGTATTGGGCCCAAGCCCAATACGCCCGACCCAAAGCATAAAGAAGGCCCAGGGCAAACAGGAAGCCCAACGCAATCAGAGAGGTCCAAGACGTGCTGAACAGGGGATACCTGAACAGCATTCGGTTAGAATTATCCACTTGAACTAATTAACAGGGGACTGACATCAAAACACCCACAAAGGGGTCCCGCACTCCGAACGGGGTACCCGACCGGGGGATCAGCAAGTGGCAAACTGCAGTTAATACTAAAGTATGGCGGTAGCAAGTAGAGGCATGGGTGCACTCATGGCAGATGTAATAGCCTACCTGGTTCGGCCACATGTTCATCTCACCTACCCCCTTCTAGTATAAATACCTACGTTTAATACATTGTAAACGGTTAGCAATTTAATACTCAGAGCTTAACAATAAAATCATCTCTCTTGTTCTTGTATTTAAACTCATACCGACAGACCGTTCGGGTAGTTTCTTTGTAATCACAGAATTACGTAATATAAGTTAGCTTCTGAGTTCAGTTATAATTCACTGTTTTATATTTTATACACCTTTTAACCAAGACAAACGTCCTTAATATCCAAAACGTGTGTTGGGCTTTCGGATCTACGAGACTAAACCTCAACACAAAGTAAGACCCATGCGTGGAAGCATCCCTTTGCACTTTGTGGGTGAGATGAACGTGCTTCCTTGAGCATTTTGTGCATGAAAGAGCAATGTGGAATTCTGGTATTGAGTAGCCATGATTGGCTGATATGTTGAACCATGATGGTTCTTGGTATAAGCCGAGGACGTAGTGCATAATCCATACAAATGGACATATTAAATGATGAGTTAATTACCCTAGGTATGACTAAAATTCCATCATTTTTTCAATCTACGACTTGATGAGTTTTTTTCCCAAAATAATATCAAAATTCGTAATATTTAATTAATATATTAATAAATAATTACTTAAATATTTTATATGGACTAATATGCCCTTAGCTAATCATTATAAAAGCTAACATTCTCCCACCCTAGTTGTAGCCCACTTGCCGTACGGTCTCCCCTGCCCCTCTGTCCAGCCGTCTACCATCGCCGCTCAGCCGCCTACCATCTCCGCCCAGCCACCGTCTGCCTCTTTCATCCAACCTCTTTCTCATCTTCATCCATATCAACAAGATTAGGATGAGGAGGCTTTGATTCCGGCGGTTCTGGCAGATTTGGGGATCGATTTCTCATGGCCACGATTTCCTTCGATCTGTCCCATCGTCCAACCGTTCAGCCACCGTTTGACATCCGCAATAGATAAATTGATTTCGAATTCGAACGGGAAAAAGAAGTGTGAGGCTAGAGGTGGAGAGATTCGTTGATAGCGTTCAAGAGTGAGCACTCTCCGCTCTGTTTGTGATACGCAATGAGAGATACGAGGGATTAGATCTAAGGCCTAAGGTTGTCGCTCAAATTTTTTACGGAGTACTTTTATCTGTTTTGGGGTTTCTTTTCTTCACTTTTTGTGAGTGGCCAAATTGCAATTACATACAGAGTATTAGCTATAATGAATGCCTTCGTATCTATTTTAGCCATTTTGGAATGAATTTACCTCTCATTTACAGATTTACATGCTACACTACAATCACATTTTTCATGGGCAGTGAATATGTGCACTAAATATAGGCAGTAAAAATGATAATAAATATTGTTGATTATGGTGAGTAAATTTATGATTTTTGGGCATGAAACATAGGCATTGAACATTGGCATAGAACTGGCAATAATTGTTGAATATGACAAAGAATATGGTAATATATTATATATACATTGTACATGGCAGTGAATGAATGCATCAAGAAAGATTGGTGTGCAGTGATTATGATTAGTATTGCAGTAACACAAAGAATTAATATCATCATAAAATGCAATATACTTAATTCAACATAAAATAATAAAATTATTAAATCTATAAAACAATAAATAAAAACTAAAAATACATTCCTCAAGTAAATGAGCAGAGAATTAATTTAGGCGGAAGTGCAGTGATTATTACCGGATGTGCAGTAAAGTCGTGCATTAATGTCGTGCATTAACGATAATATAAAGTGCAGTAATTTTAATTGGACGAAATTAGTGCAAAATGCACATATTTTAAATAAGAGTAATTTGGTCATTCAACCTTTAAATAGAAACGAGATTTTTTTTTTTTTTTGGATTTTCGGTCATAGATAAGTCTAAAAACTAGTTAGGTCATATATTTAGAAACTCATTAAGTTTTAGTCATATTTTAGTAAATTTCCCTTAAATGATTAAGGAAACTAGCTCAACTTTCACAATATTTAATCGTATAAAATATACATACTGCGGCACAACAAGCCATACGATTCAGATTTAATGGGATATCAAGAAATGATTTTTAGAGAGTATGGATTCAAAAATTTACCTATTATCAACGTAGTGGCTGCACCAGTAGAAATCTGTCGTGAACTTCGTCGTTCTCTGTCCATCTTCCAATTCTGAAACTTTCAAATTTTCTTATTACTCCATAGACGGGTATTGGTCGAAGATATTCCAACTTGGTCTGTGGGTTGGCGATAAAATGTTTACTTTTTTTAGCCGGTCACAAGTTGACGGAAGAGAGAAGGGAGAAGGCCCAAAAAGGACATTAAACTTATTCACCAATTTCATATTGATCATTTAGGTTTTAAATAGACCAAATAAACACACAATTCACTTTGATAATATTTGCCCACCCACTATATTTCACTTTAACGGTGCTCCCAGTGTTAACACATTTCAATCTAAACGGTATCATCTTCTTTTTCTTATTAATGTCAATTTAATGTGGGATTATTAATGTCAATTTTTCTCTTAAAATAAAAATAAAGGGCCAATGAACATTTTCTACCGTTTTCCCCGTTTGTTGAGCGTCCGTCCAAGGAAGACGGGGTTTCAAATTTCCGCTTCAACAGAGAGAGATAAAAGACTAGACTAGAAGTGGGGTTTAAGTTTTTGAAATAAAGTGATCTTTCTTATCTACCCACTCCGTTCTTCGCAGCTCAAAGCAAGGCAATGGCAGCGACGCCTGTTCGGAAGCCACACACTTCCACAGCGGATCTTCTCACCTGGTCCGAGGTCCCAGCATCCGATTCTTCCTTCCTTGCCCCCGGCAGCGCCTCTCGGTCCGCTTCCCGTACCTCTCATCAGGCACTTGCTTCCTCCCGTTATTTCGTTGCTATGTTTTTCCTCCCCACCAACTGTCTGACTTGAGGTTTTGCTTATTTTATAAATGTTAGCCGTCTGATGGAGTCGGTAAGGTTATATTTGGAGGTCAGGTCACTGATGAGGAAGCTCAGAGCTTGAACAAACGGTAAATTTCTCCGATTTGAGTTAATTGAAAAACATCCGATTTAATATTGCATTATTTAGTTTCACTTCATTTTTTTCCAGGTATGTATTTGGTTTCTACATTCTTCTTTACCTTGCGATTTTTGGTTTCGACATTACCCTGTGATGCATGTGTACTGTTGTGTGTTAAGTTCGGATAGTTCTTAAGCATTCATGCCCCCCCCCCACATAATTAGTAGCTCTTAGAAAACCTCAGTATGTGATAGATCTGTTAGCACATCTTTGAAGAATCTCATTTCCTTTTTTCCTTTTTAACTATTTACTTGATAAGCTCATCCATGATTGCAATTAATGAGATGTAGGAGTTACATATTCGGTTTAATAAAGTTGCTGTAATTTACTGTATTTCTACCTTAGATTGTATGTTATTCACAAAGAGAAGATTTTCTTTATCTGGACCTTGTATATTTCTATTACGGTGAATCAAAATTATTTTAACATTTTGGGTTTGTTTTCCCTTTTTATTTTCAATGTCTTTAAAACAAGTGCAGGCTTCAATCTTTTTTTTATCTTCATGGCAAAAAGTTTAACAGTTGAGATCTTGAGATGTTATTAAGTTTCTACATTACAGTCTTCAGAAGTAGTTTGCTGAATCCAATTTCTACCACTAACCACAACCACTTTATCTTCTTTGAGACCAATTTCATTTTGTTGTTGATGGTATTTAGTTGATGTCCTGCATGGGAAGCAAACAACTAAAGCATCTTCTTTGCGGTGGAAATCTTTCTGCCTAACATAACATTTTCAAGGACATGTTGCATTAGGTCTAAGAATGGTTCGATTGGATTCTGTTTGTATGTGAACTTTGTGTTTATGATATTACTATTGTATTATTATTGTTGTTGTTGTTGTTGTTATTATTACTATTATTATTATTATTATTAGTGGTGGTGGTGGTGGTGGCTAGTGGTAGTGGTAGTATTCTGTAACTATGAAATCCAAACTTGCACATTTTGGTGTAGCATTAGTTAAGTTAGAAAAATGGAATGCAAAATGGTAGGGGTTTTATACTGTTATAAATGGCAAGAGTATTTCAATTCCTATACTTCGTAGAATTTCTGTTACTCGCATTTCACATTTCCTGATCGTGTTTCCGTGCTACTTAGTTTGTCACCCAAGGCCAGTGTGTTTATTATTATGGTATATATCTTCAGGAAACCTTGTTCAGGGTATAAGTTGAAGGAGATGAGTGGAAGCAACATATTTTCGGCTGACAGTGAGAATGGTGACCCAGATTATGGAGCTGTTAATGGCAATTCAAACAATAGAACATCGGTCCGTATTGTTCAGGTATTTCTTTTTCCTCCCTGCGAAAACAATGAAACCATGAAAGCGAAGTCGTAGCTTAGCTTGGTGGATCTATGTCTGTTTTATCCAGAAGAATATTTCCAGGGAAACTGCTTTATAGGAAAATAAGTTGTTTTGTGTATACTATAATATTTGATCTACAAAGTTGTACCAGAGTAATAATTTAAAACTTCTGGAAATATCGCTACGTGTTTCCTATACGGGGAGTAATTCTCCACCAGTCTGAAAAACCAAGGAGAATATTCTCCTTCAGGAAAATATTTTTAGCTGCCAAGCAAAAGTTCTAGAAGAAAATGCCAAGCATATGACAAAAAAAGAAAATATGTTCCTAGTAAAAAAAACTTATGTCAACATATAGAACATTAACCTACCCTACATTGTGGGCAAATGCTGAATTTTCATACATCTCATGTATTAGCAAGCTGCAAATGGAATAAGCCAGATTTCATTCAGCACCGAAGAGAGAATTTCACCAAAGAAGCCCACCACTATACCAGAGGTGGCAAAACAGCGGGAATTGAGTGGAACTCTTGAGAGTGAATCAGATATGAAAAACACGAAGCATCTATCGGATGCCAAATGTAAGGAACTTAGTGGAAATGATATCTTCGGTCCGCCTTCTGAAGCTCTTCCTCTATCGTTGACTGCTTCCCGCTCCACTGAATCAAAAGTAAGCAAATTCATGGCGGAGCCGGCCCCACGCAATGTCCGAACATCTGTCAAAGTTTCAAATGTGAGTGGTTTGGCTCCTTTTTTTGCTTAGTTTTATGTTTTGATAGCCCTTCCAAGTAAGGAGTAAATTGTGTTCTGTTTTATACTCCATATCCTTTAATTATGCTTTGTTACTCATTTTCATAATTATGTTATTTTCTTTTTTTAGTCTCTCCATCAACCTTTGTTAAAGAACAACTCAACTCACAGATTTCTGGCTTGATCTTTCCAAATGAACATTTTGTACCTCATCGGTGATTGTTAAAACAAAACTCACCGTTTTATTTTAGGTATACTGCTAGGCGCTAGCTCTCTAGAACCGAAATTTGAACATTAAAGGGAAGAAAAAATTGACATGGAAAACCAAGTGGAGTAATGAGGAATTGTGAGTTTTTGGAACAGGGGTTGACAAAGAGGAACTCAAACTATAATTTTATTGATCTAAAACAATAAAGTGCAATATCTGTATGGACGGAGAAGGATAACTAAGTTTGTTTATACAAAAGAACTTTTGCCTGCTTTAATCATTCCACCTTGAGAGAATGAATACCGCCACATTCAAGGCAGACTGCTTCCAATGAAATGGAAAGGGCTATTATATGGGCTAACATTTGAGTTCTTTGACAGCCTGCTGGAGGTCAAAGTAGTATAATGTTTGGTGACGGGCCAGTGGTGGAAGCAACAAAGAAAATACATAACCAGAAGTTTGCAGAGTTGACAGGGAACGACATCTTCAAGGGAGATGTTCCCCTTGTATCTGCGGAAAAGCATCTTAGCAGAGCCAAGCTGAAAGAAATGAGTGGAAACGACATATTTGCCGATGGGAAGGTTCAATCACGGGATCACATTGCCGGGGTCCGCAAACCTCCAGGCGGTGAGAGTAGCATCGCTCTTGTATAATTTTAGTTACTAATTAATCTGATGAAAAGGTTTTTAAAGTTCTACTTCGTAGTATTATGGTACATTATTAATTTATTATCATATTATGGTCCCACTATGCTGGTTTTTACTCAAATGAAAGGTACATGGATTTGAGTTAATTATGTTGGTTGGTATTTGGTTATGCATGAACTTGTGCTGCTAGTTTTCTCAATAGTGCTAGTATCATGTCCACTACCAAATGCAGTGATATATATGATATGGGTCTTATAACACTCGCATGAAAAACGCACAGGTTCCATGCTTTTTAATTCAATTCCGTAGTACAAACTACAGAGTATGGAGGACATACCTCACATACTAAAGATTTGATGTTTTCAATTCACTCTATTTGGCAATCAACTTATGCATTAGCTGTAAAGATTTGATGTTTAGATTTGCTATTCAGATATGATGTTTGACCCATTTTTACTTTAGCCTAGAGGTAGACTCGGGTCGGGGAGTTCTGGTAAAGTTCCGATTCCAGCTGGCCAATTTCCGATCCCCTAATGTTGTCACTAGGGATGGACCCGAGTCGGTCTGGTCCCGGTTTTCGGTCGAGACCGCCCGATCTAGGCATGGCCTTGGTTCGGGCCGCCCGGCCCGGGACCGGCCCGACCCGCTACTGTGCGGGCCCGGCCCGGCCCGGTTATCCGGGTCCGGGTCCGGTTCGGGCCGGAGGCCCGGGGGTGGGGCGGTTCCGGGCTCGGTTCATGGTTTTGACGGCCCGGCCGGTTCGGGCCCGGGTCCGGGCCAAATCTATTTTTTTTTAATTTTTTTCATTTGTTTTGGGCTGTTGGGCTTGGGCTATCTGTTTAGGGCGGTTTGGGGGGGTTTGGGGGGGTGGGGGGTGGGGGGGTGGGGGAAGAAAGGAAAAAAAAAAAAATTAAACCGGGTGGCCCGACCGGCCCGGCCCGGCCCGGCCCGGCCCGGACCCGGAACCGGTGGCCACCGGTTCGGGCTCGGGCCCAACAAAACAGACCCGAGGCCCGGCCGGGCCTAGGCCCGAACCGGGCCCGAACCGGCCCGGGTCCATCCATAGCCCGATCCAAAAAAATTGCTTAGGTTTCTTACTTTAAACAATAAAAAGTTGTATATATACAATGTGAAGGCTTAAGTTTTCCAAAACTCTAAACTCAATAAGTCTGCGCCTTTATTCCTTTCCTTTCGCCATGATTGGCGGCGCTATATTCTCTTCCTCAGATGCTGACATGTCATCCCTCTCTCTGTCACAACAGTGCAGCCTGGCACCTTTAGCATGGCCCCTCTGGCGGTTGTTCTCTTTGCATAGACACTCCCACTCTCCCTTGTGCCTATGGATGGACCCGGGCCGGTTCGGGCCCGGTTCGGGCCTAGGCCCGGCCGGGCCTCGGGTCTGTTTTGTTGGGCCCGAGCCCGAACCGGTGGCCACCGGTTCCGGGTCTGGTTCCGGGCCGGGCCGGGCCGGGCCGGTCGGGCCACCCGGTTTAATTTTTTTTTTTTTCCTTTCTTCCCCCACCCCCCCCACCCCCCACCCCCCCAAACCGCCCCAAACCGCCCTAAACAGATAGCCCAAGCCCAACAACCCAAAACAAATGAAAAAAATTAAAAAAAAATAGATTTGGCCCGGACCCGGGCCCGAACCGGCCGGGCCGGGCCGTCAAAACCATGAACCGAGCCCGGAACCGCCCCACCCCCGGGCCTCCGGCCCGAACCGGACCCGGACCCGGATAACCGGGCCGGGCCGGGCCCGCACAGTAGCGGGTCGGGCCGGTCCCGGGCCGGGCGGCCCGAACCGAGGCCATGCCTACTTGTGCCCATCACCATGGAGCTACCTTCTTAGTTCTCCATCCTCTTCACGTAGGGATGGACTCGAGTCGGGCGGCCCGACCCGGAACCGGCCTGGCCCGCCCACTGTAGCAACCGGCCCGGGCCGGTGGCCCGGTCCAACGGCGGTTCGGGTCGAACCGGCCCGGTGGATACCGGTTCCGGGCCTGGGCCCTCCATTTGGTGAACCGGCCCGGCCGGTTCGGGCCCGGTCCGGGCCGGAATTATTATTATTTTTTTTTTTTGAATTTTTTTTTAAGTTTTGGGTTGGATTAGGTATTTTGGGCCATTTGAGGTGGTTTGGGGTGGTTTGGGGTTGAGGGGGAGGGATAGGGGGTTAAATAAGAGAAGCAAAAAAAAAAAATTATGACCCGGGTGGCTCGGCCCGGAACCGGCCTGGTATGGCCCGGAACCGGCCCGGAACCGGCCTGGTATGGCCCGGAACCGGCCCGGAACCGGGAGCCACCGGTTCGGGTCCGGGCCCTCCTTTTGGTGAACCGAGGCCTGGCCGGTTCAAGGCCCGAACCGGGCCCGGCCCGAACCGAGTCCACCCATATCTTCAGGCCTGAAGAGTTCTTCTGGTTTGAGCAACACATCACCCCTTAAGTCCTTTTAACCTCTTCTCCATGCTAGGGAAGTTTTCTTTGACTCGGAGTCTCGGACTTCTCTGCATATTCTTTCTCCTCTACAGGTATTGTGCCATCTTTGCACAGTGTTGAATTTATGGGTCCCATCGTGCTTGGTCAACGTGGGATTCTTCCTTCGAATATGCTCCTCCAACAACATGCTTACCATGATACCATCTAGGCATGGATCGGGGCCGGTTCGGGCCCGGCCGGGCCTCGGTTTAGGAAAGGGGAGGCCCGGAACCGGCCCGGGTAACCCCGGGTCCGAGCCGGGCCGGGCCTCGGTTCAATTTTTTTTTTGGCTTTTCCTAATTAACCCCTAACCACCCCCCCCCCACCCCCAAACCATCCCAAACCATCTCAAATGACCCAAAATACCCAGCCAAACCCAAAAACTTAAAAAAAAATCAAAAAAAATAAAAAATAAAAAATAAAATGGCCCGGACCGGCCCCGGACCGGCCGGGACGGTTCACGTTTTGAGGGGCCCGAGCCCGGACCGGAACCCCAGCGGCTCGGGCCTACCCGAACCGGTCACTGACCGGGCCATCGGGCTGGGCTGGAACAGTGCCGGTTCGGGCCGGTTTCGGGTCGGGCCACTTGGCCCGAGTCCAACCCTAATACCATCCCCCTTGGCCTCGTTCATGTCATCACCCGTTATTCTATCTAGACACAACAAACTTAGCCTTTTCTACTCCAAATGTGACCAGTATCGTCACTACTCATCTTGCCAACACTATTCTATACAAAATGTAATTCAAATTTCTCCTTGTCTATCATAGTATTCTTATAACCCTCATAACATGGGAATTGTTAATCGTAATTATTGACATTGGATAAAGATAAAGGTTGGTCACATAGTCCAATCATAGATATTTGCTACTGTTAGAGACCTCACCAGTACAGAACAATTACAGTAGATTAACAAGAAAATCAAACTGAATTCTTATTTGATGAAGAAGATCGGTTACAGAGAGAAACAGAAACAAAGGCCGAAGCCTCCCAAAAGAGAAGAGAATAACTCTCTAATATTTCCAAGTCCAAAAGTCCCAAAAGCCTCCTTCTAACACTCTTTTCACGTCTATTTATACTTGGGTACTTAGACCATTTGGAGTGGTGCAAGAGTCCAAATGTCAAAAATGGACTCCGTCGATATGAAAACAGTGTTTTGACTCCTATTCTTTGCATTCCAGCACCGTCAATAAAATACACTCTGCACATTTTTTACATATCAATTTAGTAAAACATTAATTAAATTATTATAAGTAATGTTTTCCTTTTAATTTTTTCTCTGATTAATTATAAAATAAAAAAGACACATTTCGATGTAAAAAAAAATAAATTTCATTATTTTTTTTACGTTTTTTCTTGAGTGATTTTCAACACATTAGAGCATTGGATTCTCTTCTCAACTTTGTGTCTATCCATAACACATTGGATTCCCTTCTCAACTTGTTGTATCTTTTCAAATCACATTGGATTCTCTTTTCCATTATTTGTGTCATTTCATAGCACATTATATGACATTGGATTCTCTTTTCCACCATGTGTAATCTTCCATACCACATTGGATGCTATTCTCTACTTGGTCCAAACATATTAATTTGGATGTATCCTCCACTTGGTGTGAACATCAAAGAACTATATTACTATAAATACATCGCCTCACTTGACATTGGAATCACACACCTCATCTTTACTTCTCCCATTTTCAACAAGGCCAAAAACATCATGAGTTCTTTTCCCGCAATTTACAAATCCATTAATGAAGATGAAGATGAAGAAGCTTATTCCGACCGCATGCGCATGGATTTGATGGCTTCTTTGGTTGCAACAAGCTCCAATAGTAGTCGTGATTACATAGACCGTGGTCGGGAAGCTGGACACCGTTTGTTGATGGATGATTACTGGAATCCAAATCCCACCTACAATGCACGTATCTTCCGTCGTCGTTATCGCATGCAACCGGCTCTATTTGATCGAATCATGAAAGATGTCATGGCTTTCGATCCCTATTTTGTAAGTACAGTAGATGCAGCAAACAAGGTATCTCTTTCTCCTAATCAAAAACTCACTAGTGCGATATTTATGCTCGCCAATGGTTGCTCGGCGGATTCATTAGATCAGTTATGTCGTTTGAGTGAGACAACTACACTTTTGTGCATGAAACAAATTTGTAGGGCAGTTATTAGTGTGTATGTTTCTTGGTACCTACGAACCCCTAACCCCGGGGATCTGCATCGTCTTCTTGAAAAGGCCTCGAAAAGAGGCTTTCCCGGGATGATTGGGTCCATTGATTGCATGCACTGGGAGTGGAAAAACTGTCCTACATCTTGGGCCGGCCAGTACACCGGGTACAAAAGAAAACAAACAATTGTGCTCAAAGCAGTTGCTTCTTATGATACTCATATGTGGCATGCATTTTTTGGCACAGCCGGTTCCAACAATGACCTCAACACTCTTGCAAGCTCTCCAGTCTTTGATGCTGTTGTAAATGGATCTGCCCCTCAGGTACAATTCCGCGTGGATGGTAAGCTATATAATCAATGTTATTATTTAGCTGATGGGATTTACCCAAGTTGGGGAACTTTTGTTAAGACAATAAGTCATCCAGACACTCCTAAGAAAAAGCTTTTTGCTTCAATGCAAGAGGCTTTTCGTAAGGATGTTGAAAGAGCATTTGGAATTTTACAAGCTCGGCTCTATCACATCACCATGCATGAAGGTCCAATTCTTAAGCAACCCTATGCCTAGAATTGACACATCAATAAACTACCATGGGTCATCCTTAAAGACTTCCCACCACTTAACCTTAGTTTCATACTAAGTCATCATATACACTTGAAGTATATTCAAGTGCATTTCATACAATCCAATCCCTAGGATCAATTCCAACAACAATTTTCAATAATCACTAACTAATATTTCAATACTATTAAGATTATTGTTATCATACAAATATTCTCATTTTGTAATTCTCTACATATTTATAATTATGTAGCAGCAACTTAAATATTCAATATCAATACATGAATATTCATTTATGTATCCTCATATTTCATACATGAGAAAAATGCCTATTTCACAAAATAGTTCATTTATAATTCATTTAATCTCTTATTATTCATATAACCTCAAATCACTTCCAATTGCATTCTTTGGGAACTATATCAATATTTCATCAATATTTAATCATCATAATCCATGAAAAATTATGATTTATGCATTTAGGTAATCTCATGCTTAACCTACAAGTTGTAAGCAATTAGATGTCAATCCTCACCTCAAATGAGCTTTAAAACCTTCCTCCTCGATCCAACGACCAAAGCCTCGGCCAAGAAGGTTTGAGAACTGATTCCTTGCTTGGAAATGAGTGTTAAACAGCCTCCTCAAGTGCTAGTTCAACCCCTAACCGTTGATACGAAAACAGCCCCTAGAATGGGTGTTTTCCGGTTAACTCGTTTCCTAGTTTTTCCAAGATTTGCTCTATGTTAGTATCTAACCTTTACATCAATAAAATAACCTTATGAGGACATATTATACACTTGGAGTAGTGTATAATAGTCTCACCAATCGTTCATATCATTTGGAAGATGAAAAGTAAAGTTTTGGGATTAACACTCACTTTTTGGAGAGTAAATCCGTTTCTGCGAGGTTGCGTTTTGCTCGGACGATTTGGAAGCCTTCCACTATTCCGATTGATGCACACCAGACCTTCACGGATTCCTCGTCTTGAGAGCTTTCGTTTGGTATCTCTAAAGCCTTATTTGGATTGGTATAACTCTATATATCAACCAAACAGACTCAGCACTCTCACTGCTCGAGTTTACAGACAGCAGTTCACTCCAGCTCGATTTTTGTATGATAAACTCTCCCCTCTAGCACAGAGACCACTCAAATATGAAACTATACTTCAAAGGCTATCCAAGGACACCTCATTCACCTTATTTGGTCGAGTATAACTTCACTCATGGAGGGAGACAACCAGCACCATCTTTTTGTGCGAAAATAGACTAGGTGGGGTTCCCTCTTGTTTCCTTTGTCAAGTCCATCCCCTAAAGTCAGCTGTGGGTGGCAGCCCCCTAACATTATTTTTCTTGTCTTGAAGGTGGAAGGAAGAGATGGGGCGCAGCATGGTGTTCCCCAATTAATTTGGGAGCAAAATATCAATCAATAACCCAAAAATGGAAGAATGGGTCCTATTGTTTTATCTCTTGTCAAAAGATGTCTTTTTGTACTCATTGTAATTTATGTAGACCAAGTCAACTTCATACATCATATTATTAATCCCCAATATGTGTAGGATCATCCCAATAATTTACATGATGGATATTATAGGAGGAAAAGTCCTACTCCCATTATTTAGCTCAATAATGTCCAAGATTGGACCATATGCATTTGTATTCTTCTCTAATCATCCAATCACTTATTTTGACATTGTCATTCATATTATTGGACTACTATCCGTGTGGGTCACCCTCGAGTGAGCCTAGGACGTCATTCTTGAATACTTATTATTTTTAGCAGGTTGGGACCAAAATAATGTTTGGGCCGCCCATCCTTCCTCAACTTGCCTTGAAAGGTTATGTAACATTATTTAGGTAATGTTGGGCTCTTATGTTCATTAATAAGGCCCAAATAACTATTTGCAAAACCCGACACCAATATACGAGTTTGAACGGCACAATATTCAATCATGCACTACGTAAAACATTAATCGTTTTACAATTGTTTGGAAGTCGGAAATTCAATACATAAACTTTGAATTTTAAATTGAATTTTCAAGGACGTTCGGGTGCGGTGTCACACTGTTTGATTCCCAGAAGGTGAGAGACATTCTTCTTGGAATCCTTGGAGGTGGCAAAAACGCGTCACGAATGCGTGAGCCAACTCCCGGAAGCTCCCTATCCCTCCGTCTGGCAGAGAGTCACGTCGTACCATTCCCGTGCTAGCCCGTCTAGGGTTACCGAGAATCCTCTACACTTTATAGCGTCATCATATCCCATCATGACCATATAAGTCACATACCTGGAAACGTGGTGCTGAGGGTCCGTTTTTCCCTTGTAAGCCTCAATGTTGCATGGCCGGTATCCCTGAGGCAATGGTGCCTCCATGATTTGCCTAGTAAAAGGCTCGGGAATTCGCACGCCATGCTCGAAGTCGAGACCTGATCTTCCTTCCATCTCCCTTCTGAGCTTGTCTAACCTTCTCCTGAGGTCGGTATTATTATGGCCAACTTGAGAGCGCACTGGTGACCGGCGATCTCTTCGGGCTTGCCTATTCGCGTTGATCACGTTCCTGAGATCTCCCCTTTGCGCACTTTGGTGACGGGACGAAATGGCAGCCGAAGAGGCCCCCTCACTGTGCTCAACCCTAGAGGAGAGTCTATCATGAACAGAAATCCTTTGCTCACTCATCCGGTTTACCACCGGAATCCTGGGAGTTGCCCTGGATCGGTGGGAGCGCTGAGACTGGGCAGGTGGAGAATTCCTCATGCGCAGGAGAGAGTTCTCTTCTCCTCGCGGAGCCACATATGGAGCCCGGCGAGAGGAAGGAGGTCTCCCAGCAGTATTCGGAATGATACCTTGGAATGCAGTTGTCAAAGTCTCCACCGCCCTCTGGAATGTGGCCAAACTCGCCAAAGCCTGTGTGGGATCCATGGCGGGGATGTTATGCCTAGTACCCGGCGTCTGGAACTGTGGTGGACGCACCACACAGTCCTTAGGATTCCCCCCACCACGAATCTGGTTCCTCAGATCGCCTTGCGTGGCAGCGTTGTCGTTGCGCCTCCTAAAATCGCTCCTTCGGGACCTTGACCCTTCATCTTCAATCGTAACATGATTGAAACTATCTCCGCCTTGATTGCTACCAACGCGATTATTGCTATTTGATACAACCATCGCTGCTTCGTATATTCGGCTCTCAACGAGAGCACCAAATGATGGAGTTAAATCCAACTACGAGAGCTAAATATATGTAGATTTGAGAATAATATGGCAACGTAAGGCAGTTTTACTCTTTATTTCGGAGAACTAGCAATAGTCTAGCCTCGGTTCAGAATCTTATCGGGAGTCTGATCCCTTGGTAAGGTGTTTACATCAAGTATTTATAGAGATTGGGAAGTAGAATTATGGGAGGAATCTAATACAATAAATGCTTAATTAATGAACTATATTCTTGCTCGAAATAGAACTCTTTGATGCTTGATTCCCACACGATTGCTTTCCCCTTTTAGTCGCCGTCCTCCGGATGAGTTCTGCCTGTTGCCAAATATCTATCAACGAGTGATAGTTCACCACGTAAGCCCTAGGAATATCCCAGCCTCACTAGAACTCCGCCCAGGCTCGAGGTTTGCTGTCCAGCCCGGCCTGGTGATGGCTTCCTATCGTAGGCCTAATTCCTAATGGGCTAAGCGGCTTTCAACCATGAATCCGGTTTATGGGCTGATCCTGTTATTAGGCTGTTAGGACTTTTTCTGGTGTCCAATCCTGATAAATATCTTTGCATTTGTGTAGCTATTTTGTCTAGATATTTCAGCTATTATTAGACTAGCTTTCTTAGGAAGTGTGTAAAGTGTGCTATTGGGCCCAATCAATAAAAGAGCCCAATCATGCTTAGGTCACATCACACATTCCCTAGGCATATAAATATTGCCTTTAAGGGAATGTGCGAGAGAGGCTTTGACAGATTATTCACGCGCATATTATTTTAGTCTAGAGAGAGCCGCAACCTTTGTTTCTCGATACCCATATTCTGAAGTTCGAAATCCTTATTTGGTATTGAATCAAAGCTGTTTTCTGCTCTATTCTATATTGTTAGTTTGATTGTTGAATGAAACAGGGACAAACAATTGGTATCAGAGCCGAGCGTGAAATCGATTGAAGAATCTCTGCAATTTCGGATCTAGTGTTGACGTTGAAGACAAGCTTCTCGACAATCTGAGTTTATGCGATTGTTTTTGTTTGATAGAGCAGCAATGGACATGAATCTGTGATTTCAGGGCGTTTTCGATCAGAATCTGAGATATAGCAGTCCAGAATTCCGTTTCTGTATTGTTCGGAATTTTTGTTTTTCGCAGGTGGTTCTCGAGCTTTAGGTGCGACAACAGGTTCTCGATAAGCTGTATCGAAAAGAGTTTCGCGAACAGGTTCTCGATAACTTTCTCAAAGAACAGGTGCGAAAACCGCTTTCGAAAAATCTTTCTCGATAGATTGGTTCTGGACAGGAAGTTCTCGACAGACAGGTTTTCGACAGGAGGTTTCTCGATAAGAGTTCTCGAAGAACAGGTACTCGATAGGAACGACAGCATGTTCTCGATAGGGACTTCTGGATAGGAAGTTCTCGACAGCAATTTCTCGATAGGAAGTTTTCGACAGGAAGTTTTCGATAAGCACTTCTCGAAGTACAGGTTCTCGATAGATTGCTTCGCGAAAGAAATTTCTCGAACTGCAGCTTCACGGGTTGAACTTCTCGAAGCCAATATCGAAAAGCACTTCTCGAGGTTGAGTATCGAAAAGAGTTCTCGAGATTAGGAAGGCAAAGCTTTGAGTAAAAAAAAAAAAAAAAGGGAAAGAGGGGCAAAAATTGTCTTTTGAGACCCGCTGAATTCTACGGCTATCGTGTCCGCAGGTCGCCCGCGCAGGGGGGGTGCGAATTTTCGATTTTGAACTGAAAGCCGGAATTCTTGTGTGCGCGAGAGCTCCCCTCTTCTCCTTCACCTTTTAATATTAAAGGAGGAGTGGTTCTTATTTAAAGGCTCAAAAGTTTCCAAGGAGTTTAGGTGTGGGATACTTTAAGAAGTTTACTTTACTCCTTTGCTTGAAAGTGTACACTTTTTCATCTTTCTTTTTCAAGAGCTAATTTGAGCCACTTCAAAGTCCAAAAGTCCAACACCAAAGGTGAACCTTACAACCAAAGCTTCCAAGAGTCAACCTTGAGATTTAAAAAAAAAAAAAAAAAAAAAAAAAAAAAATCTCAAGGTTAAGGCTATTTTTCTCAAGGACCAAGCTACACTTCAAGGTCCGAAAATTTGCAGAAACTTCAATCAACCTCACGTCTACGGTCAACATTCAACAATCAACCATGGATACTTCTGAACCTTCTTGCTCCTGTACTTGCAAAGTCCATTCTTCACAAGAAAAGGACAATATTATTAAGGAGTTAAGAGACAGGTTAGATAACAACTACAAAGTGTTACTTGATACTCTAGACAAGAGACACTCCCTGAAGTTACAACTAGAAAATGAGAAAGAAAGAGTTCAGAAACAAAATTTAGAAGCAGAGAAGCTTACACAGAAAATAACTGAACTAACTAAGAAGGTTAGTGACACAGAACTCGAACGAAATGTTGCGAAAGCAGAAAACGACTTTTTACGTAAACAAAGATGTTCTCTTTTCACAAAAATCAAAGAGTTAGAAGATCTACTGGTCAAAAGAGGACAGACTGAACAAACAATTTTCTTGAACCAAAACAAGGACACTCGTTTTTATAACTCAAAAGAAGGTCTTGGTTTTTCTAACCCCAACAATTTGAAAAAGATTGATTGTCTTCAACTTTACAACATAAAGTACATGGGGTTAGGATTGACCAAGTTGATGGCTTTTACCTATGGAAAGGAAACCGCAGAAGAAGAAGAGGTAAAGCGATCAAATCCTTCTAAAGCCGAAATTCCTTTCAGTTATGACTCTCTAAACAAAAGCTATGAAACAGCCAAACCTGTTTTTTCACACGATGAAGATGTTAGTCCCTATCCTTCTGAGAAGGAAGTTGTGTCAGACCCTGAACCCCTTTCAACCTCAGGTTCAAGTGGAGAAGAACCTATATCCCTCCACTAATCAGAAAATTTGAAAACTTACACATTTCTTTAGAAAATCAAAGAAAGAGTTTTGAAGAAGAAAGAAAAAGTTTTGAAAGTGAGAGGGAGAGGTTGTTGAGAGAATTGACCATTTTAAAAGAACGTTCCCAATCTGGCACAGCTTCCCAATCATCTAGTGATACTGATTCTTCTCGACAAATTTTGAACAAACCTAACATTTTCAAAAGGCCATCCACTCACTCCACGTCTCCTTTGAAAACAGAAAATGAAGTGAGTAGGAGACTAGAGAGGAAAAGAGAGTGGAGGCTGAAGAGAGCTGAAATAGCTGAAGGGAAGAAGAAAATGAATTTTGTTGAAAATAAGAAGTCTTGTTCTAGTGCTGCTTTTTATTCAAACAAACATAGATTTAGCTCTGTCACACACCATTCTTCTCAGTCTTTTTCTAATGACTCTAGATTTGTGTTTTCTCATTCTATAGCTGAGGTTAGAAAGCCTGAGAAACCTAAGCAAAAGGCTAAGGCTGTCAAACCTCATTGTGATGTGAATGATGGCAAATCGAAAAAGAAAAGATTTGAAGCTTCAACCTATACTGTTTGTGATGGTGTTTACCTGACTTATCCCCTCAAGGTTTATTCAGCTAAACACCTGAAACGGTTATCAATGGAGAAAATCTTTACTTCTCAGAAATCTGTTCCATCATTCACCAGCGCTGAAAATTCTCATGCACCTGCAATAACTCAAAAATGGGTTCCTAAATCAGAATCCCAGCCATATAGCTCTCCAAAAGCTTTAAAAGAGACTGGTTTAGGAACTAAAATTAAACAAAAATTTCAAAAATTGTTTTGTGCTAAAAGGGATGGACCCACCCTGAAATGGGTACCAAAGGTTTCTTAACCTTTTGCAGGTCCGTCATGTGTGGTAACTGAATCAGATTGCTCCACACACATGACGTGTATGAAGACAAGCTGTGAGCAATCAACCGGTGTACATTATGAAGGGGAGTATTGGCGTGTATACTCCTCACTGAGATGAAAAATCAACAAATGCACACCTCAACACCAACACATGCCAAGAACAAACAACAAGTGCTTATTCTGAGGGGGGGGTGTTTCTTTTTCACTCCTCCTAGTGCCAAACAACGAAGAAAGCACATTCCAAGGGGGAGTTCTCTACTTTACTCCCCGGTGACAAACAACACCTTGCACATTCTGAGGGGGAGTTACAATTTTCTCCTCATGATACCAATCAAGGATCAATGCAAGACAACCTAAGCATGTCATGGCAGAACTAGCAGCAATGAAGACCGTCTACGGGATCCAGAACTGATACCCCATCAAGGAGAACAACTCGAAGTTGGACCCAAAGGTCTTGTCTTGTCTTACGTGATCGTGACCACTCTGAAGGACCACACACTATGACAAACCATGAGCGAATTTGCTAAAGTCCCTCAGGTGTATCTCCAACAATTTTGGGCAACATTTGACAAGGACACTGATGATGATGACAACGAGATAGATGACATGCTGACCGCCACTATCAAGGACACTAAGGTCACGATTACCAAAGAGATGATGCACCAGGTATTGCAAATCTTATAAGAGGATGCATATTATGAGTTGGGCACTGAGGAAGACATCATGGAGGACATGATCACACTGGGTCATGCACAAGCGATCAAGCTCATCTCCCAGGTCAAACCCGGAAGACTACCACAGCCATGGAGGACTCTGATGGCTACACTAAACAAGTGCTGCACTGCCAAACACACCGACTTCGATAAAGTGCAACATCTATCTTTTGACCATGGCGTGGCATTCAAAAAAAAAACTACAACTTTGTCTCGCTGATCTGGGACAACATTCTTGAGCTGATTAGATAGACGAAAAGGACAAACCTGATCAAACATTTACCATATATGAGATGGTTTTCAGTGCTAGTGTGACGTTTCTGCAGAACAACTCCAACTATTCACCGACGACTATTCACTGAGAACGTCAGCACTCCTGCCCTTAAATATCTCAAGAAGAAGATGACTGAGGATCCTACACTGGTACTTCTCACTATACCAGTTCCACTTCTGCAGTTAGCTGATCCTAATGACCCATCTATCCGACGCTACTGCCAAAAGAACAATATCATACTCCCTATGGCTCAGATAAACCCCCCTGAGCCTACCCCAGGGAGTCAGTCGAGCGCAAGTGAGGGTCCTGAGAGTTGAACCCAGCCACATAGACCAGTGGCAGTCTGGCCCCATGATGATCAGACTATGTCTGCTGAGGGCCACCTCCGAGTTGCTGAGGAGACTACCTATGACTCGTCTAGCGCAGCCAGACTACAAAACGCTGACGATGAGGGCTCCGGGAGCAAGGCTGGAAAGAGCGACAACGAAAAGAGTGATGAGGACGACGAGGATGAAGATGACAACGCAAGGAAAGCCAGGAAAGCTCCTGTACAAAAATGTTGATTCAATATCAAGCTTCCTACGGCTGCAGATGAAGGGGAGTCTTACTTGAGAAAGAATACTCAAGGACAGATTACCAGTGAGACTCGCTCTAAACAACATCATGATGTCCTCTCCTCATCACTCACTCCTACACAAAGAGTGCAAGCATCAAGAAGCCTAGCTGAAGAAACCTAGATGTTACAAACCGGGCTAACCCCATAGGCACAGAGACTGATCTTTTCAGTCTCCGGGTAGAAGACGCAGCATCCAGCCCAACTGCGCATGCACAAGCCTCCCCTAGCCACTCTGCTACCTCCCACCAGGTAGTAGTTTCAATATCAGGGGATCTCATACCCACCTCTCCGCCCCCTTTCGGAGCGGTCGAGGATATATATAGTGACCATCAGCCCCAGGTCACTACCCCTCCTTCTACCACATTGTGTCTAGGTGTCACCCTCTATATATTTTCTAATTTTTCTAGGACACATACATTCTTCACACCACCGCACTCTACAGGTCCACTCTACCTGTCAACAACGATCGGAGATACTTCAATGATGATCGGAAGTCCTGCTGCTCAACAGATAATCCAATCATTATATGCAGGCCACACACCGGTTATCTTTACCGATGTTGTGACAACGGTTACTACCCCTGTAACCGGAAACTCTAAACCTAACACAAGGTTTCTCTCAAGGATGCAGATTTTGAGGGGGAGTTTTCAAGGTTCTCCTCCCAAGCGCCAATTATCGTCAAAGGCATCCTCCTGAGTGCTACAGTTAAGGGGGAGCACAGAGAGAAAATAACATAGAGAAATGAGAGATAAGTCCCAATGGCTTAGTAAACCCAACTAAGCCTACCCAAGGGACAAAACCGAAAGTGAGTGAGTAACTGAGTGAACACTATGAGAGTGAGGAAGCAAAAGGCTCAAGTGAGCGAGAAAACAATAATCAATGACATGTATGATACCTCAACTGCGCTTTCAATTGAGAGAATTACTCCCAGTCACTCAAATAATCCGGACAATTCCCCATAGGTTCAGGACTGAATTTATTCAGATCCCGGGTAGAAGTCGCTGCATTTTGTCCAAACGGCGCATGCACATCCCTACCCTAGACCACTCACTTGTCTCCCAACAGACATGTGCTTAATCATATTTCACGGGGAACCTCATCTATTATTATTGTCTCCTTCCGAGACAAGTGATACTGACTACAGTGGCCTCAGCCCCATGCCACTGAACTTTTATTGATCACGTCGTGTCTAGTTATCTCACTCCCAAATGTTTTGAATTTTCTAGGACACAGACACTTTTTAGAGTCAGTTGTAGGTCTTCATGACCCGCGAGAACTTCCATAGGGCTCATCTACTATGGATGTAGACCAATGATTGGAAGGAAGTCCTGCTGTTGCAACATAGAAATCACCAACATGTTCAGGCCATCGCTCTAGAGTTTATCTCTATAGTGATGATAACGGGTGTCTACGCGACCTCGGGGGGCTACCATTTTCATTGCTGGTCTTTATGATCATGCCATAACAACCAGAGTGACATCTACTTCAGATGCTTCACAATGACTGGTTGGAAGTCCTGTTAGAACTTTATTGCTTCTATCATTTTACACAGGCCACACATCGGTGTTTATATTGATGTTGTGATAACGGAACACTATGGTGTATCCGGTTTTTATCTTATTTTTCTTTTTGTTTTTGTTTTCCAGAATAAAAGAATAAAGGCATGACGCCCCGAATCATCGGATCGTCATGAGGGGGAGAGTGGTCCACATGCTGTTCACTATCAACAAATCATTTTTGGACACATCTCTCCTCCATCACAAAAATCAGCAACGGCTCTCTATTCTCTCAAATCATCAGAAATGCCAAGACAGCTTCAAATCAAATTGTCAGCTATACCCAGAAGTTAACCATCTCTTTTGGGAATGCGACCGACGAGATCTCCTCAAAAGCAATCTTTTTCCGCTGTGCCACCTACACTTTGGAGGAGACAAAGGTCAAATACTCAAGTACTGAAGATGAGTCACATGCACGCCTAGAAATAATTAGAACATTCTTTCTAGAGGCGTCATCGGACTTCATTCAAGCTGATCAAGAGCAACTTCTTGAAGGCAAGGACTACAAGCAAGACTTTGAAGATTCCTCAAACCCCGACATCAAAGAACAAATTGCCAAGAAGACATCAAAGGGGAGATTGCAAGGATTTCTTCAGAAAGCCTTCTCAAGAAGCTGAGTTCAACACAAAGACAAAGGAAGCTGAGCTGCACTGAAGATCAAGACAAAAGAGGAGCAACTCAACCAATCTTATCTACGCTCTCCTCTACATTGCTGAATAAACACAAAGACAAAGATATTCGCGCTACAATGCTGATTGAACATGATTGAACACCAAGGGGGAGATTGTTAGGACTTTTTCTGGTGTCCAATCCTGATAAATATCTTTGCATTTGTGTAGCTATTTTGTCTAGATATTTCAGCTATTATTAGACTAGCTTTCTTAGGAAGTGTGTAAAGTGTGCTATTGGGCCCAATCAATAAAAGAGCCCAATCATGCTTAGGTCACATCACACATTCCCTAGGCATATAAATATTGCCTTTAAGGGAATGTGCGAGAGAGGCTTTGACAGATTATTCACGCGCATATTATTTTAGTCTAGAGAGAGCCGCAACCTTTGTTTCTCGATACCCATATTCTGAAGTTCGAAATCCTTATTTGGTATTGAATCAAAGCTGTTTTCTGCTCTATTCTATATTGTTAGTTTGATTGTTGAATGAAACAGGGACAAACATAGGCTAATCCCTTTAAGGGCTGATCCCGTTTATGGGCTAATCCTGTAATTAGGTTGGTCCCGTTAAGGGCTGATCCCGTTTATGGGCTAATCCTATAATTAAGCTGATCCCTTTAAGGGCTGATCCCGTTTATGAGCTGGACTACGTAATTGGGCCATGGTCTTAATCCATGGTACCATCAATAATGTTTTTAGATTAGATTACATAAGAGTGGAGTTTTGAAAGTTGAATAGTTTTTTCCTTATGGCGTTGCCACACGCCACTTTTTCCTAAAAAGAATGTTGCCATATGTCAAGAATTCTTCCAGAGGGTTATCCAAAAGAGTTTGCTTTATTATATTACTAGTATATGTACCCGTGCACTGCACGGCAAAATATGCACTTAAAGTTTTTATAAAAATTGTAAGTGAAATGAATTGTATGTGAATTCATCAATCACGGTTTAAAAGAAAATTCACTCAACTGTGGATAGAGCTGTCGAAAGGAGTCAAAGTCTCCAGGCTAGCTTGGTCTATTGCATCCCATTTCAAAGTGGGTAAGAGTTGTCGTTTTTTATCCAATGAAGTGACCGGTTTCGTGGGTCAATTCACACGGGTTGCATGTTAAGTGAGTAACACAAATTATAAACATCTATTTTTTTTTTTACTTTTTTTGTCTTCAATATTGATGGTTTAGTACCAAAATTATTTTGAAATATACTTGTTATTTTACAACCCTTGTTGAACTATTATTTCTATATTATAATAATTATTCAAATGTTTACTCAAAAGATGTAAATTGCGTCATTTCTACACTGAGTGTTTTTTTATAGATACTCCTTCCGTCCCACTGAGATTCTCTTATCTTTTCCTTTCGATCCGTCCCTCTAACACTTTCTCATACGAAGTACAAAATTAGCTAAAGTTTGTATGGTATTAAATCATTCTTTCTTAATTTTTATTTCAGCAATTCAACATCAACCACATAAACTCATTTTTCTTAATAATCGTGTCATCACCTCATGTCCCAATCTTAGTGGGACGGAGGTAGTACAATATAATAGTTATAAAATTTCAGTATACCAATGATTTAAATACATATGTATATAATATTGGAGTACATAAAAGTAGAGTTTTGGAAGTTGAATAGTTTTTTCTTGAATTTATTGTCTTGCCACATGTCACTTTTTCATACAAAGACTATTGCCACATGTCAATAATTCCTCTAAAGAGTTCCTCAAGGGTTTGCTTTATTATATTATATAGATATAGATAGAGAGCTATTTCTGTCCGGAAATTCCGGACAGGAGCCCTGTCCGGCCTCCTCCATTTGGGGGCCTTCCCGGTGGTATTTTTTGCTCAAATTTTTTGTGTATGTTCCTCATCAAGTCTAGTTCATCCATACCAAATTTGAGCAAACAATTCAATCGGGAAGGTCTTCAAATGATTTTTACAAGTTAACTGGTCCGGAAAATACATATTCCGGACCAGTTAACTTGCAAAAATCATTTGACGACCTTCTCGATTGAATTTTTTGCTAAAATTTCCTATAAAGAATGTTTCCATATGTCAAGAATTCTTCCAAAGGGTTATCCAAAAGAGTTTGCTTTATTATATTATATAGATAGAGCTATTCCTGTCCGGAAATTCCGGACAGGAGCCCCGTCCGGCCTCCTCCATTTGAGGGCCTTCCTGGTGGTATTTTTTGCTTAAATATTTTGTGTATGTTCCTCATCAAGTCTTGTTCATCCATACCAAATTTGAGCAAAAAATTCAATCGGGAAGGTCTTCAAATGATTTTTACAAGTTAACTGGTCCGGAAAATACATATTCCGGACCAGTTAACTTGCAAAAATCATTTGACGACCTTCTCGATTGAATTTTTTGCTAAAATTTCCTATAAAGAATGATTCCATATGTCAAGAATTCTTCCAAAGGGTTATCCAAAAGAGTTTGCTTTATTATATTATATAGATAGAGCTATTCCTGTCCGGAAATTCCGGACAGGAGCCCTGTCCGGCCTCCTCCATTTGGGAGCCTTCCCGGTGGTATTTTTTGCTCAAATTTTTTGTGTATGTTCCTCATCAAGTCTAGTTCATCCATACAAAATTTGAGCAAAGAATTCAATCGGGAAGGTCTTCAAATGATTTTTACAAGTTAACTGGTCCGGAAAATACATATTCCGGACCAGTTAACTTGCAAAAATCATTTGACGACCTTCTCGATTGAATTTTTTGCTAAAATTCCCTATAAAGAATGTTTCCATATGTCAAGAATTCTTCCAAAGGGTTATCCAAAAGAGTTTGCTTTATTATATTATATAGATAGAGCTATTCCTGTCCGGAAATTCCGGACAGGAGCCCCGTCCGGCCTCCTCCATTTGAGGGCCTTCCTGGTGGTCTTTTTTGCTTAAATATTTTGTGTATGTTCCTCATCAAGTCTAGTTCATCCATACCAAATTTGAGCAAAAAAATTCAATCGGGAAGGTCTTCAAATGATTTTTACAAGTTAACTGGTCCGGAAAATACATATTCCGGACCAGTTAACTTGCAAAAATCATTTGACGACCTTCTCGATTGAATTTTTTGCTAAAATTTCCTATAAAGAATGTTTCCATATGTCAAGAATTCTTCCAAAGGGTTATCCAAAAGAGTTTGCTTTATTATATTATATAGATAGAGCTATTCCTGTCCGGAAATTCCGGACAGGAGCCCTGTCCGGCCTCCTCCATTTGGGAGCCTTCCCGGTGGTATTTTTTGCTCAAATTTTTTGTGTATGTTCCTCATCAAGTCTAGTTCATCCATACCAAATTTGAGCAAAAAATTCAATCGGGAAGGTCTTCAAATGATTTTTACAAGTTAACTGGTCCGGAAAATACATATTCCGGACCAGTTAACTTGCAAAAATCATTTGACGACCTTCTCGATTGAATTTTTTGCTAAAATTTCCTATAAAGAATGTTTCCATATGTCAAGAATTCTTCCAAAGGGTTATCCAAAAGAGTTTGCTTTATTATATTATATAGATAGAGCTATTCCTGTCCGGAAATTCCGGACAGGAGCCCCGTCCGGCCTCCTCCATTTGAGGGCCTTCCTGGTGGTATTTTTTGCTTAAATATTTTGTGTATGTTCCTCATCAAGTCTAGTTCATCCATACCAAATTTGAGCAAAAATTTCAATCGGGAAGGTCTTCAAATGATTTTTACAAGTTAAATGGTCCGGAAAATACATATTCTGGACCAGTTAACTTGCAAAACTCATTTGACGACTTTCCCGATTGAATGTTTTGCTGAGATTTGGTATGAATGAACTAGACTTGATGAGGAACATACAAAAAAAATTGAGCAAAAAATACAACCGAAAAGGCCCCCAAATGACGGAGGCAGGACGGGGCTCCGGTCAGGAAATTCCTGACAGGAATATTTGTGTATATAGATATATGGCGGCCGATTGTATATTTGAAGCCGGGCCCCAAATTTAGACTGCCCCCGCAAGCGACCTTTCCCGTCTACTAAAATTCCGCCATTGTAAATTTGTAATACGAGATAATCACATTTGAGCTTCATCCCCCGTTCCCGTAGATAGCCGGGAAATCCCAACCCCATTCGTCTTTCATTATATTGTGGGCCGCCAATGTCGGGGACCGAATCGAAAGCTCCGAAGCTGAATCCGAGTGCGAACTCTGGCTCAAAGATCTGGTTACTTTCTGTACTGCTTACCATCCAATACGGCCTTCAGCCGCTCATCTCCAAACGATTTGTCAGGTTCTAATGCTACTAGCTACCGGGCACGATATCTTCTTGATTAGTAGTGGATATAATGCTGTCTACTTTAACGTTACATGCCTGTGTGTATCTGATTGAATGCATTCCTAGAATACGTGTTTCTTATTTAAATAGTAATACGATCATTGTGGCATGTCCGGAAATGGAAGCATCATAATGCAAAAAATGAAAAATTCACAGCTAAGCGTGCCTGCTGGATTATCAGTACGGCAGTAATCATAGTTCAAGGGTAGATTTTGTCATTTTGACTGACAGAATTCCTTCCGAGAAGAAAATTTCTTCATCATTCAGGTGTTGGAATACATAAGATTTGACTAATTAGTCCAGTCCTGCGGACTAAATAGTGCCAACTGCCAAAAGAACTTCTCCCTTATTGCTAAGTATCTGAAGCATGTAATCTTCTTAGGTAAACTTGAATAAATCATATCAATACGCATACATATGCTGATATGCTTGCTAATGACTTGAATGTCTTAGGAGGCTAGGAGGGGGTCATGATGATCACACACATCATATAGTCATATGAATTACGTACTAGTTCATAGTCTATAATTATTTTTATCTATATCTATTCGTATTTGGTTGCAAACAATTAAGCTTTATAACCCTAAGTATCTGCTGTTAAAATGATGGAAATTAAAACTAGTTCCCCCCCCCACTCACCCCAAAGTATGAATTGTTTTCGAAGCTATTTGTGTGGATATTTTTTACCTAGTTGCATCTGAAACTCTATTTCATGTTAAAGTTACTTGTTTTGTGCCTGATCATCTAAAGTCTAAACTATAATACTATATTGTCCGTTGCACAAATATAATCTTTATATTATGTCACTCCTGATAAGAAAATGTTCCCTCTTGAAGCTCATGTTCTAATCTTCCTGCAGCCGACAAGTGATTGTAACTTCATCTGTTTTAGCATGTGAGATCGTCAAGGTAATATCTTCTTTTTCGCCTTTTGCTTCTTCAACCCAAGTGACATGCCCTCCCCCAATTTTGGCTTGATCTTTAATTCATTATCATGTACACTAAGTAGCATTGAAATTCAATTGCAGATAACATGTGCTTTTATAATAATATCAAAAGAAGGTAATCTGAAGAAACTGTACAGAAATTGGACTTTGGTCAGATCGTTGACTGCCTCAGGGTTGCCTGCTGCTATATATGCGCTCCAAAATAGCTTGTTGCAGATTTCATACAGAAACCTTGATTCACTCACTTTTTCAATTTTGAACCAAACAAAGCTTTTTTTCACAGCTTTGTTTACCTATTTCATATTGAGGTATGTGCCTGGTCAACACACAGTTGATACTTTCCTTTTCATATGAGTTTTACTGCTCTTACTTGATACTCATAATTGTTTTGACAAAACAATGCATTGAATTGGTCATCAGTGTGGTTATGCACACTGATTTTGCGGAAGGTTTAACAAAAAATACATTTTAAAGTTAATTTTATCTAATCTTTAGTTGTAGTGAATCTAGTGATGCTACTTTAACTTTCTTATCAAAGTTGGCTTACGAGCAAATGAACATATGTGCAAACACATTCTTTGTTCGGTGCTATTTGTAGGCAGAAGCAATCTATTCAACAAATTGGGGCTCTTTTCTTGTTGATTGTTGCAGCTGTACTTCTAAGTATTGGTGAAGGATCAAGTAAAGCATCTGTCAGTAATAATGATAATAATTCTGATGACATCTTATTTTATGGGATCGTTCCTGTCTTGGTTGCATCTGTACTCTCTGGGCTGGCTTCTGCATTGTGTCAATGGGCCTGTCAGGCAAGTAGACCTCATGTTTCTCTTTACTGAGGGCAGATCATATCAGGTCGGCCTGATGGGAACCACCGTCAGACCGAGGCCATTTTGGGCTCTTTATCAAGTCTAGTTTATGACCACCAAATTTCAGCTTAAAATTCAATCGGGAAGATAGTTAAATAAATTCTTTACATAAACTGCGCAGTTTATGTAAAGAATTTATTTAACTACCTTCCCGGTTGAATTTTAAGCTGAAATTTGGTGATCATAAACTAGACTTGATGAAGAACATGCTCGAAATATTTCATCAAAATATTCTACCGGGAAGAGCCCCAAATGGCTTCAGGCGGATGGCGAATCTTGTCAGGCTGGCCTGACAGGATCGCTACTCTCTCTTTACTATGCTGACAATGTGCAGCTTCTGATTTACGGCTGTTTCTATTTTTTCTTCGGTATACAGGTAAAGAAACATAGTTCTTACATGATGACCATAGAGATGTCGATAATTGGGAGTTTGTGCTTAATAGCTAGTGCTTTTAAGTCTCCAGACGGAGAAGCCATGAGACGACATGGCTTTTTTTATGGATGGACTCCATTGACAATGGTATGTATATAGTCTCATTTCTTTGCATGGTCAGGATTCAACTCAATGAACCTCTTTTAAAACTAAAACTGGTCCAAACATATGTAAATTTGTGAAATACGGAGTATTAGTTAATAAAAATATCCATAACTATATACATTTTTGAAATTGAATTTAAATTGTTTTGTTTCAGATCCCCGTCACGATTAATGCTGTTGGTGGAATTCTTGTTGGCCTTGTGACCTCCTATGCTGGTGGTGTTCGAAAGGCAAGTATCACTATAAGAATCCTCTATTCCATTTTAACACATGGCAAACACAGGCCTACATATTTTTAGACATTTCATATGAAGGTGATAATTTTCAGCCCGTACAAGTACTTTTTATGTACTAACTACTAATAAGTACAATAGTGCATCAAATAATGTTGGTTTTTCTACGCCCATGGTAACATTTCTTCATTTCCCTACATGAAGATTGGATTATGTCCAGTTTATGATGTGCACTAGCTTTTGGTCAACCATAGTAAGAACTTCCATGTTCTCAATTAATTGTCATTCTAGCCATATTTTTGCCCTCAGATATCTGTCACTTTTGAATGCCAAGAGAGCAATAATTTCCCATTTTTTACGATTGTTGTTTTCCATCCATAAATAATACAGAGTACTTAGTATAATTGTAGTACAATATTGGAGTACACATGTTTTCTCTCCCTAAATAGCAGTACAATACTGCCATCTTGAAATCATACTCCTATATTATGGCATTATTACCAGGCTTTAATACCATAGTATTAATGCCATAATAATATGACAGTTTTTTCATCATGAAGGTATTTACTCTTATTTAAGAAAAAAAAATAGTGCTCCAAGCCTCCAATTTAGGGAACAATATTGTTTTTACTTCTATTTAGGGAGATTTCTTTATATTGTACCATGCATAGTGTTAATTAATGAAGAGTATTCTAATGATATTATACTTTGCCATGATTTTAGAAAAATTTAGTTCTTCCTTAGTATGCTCGTAAAGACCTGAAACAATAGTTACTTGACAATAGATTGAGTATCGAGATACACAAGATACTGGGAGCTTGACCCTTGCCTAATTTCTTCTGATACTCTGTTCTGCAGTTTTTACCATTTATTTACCACTGATATTTTGTATTATACTTATTACATTATAATTAGCAGGGGTTCGTCATTGTTTCTGCCCTTCTTGTTACCGCTCTACTGCAGTTCATCTTTGATGGTAAACCTCCTTCAGTGCACTGTCTCGTGGCGCTACCACTGGTCATGACTAGCATCTCTATTTACCAAAAATACCCATACCACATTAAGAAGAAGGCATCATGAAGCTAGAAATATTGTGGCTGGGAGTTCTTTGCTTATTACGTTGACATCATCATACTACAATACTTCTCAACAATTTACCAACAGATATATAAGAAAAGGCTGCTGAGTTACTAATTATTATGGTTAATGTCCATAAAACTGACTGCCTCGGGCCAAGATGCACATCTTAAATGATTCACATCTTGCCTATTTATAGTTTCACATCCATCATGCAGCTTTGCATTTTGTAGGATAAGAATTGATTTGATTAACTGGTTGGAGCTTTTAATTTCATGTATTCCTCATTTCCTCGATGTCATTTATAAATCATAATAATGAAGATAACAGTGCAAGTAGGGATGGACTCGGGCCGGGCCAACCGGCCCGGAACCGGACCGGCCCGCTACTGTGCGGGCCCAGACCGGCCCGGTGAACCGGTTCGTGCCCGGTTCGGGCCTCCAGGCCCGGTGGTATAGCGGTCCGGGCCCGGGCCTCCAAATTAGTGAACCGGCCGGGCCGGGCCCGGTTCGGGCCGGAATTTAATTTTTTTTTTTTTGGGAATTTTTTTTAAGTTTTGGGTTGGATTAGGTATTTTGGGCCATTTGAGTTGGTTTGGGGTGGTTTGGGGTGGAGAGGGAGGGGTAGGGGGTTAAATAAGAGAAGAAGAGAAAAAAAATTTAAAAATCCGGGTGGCCCGGCCCGGTCTGGCCCGGAACCGGACCCGGAACCGCCCACCACCGGTTCGGGCTCGGGCCTCATTTTTCTGAACCGAGGCCCGGCCGGGCCCAGGCCCGAACCGGGCCCGAACCGGAACCGGTCCACCCCTAGTTAACACTCGCATAAAGAAAATTCTTTAACTTTTAAACATTACTAGCCTCCTACGTATTTAGCCGTAGTACTAATGTGGGAATGTTTTGCTACCGGTCCTAGGCCTGGCCTGGGCCCGGCCCGAACCGAGTCCATCCATAATGAAAACTAAGTTGAATTTCTCCACTGCTTGAGAGGTATATTGCTTATTAGTTGTATACTTTTTGATAGAGTATATGGGCCCGGACCCCATGGCCCACATACTCAAGTCAACGACGACCAGAAGAACACCCACGTGGCCCCCTTCGGCCAGTGGGACCGCATCGGCCAGAAACCAAACCGGCCCAGGAACCACGCATGGACTTCCGGGAACGCATCGGCCCATGGACCGCATCGGCCATGGGACCGCATCGGCCAAAAGGCACCGCGTCGGCCCGGCTTCGTACGGGCAGAATGCATCTCTCTACTTTATTTACTAAGTATTGTACACAGCCCATTAGTGGCCCTATTTCGCCCAAAGAAGGCATGATTATTGTAATGGGCCTCCTAAGCCCATAGCTAGGAGCCCAAATCCACATTTTTTCCTATAAATAGACCCCTTGGGGCTAGTTATAGGGGGTTGAGAAATATAATTACTCACTTTCTCTCTCTAGCTCTCACTTCTCTCTAGAATTAATACTCTATCATTTTGGTGCTTTCATTGAGAGCCTAGAACAGATCAAGTGAGTACCCTTCGTCGCTACCAGACACTACCACTAGCTATGACAAGAACTAGATCAAAGAACACTGGTAGGAATGCCCCTCTGAACCAGGAAGGGCAGGGAAACGTTGCTGACAACGTCCCCAATGACCTCATCAACCAGGATGAGAACGCTCAGGAGATCGAGCACGCGACGGCTGACCTTCGCGTCCAGCTCAACAGGACTGCCCCGGATGCTCGCATCAGACTTGAAGATAGACGCAATGCTGATCGCACTTCGGGCCAGCAGGCCTCTAACCCTGCTGCTCCCCAGATCAACCCGGCCGCACTGTCGGCCATCGTCGCAAGCATCCTCCAGGACCCCAACGTGGTCAGCGCTCTTGTCGCAAAGACCGGGGAAAACAACACTCCTGTGACTGGGGAGATCGCAACGGTGCCACCGCCGCCACCTCGTCCACAGGGCGTCACCTTCTTCGGCGACAACGAAGACGTCCTCTCCGTGGACACCCATTCCCATACTGCCTCGCCTACCCGGGATACACCGGCCCAACCTCGCGGTAAAATCTCGGCCTTCAACAGGCTGGGTGACATCATGAGCCGTCGGGTACCTACGGGGAGGGTGGCGGATCGGTTGGGTGGTCGCGAGCCGGGATCGCCAAAGGAAAGCTTCGGGTCCGTGTCCCGGACAACAGACCGACCCCGACCAGACAAAGGAAAAGGAAAGCTGGATAATGACGATGCGTGTCACCAAATCAATCTGGCCCACGCGGCCCGGATCCAAACCCCCCTGGGCGGCGCCGCGGCCAACACGGACCCAAGGGATGAGATCATCGCCCGCTTGGAGAAGCGCCTCGCTGATATGGAGGCCCGGGAGGCCGCAGGGCGCGCATCGGCACACACATCCCAGCATCCCAACTACGACGCGCTCATGAGCAAGGTCAGTGCTCTGGAAAGGGAGTTGGCTGACCGGCGCGACGAGCCCGTCATCCAGATAAGAACAAGGACCCCCTTCTCTGCCCGGGTACTCTCCGCCCCCATCCCAGAGAAGTATAAGGGGAATCCGATCAAGCCATATGACGGCCGCACTGATCCCCAGGAGCACTTCACCCGCTATCAAAACAATATGATGATGACAAACGCTTCGGAAGAATACATGTGTCGCTGGTTCCTCTCCACCTTGGAAGGACCAGCGTACGATTGGTTCAACAACCTTCCGGAGGGGAGCATCGACTCATGGCAGGACCTAGCTCAGCGCTTCCTCACCCACTTTGCCGGGAGGAAGCGTGCGAAGAAACATTTCGCTCATCTCCTGACCATCAAGCAACAATCGGAGGAGACGCTCCGAGCCTTCCTCGATCGCTGGACTAGGGAGGCAGACGAATGCGAAGGAGCCGATGAGCGCACCCTCCTGGCCTTCCTCCGCGGAGCACTCCGGCCGAGCCATTTCGCCCGGAGTCTTTTCACGGAGCCCCCGCGGTCATACCTTGCGGCGCTCCGGCGCGGAGATAGGCACGCCGACGCCGACGAGCTCCTGAACCAGAAGAAGGGTGGGGAGAAGCAACAAAAAAAGGACTCCTCGTCCAACCCCCACCACGCGTCGGCCAACAAAGGATAGAATCAGCCAAAGAGGGCGCACCAGGAGCAGGGCGGACAGCGAAGGGAGGATCGTTCATGGCGTCCAAAGTTGGAGGCACAACGCATCCCCCTCACCCACCCGGTTAGCGTCGTCCTTGACCACGTCGAGGCACAGGGCCTCATTGTGAAGGATCCCAGGTCAGAGGAGGAGATATTTGCGGTCCACAAAGGAGGGACATACTGCAAGTACCACCGCCAGACATCCCACAAGACCGAGGATTGCACCACCTTGAAGAGGCACATTGACGACCTCATCCGACAGGGGGAACTTTCCCAATTTGTCAAGGGCGCCCCCAAGAGTAACACTTGGGTTAACCCTGGCAAAAGGGGGGAAGGATCCTCCGGGAAAAAGAGGGAGATCGGCGCCCTCAGTGAAGATGAGGACGAGGAAGAGCCCCGCCAGAAGAAGCATCACATTCACATCATCGTCGGCGGGAACACAGGGGGGGACTCGGCTACCCAACGAAAAAAATGGGCTCAGTCCCTATACGTTGGTGAGGTGTCCCACGCCCCCCTCAGCCGAAGCGACGGCACGTGGAGGCCATCACCTTCACCGACAAGGACCTCCCCTTCGGCCCCTTGCCTCACAGGGACGCCCTCGTCGTCAAATGCGAGATCGGCAACAACATCATCCACCGCAACTACATCGACACTGGCAGCTCTGTCAATGTGATGTACGTTGACACCTTCAGACAGCTGAAACTGAAGAAGACCGAGCTCCGGCCGATACGGACTCCGTTATCCGGCTTCACCGGGGACTCTGTCGACGCCGAAGGCACGATAGTGCTTCCCGTTGTGGTCGGTGACGGTACCTGTCAGGCGAAGATTGACATGGAGTTCGTGATCGTCAACCTGGACAGCGCCCACAACATGATCTGGGGACGACCGGCCTTGGAGGACCTTGAGGCCATCATCTCCATGAGACATCTATGCCTCAAGTTCCCCACCAAGGACGGCGTCGGCTACGCCAGGGGAAACCAGAAGATAGCCAGGGCTTGCTACCTAAAGCTCACAAGGAAGATCAATGAGGCCGAGGAGCGGATAGACACTATCACCACCGCCTCGGCCGAAGGAGACACGCCAAAGGCCGAACCGGTCGGAGACGTGGAAGAAGTTCCGTTGGACGTCTCTCGGCCGGAACGGATGCTGAAGATTGGGACCCAGCTCCCCCAAGATATCCGAAGGGCCATACTCTCCGTCCTGAGAACGTACGCCGTCGTCTTCGCATGGGGACCAGAGGACATGCCGGGCATCAGCCCAAAGGTAATCACACATCGGCTATCGGTGAACCCGGCCTCCTCCCCCATCAAACAGAAGAAACGCTACCTCTCAGCTGACAGGAGGGAATTCGTCAAAGCCGAAGTGGCCATGCTGCTCTCCATCAAGCACATCAAAGAGGTGAAGTACCCCACGTGGTTGGCGAACGTCGTCCTCGCCCCAAAGCCGCCGACGTTCAGAATGTGTGTTGATTACACTGACCTGAACAAGGCATGCCCAATGGACCCATTCCCTCTCCCCAACATTGATCAGTTGGTGGATGAGACGGCGGGGTGCGAGTTGATGTCGTTCCTCGACGCGTTCAGAGGGTACCACCAGATATCCATGCACGAAGATGACGCGGAGAAGACCGCTTTTATGACCCCGGAAGGAATTTTTTGCTACCTCGTCATGGCCTTTGGGCTCAAGAACTCCGGCGCCACCTACACAAGGATGGTAGCCCGGATTTTTAGAGCAGTCTTAGGTCGGACGATGGAAGCATACGTCGACGATATGATCGTCAAGAACAAACAATCCACAACCCATGCCGACGACCTCCGGGGCATCTTCGAGATCATGAAGAGATACAACCTCCGGCTCAACCCAAAGAAGTGCACCTTCGGCGTCCAGGGAGGTAAATTTCTGGGGTACCTGGTCAGTCGAAGGGGCATCGAGGTGAACCCGGAGAAAATACAAGCCATCATCAATATGGAGCCACCCCGCAACATCAAAGAAGTACAACGGCTGACGGGACGCCTTGCGGCCCTGAACCGTTTCCTTTCAAAATCCGCGGAGAAGTCGCTCCCCTTCTTCCAAATAATGAGAAAGGCCGCTAGCTTCAAATGGACGACGGAGTGCCAACAAGCCTTTAACGAACTGAAGCAATATCTCGCCTCCCCACCCGTCCTATCCAAGCCCCAACCCGGCGAGACTCTCTTCCTTTACTTAGGAGTGAGCACGTCGGCCGTGAGCTCTGTACTCATCAGGGAGGAGGACGGAGTACAAAAGGCAATATTCTACGTCAGCAAGACGTTGCGGGAGGCCGAGCTCAGGTACTCCCCCATTGAGAAGACGGTGCTGGCCATCGTCCACACGGTGAAGAAGCTGGGGCACTATTTCCAGGCTCACCCCGTCCACGTCCTCACGCATCAGCCGTTGGGCGCCCTCATGAGGAGCCCAACCAGCTCTCCAAGGATGATCAAATGGGCAATATTCTTGAGCCAATACCAGATTGAAATAAAGCCGAGGCCATCTATCAAAGGGCAAGCCTTGGCTGACTTTGTCACCGAGTGCACGGCAAGGGAGACGACCGTTACCACCACAGGAGCCGAACCAGACGAAGCCTGGACCCTGTACACGGACGGGTCCTCGGCCACCAAAGCTTGTGGGGGTGGTGTCGTCCTCATCTCCCCAGAAGGATTCAGAGCATACTACGCCATTCGCTTCAACTTCAAAGTATCTAACAATGAGGCTGAATATGAGGCGCTCCTCAGCGGGCTCAGACTGGCCGCTGGCCTCAAAGCGCGCCACGTCAGAATCAAATGCGACTCCAAACTCGTAGTGAACCAGATGGAGGGTTCCTACGAGGCCAAGGAAGGAAGGATGAAGCAGTACAAGGAGGCCGCTGCGGAATTGCTCGAGGCATTCGATACCTACGAGATCACTCAGATCCCAAGGGCAGAGAACGCCGAGGCCGACATACTCTCCAAACTCAGCTCTGACACCCCTGAGCACATCTCCAAGATAGCGAAGGTGGAGGAGTTGAGCATGTCAAGCATTCACGCTAGCCCTATACTCTCCATACAACACCAGCCAGAGGATTGGATCACTGACATCGCAACCTACATCACCTCCGGCACACTACCTGAAGACGAGGAGAGGGCTAAACTCGCCAAACTCAGGGCGCCAAGCTATGTCATTGAGGGTGACAAGCTCTACAAGAGATCATACAATGGCACCCTCCTCCGGTGCCTCCACCAGAATGAGGCCGAAGTGGCCATGGAAGAAGTCCACTGCGGCGTATGCTCATCACATCAGGGGCCCTTCAGCATGTCGCGCCGCCTCGTCGTCCAAGGCTACTTTTGGCCGACGATGGCACGCGATTGTGCTGAAGTCGCCCGCAAATGCAGCGCATGCCAACACTACCAAAGGGCACTCGGCCGGCCGGCCATCAACTACGCCCCGGTCAGCACTGCCATCCCATTTTCCAGATGGGGCATCGACCTCGTCGGCCCGCTACCAAGAGCCGCAGGCAACAACAGATACATCATCGTCGCCATCGACTACTTCACCAAATGGGTCGAAGCCGAACCACTCGCAAGCATCACCGGAGCGCGGTGTCGAAAGTTCGTCTACAAGAACATCCTCACCCGCTTCGGCGTGCCCCAGGAGATCATATCAGACAACGGCACCCAATTTGAGGCTGAACCATTCCAAAGCCTCCTCCAAGAATGGGGTATCAAGCACCGGTTCTCCTCCGTTGCCTACCCTCAGGCCAACGGGCAGGTTGAGAACGCCAACAGAACCATCTTGGAGGGATTAAAGAAGAAGTTGGAGGAAGAAGGCGGGAGTTGGGTCGACGAACTCCCCAACGTACTATGGTCCTACCGCACCACTCCAAGGAGGGCCACCGGGGAGACACCATTTTCCTTGTGCTACGGCTTCGAAGCCAAGGCTCCTACCGAAGTCACCCTCCCCAGCCGACGGGTCACACAATACGACCCCGAAGCCAATGAAGAAGCCATGAAGATTGACTTGCACCTCATTGACGAAAGACGGGAGATGGCCTACCTCAGAGCGGAGAACTACAGACGACAAGTCAAATCCTACTACGACGCCAAGGTCCGCTCTCGCGAATTCCAAGTGGGGGACTACGTCCTCCGCCGAAGGGAAGCGAGCAAACCAACGGAAGGAGGAAAGCTCGCCGTCAAATTTGAAGGGCCCTACATCATCAGCGCCGTCATCAAAGCCGGCACCTATAGACTAAAGAACCCTAATGGGTCAGATGTACCACGGTTGTGGAATGTACACCATTTGGTGAAATTTTACCAATAACTCGAGAAGTGGTGAAGCGGGCAACGTCCCCCACCCCTCGGCGTATTGGTTGAATAAAACACCCTCGGCCTAGCGCCACTTATTGAATAAAGATCATGTTTCAATCTATTCTTTCAAAGGAAAAGCTAAAGATCGCATCGGCCTAAGCGGTGATAACACCCAGGACCGATGCGACTCAAAGCCGTCGCACATAAACGACGAACTCAAAGCCGTTGCAATAAACAACGCACCCAAAGCCGTCGCAATAAACGACGCACCCAAAGCCGTTGCAATAAACAACGCACCTAAAGTCGTCGCAATAAACGACGCACCCAAAGCCGTTGCAATAAACAACGCACCCAAAGCCGTTGCAATACACAACGCACCTAAGGCCGTTGCGATCCACAACGCGCCTGCAAAGCCGTTGCATAAACAACGCACCTAAATATCGTATCGGCACAAGCGGTGAAACACCCAAATCGGCCGGCGATATGCAGGACGAAGGACCTGTGTGCATGGTCCAACGTCTTCAAACGGAGAAGCATACCGCGTCGTCCGCGCGGAAACCGCAGGACGACAAGCCTGAATTAAGGCCGAGGTTACAAAAACTCCACCCGTCAGTAAAATTTCACTCAGGACCACAAAGGGCGGCCGTCAAAAGACGATGCCTAGTCCGGTCCCTCGTCGACGATAGACGTGGAAAGGCCAAAAGAGATGCCACTGACACACCAAGCCGAGGGCGTATTTACTCCCTCGCACTAATTCACGCGAAAAGCGTAGCGGACAAACTACCGCGCATGGACGAAAGGACAGTAACCCTTCGACCACCCTAAAAAAAAAAAAAAGAGGGAAGCCGACGGACCGCGCACTCGCCGGCCTCGAGCATAAAACAAAGTCCCCACAAAAATCAAGCCTCAAATCGGCTAAGTACATATCAGGTTTTCACCATACAGGAAGCCGAAGTACACGGTTCGGCCTCAACCGCAGCTTCACAAGAGGGAATCGCCTCGGCTTCGGTTATACAAAACCAGTCCATTACTTGGACGATGGGGCGCATCGTCTCCACGTAGCAAGACCCCAGTGACGAACCGAAGCAAAACAGCTCCATACAGGCAAGCCTCACTGAAGTGATGTTGCGCTACCACTAGGTATCGTTTCGTCCTCAACACTCCAAGACTAAGCCCCAAAACTTGAAAGACCTGGACAAGGAGGCGCATCGTCCCCAAGGACAGCAAAGGCAAGAAGATCGCTACGTCTCAATTAAAAGACGCCAAAACAGAAACGTGGCACTTAGACAAACGCTAAAACATTGAGACCACACCTCACTCCAGACGATGGAATACATCACCTAAGCCGTTGCGTTCTTATAACTCATAAGGGATCGCGGCGTCTTAAACATGCGAAGACATGTTTTGATGCTGATACTCAGAAATTCTAAGAGAAATAAGCCTCGTGGGTACGCAGACGAAGGAGCGCTTCGTCTCAATCACGCAAGGGCGCACTCCCCCCTGATACTCGGCAAAAAATCTTTGAAAAATTAAAAAGGAATACGAAGACGATAAAGACGAAGCAACACATTCATTCAAAGGCAAAAGAGTTCATTAATTTCAGATATCGAATACAAAAGGTCGGCGCTTCGGCCGTTACATGCACTTTGGTGCTAGAGCTACAAAAGTAATAAAAAAGCAAAGTACAACCTACGCTGCCTCATCGGCTTGCTCCTTGCTCTGGCCAACGTCCTCTCCGCTGCCGCCACCAGCATCATCACCGCCGCCATCCTCATCGGCCTGGGAGTCGGCAGGCCCTTCGAGCAAATAGTCGTCACTATCACTCCACGGCTCTTCCCCTTCAGACGAGCTTAGGATCGGGGGCTGCCTCTCCAACAGGGGGAGCTTCAAATCCTCGTCAGGATTCTTCATTCGCCGAGGGAGACTCAGACCCCTCGGCCTCATCTTCCGGAAGCGACGACGAAGCTTCCTGTAGATCAGCTTCTGCATCCTGTACTGACCACAGTCGTAGAAAGCTTGCATCTCGTTCATCCAGAATTCTTGGCCGGCGGGGTCCTTCGTCGTCCAATCATTCAACCTCTCAGCAACCACCTCATAGCAGAAGGGGAGCTGATCATCGGCTTTCCACCCCTCGGCCTTGAAATCAGCTATGGCCTTCTCGGCTGCCTTCTCGGCATCAGCTTTGAGCCGCTCCGCCTCCTCGGCTCTCTGGATGGCAGCGGCAATGGACTCATCGGCCTTCTTCCGGGCGGCCTCGGCCTCATCAAGCCGGAGCTGAAGGAGCCTCATCTCATCCTCTGCAGCCTTGGCCTTATCCTTGAGATCCTGGAGGGCCTCATCGGCTGAAGCAGCCTTAGCCTCCACTTTCCTGAGCCGCTCAATCTCGGCCTCCTGCCTCCAGTGTTGCTCCCTCAGCATAAGGGCACCCTGGACGAAGCGAAGTTTAAGAACCAAAAGATAAAAGCCAAGGCAAAGGAAGAAACACAAGGGAAAATATCTTACCTGGATGACATAGTCCATCCCTCCGTCGTACAGCCGAACATGCTGACCTTGTCGGCCGAGATATTGACGGTCATACTCAGGCATAGCCTGGGCAAGCACGTCATCCCCACTTACAGTCTCATTAAAGAGACCGCCCTTCACTGGGTAGCGCACGGTCACTTCGTACGTTCCCTTGGCGAGGGCCTCCTCCAAGCGGGCAGCAGCGGCAGTGGAGGGAGTCACTCGAGAAGCCGAGGCCACAACGGCCGATGAAGGTGGATCATTCACAGCGGGGACCACCGTCGGCTGAACATCCACAACAGCCTGAGAGGAGGGAACGCCGGCCTCGCCGTTCGTTGGAGCCCTCTTCGTCTTTTTCGAGCCCTGGCTCGGCTTCAATCCCGCCTCGGCCAGAGTTTTCTGCCCTTCATCGGCTCCTCTCTTTTTCTTGGGAGCGGGCTTCTTGACGGCCTCAGCACCCCCTTGAGAACCGCCAGCAGATGCCTTGGCTTTCTCAGCAGCCTGAGCGGCCTTGAGCTCCGCATCGGCCTTCTTGGCAGCTCGAGCCATAAATGACATGCGGTCCATGGCAAAACCTGCACAAAACAAAGAAACGTCAATAAAGCAATAACTAAACATACTACGGGAAGTATAAGAAGACGAAGGACAACCTTCGGCCTCGGCAGGGACGCCAAGTGAGGGACCGTCGGCTGGCTCATAAGACCCCTCCATTTTCGGCCAGAAGTCATCGTCCACATCACCGGGACAATAGTATCTCACGAAGCCGAGGGCGGCCATCTTGTACTCGGTAACATACGTTGTTATACTCCTCGGACCGCCCTTAAGGAAAGCCTCCACCTGCCTACTGATCTCGGCATTCCACGGAGGATTATGCAACTCAAACAAGCCGCTGTGACCCGCAGACGGGAAGTAACCGCCTCGGCCTAGGTTAACAAAGACAAACTTTGCCTTCCAACCATGGATTGATGAAGGTCCGTAAACGTCCTCCTCTTGGGGACATGCTGTAAGGCGGCATAACCGGCGCAATTCTGATGGCTCCCTCGGCCTATCCGGTACAGATTGGTGAAAAGCGCAGTCGTCGGCGAGAACCCCAACTCACCGCAACGGATAAGAAAGCCGATGATAAGCGAGTAGCTGTTGGGCGTCAGCAAGGCCGGAGGAAGACTTACCATGTCAAGATATTCCTTAATAAAAGGATGGAGAGGGAACCGCAAACCCTTCGCAAAGCTCATCGGATATATCCCAAAATAACCCAAAGGGGGGCTCAGCACGTGATCCGTCGGCTTCGGCGCCCGCACCCGTCCATACGGCCCGACATATAACTGAGCTACGTGGTACTCGCCGAGGGTCCCTTCCGGCCGAATGATGTACAAATTACTGAGGTCCAGTTGCGAGTGCCCCTGCGGTGCCCCGTTGCGCTGCTTCCGCCGATACGGTTTCTTCGTCTTGGGAGCTGAAGGGCTTTCCCCTGCTACAGAAGATAGCGGAGGGGGGGCAGGGAATAGCGGCCGATGAAGAGGTCCCATCCCCCCTCAGAGGCGAACTGGACGTCGCTTCGTCCTCACCAGAGTTTTGAGCACCACCGTCCTCGGTCAAACGTTCCTCGTCCACCGAGGTGCGATAATCAGCCGTGTTTTCCATCTCAACGGCCAGCTCGTCCACTAGGTTCAAATCGATTCGAGGCGATTCATCCTCCTCGTCAAAGGGCCAGTCCTCTTCGTCCAACGAGGCTGCTAAATCAACGGGGGAGGGAACGCTACGGCCGTCAGGAAACGGCATAACATCTAAAAGCTTATCCCTAAGGGTGGTTTTTCGGATCAAAGTGGTTTCCCTACAAACACTAGATCTAACCCCCTAGGAAGCAAAGCATAAGGAAAAAACGAAGAACAAAGAAGAATCTAACCTTTGAAGATTTGAAGATCTGGAAAAGAGTGATGAAGACTTGAAGGAACACTCCGAAGGTTTCTCTCTCTAAAAAGTTTGACAGCACTTCGTTGTTCAGCAAGGTTGCAAATGAGGTATCGCCTCGGGGGTTAGGGGTATTTATAAACCCCCCTCCAACGGTCACTACACGTGGCAAATTCCAGTTGGTCACCTCAGCGGCACCTCTCCTAAAGCCAATCAGCGCTTGTCTTTTCACATTCTACTCTAGGGACACCGCTACGGCCCAACAGGCCCCGAGACTAAGGTAGGCACCGGCCCATTCACTAAAAACCAGGGATGAACTCGCTACGGCCAAATTTTACCAAAGACATGGCCGCATCAGCAAAACACGCTACGGCCCCTAAGCAACCCCAAGAAACACAAGTACCGCTACGGCTATTCACGCGCACATCGTTTGATGATGACCCCGGTATCGCGGCCTTCATCCAAGGGTTCTCCCACAGGGTTACCTTGGACAGGTTCGCCTAAGGGTTGGACTCACGACTAACGCATGGGGTACCGTATCGGCTCGAGAACATCCTGACTCCCTTGTGCCTCAAAAAACTCTTCGGCCAAAGGAGTGGGGGACTGGGGAACTGTATCGGCTACAGGAAAGGAAACAATATAAAACGGAGCGCAACGGCCTTAAATGCAAAGAGGGTGCGCTACGGCTCACCGATAAGCCACAATTCACCCCCAATAGCATTGCGGATCGCATCGGCTAAAGAGCCCGAAAATTTAAAAATCCAGAAACAAAATTCAGCGCGCAACGGCTGCGTACACTGGGGGACTACGTCGGCTCGCTAAAGCGAGAATACACAGATCAAAACGCTTCGGCAAAAGCGTGCGGCTCGCATCATCCTCATAGACGAAATTTAACATCTTTGTTTCAATAAAAACTATGTCATCACTACGGCCAAAAAAGAAGTAGGACCTCTCCGGCCCCAACAAAATGGTAATAAAACAGGCCAGTTTCTCCATAAATCACATCTACTGGAAAGAGAAAGCGCGCCGCATCATCCTCAAAACACTTCTCACGAAGAGCGCATCGGCCCGCACCGAGGTTATGAATCCTCAAGCGCGCTCCGTCTACATCAGATGAGGAAACCGTTTCATCCAAAACCAAAGCAGAACCTCTTCGGCCACCAGGCACCTTGAGCTCACGCAACGGCCAGCCGGAAAGGAACAAGAACTCCCTTTCGCTTCGGCTTCGCCTCAGCTCAGAGAGTGGGGGACTCCTGATAGAGTATATGGGCCCGGACCCCATGGCCCACATACTCAAGTCAACGACGACCAGAAGAACACCCACGTGGCCCCCTTCGGCCAGTGGGACCGCATCGGCCAGAAACCAAACCGGCCCAGGAACCACGCATGGACTTCCGGGAACGCATCGGCCCATGGACCGCATCGGCCATGGGACCGCATCGGCCAAAAGGCACCGCGTCGGCCCGGCTTCGTACGGGCAGAATGCATCTCTCTACTTTATTTACTAAGTATTGTACACAGCCCATTAGTGGCCCTATTTCGCCCAAAGAAGGCATGATTATTGTAATGGGCCTCCTAAGCCCATAGCTAGGAGCCCAAATCCACATTTTTTCCTATAAATAGACCCCTTGGGGCTAGTTATAGGGGGTTGAGAAATATAATTACTCACTTTCTCTCTCTAGCTCTCACTTCTCTCTAGAATTAATACTCTATCACTTTTATATGGACTTGATGATTTAGATTTTATAGCTTGGCTCAACACATATTTAAATATTTAATACTTTATTAGTTTAAAAAGTAGTGGTGAGCATATGCGTCTGATTTAACTAAACCAAACTAAATTGAACTGAAATTGGGCTATATGCAATTTGGTTTCAGTTTGGTATCATTTCTTTCAAACCATATTAGACTTAACTTTGGTATCATTTCATTCAAACCATTTTTGACTTAAATGAATCAAAGTCAATAAAAGCCGAACTAAAGAAATTCAATAAAATATTCATAAATTTTTTAAAAATAACAAATTAAAATTGAACTGAACCAAACTAAATCAGACGGAACCAAACTGAAAAATAGCACTTTGTATGATTTTTATTCTTGTTGCACTTGCACAAAATATTTTAAAATATGACATACAAGCTGAAAAGATATACTAATACATAAATGTAATTTGTAATATGCTATTTAAAATGATTTAAAATAACTCTATGATAAATAAAATAAATAATTAATAAATGCCATGATAGGTCTTGAACTAGGGATTCGTTCGAAAAATTGAAAATTGATAACCGAATCAAAATAAACAAAACTGAAACCGAATGTAAAAACTGAACTAAACCGTATTTGTTTGGTTCTGTTTTGGTTTTTACTCTTCAAAACCTAACTTAACTAAATAAACCGAACTAATTAAAATATGAAATGTTATTTGTTAATCATTAAACATTAATTCATTAAACATTAATTCTATTTCTAATATCATCAACAGTCTTGGGTTTTCTTGTGTTAAGTTTAGTTTATTTTATGAATGCATTTACACATTCATTGCCGATAATAATGTAGCTATATTGATTTATTATGTCTTTTATGTAAATATTTTGCAATTTGTTACATGATGGTGATATGTTTTTACTGGTTAGTACTAGTAACTTTTTTTATGTAACATAAAATCTTTATATTGATAGAGCAATTTAATATTCATTTCAATCATATCACATAGTACACATATATTCATGAAGTGTTTTCAATCTAGGACCTGAAAGATACACAAACTATCAATCTGGGACCTGAAAGATGAAATGTATCGATATAGGACCTGAATGATGGAAAACTATCAATCTAGGATCCGAATGATTAAAAAATATCAATATAGGCCTAAATTTTCATAAATTTATTAATTTTTTTATTTAAAAAAAAATAAAAATTATTTAGTTTTATTAAACTAATAAACTTATGTGAAGAAAAAATCATCAAATATTAGCAATAGAATTAATAAAAAATTAAATAAATCAAAACCTAAAAAATGTTAGGTCCTAGATTGATAAGTTTCCATCATTCGGGTCCTATATCGATAGGTTTCATCTTTCAGGTCCCGGATTGATAATTCATGTATCTTTCGGGTCCTGAATTGATAAAATTCCAAAAATAAATAAGGATATGCACACTTTTGTTCCAAAAAATTGGAAATATGTATCATCTCTTTCACATACTCATATAATTCAAAACATCTTTATTTCTTCTATTTTTACTTTATTTTATTTGTTTTAATTCGCTTGCATTTTTCTGTAATATGTTTGGTCACCCAACTATTGTATCATTTTAAACAAAATAACAAATATTTAGTAAAATAATCGAAAAAACCAAAACTAAATCAAATCAAACTGAACCAATCAAATCGTGGTTCCAAGTTTTGAAATGTAAGACCGAACCAAACCCACCCCAAGCTTAAACCACCCAATTTTAAAAATATCTTTATGTTATTAATGTAAAAAAGTGTACATGATATCTTTTAACACAAAAATTCATTTAAATAAGTTAAAATAATTAACACTAAAATACACAAATACTTTTACATTCATAATGTAACAATTTTTTAAATTTGGGTGGGTTGGGACCTAGCATGGCATTTGTTTTTTAATTTTATTTAGTGTAGAGTTATTTTATACTACGTAGTATTTTTTAATTTCATATATCAATTTACGTTTTTTATGACTTTTAATTGAATACCTGAAACTAAAATCAATTATTTTATTCCATTGTTTAATTATTTGAGAAAAAAAGTAACATCCTTCTAAAGGAATGAGTAATATGTGAGTAAGCTAGCACTAAAAATCTATATATGTTGCATAATTTAGTGGTTACTATGATATAAGCATAGTCAGTTAGTCATGTGTTCAATTCCTACTAGTTTTTTAAAAAGGCAAAATGGACAAGATTGATCCATAGCTTTACTAATTTAACAAAGATAATTCCTACTTCAAAGATTTACACTATAATCCAAACATCCAAGGGTCACAAAAACATATATAATAAATGGGACAGAGATATTATTTAATCAAACACTGTTTAATCCATTGTCGTGTTTATTTGGTCTTTTCATTATCTCTCTTCTGTGTGTTGTATTTCTCTTTAGCAATCCATATATCTTCCCCATACAATTACTTCATCTACAAAAGGGTTTTTATAACAATGTAGTTGGAAGTTATTTGTGTCACATTAATTTCGAAAACTCTATATTGTTAAACCTCAAAGATGAAGAAATAGACAATATTAGCGCTGAAACTTTCCAAAGCTTTCATCCACTATATCTTTCTAAATATAATTCTTGGTAGATAAGGGATGGAATTTTCATAAATTGATGTCATTGGTATGCCTTATTCATTCTGATTTACATGCAATGGCGGACCCACTAAGGGTCCCATGGGGTCCCGGGACCCCGTGGACTTAAAAAAACATATATATATTATATACTATCGTAAATTTTACATAAAATTAATTAATAATGTTATATATAAAACAAAAACTCCAAGATAACTAAAAGGTTGGAGCAGTGGAGCAGGAGCACGCATAAGTTTTTGCGTTTCCTTACTCGGATGTTACGGGTTCAAATCCCTGCTGCTCCAATTTTTGTGATTTTAGACTTACTCTTCTAAAACACAAAAACTACATCGTTTTGGGCCTTTTGGCCCCTTTATTAAAACCCGATGATCCAATTCAGCCAGCCAAAGTCACCCACACCCGGGTTTTATTTACCCTTTGCATAATTTATTTATTTTTTGGATTAATTACTAAAATTTCTTTGAATGTTAAAATTAAATTAATAAATCTATGCATTTATGAATGTTTTTTTCAATATTTTTACAATTTAGGGTGAAAATATATTTTGATAGTTCAAAAATTCGGAAAACCAAAAGTAGTTAAGATGTTAATTCAAATGACTTGCCATTAGTAAATGAAGAACTGGATCAAATAAGATCTGACTTACAATCTACATGAACAACATGTTGTTTTTGAATTTTTGGAATCTAATTCTTGATTGCGATGGTGTCCACGAAGAAGCATCTCACATATCAGCATGTGCATACGCTTAATAAGTTATTTCTACTTCTCCTAGTAGCGTACAATAAGTGTTGAACGGATGTTTTCTAGTATGAAGTCTGTGAAGAATGAGTTGCAAAATAAGATATGTGTTAAGATAAGATATTCCATCCTAAAAGGTCAACCTGATAGGAGGAATAATTCAGATCTTAATATAGTGTTTAATTCTTTCAGAGATATCCGGTGTGAGACTTTAACAATATGTGATCAACTGCCGGTAGAATTGTAGAATGACTTTTATTTGTAATTTTTTACTTTATACTATCTTACTGTTTTGATGATGTACGCTAACTATAATACTTTGTGTTTCTTTAATATTTTACATTATTAATTTTATATTAATTAGAGCTACGTTAAAGTAGGGACCCCATCACTCAATTTTTCTGGGCCCACCACTGCTGGGCTGGTTTTTGAATCTGGTGATTTGGATGTTGGCAGTGGGGTAGGGGAAAATCCACGTTTTTCTACCATCGCTAAGGTTGTTACAAATAAATTTGTCCGCCCTAATGGTTTTCGTGAGACGATGGCAATGACATGGCATCCGGAAAAGGAGTAAGTATTGGACATATTGGGATAAGCATTTTTTGATCCAATTTTATCATGAGAGTGATATCTCTCGAGTGCTCCGGGGTGGTCTGTGGTCGTTCGAACAGAATTTAGTAGTTATTAAAAGACTTGAATTGGGTGATAGATCTTTTGAGGTGGAGTTGGATCATGCTCGGTTCTGAGTTCAGAACCATAACCTACCTTTAATAGGTTTCATGAGAGAAACAGTGTGGCGACAAGTATTGGTCATTATTTTGGTCAATTATTCAAATTGATGAGAGAACTTTAAAAGGTGCTATCAAAGATTATGTTCGAATAAGAGTTTCCATAAACATTAAGTATGCGTTGAAAAGGATAACACAAATTAGAGAGGAGGGTGATATTGGTTCTGGGCAGATTTCAAGTATGAAAGACTCCCCAATTTTTGCTTCATCTATGGGGGTACTAGGACATGCTGACTGTTATTGCCCACCTAAATCCCCGTTCAGGGCCGTGAATTGGACAGAAGTCGTATGGCCCCAGATGCGAACATATATACGGTGTGGAGGAAGTCACCCAGGCAATAAATGGCTCATCTCGAGTAAGGGAAGAGGATCTACAAGTTATACAGAAGATGGTGATAATGATAAGCAGTTGTTTGAAAATCCATATAGTGAATATGAAATTGGATTTTATTTTGTCCAAGGACTAAATTCTGGAGGAAAAGAAAAGATAGGTGCGGGGGAGGAACAACACCAGGTTAGAACCGTGGAAGAAGGAGAATCTCAGAAGATAAGGGATGTGGATCTTCATAATTTGGTGGATGTTCGGGTTCATATGAAGTTTAATAGGGATCCGACAGGCTAAAATAACGCTCGGCGGTGGTGCTCCGGGAACAACACCACCTAGAATACTGACAAGACACACAAATGAGACGCTTCTTTTGGTGGTGGCTAGCCAAACCTCTTCTCCTTCCAAGGTGGCTGGTCAAACCGAGACGTTTGGATTTCTTTGTTTCTTTTCATTTAAGAATAATGTATCTTTTCCTGCTTATCATTTTAGCAGCAAGTTCAGCAATGTTGTTAGATTAGACTACATAATTGCAGGATAAGCGAATTTGACTAGTCTTTGGGGGCTAGTTGATTCTATATGTCATCTCGGTGTAGGCTTGAGCTATTGTATTGTTTTATCTCTTGTTACGCTTATCATTAATATACTCCCTCCGTCCCATTAGACTTTGCCAACTTTCCCTTTTTGGTTGTCCCAAAAAACTTTGTCACTTTCCTATTAAAACAACTAATTTGTGGTTCTCCACATTTCTCTCCCTTCTGCACAAATTTCAACCACATAATTTTTACTATTCTTATTTCTCACCTACTTTTCACTTGTGAAAAAAAAAGAAAAGATGTGACAATCTTAACGAGATGTACAGAGTATACTCTAAAGCACACCCAATAGCTGGTGAAAATTAGAAACAGGAAAAAGGGTCAAATAAGCTCTTCTACTATTTATGATCCGTCACTTAAGTCCTTATACTAAAAAAAAAGTATCGTATAACTACTTTTTGACCTCTAGTAGCAAGTTTTTAATATTTAAAAACTCTAATAAATTGTTACAATTTGAAGAAATGTATACAAAAATTGTGAAAATTTCCAGAATATCAAAGCCAATATTTTTTAGTTTTTAAAATTATTTATATGTTCTACATCTATTTTGAAGGTTTTAAATTTTTTTATTGTCATTTTATTTCTTAATTTTTTGATTTTTTATTTTTTTAATTTTTAAAATTGTGTTTATTTTTACATTTATACTATTTTTATATTATTATTATATTATTTATTCAAATTAATATGAATTTTTGGTAAGATTTACCAATATTCCTAATTTATTTTTTAAAAAATACTCCCTCTGTCCCATTTTATAAGATGTCTTTAATATTCACTTGGTCAACACAAATCACTCTTAATCTCTTACTTTATATATCAAAATTTTATGAAATTTGAATTTTTTTTGCAGGTTTTGTAGCGATTTTAATGTAGTTTCTAAATATGTAATTCTTTTTTTGTAAAATTAATTTGAGTGCACACAGGGATCCGTTTGCTTTATCGTCGATCAAACATCGTAAACCGAAAAGTATCTTATAATTTGGGACGGAGGGAGTAACATGTTATAGTAAATCAAATGACTTGATTAATTGTATTTTAAGAGTGAGCATATTAATATGACGTTTTTTAATAGAATATTTGAAATAAGTGATTGGCGAATTGGATGATGGGAAGTTTGGGCTGGGCCATCACGCACGCCGAGACCAGCCATTTGTCCGGCCCAAGTTGCGACATTGGTCAAACCCTTGGGACTCATCATCGCTACGTAGTTTGTAAGGCACAATCCCATCAGCCTCAGCTGGCTGGGAAGAAAATATGGGGAGCAGATTGGGAAGAAGGGTTATACACTTCGCTAACCTACCAATTAAGCTTCTTATGCCCTCGTCCTTCTCCAACATTACTGAAATTTCTCTCAAAACCATTCCCTCCGCTACCAAGGTACGGTACCCTTTTCTATCGCTTGGCCGTGCTGAAATGGAATCTTTAGATTTGTTTTTTTTTGGTGGAATTGCAGATTGAGATCAAGAGGGTTCTGGAGTCCATGTACGGGTTCGAAGTCGAGAAGGTGCAAACCCTAAATATGGATGGGAAGAAAAAGAAGCGAGGCGGGTTATTGATCGCCAAGCCGGACTACAAAAAGGCATATGTTACCCTGAAGAATCCGCTGTCCGTGTCACCAGATCTATACCCAATCGGACTGATTGAGCAGTACAAGAAGGAAGCCAAAAAGAAGTCAAAATCCAGCATTGTCGAGGATGGTGAACCAAAGCAGATGCATTGGCTTGAAGAGAAGAAAGAAAGGGGGGAATCGAGACCGGAGACAAGGTTTTGCGGCGGAGATCGGTCCAGGAATGTTCGTCAGGGTGCTTCTGAGGCTGTGAAGTTCCCCTGGAGCAGTATGAGGTCTTTTGCTGGTAGGTAGGAAGGATTATAAACTTGAAGGTTTGCAAAGAGAACTTATTTTGCATTGCAAATGAGTAGTGAATGGGGGTTGATACCAATATATGATTATTATATCAGCTAACTGATGAATAGTTTTCAGCTTCGCTCTTTGTTCTTGCTTTTTTCTATTTTATTTTCTTTATGGAAAGAACCATGTGTCTGTAGTTTGATATATCCTGTGAAATCAATGTTGTAACTATAGTTGTGGTGTCGCTGGAATTTGAGTTCTTCCATTCCTCAATCTGACCTGCCTATGGATCCATGTTGCAAGAAAACCACCGTATAACTACTCTGTAGATGAGTGCAACTATTCATCTACCCCTTACCCAAAACACATCTATTGCCAGATTTTGGTCTAGAGTTTTAAAATTAATTGCAATTTATCATTTATTTTCTGAAATGACCGAACCTGTAGATATTGTTAAACGGGTTTAATGCATCAAATCCCCTTATGATATGGAAATTCGGTGTATTAGCCCCATGTGATTTAAAAAATGTGTCAAACTCCCTTGTGTTTTAATTAATTATGCGCAAAATCACTTCTTTTTGGGTTGGATGAAGGTATGACTTTGGAAAGAACAAAGTGGAGAGCGAGTATTCGTGTGGAGGAGTGATCTCGTATTATTATTACTTCTCCTCATCTTTTTTCTTCTTGTTTTTTAATTCTTTTATCCTTATATATATAAACATTATTTTTACTCTTTTTATTTTATCATTTTTAAGTATATTCATCTCGTTTTATATTATCTTTTTTATAATAGCTTGTTTTTTTATCTTTATTTTCTTTCTTTTCCTTTTAGTGGTGTTATCATGTATCGATTCATGTTTGCCTACCTCAATATCTTTCGGGACTAAGGCTTGGATGTTGTTGTTGTTGCAGCGCAAAATCACTTCCAAAAAAAAAATCAATTGTCTTATAAAATAAAAATGATTAATATTTTTGAATGATTTAAAGATTTTGACATATTTACTTGCATATTTAATCAAAATATTAGGAAAAGTGATTTCCAAATCGTTAAATTTATTCATAAAAGGGGTTCTGTGCACCATTAATTAAAACACAAGGGGGTTTGAGCTATTTTTCAAATCAGATGGGACTAATGCGCTGACTTTCTATATCATGAGGGGGATGGGTGCATTAAACTCATTGTTAACCTATAAAAAGGAACTCCACAATATCTTTAAAGTGAACGTTTAAAGATATTGTTCCATTATGAGCCTTATTAGTTAATTCTGTTACCAAATGCGCAAGTTTTGAGTTGTGCATAATCAAAATAATTAAGATTTGAGTTACTTATCAACTTTTGAATCGTGTATATTCATCAAAATAAATAAGGTTGAAGTTACGCATTTGGTTGAAGTCACGGTAGATGATTCTTTTGATTATTCTTTTATATTTTTTCTATTTGCTTTATTAATAAAATATATTTTAAATATTTTTTTTATAATTAGCAGATTCATTATACCAATTTAGTCACTTCAATTAGAACTTCATCAATTTGAACAGAATTAGTTGATTGAATCAATTTTAATGCAACCAAAGAGTCTCCTAACTTTCATACAGAGTATTTGTCACAATTTCATATTAGTCACATTTTAATATGAAATAATTACATATTCATAACTAAAACAAAGATTGTTTATAAAAATGTGACTAGTGACTAAAGAAGTAAAGAAATCATAATAACGTATGTTTAGCTTTTAAACTTAAGTTATCATAAAACTACATTGTAATAATTATTAGTCATTTAGTCATATTTGTATAAATAAGTTTTATTTTAGTAACATTTTTGAAAATCTTAGACACATCTCAATATTTGTTTCGTAGTACATGTTAGTACATGTTAATATTAATCACATTTAAATATTAGCCACATAACAAATTTTAATATTTGTCACAATTTCATATTAGCCTCATGTTAAGAATTAGTCACATCTTAATATGGGTGAAAACGAGCCGAGCCAAGATCGTTTAATAAAATCCAGGTTGGTGCGGGAAGATGTCGATGATGTCGGTCTATGACTCTGTGACTATCCTCCATTTCCTCACCAATGGCTGAGGGATCCCCGGATTCTCCCGAAGACCGAGGGCCATCTCGTGTTCCGAGGAGTTAGACATTAAGGCAGAGAGAATTCAAGGGAAGAAGAAATACATGTTTTTGAGCGGCGGAGGAATAGCGAAAAGAAACTTCTTGGCATAGAGGAGAACTTAAAACCCTAGAGAGAAGCGAAGCAGAATTTCGGAAACCCTTAATCATCTCATAAAGCGGGTATTTATAGCGGAATCCACCGCCCAAAGGCCCATTCACCAAGCGACACGTGGTGAGGAGCGTATCCCATGACACGTGTCGTGCAGAGATGAATAGTCAGGTAATCATTACGGTTACCTGGGAATTGAAGTGCCCACCGAAAAACTACCACCCCGAATCTCGGGAACCGCCTCAACAAATGCTGCATCAGGAGCATCGGACCGCGCCATTCAAGATCAATCTTTCTACTTCCTTATATACCGCACATGCTCAGAACATCAGATGTGGAGGGCTTGTGTTGGGGTAATTGGATCAATACCACGTGAAGGAATAGTGCCAGAGTCCGCTAAGGCCCAGAGGCTGGGCGGCCCAGCACGAGTGGCATGCGTCGCGCGACTCCATGTCCTTGTGTCATTTAGTCAACAATCAGGGATGCCTCACCCGATATGCTCAGTATAGTTGGCGGGAAAGCAATGATTTAGGTGGGAAACACTTTAAATGCACTAGATACACAAGATTTGGTGGTTGGAGGATTAGCAATTCATGGTCCTCCTTATATCATCAATACCACCTACCTCATGATAGTATAAATAGTAGTATTTATTTCATTGTTAAGGGTTGACAACTTGTACTCACTAGCTTTAACTCTTTATTCTTTTGCATCATCGGCTAGAAGTATATGCTCGGCCCTCGACCCATAGGGTATGCTGTAATTGTTTTAAGTTACATAATAGAACTTGGTTCATTTACTGTTTTTCTTTTGTCTTGCTAAGTACTTGTACCTTATTACTATTCATTCATCCTCCAAATATAACCAATCTATCCAAATATCCAACGAAAGCCCAATGGAAGGTGTTGAGTCCTTGAAACTCGGAGGAATAAACCTCAACACTTCTTTATATCAAGTACTAGCTTTCAAGCCCGTGCGATGCACGGGCAGTATTTAATTTACCTAATTTGAATTTGATTTCTTTCAGATCATATGTAATGTGATTTAAAAGAAATATAAACTTCGTCTAATATAGAACCTGTTTAATATAATGTGATTTAAAAGAAGTATTCTTTTTAAGATTCTATATTAGAATATGTAATAGTTTTAATTTCGTTTTTAATTTCAATTATATGGTGGTTATAATTTTTCATTATTTTAATAATTAAGAAAGAATTGTATGAAGATGGAGCAAAATGCGAAGTATTAACACAATTGCAAATCCAGGGCTTAGAATTCTAATCATTATCTCTTTCAAAAAAAGAATTTTAATCATTATCTCAACATTGAGTTTGGAAAAAGAAAATATTACATTTTAGGAAATGGGAAACTATTATTACATTTTTTATTTTTATTATCAAATTACTTTGAAGACAAAAATTAATAGCAATTTGGCTGATTTATCCGTTAAGTGGGCAAAAAATGAATACTTCATCTCTTTAATAGAATGTAATAAAAAAAGTATAAAAATGATTATTACTCCTTGAGTCTGTGCTTAAGATTTGGCTATTAGGGCATCCTCATTGTTTAGAATATTTAGAGTTTAATTGGATGATGTGTAAGATTATTTTAAAGATTATCATTGTGAGTGAGAAATTATTTAGAGAGATTATTGAAAAATATAATCCGGTATCAGGATTTGAATCCCGGATTATTTTAGGTTGTAGTTAAATTTCATTTAATGCATGGTCTAGAAAAACTAATTATTTGAATATCATGGTTGCTGGAGAGTTTTAAGATTTGAGATTATTTAAAATTTATTTATTTAATAAATATGATGTGTCAATGATGTGTCATAGAAAAACCATTTATTTTAAGATCATGGGTGGAGATGCTCTTAATTGTTGTGGTTCCAATTAAAGAATTTAATACTTCTCAAATACGTAATGGGTTTGAAAAAGTTACCAAATTAATTAAGGTATATTTCTACGGATTTTTGTTTCCATATCAATATGTAATCAAAAATAGAATCTAGCTAATAAAAATAGAAGGTATAAAAATAACTAAATAATTGATATGTATAATGACATGGCAGGATTATGTAGCGCTTTGTATACTCTTAAAAAATTCCTCTTTTATATATATATATTGATTAGTTTCAATCTGATCATGTTAAAAATTAAGTTTTGCGTGGTACTAAAGAAAAATATATTTTAGTAATGAATTAATCTCAACCGTTAAATTAGTATTGAAAGTGAATAAGTGGGTATGGAGCGTTTATTTTTAAGTTATTTTAAATCTAATGGCTAAAATCAATAATCAATATTAATGAGCATACCCGTCAAAAAAATAATGAGCATCCAAATTCGCCATTAAACTCATTAAATTGTTTCTTCTTTTAAAGGAAACTTTATTAATAAGAGCAAAGTACAAGGAAATGAGGAGAAGGAAAAAAAAGAAAAAAAGAAAAAACAAAAGAAAATAAAACGAAAATAAATAAGAGTAACACCCAACCCAAATTAAAGTAATAAATTCATTCCCTAAGATACCCGAGCTCTTAGTTGAATCTTCAAAGACCCACTCGTGTTTGAGATCTAGTTCTCATAAGATGCGATCTCTAATTCTTCTATAAGAATATAAGAATATAAGATTGTACATCTAAGATCTACCTTGCATGATCACTCTCATGAATCTTCAAAGACCCACTCGTGACGGGCATGATCACATAAGAATAAAAAATTTTAAGAGTTCATTTGGTGACCCTATTTTTTACCTATTAGTCTTATCAATCAACTTTTTCACAAAAAAAAGTAAGATTTGATTTTGCATGTTAATTGTGTAATAATCAAAATAAGTAAGGTTGAAGTTACTTTTCTGGTTGAATTGGCTGAAGTTGTCGTAGAGGAACATTTTAGATATTTTTTTAAATATAATTGTTTTTCTACTTTATTAAAATAATATATTTTAAATAATTTTTTGTAAATCGATAGAATCAACCAATCTCGTCACTTGAATAAGTTTTGGCAAAATAAGCAGATTCAACTCATTTGAGTATATTTTCCATGTGATATATAAAGAGTAAAGGGTCAGTTTGGTTCTCGAAATTGCAAAAAGGGGTCAAATAAGTCCTTATATAGAAGATTCTGTCCGGACGTGCCATTAAAGGTGGCTCCCGGTAGAATTTTTGTATGAAATTTTTTGAGAATCTTATTCATTAAGTCTAGTTTACTCATACCAAATTTCAGCTAAAAATTCAATCGGGAAGACATTCAAATGAATTCCTGACCGGAAGATTACTATATATATATATATATATATATATATAGAGAGAGAGAGAGAGAGAGCTATTCCTGTCCGGAATTTCCTGACCGGAGCCCCGTCCGGCCTCCTCCATTTGGGGGCCTTCCCAGTGGTCCGGAAAATACATATTCCGGACTAGTTAACTTGCAAAAATCATTTGACGACCTTCCCGATTGAAGTTTTTGCTCAAATTTGGTATGGATAAACTAGACTTGATGAGGAACATACACAAACAATTTGAGCAAAAATACCACTGGGAAGGCCCCCAAATGGAGGAGGTCGGACGGGGCTCCGGTCAAGAAATTCCTGACCGGAATATTGGTGTGTGTGTGTGTGTGTATATATATATATAGAGTGGTCTTCATGTCAGGCCGGCCTGACGGGATGCTCCGTCCGGCCGAGCCTGTTTGGGCAACTTCCAGGTGGAATATTTTGATGAAATTTTTTGGGCATGTTCCTCATCAAGTCTAGTTTGTCTATACCAAATTTCAGCTCAAAATTCGATCGGGAAGGCATTCAAATCATTTTTTGAAGTTGGATATACATATAAAACTGCTGAACCATGGCTCGGAAATTGGAGGTGTCCGTGGTTAAGACGGTGGTGGGTGCTCTCCGGGAGCGTTTCTTCCGCATGACGCGGCGGCTGCTGGACAGGGCGGCGAAGGGATCCAAATAGCAGCTGGACAGCAACACGCCGGGGGTCTGGAGTGGCTGTGAGATGAATGTTTTGCTCATCATCGCCCGACGACTGTAAACTCCCACTGTTTCCAGAATCCATCTCTGCTATGTACTCATCAGCTCCTTCCATCCTCTCAATCTCCGTCGATCTTTAATTAATTAATCACGATCTCTCTAGCTCAAAAATCCAACGAATACGCTACACACACAAAACAACAGGAATTCAATTCATTATCCACTACTAGTAATTAATTAAATCTCAAAGATATGATAGATGATGATGAAGATGATGATGCTCTGATCTCCAATCAAGCTAGCTTAGCCGCTAGGAACCACTAAGATCGATCGAAGAAAGAGGCCGGCTCGCTACACTCGATCTCCATCTATATATCTTTTGAGTATGTATATATGATACAAAAGGCCTGCGGCCTGTATTCTTACTTACATACATAACTGCGCCCCTTGTGATGCTTACTTGTTGATGAGGTTGTCTTTGCCCAATTTAGGTTGTGGGTGATGAGCTCCCTAGGGTTTTCTCATCATCATCACATTCAACACAAGAGATACAAGATCCAAATGTAAGCACAAGAAGCTAGAGAGATAGTGGGAAATATATGCACATAGCTAGCTTTATATACCTTGAAACAGTAATACATTACAAAACTGAGACTTTCAAATCCTATATTACCCGTATGTCACTACACTGTTGTTGTTTGTGTTAGGGTGAACATATGGGTTTGGTTTCTGTTTTTATTGATTTTTAGAAAGCATGAGAAGAATGATTAATTGCCAAACAAAAATCACATTCTCTTTTAGGGGGTGTTTGGATCTGATTCTCAAAACTGATTCTGCTCCTTCAAGGAGCAGAATAAAAAGCTGGAGTGTTTGGGTGAAATTCCAGAAGCACTTCTGGAGCTCTAATTTACTCTCAGAATCAGTTTTTTTAGAAGTTGGGGGGTACCAGCTTCTGAAAACTGATTCTGATTCTGCTTCTGCTTTTAAAAAAGAAGCAGAAGCAGAATCAGTTCCAAACACCCCCTTAATTTGGTTTGGATTTTTTATTTTTAATAATATACTTCCTCCGTTCTTTTTTAGTTGAAACAGTCAACATTTCACACTTGCCAACGCACGTCTTCGACTGTAATTATATTTTAATCCCTATTAGTAAAAAAATTAGATTTTGAAAATTTGTAATGAGATGAATTGGACAATATTATTTTAGAAAAATAATTTTATAAAATAATAGCTTAAAATGTAGTCAAAGTAGAACATGTGAATAGTGTAAAATTCAACATGTTGTGATTAAAAAACGGAGGATAGTATGGGTTAAAGGTTTTATTGAATTTATTTCGTTCGGTTCGATTTTTCTCAGTTTCTGTTCATTTGCATATGATTTAGTTTCAGTTTGATACAGATTGGTTTGATTAGACCAAACCAATATGCCCACATCAGGTTTGCGCAAAGGAGAAATAAATGAATAGAAGCACTAATTGATGACTTTAGAAAGAAATTCGTAAAGTTTTTAGGACAAATAAAAAAGAAAGTTTACAAAACTCTAATAGGAAGGAGGAAGTACATAATTCTCCCAGAGCAAAAAGACGTGGGTAAATAAATTTACTTTTAATGAAAATACTAATACTAATTTGTTTACTAAAAATACGTAGTATAAGACAAAATAATAAAGTAAAAGCTTTACATAAACAATGCATCAAACAAGTGCTCCGATGTGACTGCCACCACCAATATCTTTGCAGTTGCTGCAATCTTTGCCGCCATTGCCAGCCGACTTAGTTGGCGTTTTTGTCGCTGAAATCTGCTTCACTAGCACCTGAATTGGCGCCACCCTTGCCTCTTTCGGCACCATCGCCGATGCCGACCATCTTATAATAGGAATGTCATCTTACTGACATCCCTATAAAAGTATAGGATAATAATTTTATTGCCATCTTGATAATTTCACATAAAAAATTATGACATACAAAATGAGAAGAATTGCAACTCAAAAAAGTTAAAATAATAGTTATATTCCTATCTTAACAAAGCAAAGTAGTGCCATAAAAATGACATTGTTAATGGGAATGGCATTTTTATATTGGAAAATGGCATTATAAATATTGTATTTGAATTGCAAGGGAATACTTTTATCATCTTGATGAAGTTAGTACCATTAAAATAGCACCATGTGTCGCAATTACACTTTCATATGAAAAAACATGACATTATTAATACTATATTTGCGCCCCACACGCACGCTATGCATGGCCCCCGAACTTGATTTTTTTGCCTGTTCTTTCATGATTGGACCTCTGCTTGATCTCAAACACTAAAGATTAACGGAAAGGATGTGAGGATCCTTGTCGATACAGGGGCGCAACGTTAATTCGTTAGTGAGGCGTTCATCGTGGGATTTGCTACACCTTTGACACCAATGACACAAACCTTATTGGTATCTATGCCTCTAGGGATGACGTTGAATGGAATAATTACCATCCTTCGTGTGATGTGGAGATACGGAAGCATCGTCAAATGGGTGCCTTTATACCATTAGATTTGCTGGAGTTTAATGCTATGCTTGGCATGGATTGGCTTGAAAAGCATCATGCAAAGATAGATTGCTACATGAAGGTGTTAGAACTTAAAAATGGTGGAGGGAAGACTCTATACTTCGAGGAAGATAGAGGGTAGTTTAAATTTTTTTGTTTGTGGCCGAGGCGGGTTCCGAGTTTTCTCGATCTTAGATAAATGCTTGATTTTTCCGTCCTTAGCCGAGACGTGCTATATTGTGGCCGAAATTCCCTTAGTGGATAATTTTTGAATTTGCCAATCCTTGGCCGAGGCGGAGTCCCACAATCCCCCACTCTGTCAAGCTGAGATTAATGTCGGGTCGAGGAGTAGGTCGTGTGTTTGAAGCCAAGGTGCTACCTACGAGTGGGCTCGTGGATCCAACCTTTCTAGTAAACCATGATCAAGGCAATCCTGTGGGAGAATCCTTGTCAAAGGTTGCTGGCTAAAGGTTATCACGTTTCGGGCTTTGTTCGAGGCACATTTCTCTCTTCAAAAATTTCTCCCCATTTTAGGAGGCCGGGGAAAATAGCTAGATGTGGATTTGGCATTCCCTTACATTAGACGAGAAAAAGTGTACGCCATTGGAAGTTTATATCGATGTCAGGCATGCTGTCATGATGCGTAAATCCTTTGGCCGGTGTGTATCTTGCACTTAGCTTAATGGCCAAGGTTTGAACTGTGAGGTGTTGTGTATCCTTATGTGGAAGTTGGACAGGTGGTACCCGCAAAGTGGGCAGGATTTTGACGACCGCTTATGTGCACACTAGGAACGTGACATGTGTAGTGTCTGTTGGGGGGTCACCTATAAATACCCCACCTTCGAGGAGACATTCCTCATTTTCCTTTGATTTGTAATGAAATGTTGCTGAAATTTCTAGAGAGATAAAGGATTATTCGCATCCTTCAAAACTACAAGGTCAGATCTTTGTTTGTTCTTCGTGTTTTGCTTGTACTTTGCTTCTTAGCTGATAGGTCTAGTGTTAGTGAAAACCTTCCCATAGATATATTTGTAGTTCTCCTAAAGATCCCGTTTTAAGAGTATGACGTCCTCTGATTCTCAAAATTTCTCTGGGTCTCCAGCCGTCGTGTTTGAGTCTGGGGCCGAGGAGTACTACAACTTTGAGGAGGAGGACGTTGGAGAGGCCAAAGGTGCCATTGAAACTCGTGGAGGATTTCAATGCTAAGATGGAGAATACGAGCGAGTATCGTACTGCAGACAACCGCGAAGGATCTGAGGTCGAGGTTGCCACGATTTGCTCTCGGGGAGTTGGTGAGGCTTCCACATCACCTATTATCCCCTACCATCACCCTATCTATATTGTTCGTGGGGCCAAGCTGGTTGGAAATAGGAAGACAATGGACGGGACGAGCCGACATAGGGGAATGGGTCCGGGCTTATCCAGCCTGGACTACCAGAATCTCTTCATCATTCGATTGAAGAACACGCCGAGTGACCTGCACGTGGCACAAATGTATGTCGGCTATTAGGTCTCTCTGTATTTTGATGATTCACCTGTATTAGACTAGAAGCTTGGTTTGATGTACTTTATAATTTCTGTTGTTTTAAATTCCCAAAAGAAGAAAAATACACATACAAAAAGAAAACAAAAAGAAGAGTACTAAAAAGAGAAAAATGTACCAAAAGAAAAAGAATAGGTACGAAAATAGTTAACTGGATGTTTTTAATTTCACCAGCACCCTGCTAGTGAATTTCATAAGTCGGCTATCAAAGACCAGGACTAGCATGTTTCCCACACTCGGAAACAAACCCCGCTAGTCAAACCAAAGTTAACCACCAAAATTTTCTCTACAACTTTCTCTCCAGCATCATAGTCAAAATAAAAAAGTTTCACTTTTGATGGGATCCACAGTAATTCTTAAAAAGGTAAAGTAAAAATAAAGGTCGTGGAAATAACTGATGCACATTGCGATCCAAACAAGTATATGGCATTTACATACTTTGTAAGACCTGTAATTATTGAAAAGAAAGGATTGCCAAAAATTATTTGCATGGGACCCTCAAACAGTAAAAGTCTTAAATGAGTGACTGAATAAATTGTCTGAAAATCAAAAGGAATATACGATGAAGGATTTTGTATATACAGCCCATACTCCTCAAAATACTTCACTACAATAAATATAAATACAAAAAGGGTCGCATGCATGCCGTATGAAGACAAAAAAAGTCCATGCTCCTCAATAGGCCGTATGAAGACAAAAGAAGTTCATGCTCCTCAATACTCAAACCAAGTGGGATATTCAACGGTGAAGATTGAATCTACTTAGCCAACGGGGGATATTCAACATCAAATGGTCTATAAATACATAATCATACAACACAAGCTCATACGGAGATCCAGCAAAGAGAAAGTTTGAATCCATCACTTCACTCTAAGCTCACTCACACTTTTAAGCTCTTAGACTAGTTCATACAAAGATATATTTTTAGAGCTTAATCTAAGTTTGAAGGTTAGAATTACTTTGTAATTGACAAACTGTAAAATCTTTGGAAGGTATCTAAAGTGTGGGTAGAATAGGACTGAGTAACTTTTGAATCAGTTGGGTTCATTAGTGAAACACCTAAGGATAGAGTAACTTGGAGTGATGTTATACACCTCTTGGAAATTTGTCAATCTAGGCCTGTGATCAAGGCTAGATGTGGGTGGATGTAGGAGGATTACATCACCTTTGAACCAGGATAACTCACTGTGTCACTTACTTTTCAAGTTCACCCAAACACACACCCACTATCTCAAGTCCTAGAAGTGTATTTTTCAACAAATAGCTTTCTTAAATTCATCTCAACCGCATTAATACAAACCTAGTTTGTATACCCAGTTAAGGTGAACATAACGATTATCAAGACTATTCTTACCAAAGCAAGCTAATCCATACACATTTCTAAAGAGTGTCTTACACCCCTTTTGAACTCCATTTATATCTCCTATAACAAAGAGTTCAAGTTCTTTAATTAGGAGCTTCCTCAACCAGACCAGCAGCAGCCTGTTGCTCACCAATCTGGTAAGGCATCATCCAGTCAACATTGTGTCTTTGTGAGATTTGTGGTTACCTCCATCTTTCCACAAACGTTGTAAGAACTCATACCACATCTAAAGATCCTTGATACAATCTTTGTTCAACATACCATAAATAGAAAGTCATTCTTTCTCTAACCGGAAAGTGTGTAAACATACTGTTCTAAAGAGGTCAAGACTTCCATTATGTATTCTATAACCTCTCAAAAGGTTTAAAATCAAACTCTAATAGAGGGAACGGCTTTATAAATCAAAAAGTTTTAACCCCCCCCCCCCCACAGACTTTTACCCCACCAAGGACCATCCTCTTGACCCATATGGACGTGTGAGAGAACCAAAGCCGACGGATCACATCGTGGCACTGCCTCTGGGGTACTTTGGAGTGTACCCCATGAGTTTTTTTAAGGGTTTGCGGTTTACCAGGTATCTCTTCTTGATTGAGTATTTGAAAGAAGTTGATTTGTTGTTGGCTCAGTTGCGCTAAACAGTTACACTTTGATGGTGGGGTTACACATCTGTTGCGATGAGCATGTGATCACGTCGGCATTGCATCTGTTTATGAATCTGTATAAGATTGACCGAGGTGGCCATGAGAATTGTGTTGGCTTCGTCGCTAATCTATAGCATATGCAGGTTACGGGATCGTTCAAGGATCTGCTTACATCTATCATCGACTGGAAGGGCAAGTTCATTTTCGTTACACTTGGAGATGGGGTGCAATTCTCTGGCAGTTACACCGAGACATTACAAATTCACTCCAACCTGGGATAACATGTTTAGGAGTGTAAAAGACTATATCACTCAATTGAAGTTAGCAGCCCTCGGCTTCATCCGATATTATATCCCTGATGATGTGGACGACGAGATATACCCTAGGATGGCCACTGAGCAGGAGAGGGCTTATGGGCCACTTGAGGGGGTTACTAAGGCGGTCGAAGGTGGTTTTGAGCTCGATAACTTATTGCTCTTGTTTGTATTTGTATTACTTTTCTCTTTTTACTAACCCTTTTCTTGTCCATTGCAGAATTTAAGATGAGTTGTCTTTCCTTCATGGCGCAAGGCAAGATGAAAGTTGCAGCCGAGATGAAGGTTGTGCAAGAAGAGGTCGATGCAGGAAAGCAGCATTTGATCGATGCAGCAAAACAATCCGTTGACCATTTGAAGAAGCCTGCTGGCACCAGGGCACCGGCCCCATCAAAGAAGAGGAAGAGGCCCATTGGGGGTGACGGCCAGAGGATCCTTACTAAGGTTGGGTTAAAAGCGACTAGGCCGCCAAGGAATCCGAAGCAGGTAGGAAGCTCTGGGACTACGATGGGGGCCGTGGATGTGCCGCGGCAAGACGACGATGTCGTCGTGGTTGAGGACCTCACTGAGGGGGGCGCTCAGGGTTTAGCTCGGCAACCTTCCCCTCTGCATGTGAGGCCCCCTCGAGCAGTGCTGGCGATGCTGCGGGGAGTCGAGGGGAGGATGAAGATCTTGTTGAGGTCGTCTACCACTACCCCAGTACGGGGGGTGTCTTTGAGTCTACACTAATCGCGCATGATTTGGTTGCCCAAATTGTGCCGGGGAGGGAGTAGGGCTTCATTGGCAATCTGAGAGACGGTCAATTGTATGATGGCGCCATAACAACATCATCTTCATAAGTTCGTCGTCCTTTATTTGTATCATCTACGTACCTTTGTCTCTTTTCTTTTGTTATTTATTCTAGCTCTTTTGAGTCTTAGGCTGTCTTCCTCCTACTAGAGTACTAGAAGAAGCGGCAATATAAGTTGTTCAAGGCCGAGCAATGGGATTCGAAGGTCACTTTCGCCGATGAGGTGCTTGCCAGCCTGGCCAAGTTGAAGACCAAACTGGCCCAGATGGAGACTCAGGTCGTGGAGGCTAGGCAAAGGGAGTCAGACCTGTAGACTTGCCTTGAAGCCGCTTTGAATGCTAAATCCGATGCTAAGAAGGCTCAAGATGAGGCCGAGAAGCGTGTTGATGAAGTCAAGCAATTGAAGGTTAGTGCATAGAAGGTTGTTATGAGGTCCCGACCAAATTCATGGCCGATGGTTGAAAGGACGACGAGAGCCGCCGTTGGTCTTTCAACGTCATTTCTGCTAGGCTTGATGCTTGGTCCAGAGCTGAGCCTGGCGGAATGGATTTCTGGCATAGGGAGGTCGCGATTTTTCCCCTTGGCGAGTATAGGATGCAGAATATGGTCTATAGGAGGCTTCGCTAGTGCATCCATCACATGAAGCCGACCAACCTGGACCTCCCGCCAAGGATGCAGAATCCTGAGGACAAAGTTGATCTTCCTATGGCTGAGAGGCAGCAGCCCATTCTGAGTTCAAGCCTTGGTGAGCCCGAGTGGAGCGACGGCGAGGCCCTTGAGGACATCATGTACTTGAAGGCCGAGGGAAAGATCGGTGGTGATGAGAAGTTTGAGTTCTTTATTCCTCTATTGCCATGACCGAAGTGCCTTGTTATAATGGCCGAAGTGGCCACATTATGTACTTAGAATTTTCATGAATGAAAATATCTTTTGCCTCTGTACTCGCATTTTCCTTTTTTCGTTGTTTCCTTTGTTTTAGGAATTAATTCCACTTTTGGTCCCACGAGTTTTGTGTCAATTCCACCTTTAGTCCACGTCTTTTACTTTGTCCACTTTTAATACTTGACTAATGTTTTTTTAACCATTTGTGGTCTTTTTTCTGCGATTTTAACCCTCAGAAACCATGCCGAAAGGACCATATATGAGCGAAAACTCAATAGTCATGTATCAAAAGTGGACAAAGCAAAAGATGTGGACTAAAAGTGGAATTGACCTAAAACTCGTAGGACCAAAAGTGGAATTTATTCTTTGTTTTAGTGTGCGTGGAGGTGAAGTCGAGGGTGTCAATTGACCCCTTGGGATCAATTTGTCAATTATGTACTTAGCCAAAAAAATGGGTTAGTTGTTAGGAAATATTCCTTATAGCTCGAGGCCGGTAGTGTGTTCCCTCGGTTTTTTTTAAAGTGAGTCGGTTTTTCTGATATGTACTTAGAGCCTAAAAATGGGCTTAACTTCCCTTTTTTACGTCTCTTTACTCTTTGGAAAGAGAAGATTGTGGGAGTCCTTTGTGGATTCAAACAAGGGGAGACATGTCGCCCCTCGACTATAGGGCTTTGTAACACTTAAGATTACTTTAAAAGGATTAATAGTAGTACTCATACAAACAAGGTACATCTCCTTTTAAGGAATCTCATCGGTTAAGAACTCCAAGTTAAGCATGTTTGCACGGGGGTAGTCTTGAGATGGGTGACCCCCTGTGAAGTTTCTCAGAGCGCGCACGAGTGAGGACAAAGTGTGGTAAAAGCTAGTGCTTGGTTTGTGAGGACAGTACTAGAGATCTGGAAACTATTAAGCACTAACTACCTCGGAACCTGCGGGGTCGGGGTGTTACAGGTTTTTCCCGCACTTGGGGCTTCCCAGAGATCTTTCTGTGGGGACCGGGGTTTGGTCATTTTGACGCTTGTTGCACATAGTCCCCCTGAAGTGGTTTTTAGTGTTCGGAGTTTTGTCGCTACCTCGGCCTTCATTTCATGCATGTTGTCCCTTGTTTTCAAGAACATGACGCGTTGATAGGCTCCTGTTAGAACGTTAGCCATTCGTTTCAGGCTTTCTGTCATAGACGTTAAGGTGCCATCGGCCATGCTCTAGGATTTTATATAGTAGGTGGCCGAGGTGACCCCATAAGTTTATGGTTTCCTTATTTAGATCTTTGGAAAGATAGAGGAAATGTTTTGTGTTTATTGATAAGTGGCATGAGGCTGAGGGTGAATGTCTATCAATAACCAGCGAAGGAGTTAGCTTGTAAATAAGCTTTTGACCTCGGGGTGTGAGAGTTTATCCCGTCTACGCCGCCTTAGATGTAACACCCCCAAATTTCCCACCCAAAAACACTTTGAAATAATATTTTATTATTAATTTTATTGGAAAACATCAGAATTGTGCAGCGGAAAAATTCAAAGGGAAATAGGGGCGTTACCGCCACATTCGGCTCTAACCTAACCGAGTGCACAGGCTAATCACCACAGAAACCATTAAACTCAATAAGTGTATAGAAAATTAAATCAAACTACGATGTTATCTACTAATTACATTTTCTCTAGCGGAAGCTCTCTCGAAATCAACATCATCGGCAAAGCATTACCTGTACAAAATCAAGTGCAGAAAGAAAAATAAAAGAAAACAAAAATTAGCAACAATGCTAAGTAAGTTCTACCTAACCCCATAAAATAATATAATTTAATATTTTTGAAAAAAAAAGATTTAGGAGGAAAAATCTTTTTAAACAATTTATATATCTTCTCATAACATAACTCACTAATAAAATAATAGTACTTCAAATATAAGTAGTTATTTCCAAACCACAATAATTACAAAATATCAAATATACATAAAGTACCAAAACTCATTCTCAAAATACTTCCAAACACTCATAATCAATATTAGCATAATCAAACCGAATTAAATCCAAAAGTATTTGTACTTTGAAATTCCACAATAATTTGATAATTCAATCCAATAATCCAACAACTCAAATCCAATCCAATCAAATATAATTCTCCTCAAAACCTCAAAACATCATTCCAAACCCGATGGTCCGTTGTTATGTACGGCCACCCCGGGACTTTTGCCGGTACCACTTCTAACCTGATGAAACTGAACCTCTACCTTAAGTGTGCACACCCCCTGAAAGGGATTCCAAGCCCTACGGGTAGTAAGAAGCCCAAGTAGTTCGGACGTCAACGTCCCCCTACTCCACCAAAAAGGGATTTCCCTATATAAGTGACTAGGTTACTGCTACTACTGCCAAAATCCACCAAATATCTATCGTTCGGGATTTTTCAACCGAACGCACCAAACTCATTTAATTAAATTGTTCGGATTGGTTACCGAACCCACCAAGCAAATAGTAGCATCCCTAATCACTCTCCACAGTCAAGGTCGTGGAGAACACCGACACCGCGGATTTCTCCCGCGATGCCCTTACATTGAAAGGTTCTTTTTATCTTGATTACTTTTCAAAAATTCTATATCTATTATTCATAGATATAGTTTTAGAATAAGGATTATTATCCTTGGATTTCAAAACACAATTTCACCATGTAGTTCAAAATATCTTGATCTCTAATAGCTTTCAAAATCTCATAGGCATAAATTTCCAAAACAAGAGTTAATTGATCTCTTAAACTTTAAACTCAAAATTTCCAAACGTGATTAAAAAATATAGAATACTTCATAAATAGCTCAAATCTCAATCCCAATAATGATTCATACATAACTTCAAATACTCAAAAATATTACCCAGTATTCAATACTCAAATCACAAATATAATCCTCAATAGCAATCCATAAATAATTCTAAATACTCAAATACGAAGTATAAATGTAAATGCTAGAATATCACAAAGTACTCAAATACTTTCAAATAAATAATCTTATATAGATTTACGAGGAAAAATATAATGTTGGTTGACGTAGAACTTACCTCAAATCTCGTTTAGTTCTAACCGCAGCTTGTATCTTGACCTTCTTCAAATTCACCTTTTATGAATATTAAAATTTTATGATTAATAGCTATACTGTTTATTTATTTTTTTCAATCCAGGCCAACACTTATAATACTTTATTATTTGTACAAAGTTAACATTCTTAAACGGTCCAGGGTTTTCAGACGTTTTCCTAATATACGTAGGTCTGTTAACATTCTTCTAGGTCTAGGGTTTTCAGACGTTTTCCTTTTTAAACTTGTGCATAATATACGATGTAGTAGCGGTCATACGTTGAATGTAGTACGCATATGTTTGCCTTTTGATGTATGGGCCTGGACTTGATCAATACGTAGTACTATAATGATAAAGTCAACAACATTGTATTATTATTAGCTTTTACATAAATGTCACATTTTCATATGTTAAAATTTATCTGAACAGAAAATTTATCTTTTTTTTTATTTCATTTATTTATTATTATTTTTATTATTTTATTTGTACTTAATTTTTTTTTAGGGTGTCACATTAGAGTTATTGATAGAACCTCACCAAGTGATGTACATTCCATGATCGTGGTACTTTGGATCCATTTGGGTGCGTGAGTTTGTAGGTGTTTGCTTTGATCACATAATGATTATGCAGAGGCCCTCGTACTTCGAAGCGAGCTTGCAACCTTTCGTTGACTTTCTCACCTATCATCTTCGAAGGACGTAATCGTCTACTTGGAATTCCCTAGATCAGACTTTGGCATCGTAATAGGATTTGACATGCTATCGGTAGTTCTTGACCTGGAGGTGTGCTTGTTATCGCCTCTTGGAGACGAGGTGTAGGTCATCCAATCTTCATGTTTTTCATTCTGATTGGGGTTGTACTGCTTGACCCGTCGGCTCGGTAGGGAAACCTTAGTTGGTTTCTTTGCTTCAAAGTCCTAGCAGAGAGCGAAAGGTGTCTCTCCAGTTGGCCACCTCGGTGTCGTGCGGTAGGCCCACAGTATGTTGTGGAGCTCATCCACCCAGCTGCCACCCTCGTCTTCAAGCTTTTTCTTGATACCTTCTAATATAGTTTTGTTGGGGTCCTCAACTTGCATGTTGCCTTGGGGGTAAACAATGGAGGAGATATTGTGTTAGATGCCCTGTGCTGCTAGGAGTTCTTGAAAGGGGGCGGCCTCGAACTAGGTGCCATTGTAAGAGATGATTTACCAAAGGACACCAAAGCGGGTGAGGATGTTTTTGAGGATGAACTTATGGAACCTCACCTCGGTGATGCTGGCCAACGATTCCGCCTCAATCCACTTGGTGAAGTAGTCGATGGCGACGATAATGTATCTATTGTCGCCTGTTCCCCTCGGAAAAGAACCAACCAGGTCGATTCCCCGCCTTGAGAATGGAATGACAGTGCTGATCGGGGTGTAGTTTACCGCTGGCCAATCGGGGGCGCTGAAAGTGTTGGCAAGTCATGCATTTCTTCGCGACCTCAGCACAACCCTCGGCCATCGTCGGCCAGAAGTAGTCTTGGACGATGAGGAGCTTGGACATGCTAAAGGTGCCCTGATGTGATGAGCATATGCCACAGTGGACTTCTTTCATGGCCACCTTGGCCTCATCTGGGTGGAGGGAGGAGAGGAGGGTGTCGTTGTAGATCTTATGTAGATCTTTCTGATCTCAATAGTGTAGCACGGTGCCCTTAACTTGACTAATTTGGCCATCTTATTGTCCTCTGGCAGTTCCCCAGATGAGATGTAAGTAATGTGTCAGCTATCCAATCCGAGGGGCGCGGATGTATACATAGGACGTGGCTGGTGTGGATGCTTGACATGCTCATCTCCTCTATTTTGGCAATTTTGGAGATGTGTTTAGGGGGATCGAAGCTTAATTTTGAGAGGATGTCCGCCTCGGCATTCTCTGCCCTTGGGACCTGAGTGGTATTGTGGGTGTCAAACGCTTTCACTAGTTCTGCAACTGTTTCCCTGTACCGTCTCATCCTTCCTGCTTCGGCTTTGTATGACTAATTGATCTGGCCCACTACTAGTTTGGATTTGCATGGACTTGATGAATATGTGATGCACTTTCAGGTCGGCAACGAGCCTGAGGCCGCTAAGCGGAGCCTCATGCTCAACTTCATTGTTGGTGATCCTGACTTTGAAACGTATGGTATAGTAGGCTCTGAATTTTTCAGGGGATATGAGGACGACCCCACCCCCGCATGCTTTGCATGTCGATAAGCCGACTGTGAAGAGGTCCATGAATTCTCGTCATTGCAGCCTGAGGTGTTGGGGTGTGTTCCATGGCTGTGCATTTAGTCATGAATTTGGTTAGGGTTTGTCATTTAATGGACAGTCTCGACTTGATTTCTATCTGGTAGTGGCTCAAGAAAATTGCCCATTTCACTATTCTGGATGAGCTGGTGGAGTTTCACATGAGTGTGCCGAGGGGCTACTATGTAACCATTGCCATCAGAGTTGCGATCATTTACAACCCTAGATTCCTGGTACTTCCTTACAATGATCTAGGAGAAGCAAATTGAAGTGTTTCCAAGCTATTAGCAAAGTCATAAAAGATGAAAATGTGATCAAGAGTTGCCTCAAAATTGTGACAAGGTTGACATATGGAAGGTAAGGTGGCATAATATTTTGGTAAGATTCTGAGGAATATATAGGAAGACCATGGTTCCCAAATTTTTCCACATAAAAACTCAAATGTGAAAAGGTTGTTCAAGTCTTCAAATAGAATCCGTGGATAGTGAATAACCACTTCGATCAACTAGAGAACAAAAAGCTTATTGAAAAGAAAAATATCCATCAGGAGAAGGGTTCCAAATCAATTTGTTATTATATTCCTCTAACCTTTCAAAAGCCTTTGAGTGGATATCAAACATCCATCTCCTAACATGAGAGTCAAGAGGTTTGGCATCAATTATATTAGAGGTCTTCGAAAATATATATGGATTTCATAAATTGTTCCAAAAAGACTCTCCAACTTTGAAGGTCCATCACAACTCATTGCATCTACATTTTGGATGTGCTCCAAAGATCTAAAGCTCTAATACCCTACCCGTCTCTCTAATAAGGAAGGCACTTTTTCTTCATTTTTATCCAATGATGCTTTTTTACCATTCTTGTAGCCCAATAAAAGAAGAGGAGATCTTCCGGTTAATCATTAATGTAAGACTTTTAGGCAATTTTGTAACAACCAGATAATGGAGTGAAGTGGTGGAAAAGACATGATTTATAAGTATGAGACAGCCTCTTGTGATAAGTGTTTATACCTGCACGAAGAAAGTTTATTGTCAAAAGATATCACAAGATCCTTACAATGATTCAATCATGTGAGTCCTTGATGTAATAATGGACACCCAATATTAAAAGGAGGTTGACCACATAGCATGTTGAATGCCTTCTCCACACTCCTAATCTTCCCACTGGAGTGATGTAATAAGATTGTAAGGGAATTTATAATTATTAGAAAAATGATATAAATAGTGGCGAGTTTAGTTAGTACCTAGTTTATCATAAACCACCAGACAAACCACCAAATGCATGTATAAATAAAATAGTGATGATTAGATAAATAATATAAATATCAAAAGGAGAGAAGGAAAACTTAGCGTAAGACTGTCCGCTAACTGGACTGGCCTTGAAGAAAGATAGCCCATGTACTCGGACGGGACTAACCAACTCGCTCCCATGATAATTTTACCTATGTCTCAACCCTTTAGCTTGCTTGATAGAAACACCTTAACCATTCCCCATTTGCAATTGAATTAGTAAGAAAGTGAAGGAAAACATGGTTTTTTTTCTCACAAGTGATGAACAAATATTCCTCGAAAAACAAGTAAAATTGAGGAGTATTTAGTTTTCTTTTCCTTTGGTTCATACAAAAAAAATAAGAAAAGAAGATCAATTAGTTGTTAGGATTGAAGAATTCTTCTATTCATAACAAGAACAAAAATTACAGGAGTCAAGCTCACGCAACTACAATAAATCAACTCTTTCATACACTTATCCTCTAAGTGTACTTTTACTCTCTTTTCTGATGATTTTTGAAAAGCAGGAACACTCCTATTTATAGGGAAATGCTGGGAGACATCTGCATGCAGCCCATGCATTCACACACCCTTTTAATGGGTGGAGGATGGAACACCGGTCATAGCATGGAGTGGGTGGTAGGGTATGTATTGGAGTTGCATAAATCCTACAAATCCCCCCTCCATGTTTTTTCCGTAACTCACTCATTCTAACGATGCTTGTACATAGTGGTGTATCCAAGAATTTTTGTGGGGGGGGGGGGGGGGGGGGAACTTGCACTAGAAATTTATTGTCTCAAAAATGTCACAAATAGTGAAACACATTAAAAAGTTGTAAAATAAATTATAAATAACAAAATATTAGTTTGACGAAAAAATGATGATATCATACTCAATAAATTTCACTTTATCCGCAACAAATAAACAAGTCACACAATTTTTATTTTATTTGAAATTATGTTAATAAATTAATGGTTCATATAAGGGAGGGGTGTATTTAGAACTAATTTAAGTTGTGGATATACAAGTATATGTAAAAAATAGTTTATATTAATTGCAAAAATATCATCGTTGAACTTTACAAAATATATGTGAAACTAAAATTGTAACTATATTAAAGTATTTTAAATCTTTCGAATTAGAAAAAAAATTAATACAATTATGTATAACCACTTTAAATTCGTTCTACAGCTTCAAATAGAGGTGGGATTTTGGAACCGGGAACCGTAGAACCGATTGGAACCGAACCGTTAACAACATCTAGGAACCGAACCGTTAACAATTAATACCTCATTTGTAGGAACCGAACCGAAGCGGTTTATAACGGTTCGGTTCCCGGTTCCTATAAAAAATATGTGTATGGAACCGTTAAGGAACCGTTATTAAAAAGAATAAAAAATAAATTAATATTAGTAGTAGTAGTAACAGCAACAACAACAACAACAACAACAATAATAATAATAATAACATAATAACAATAATAATATTACAATAGAAATAATAACCATCACCACAACAATAATAATAAAACAATTTAAGATATTTAAGTAACAATTCTAATTTAATCAACGAAAACGAAATGATAAATATTGTACATGAGGTTGATATAATACATTAAACTCCTTTCTACAAATCAAGTTTTGTTCCATCACATAAATTTTATAAATATAAAATAACCCAAATAACTTGTTGATGATTGCACATATTCTACTTTACTATTTTCATGATATTTCTAATTATTAGATTTATTATGAATCAATGGAATGTAATAATGTTTTTTATATCTATACATGCGAACTCAATGTATTTTTTATGTTTTGAAAGACTTGAAGTAGGCGTCCTATTCTTGCTACTATGATGACGAGTTACCTTCATCGCTCTCACACTACAGCGATTTTTATATTTTTATTTATTACATGAAAATTTAAATCTTTTTTGTTCTATTAAGTGTTCACAGTTCATTAGTTAAGTTTGATCTTTGATGTTTGAAGTGATTAGAGCTTCAAATAAAATTCTAATACTCGTTTTTTGAATTTTCGACATGTTTATGTTGTTTGTAGAAAGTAAATTATGTGTTAATTCTTAGATGAGAAAAAATTATTCTAGGAACCGGTAAAAGGAAGAACCGAACCGTTTACTACCGGTTCGGTTCCATAACGGTTCTTGATTTTTTATATAGGAACCGAACCGATTTCATTAGTTAAAACTTTTATAACGGTCCCACTCATTTTGAGTAAGAACCGAACCGGTCCCAGCCCTAGCTTCAAAAAGGCCAAATGAACAAATATGGATCAAAAGTTAGATCAAGGATTCCAACTAAAATACGATGGCACGCATGGAGTTCCTCAACCACTGGACCGGCCGGATGCAACCTTGTTTAAAATGATTATAAATTGTGTATATAATAGTTATATTCAGCACAATATATATATATATATTAATGATTGTATATTATATATATAGGGGTTGGGTGGGGGTTGAGAGGGGGCAGCTGCCCCCTTCCCCCACGTTGGATCCGCCCCTACTTGTACATAGCATGTGTTTCTCATTTGAAACCACTTTAGTTAACATATCTGTGACATTTTTGTTTATGTGTATCTTTGAGAGCTTCAGTTCATCTTCCTCAACTGCTTCTCTAATTCAGTGATATCGAACATCAATTTGTTTTGTGTGTGAATGATACATCGGATTTTTGCTAAGATCCATAGCACTTTGACTATCACAATGAATGGTGTACTCCTCTTGAGGAAAGCCTAACTCTTGGACAAAGTGTTTCAGCCACTTAAGATCTTCCCTACTTCAAATGCCCCAATGTATTCAGCTTATGTCATAAACAATGTTACACACTTATGTAACCACCCTACTAGTGTGAATATGTAACTAGAAGTAGATTTTCTGCTATCAAGATCTCCAGCCATATCAACATCGGTATAATCTTCCCATATTGGTTTCTCTCCCACGTAGCATAAATATAGTTTTGATGTACCCTTCATATACCTTAGTATCCATTTGACATCTTCCCATTGTTCTCATCTTGGATGTTCTCGTCTTGGATTTCGTAAGTACTACGTGCTCACAACACTGCCAATATGAGCAATATCATGTCTTGGACACACCATTGCATACATCAAACTTCCTAATGTAGAAGAGTAGGGCGCCGCTTTCATCATCTCCTTTTCTTTCTTCTAAGAGAGACAACTTTCCTTTCTCAACTTGAAGTGATTGGTTAGTCGGGTGCCTAATGATTTGGCACTCTCCATGTTGAATCTTTTGATCACGCATGAAACATATTCTTCGATAGGAATCACTTGTCTTCCAATCACAATCTTATTCAATGCCCAAAAATTGTTGCGCCAGGTCAAAATCTTTCATATCTGAAAACTTAAACAAATTTTGCTTCAAGTTGTTGATCATGGTCATATCTTGACCAACTATCAGCATATCATCCACATAGAATAGCAAGATGATGGATTTTTCATCTATCAGCTTATCATCCACATAGATTAGCAAGATGATGAATTTTTCATCTGTGAACTTCTCCAGGTATACAGTGGTCTGCAAATGTTCTCTTGTATTGATACTTCACCATGAACTAGTCAAACTTCTTGTACCATTTCCTCGGACCTTGATTGAGACCGCCAAGCTTTTCTTCAACTTGGAGACGAGATGCTCTTTCTTTGGAATGTGGTAACCCTCGGGTTGCTCCATGTATATTTCTTCCTTATCACCTTGGAGAAATGTTATTTTATATCCATCTGTTCAAGTTCAAGATTCATACTAGCAACCAACCAGAGTACAAGTCGACATCATTTTTACAACTCATTTTTTTCAAGGCTTTCTTTCTTTTGGGAAGCTACACCAAGTCATAATTTTGATTCTTCTGCAAAGATTTCATCTTCCGTAAATGTCCACCAATTAGATTTTTCTTGATGGGATTGAGCTTCGCGGAAACTCTCTTGCTCCCCCTCACTGGTAAGAATGATCCATTCAACTGCCAAGTATTTTCATTTGTGAAACTATACCTCGCGTAGAATGTTGAACTTGAACATTTTAAGTAGTGCTCAAGATTTTTTTTTTATTTCTTCATCATGAGCATCCCTAATATCTATGGATCGTCATTTTCTTGTTCAACATTATCATTCACTTCCTCATTGTTGAGGGGAATGTGTGATGACACAAGAAAGTTTTATGGAGCTTTTGAGATACATTGTTTGGGATATATTGGATCAAACTTATGAAACTAGTTTTTAGGAAATACCACATCTCTGCTTCGAATGACTTTCTTCATTTCAAGATCCTACAACCGCTATCCAAACTCTTGAACTTCACAACCTATGAAGATGCATGGATTTGACCTAATGTCAAGTTTCTATCTCAACCTTGGAAGTGGGCATTCCTCCCTCTAAATGCTATATCACGCAATGTGAAATAAATATGGGGATTTCGATGAGGAAATATAGTTTTACTTACTCAACAAATATGACGCCTTGACTGTTGACTCAGTCCCACAAATGGCCAAGGATAAGCACATATTTGCAAACCGTTACATGGCAATGAACACTACTCCCATATAATATGAAAATATAAAAGGATAATAGCAATATGAACACTAACCCTTGCATTTATAAAGAAGAAACCATACTAACGCTCGGATTACAACAAGAATTTAGGTCAAGTGAAAAAAAATAGGATGGCACCCCCATCCCAGAGGGTCCCCCAGAATTGGCCAAACAGTTATGTGAAAGGATATAAATTGAAATTTGTTCACACACCTGTGGAAAGAGAGAATAAGATTCCAATTCAAGTCTTTGGTTCAAGTTGAATCTATGACCTCTCTCTTGTGACAACCCCTTCTCACCAGGTGAGCTAAGCCCCCCAACAAGAACTTTAGTTAAAAGTATGTGTGGCTCCTACTTTGACCACGGTTCTTTTCCTCTACCAAAACATGATCCCTAGGCCAACTGCTCAGAGTGGGGAGGTGCGTCATGCATTCATTTGATAGTGCCTGATACTAAGCTTACTTGATCCTCTGCTCGGACATTGAGGCGCATGGCCCAACTCACACATCAAACAATATTTCCCAAGAACCCCTTATTTTGTTGAGGGTCTCACATCCAGAGGCAGTTCTAAGAAAGGTGAACCTTTGTAATTTTAAGGTAAAAAATTTCATGTAAAAAATTTTCCAAAAAAAAAAACATCTTTGTACCAGCCCATTGCAAATGCCCGAATTGAAAACACATGAAACCACATGACATTTTTTGCTCTTTCCTATACATTATTATTCTGCATTCGAATTTATAATGGCATTACTCAATCAAACATTTATACAAGGCTAATGCTTAGAACGTTTCACCACTTGAAATGTGCAGTTTCCTATCTCAATCAACATTATCATCACAATTGAATATGGGATTAAAAAATCACTAAGCAATTTACTGCTGGTATACTACAGTGTGGACAGTTTAAGAAATGATGTTCTAGTTTTCAACTTATGCTGTATAATGTATAAGAAAGTTAAGCTGCAATGTAGTTTTAGCTTACAAAACGACTAATGCATCTACAATGTTAGATGTTACAATTTTCTATAGTCGATCCCCATAAAGCAGAATTATTGGTGATGGCACGAAGGTCTACATTTGAGTTATGACCGAGTCCCTCATGGCTTTACTCCAATTCCTTGGTAAAATCGACATTATCAACAAAAACCTGCAATACCGCGTTAATCCATAAAACTAAATTTAAAGCAATTCTTCAATTCCTGAATATTGATTTAGTTTATTGTGATTCAAACAGACCCCCACCCACTATACTAACTCAAGATCGGGATGCACCAAAACTCTAGAAAAGCACCATCTTCATACAAAAACTATAAAGAATTAAACAATCCTGAAAATGTGCAAGACAAAAATGGAATAAATTAAACTATCCCGAAAATGTGCAAGACTAGCTGCATCCGAAGAGTGAATGGAGCGGGAAAACCCAAATATATAGTTAATATGTTAACATTTTCTGCCTGTTTGGTTCAATGGAGGAGAGGGAAGGGAAGAGGTGAGGAGGATAGGGAAGGGAGGGGAAGAAAGGACTTATGATAAACTTTTGTGTTTGGTTCGAGGTAAAGGGATGAAAATTTAATATTGAGTTTCCTAGTTGCCCTTATTGTATACTACGTACCTTGTTTTGAAAAGTTGCACTAGATAATGATAATGAATGTAAATATTATTAACCATGTTCATAAATCATAATATATGAAAAATAAGTGAAACACTCAGGAGTCCTATGACTAATAATTTACTCCCTCCGTTCTTTATTATCTGTCCTCTTAGGCTTTGGCACGGGTTTTAAGAGGAAAATAGTAGGGGTAGTGTAAAAGGTGTAATGAGTAGTGGGTAAATGAAAAAGTAGGAAAGAGAAAGGGGTAATGGTAATAAAAGTGGGGGTATAAAGGTATATTTAAAGTAAAAACTTTACTTAAATGGAAAGGAGGACAAATAAAAAAAAACGTCCCAAAAAGGAAAGAAGGACTTTTATTAAAGAACGGAGGGAGTACTTTTTATTGAAATCAATATTAATTAGGGAAAGTTCTCGAAATGGGACTAAAACAGTTCGAAAATTCCAAAATAAGACTGTCATGTTTTTATTCCCAAAATAGGAGGAATTACCGTCAAGTTTGGAAAATAATGTCATGTTTGAAGTCTGGTACTGCAAAAACATGACAGTAATTAATCCTATTTTGGGAATAAAAACATGTCAGTCCTGTTTTTTGAATTTTCAAACCTATTTAGTCCCATTTCGGGTAATATCTCTACTAATTAGTTGCGACGTTTTAACTTTCACACTTGCAAATGTACATCTTTGACCATAAATATATTTAATTGACTATTACTAAAAAATAAAAAAAAATCATATTTTGAAAATTTATATAAATACAAATCTAAATAAAAAATTATATCATAATTTATTAATACATTAATAAAAAAATATGAAGTCAAAGTAGAGTATTGAATAGTTCAAAAATCTAACTGTTTCAACTAATAAAGAACAGATGTAGTAAAAAAAAAGGGCAGTCCAGTGCACGAAGGCATCCCTGCAAGGCGGGGGTCCGGGGAAGGGTCCCACCAAAGAACGAAGGTTGTAACATATAATAATTGAAACTAAGTAAGAACCAATTGATAACCTCTATAATAAACATGTTTTTAGAAAAAATTCTCAAAATAATTCATTATATTATTGTCAAATGAATAGGATAGTAACAATGAATTTCCTATTTCATATGCACTTAAATACCAGTATGCGTATTTCATTAATGGAACTGGCATTTACTAAATACTTGAACATATTTAAAGAAACAAAATTAAAAATACACAAATTTACTCTATTTTCACTGTTCTCCGTTGTTTCATGTCTTGTATTTAAAAAACAAAGGAATGCAAAACTAATTTTTTGTTTTGTCTTATCTTGTTTCCATTCTACACCACCCAAGATAATAGGATCAATGTTTCAAACCTCGGCTTGAACTAGCCGGGGAACTGGCCATCTAACTGGATTGAGCCATTTATTGGATTGGACAAGCAATAGACTCGGTGTGACGTGTGAGCCAGTGTGAGCCAGCCAATTATGAGGTTGAACCGGAATAGGTCCTTTATTTGACAAATATGGTACAAGGAACCTGACATCATGGTTATGAACTAGTGGGTTTATGTAGCCTAGTGTTTTGATATTGTGGTTTTTATTCCTTCCTTCAAATTTTAGGATACATGTTAGATTACAAGACTGATCTCAGGTTATTAAGTTATTTACAAATCTAATTTTAGTAATAATTAGATTTGCATTGCTAATTAAACTTCACATGTCTAGTACAATACAATTCGTAAAGATAAAAGTTCGATAAAACCAAAATACGAATTCGAATATGATAAGAATTTCTTAGAGCAAATTACGAAATAGAGAAGAGGGGTTTTCTCAAGACCACAAATAAAATCCTACGTAGGACAAAGGGGCTAAGGGAGTACGACTTTTAAATAAAAGCGTGCATGCTATTAGTTTTTTATTATAAGCAAGATCGTGTTAAGCGGTTCAACTAGTGAACCACTGGTTCAAGCGGTGATCCATTGAAAATGATAACACTAGATTGAACGAACTAGATCAAACTAAAATGAAGGAAAATTATATGGTAACATAACTTGCCACATGGACCAATAGGAATATTGCAATTGAATAGTTTAATATAAATAAATGATGAAATACTGACTTGGACCAATCAAATGCATGATAGGTACGGTACCCTCACTACTTTTATGGGTACCATAGCATTCACCTAAAAATAATCTTGCAGTGGCAACTGGAGTGTGGTTTGCAATTTGCGAAGCTGCAGTGAATTGTTTCAACCTTAGATATTCTACCCAACCAAATTATTTAAAATAGTACTCCCTCCGTCCCCTTTATATTGTCCCGTTTTACCTTTTCGGGAAGTCCCACTAAAATTGTCTCATATCATATTTGGTAAAGTTTGTGTGGCTCAAAATCATTCTTGCTTTATTCTTACTTTATCAATTAATATCAACCACACAAACGCACTTTTTTTAAAAATTGTGCCACCCTCTTCTGTCCCAATATAAAAGGGACGGAGGTAGTATATCGACTAATGAACCAAATGTAGTTTATGGCTTACTGCTACTCTTTGAATTAAAATGACATGTTCCAGAAGAGCAACACATCACTGTATCTTCTTTTTAGGTACTAGCATCTAGCAGTTGGTATATATGTTCAATTCAAAATACAGGCTAAAGTATCTACAATTCAGAGTAGTGGAAGTATTAAAAAAATAAACCCCACACACACTAAAAAATCACAATCTGCTGGTTTATAAGATCTTGTAAGGCATTAAAATGAGATATTAAATGCAAATAGTTTGAATAATAAGGGAAAACAACACACAATGAAAGGGAGAGTGCATACCGTCTTCCAGCCATCAGGATCAACACAAGCTACAATCTTAGTATTGATGCCGGGTAGCGGTCCTGGTTCCCTGGTAACCTTTCCACCACAGAGAATTATTGCTTCTGCAGTTTTATAAACATCATCCGTGCCTATTGCAATCTGTTAAGAGACAAATAATAAAGTTAGCCTGTATTGATATTTAGTACATCATTCAAGGACAAAATATCATGTACAGGGATTTATGGCATCACAGGAGTGAATAAGCAGGAAGGTCGTGGAATTTTAGGGAGTTTTCCTTCTCCTTTGGACTTTGGGAGTTTTCCTTCTCCTTAATTTATGCTTAATTCTTTCTTGGATATTTTATTATCATAGCAAAGCTTCCTTTTATAATAGGGACTACATGCATATAAACAACTAAGGCTCTGTTTGCAACTACTTATGCTTAAATAAAAGCACTTTTTGGGAAAAAGTGATTAGTAGTAAAAGTTGGTAGTGTTTGGTAAAATAAGTGCTTTTTGTGTAATAGAAAAAGTAAAAAGTAGATTCTACACGAAAATCGATGAAGTAAAAGTTGATAGTGTTTGGTAAAATAAGTGCTTTTTTCTTAAAAAAAAAGCCAAAATCACTTTTTTTAATTGATTGCAAACAAGCCCTAAAACAAGGAAAGGGAAATCCTAAAAAATGACTTCTTAAAATAGATAAGCTGGTTAAGGTTTTAAAATCATACAACAACATTACCCTAGTGCTACAAGGCTCCCCCCACCTACGGTGGGGTAAGGGGGATCAGATGTACGCAGCCTTACCCCATATACTAAAGCACAGAGAGAATGTTTCCTAATGACCCATGATGAAAATCACATCGAAAATTGCATGGACTGAATGTTGCTTCATAATATAGAAGTGCGGACAGTTTAGTGAGCCATTTTGCTTTATTCCATCATATTCTCAAGCAAATCAATGAGCTGTCTCTCCTCAATCTCTACATGTTCTTTTATCTTTCCATAATCTTACAATATGGCATGCATCATTACACCCCTCCTGAAAATCAAACTTGTGCTGCTGCTAGAAAATTGAACTCAGCGCTGAATGATTGCTCTAATAAAAAGTGGCATTGCTCTTTTCAGGAGATTGAAATTTTGTTCTAGAGGTGAACTAAAGCGAAGGTGAGTGTAATCCATCAGAGACTCTCTTGAGAGAAAACACTTAACTGGGACAGTTTTGGTGAACCTGAATGGATCTCAAAAGTAGAAGTAGGTTGTTTAATTGTTTTGAAGTGTTTTTCAAGCGGGACAGTCTGCATTGTAGGTGTCACAGACAGCATTGGCACTATAAGTTGCAGTGGTTGAGGAGGGAGTTTGTCGGATGAGGTGTCTACTGATGGAGGTGATTCTTCAGCTGCCAAGGATCCCACCGATTGGGAAAAGTGGTCAAGCTGATTACAAAGTGTCTCAACGGACTCCTTCAATAGCTGCAGAGCTAGTTGCACCTTCTGCACCGCATTTTGCAGCTAGTGAAGGTCCTTAGCTTGTCAACTTATGTAACTCCTTTTGTATCTCTGAGAGGAGTGTATAGTGCATAGTGCATACTGATCAGCAGGAAGCATGGGATTCCCCATGACGCCGGCAACGGAACCATAATGTTAAATAAAGGGATTCTTCCGTCACGGCCTCACGGGATTGAATTGAAAGAATAAATGAGACAGTCGTGGAATTTTAGGGGGTTATCTTTCTCCTTTGGAATTTGAGGAGTTATCTTGCTCCTTGATTTCTTGGATGGTGGTGTTGTTGTATATTGCTCATTGAATTCTTCCTAATGAATTTCTTTTTGATTCTTTCTTGGATGTTTTTATTAGCATAGCAAAGCTCCCTTTAAAAAAAGGGGATTCCAAGAATGAGAATTTATGAACGACTAAAACAAGGAAAGGGAAATCCTGAGAAAATGATTTCCTGAAATAAAGCAAATTAAGGTTTTACAATCATATCAAAATCATATCAAAATCAAATCAATCAAGCGAATCAAAGAGCTATCACTCTCATCAATCTTCTACCTCATCAATATATCATCATCATCATCATTACCCCAGTGCCACAAAGGATCCCACTACGGTGGGTAAGGGGGGCGGATGTACGTAGTCTTACCCCTGTATTAAAGCATAGAGAGACTGTTTTCGGATGACCAATAGTGAAAATCGCGTCCAAAATTGCATCAATATAGCATGCATCACAAAATTATTATTTAGTTTTAAGGAAGTGTTACCTGTGCATAAGCATTCCCCTTGTCATATTCAGTAACACCATAATTATAAGTCAACTCCATTACTGCGTTCTTATCTTCAGGGCCATAGCCCATCATTGCGATAGTATACTGCATAGATGAATACTAAAAGACTCAAACAAGAAAATTATGACAACAAAAGAAATTGAAATCTTATGTTGGGATTAAATTGAGTCTTTCCTGGCTCTAAATTGTAGTTATGATTAAAAGGGATGTAATATGGAATTTAACAACAACTATGTAGAAATGTGTCAGACGTCCAAACTCCTAAATAGTGCAGTGGAAAAAGAACACTATTTGCACACTCCAATTTTAATAAATTGTCATCCAAAGCTAGCTTGGATTTACTCATGCCTTCAAATATTAACTATCAATTTGTTTATGGACTTGATTTGAGGGCATGAACAAAACTAATAGGCTGTTTACTGGTAAAAGTGTGTGCATGGAATGGAGTTATGCCATGAAAGAATAGATGAAGTTATTGATCTCTCATGACATTTCCCTACTTTGATGACTCGGAGAAAAAAGGGCATGCCATTGGACTGAAGGCTAGGTAAGGGCAGAAAAAGGTCAAATGTCGGTGAACTTGTTGGTGGCAATGGTAGGCTGAAGAGGATAAAAGAATGAAGAGCATGGGGTGGCAAAGTGAGGAGAGAGAAGTGAAGAATTCAAGTTTTGGAGAATGCATAAAAAGGAAGATCTGATCAATGATGCCCCCCCCCCCCACAAATGTTTTAATTTCATTTATCTCCAAAATTAAAGGAAAACCAAACAGGACGGCTGAATGCCACGCCATGGGTCATCCAGAAACAATCTCTCTGTGCTTTAGTATAGGAGTAAGGTTGCGTACCTCCGCCCCCCCTACCCCACCGTAGGTGGAGCCTTTGCGGCACTGGGGTTATGTTGTTGTATTTAATATTATTATTTTAATTTTTAAGGTAGCTAGGGTTCAATAGTCAAAATGGCACTAAGCTTGAATGTCCAATTGAATTAGGGCATATATATTCATGAATCATGAAGCCAACACGAATAAAAATTGGTTCAAAATGTGACTCACCTGCCACCTTTGTTCCCCCATCATATGAAACCACCCCCCTCATACATTACCATCCATGAGGCACTCTTTTAGAACCCAAAAATTCATTTTAGAGGACCCAAAGTTTTCCCCATATAGGACAGTATTTCTTTCACTTTTTTTTATCATCAAAACAACCCACTTTATATTAAAATCATAGGAGAGGAATCGTTACAACAAACTCAAAAAGACCAACTCTGAGAACAACTATCCCTAACCAACTAGCACTATCAACCCTACGGCTAGACTCGGAGACGCTCACCCCTGAAAGAGCAATACGAATCGCTAACCACCAAACGGGTGTGACACAGCAATCATACTGGCCATATAGATCCTTCTATTGACATAATATCTAGCAGATTTGTCAATCATAATTGTAAACCTAGAACTAAAGACTTCAACAAAAAACAGAGCAACATAAAAAAACGGGAAAATAAAACCATAAAAAATTAAATAACTGATAAATCTTCCAAACCCTAGTATCTCGATCGCTCCAAGGCGGCGGTTCAGGAGGGGGGCGGACCGCCAATCTATTTTCTCCCTTGCTCAACCCACCACAGCCCTCTACCTATGTTGATTCGCCAGAAACTAACTCTTCGACCTCCTCCTCAATTGCATGAATGAGACAACACTTCTCTAGATCGTCCTTAGAAGACATGATTATCGTTTTTTGAACCTTGGATTTATTTTCTTCAAAAGCTGCAGCCGCACAAAATTGGCGGAAGTATGGAGAAGAAGAGCCGCACAAAATTGGCGGAAGAAAACCCTACGCGATGGCAAAGCCGCTAGGGAGACAAAACCCTACGCGACAATAAGCCGCTAGGGAGAAACCCAATCCGTGGATTGCTATTTCCTTCTACACTTGAAGCATACTTTTGATAATAAATAAGTTTTTGTTTTACCTAATGTTAAAGTACAATTCCAAAACTGCAAATTAATAGATCATAGAAATTGATGATTTAAAAATTAAATAAAAATTTATTAACCAGAATTGGATCCTGTGAATCTACAGCTTTGACTAACTTGGAAAGAGCTCAACCAATAGAGTATTGACTCAAACTCAACATTTAGAGTGTTGAATCGGTCAAATTTGATCCACATCTGAAATCCTCTGCGTAGGAGGATTTCAATTTGGAGCATCAACAGGTGAGCCCCAATAGAGATGCTGCCCTCAGTTCAAACTCCCAATTATTGAATACATTTAAGATTTAAACAAAAAACTTGTATGTGCGTGCGCAAGCATTTGCCAGAAAATATAGTTGCATCCAAGGAAAGCCTGAAGACAATTTTGGATCAGGATGGAAATAATCCAAAATACTAACATAGATAAAAATCAAGAACAAATGCAAGCCATTTAAAATATATTTCTATATTCCACACATATATCCTCGGGCTACTAATTCTCGAGTCAATATTCAAATAAGGAAATGGCATACCTTGTATTCAGGATTGTCACGTGTGCGAAGAAGCTCCATGCCAAATGCCTAAAAGATTAATCAGGGGCAATTAGAATGTAGAGAGAAAACTTATGAAAGACTATGAATCAAGAAAGCATTCTCATATTAACTGATAAACTATACCTTCTCATAAAAATTTATGGCATGATCAAGATCTCCAACTCGAAGCATTACTTGACACATGGGCTCGGGCGTAGGGCCCCTCTCCAAAAGTTCAAATTTGTAACCATCAGGGTCCTCAATAAAAGCAATTACTGTGCTTCCACCTTTGACGGGACCAGGCTCCCTGGTTACTTTTCCGCCTTTAGCCTTTATGAGATCCACTGTCTTTGTAACCTACTCATGCCAATAATCAGTTGAAAATGTATTAAGAATTAAGATTTCAGATTAAAATGTATCACATAAAAAGGAAGTTAAATAAAGGCATTCAGAATAAAGTGAATGCCCGTAACGAAGAAGTAAGATCTACGGCATTAAAAGAAAAAGCAACCTCAAAGTTGCATAAGTGATTGAATCACATCAGGGTCATGGAAGGAAACTTGTTTAGCAGCAGGAAAAATACATATTTTTGGGTATGTCTGATAGTGCTTGGTAATGAGTGAGTAAAAACTAGGATGCACGGAAACGTCAAACTCCCTCAAGTTTCCGTCCCGGAAACGTTTCGGAAACGCGAAACGCCAGGAAACGCCGGGAAACGGCAGGGAAACGCGGAGAAACGTTTCTGATGACTTGGGCTTTTGGGCCGGCTTGGGGAAACGTATCGGAAACGGGAATTCAATTGGGCCACGGCGTTTCTGGTTATTTTTCTCAAAAACAAGGTCGGTCAATTTGGAGCTGGGCAATTCGCGTTTTTTTTAAATTAAAACTAACCTGCGACGCTCGCTTGTAGTCTGCGACTCTAGCATCACTCGACGGCAATTAAGGGCTTGAATACTGAAGCAACGCTGGTGACGACGGGAAACCTAATGCTGAACTGCTGAAGTTGGTGACCGGTGAAAGCCATCTGCTGGCCTGCTGCTGCCTGCTGCTCTACTTCGCTGGACGCGTGGGTTAAAGTGGGTCTGGGTAGTGCCGTATTAGCCTATTTGGGGAAGTTTCAAAATTTTAGATTCTTTAATTTGTGGTAAGTGCTTCCTATTGTCATTAAATATGGAACATACTGATGTTACTGGTAATTTGAGTGTGTTACACAAATTTGCACTTGTTAATTTATCATTGGAGAGTGTTTATCACGGAATGAAACATTTACTTTTTCATTTTATTTATTATGCATGTATGATGCATTATAATAAAGAGAATGTTTTGTTTACTTATTTCATAGTTGTTGGACGTAAACATTACTTATACTAGTAAAATTTTAATTTTTAGTTTGACGTTTCCTTGCCGTACCCGTATCTTGATATTTTGAGTTTAGAGTTTCCCCGTCCCCGTTTCCGTCCCCGTTTCCGTTTCCGTTTCCGTCCCGATGCTACTTAGAGTAAAAAAATATGAACACTGCATACCCCAACCACCACATTCAAGTATTCAACCCCAGAGGGGACACACAAGTCAAATTTTCCATGTCAACATGTTCCCTTTATCCCCCATTACATATCTTACTTTCCTTTTTAGGCCACTTGAAGTAAAGTTTTGGAAAGTAAAATACTCTTTCAACCCAGTTTAAGGTTCTTCTACCCTGATCATATAGTCAACTTAACTCTCTTTTGATCTGAGTATATTGTCATGTACCTCAAGGCCCAAACAAGCCATCCACAGATTGGCCCAACTGACGAGGCCAAGGGTGAATCCAACCATTGGTATAATCAACCTAAGAAGTTGACGTACACTGGGTCGAGCTAGACGGACGAGACCGGAAGAACCAGCTTTTGTCTCAGTCTCTATGACTCTTCAGGATGAGGTCAAGGGAACCTGCTTCCACCTCGGCCAGACGGCCATTGATTCTATATTTGGCCAAAATCCTACATTCCAGTGGTAAGCTGCAGGCTGACGTCATGATACATTTTCTAGGCATGCTTATGTTACTTAGGCGTGATCCCCAAGATAGCAAAGGACATGTGTACTTTAATCTCCAAGTTATCTAATTACAAAATACCCCTTCCGACATGTGGGAAGGAGTTGGCACTTTGAGATTGTATGGTTACTCTGCCAATTTCACTACTTACTTTCTCTCTCTAAACTCACAACCTACTTTACTTTTAGCTCATTTACTCTACCCGTGTTCCTTAACATATCACTCCATTTTTATATATATATTTTTATCATATCTGAATTAGGTTTTATCGATACAATAAAACTCAAGTGTAATTTAGCAATATGTAAGTTTTAATTATTAATACTAATATAAAGAGAAGAGCTAACTTTATTATCAATCAATCATCGTAAACCACCTAGGAAACCTTGAAATGGGACAAAGGGAGTACATTTTACTTCTTTTCACTAAACCAAGCTAAATGCAAAATAGCCTTATATTTTGCATGACAAAATGAGTACTATTAAAGATCAATTATGGAAACCAGGCTTGAGTAAGTGAGCTAACAGTAATGTAGGTGGTAAGTTTAGAGAGAGATAGTGAGTATTAAAATTGGCAAAGTAACAATACAAATCTCAAAATGCGAACCCTTTCCATGTCAGGAGTATTTATAGTAGGTAGATAACTTGAAGACTAAGCTAGCTATGAGCCAGTGTAAAAAGTATAAGTGCACCTAGCTATCTTGGGGATAAGTGACATCAGCACGATGCATGTTATGAATATAATGGCATCAGCCCTGCAATCCATGATGTCAGCAGGAGGTTTCGTGACATCAACCCTGCGGTGTGTCTTTGGGTGCTGGATTTCGGCCAAGTATAGAATCGGTGGCCAAGGCTGAGGCAGAAGCAAGCTCTCTTGGCCTCGGCCTGAAGGTTCAAAGAGGCCGAGGAGGAAGCAAGTTCCCTCAGCCTTGTCCTGAAGAGTCGATGAGGTCGAAGCAGAAGCAAGTGCCCTCGGCTTTGCCGTGAAGAATAGAAGAGGGCGAGGCAGAAGCAAGTCCCCTCGGCCTCATCCTGAAGAGTCAAAGAGGCCGAGGCAGAAGTTGGTTCCCTCGGCCTCCTCCGTCTAGCTCGGCCCAGTGTACATGGACTTCTTAGCTGGAATATAACAAGGATTGGATTAACCCTTGGCCTCATCTGAGAACCTTAGCCTCTTCAGCGGACTACTTCTTTAGGCACAGAGGTATATGACAATATACTACATAAATTAATTTAGCAAATATTGAAATGTAAACTTACATCCTCAACAGCAATCCCAAAATGGCCAAAACCAGATCCAATATCATATTTGTCAACCCCATAATCTGGAAGCAACATCCAAGACCAAAAGAAGGCAATTAAATACAGGGGTATTACAAGGAATAAAGAAAATTCAAATACAAGCAACTGGTGTAGGCACTGCTTACTGTAAGTGAGCTCAATAACAAAGTGAGAATCTTCTGGTCCATATCCAAGAAAAGCATTTGTATATCTTTCCTCGGGATTGTCACGTTTCCTTAAAAGTTTCATCCCTAGGCACTCAGTATAGAACCTGCAGTCACATTAGGATATAACACGATCATGAATACAAGAGTATCACATGCTAGTTGAGAAAAGAAAAGGCAAAGATAGTGGTGCAGATTATGCATAAGTGGCATTACTTTATTGTTCTGTCTAAGTCTCCGACCCGGTAAACAACGTGAAGCATTCTTCTTTTGTCTCTTTTAACCCACTCTAAGACATTTTCATTGGTAGCAGTAGTGCTTGTGCGTGCCATATTTCCAGCTGCACTCAATGACATACTCCCACCCTTTTCTCGATGCATGTTATTAGTAGCTTTAAAGCCAAAAGATTGCAACTGTGGAACTGCTAAAGGATAACCAATAATACAGTGTAAGTGAAAAGCATTGAAGCATACTAATTTTTTTCTGAAATCCCCATCAATGAGGTCTACCTCAGACTATTTGGAAAAAGCTGTTCCTGATACGATCTGGCGAAAATCAAGTGAAAATGACAGCAGTATATGGAAGATTTAGGATGAACAGATTTGTAATTGTTTATTGAAATGGGAAGACACCGTAAGAGGAATACAATAGCCTATGGGACTGTTCGAGAAGCCCACTCTCCAAGTCTAAGTCCAACCAAATATCTGCCTACTTAATCAGCTAGCCCAGCTTCTATTTATAGTAAAAGTCCACGCAGGGACCAAACAGACCAATTAATAAGCTATTGGACCCCCCCAGACCTCTTATTTCCCTTCTTATTTATCTTATCAAAATACTGACTAGGCTGATGCCTATCATTACTCCCCCCCTAAACGACCACCTTGTCCTCAAGGTGGTTCATAGGAAGTAGCCATGATTCTCCACTCCAACTTCATTCTTGCTCCTCTCCCCTCCCAATACTTGACTGATTTCTGGGTTAGGGATTTCAATACCACCTCTTTTAATGTCACATATATGTCAGCCGCAGTTATCTTCAGTATGAAACATGAATTCATATCCCTTACTATCATCTCCAACTTGCCCTCAGATTGAATAAAGACTGATTTTTCAACTGCAACATTCTGTTGATCATCCTGCCCCCAAGGCTTTGGCAATGCCCTCATGAAGATTACAGTGTTGTCAATCATCAAAGCCTTATCCTGACTTCCAGCATAAACAACACCCTTTACCTCCACAGATTGTCCTTCACCAAGCATACAATAACCATCACCAGTGTCCTGCAGAATCTGAGTCATAGTGTTCAGTGATATCTCCATAGAATTCAAGTATGGATCTCCTTGTATCTGCTGATCTACCCCCTGAACCTTCCATTTTATACTCTGTTTCTGAAAGTTTATTTCTACATCACCTAAAGTAGTCAGCCACTCCATTCCCAATACCAAGTCAGTTCCTTCCAAATTCAGAAAGTAAAAGTTTTGTTTTATGATTGAACCCTGCATACATAAAGTCAAATCTTCACATCTTCCATCATTTGATAGCTTTTCTCCATTACCAACTTGCACTTTATATCCTGAAATGGTTTTAAAAGGCAGCTCCAATTCATCCACCAGTTTTTTAGAAATGAAGTTATGAGTGGCCCCACTATCAATCAGCACTTCCACTTGTTTTACCCCTCTATCCCACTTCAGAATTCCTTTAATCTTGAAAGCTCTCATGGTAGGTATCCCTTCCTTACTCATAAGTGACAAGTGCATGGATTTGGACTCCAACACCACTTCTTCTTCTGGAATTTCAGGTTCTTCAGAATCTGTTTCTTCTTCAGCATTTGAGTCTTCTACTAGCATCAACTTATAGTGCCTCAGCTTGCAGGTATGCTCTTTATTCCACTTTTCTCCGCACTTAAAACACAGCCCCTTCCGGCTTCTTTCCTGAAATTCTTCTTGAGATAATTGGGGTGCTACCTTCCTGATTCCTGAAGATTGCATATCAGTGATCTTCTTCTCCATTTTCTCAAACCAGGAATTGAAATTCCTATTATCAGTTGCATCTTTTCCCTGATTGTTGAATCCAGAGCTACCATATCTAGCCTTATAGCCCTCTCCCCAATTCTGAGATTTGCTAGGTACTGGTCCTTTTTCCTTCCATAAGAACATGCCTTCTTCCTTCCTTTTAAAATTCATTGCCTCATTTTTGTTTTCAATCAATATGGCCATGTCCATTACTTCAGCTAGAGAGCTAGAGTTGTGCATTTTCAGCTCCGCTTTGATTTCAACCTTCAATCCATTAATAAAAATGCCCTTCAGGATTTCAGCATCAATATTAATTTGGGGTGCTATCACCATTTCAAACTCGTCTCGGAATTCCTGCACTGTACCTGTCTGTTTCAGGCTTAGCATTGGTCCATAGGGGTTTTGGATCAAATCAGGTTGGAACCTTCTGATAATAGAGGTCTTCAGAGTTTCCCAGTTTCTTCTCTCAATCTGATGCTCCCACCAAATAAACCAGTTAATCGCTCTGCCCTCCATAGCAACCACAGCTGCTTCAACCTGTTCTTCTTCCTGAATATGATTTACTCTGAAATACCTTTCCATCCTTACAATCCAATTGTACGCGTTATCTCCAGTGAAAATTGGTATATCAATTTTCCTACCGGTCTGGATAGAAAACCGATTATGGATCTCAGGATCTCGTTGATGTTGGATGCGAGTATGAGTGTGGTTACCTCCAGAGGTAGTAGGGCTGCGAGAAGCTCGAACTCGGTGCTGAGATGGCGAACGCGATCTGGCTCGGATCCGATTCGGATCAGATATCGCGTTGATGGACGCAGACAGATCTGTCGCTAAGGCCGCTATTGCAGAACGAAGCTCGTCCTTCATGATTCTGTTTTCCTCCTTCAGCTCCAGTTGCACCTCATTTATCCTTCGCTCAACCGCATCCATGCGCAGCTCCATATTTGCTCTCGTTCTGACCATTCACCTCTGAACGTGAACTGGTGTATGTCACCCAGGAGATCCGATCACCAGAGGCGATGTTCTGACTCGCGCTGCTGAAACGAGGGCTCGGCTACAGCCGTCCTTCACTTCCGATTCCCCAGGAGCAGTGATGCTCTGATACCAATGATACGATCTGGCGAAAATCAAGTGAAAATGACAGCAGTATATGGAAGATTTAGGATGAACAGATTTGTAATTGTTTATTGAAATGGGAAGACACCGTAAGAGGAATACAATAGCCTATGGGACTGTTCGAGAAGCCCACTCTCCAAGTCTAAGTCCAACCAAATATCTGCCTACTTAATCAGCTAGCCCAGATTCTATTTATAGTAAAAGTCCACGCAGGGACCAAACAGACCAATTAATAAGCTATTGGACCCCCCCAGACCTCTTATTTCCCTTCTTATTTATCTTATCAAAATACTGACTAGGCTGATGCCTATCAGTTCCACTCATCACTATAAAATAACAAAATAAAGAGCCACGACAGGAACTGACTTGTTAGTATGTGCTGGACAGTAAAAGATGAGGTAGAGATATTAAATTGAGTTGGGGGTTTCTTGAATGGGCTTATGGACCACCAATCCCAAAATGGGTTCTACAACAAATACATTAACAGCATCTCTATGTCAGCACCTACAATATTTAGAGGAGAAAACTATGACTATTAGTGCATCATAATGAAGTTTTTCTTGAGAGCGAATGCACTTCAAAGATAGTGGAGAATGTCCCCCAACAACAATAGTCATAGTGAAGATGTCAAGTACACTGACACACTGTACACCGAAGCAGAGTTAAAGTAAATAAGGGAAGATGAACTAAAAGACGCCAAAACTTTGTCTTATGTTCGTAATTCTGTTGTGGAGGTCACATTTTCCAGTAACACATGTGCTTCATCTGCAACAGAAGCTAGGAATTCACTCAACCAGGAATTTCATGGAGATGAGACGATAACAACCATTCATCCCAATGCTTTGAGGAAGTTGAAGACTTGCACCTTCAGATTGACAGAGGTTGTAACTAAAATGAAATTTTGTGAAGAAGATGTTTCTAGCGCAATAACTATGCAGAAAATTTTAGGAACCTTAACAAAAAAATTGATACCATTATTACCGTAATTGAGGAGTCAAAGGACATATCACAACTCAATGTGTCAGGGTTGATAGGCTCTTTGCTGGCACACCAACAGAAATTTATTAAATGTCACAAACGTCTTCCAAAGATGCTTTCCTATCAAAACATAAATCTAAGTCATCAGATTCTAGAAGAAGCAACAACTAGTGGAAGAATGGTTATGGGGATAATGGTTGGTAATTATAAAAAAAAAATCTCCGCAATCAGAGGGGAATTCCTCCTTATGGCACTTGCGAGGAGACAAACCATGCCGAAAAGTATTGCTAATTCAAGGGTAAACCTCAATGTCTTCATAGCAAGAGGTTTGGTCATATTGAGAAGGATTGTAGACAGAAGCAAATGGAGTCTGAGGTGCAGGCCCATTTTCAAGTAGCAGTAACACTGAATAATTATTCTATGCGTGCCAAGTAATAACAACCACCAATAAAGGGAGATGATTAATCGATAGTGATTGTATAAATCATGTGTCCAGACTCTTGTTCGGATGGAAAATGGTGACATTGTGAAGTCCGAAGGCAAAGGCACAATTGATGTTGCTACGAAGCAAGGTACAAAGCTCATTAATGATGTTCTTCTTGTTCTGGATCTTGCTGAAAATCTACTTAGTGTGGCTCAGATGGAAAAAAATGGTAATTCACTTGTTTTTGAGAATGAACATTGTACTATTTACTGCCCGAAGAATAAGGAAAGTATGGAAAACAAAATTATCTCATTGAAGTGGAATCATTCAGGAGAGACTTCAAATAGAGCTCACATAATTGAGACTAGGCTATGGCATAGAAGGTATGGACGCTTGTACTTGTGTGCACTAGCAAACCTAAAAATATAGAACGCTGTGCGGGGTTTTCTGATGATACATGTAACTAAAGGACAATGTGAGCCTTGTTAACTTGGAAAGCAACACCAAGCCACCAACTAGCATTTCCAAAAGGTCAAACGTGGAGAGCAAAGAAGAATTGGAGCTTGTTCATACAATCATACAAATTTATGTGGTCCTCAAAGAACACTATATCTTCATGGAAAAAGATACTTCATCTGTTTGTTGATGACTTCACTCAAATGACTTGGGTGTATTTCATGAGAGAGATTAGAAGTCTTCCAAATCTTCAACAAATTCAAAGCTCTTTTGAAACCAGTGTGACTCCAAATTGAAGATGTTAAGCTCTGATACCACTGTTAGTATGTGATGGCTAGTAAGGAAGTGGTGGAGATATTAAATTTAGTTGTTGTGAATATATTTGATAGAGGAAAGGGGTACACTTCAGCAGAATTTGATAAGTTTTGTAAAGAATTAAAGATAAAGGTGTGGAACATCAACTCATTGTAGGGTATGGGTATACACCTCAACACAGTGGAGTTGCAGAAAGAAAAAAAGAAATGTTATGGAAATGGCCAGATACACATTGGCAGAAAATAACATGACAAAAAATCTAGACTGATGCTGCTTACACTACTGTGTACATGCTTAACAGACTCCCTACGAATGCAGTTCAAGAAAAAACTCCAATTTAAGCTTGGAGCAGAAAAAACCAACTGCCGAACATTTTGAAGGTGTTTGGCTCAGTTGATATACTCTTATTCTAGGTGCAAAAAGAAGAATGCTTGACGACAAGGCGGAGCAAGGAATCTTTATCTGCTACTATTCTAAGACAAAAGGATATCGAATCTTCAACCTTGACTCATAGAAGATTTTGGTTAGCGGAGATGTAGAATTTGATGAAGATGCAATCTGGAATTGGGAAGACAAAAAGGCTGAAAGACAAGTGATGTTACTCTCTGATCCTAACCATCTGATGGTGATAATATTACTAACATAACTATACAATGCCAAAAATAATAGTCACCTGAATCATGAAAATTGAAGGCATACTTTAAGTATTAGATCCTAGTGATGGCTAATAGGCTAGTACTGAAGATTGGAATCACCTGTACTCTCATTTTTGGCAAAGCATCTAAAACTATGGCCAAATGAATGGCAATTCATGCACTCGCAAAAAGTGCAAAAAGAATCCACTTTGTAACACGGTTATGCAATACACTCAGAGTTTCACTGATCAAGTATTGCCAGGAAAAATAAAGTAAAATATAATAAGTAACTCAGTTCACACATCAAAGAGCATATATTCTTTGTCCTTAACGGGCAGCCAGGTGCACATTGACATCATGGCAAGGTGAGGGTCTGGGGAAGCATCCCACAACAATAGTGTATAGGAGGCAAGCCTTCCCTTGTCAGAGGCAGCCCCCCAGACTTTTCATTTTGACAAGAGCCTTACTTATTCGTTTTACTTATACATTTAAAAATAATCAAACGCAGATTTTAAATATGCATGCACATACAATTAATGGATATACAAAAAGAATCGTAAAAATATCAAGTACAGTACTAATGGTTTGAAAAAACAGCTGCTTGATAACTGAGAATTTAGAGTTTGGGAAATGGGTATTATAAATAAAATTCATAGAAGAATGGCTCAAAAACAGCAACTGAAGAGATAAAGCATGTACCGCCACCAAGATGTAGAGAAGTGAGTCTACGGCAAGGATTCTGGGAGAAGAGAGAGATGCCAAAGCGCGAGCTGCCAGAGAACCTGAGCGATGAGAGCGACGGCCGAATCGACGACGCCATTGGTATTATCCTCACCATGGCTTTAATATCTCAATTTTGTTATATGTACAGGGAGGTTCTCGGAAAATATTATTCGTTACTGAAAGAGCCAAAACGTCATGATTGTCGAGCAAGGAAGTGTTTAGTCGTGTAGATGTGTGGAAGTGGAGTGTGGAGAAGCCTGGAGAGCTCAAAGGATTCGGTAATTGAGATCTTGGACTGCCCAAGAACAGGATTCGTGAGTCCGATTAATGCATTACCGGCCCTTAATCTGGTCGAATGAATACAATCCTAAAGGTACTAATCTCATCTTATCTTAAATATATATACTCTGTATAAGTTATTAGTGAAAAAAAAAAAGTATTTAGACAAATCGAATGGTGGAATGCTATGAAGCACAGATACTTCACTAGAGTGTCGTATCGGTGTCGGAAACGTTGTCGTATCAGATACTCTAGAATACTCGTATCATACGTTCTCAGGTCGTATCTGCAATTTTTAAAAGTTTCCGTTTTTTTCGATAATTATTTTAAAATTTCGGATAGTCGTATCGTGACAGATACACGTATCAACTTTTTATTAAAAAAAATCTTCCATTTTATTTTTAAAAAAACACTCAAAATTTACATAATAAAGTTCTTAAAAAATGAAAAGTTAGAAATAATTTTTACCTTGCTTTTATGTGGTACACAACTAATAAGCCTATTCCTAATTCACTCACCCTTTTATCCCTTATTGTAATTATTCCTGGAAATATGCATTAGAACTTTTAAAATATTGTTTTCTATCTTCATTATTCTAGAACTTTGAGTACTTGTACTTTTAATTTCAAAACTGTAGTTGTTTGACTTATTTCTTATTTTAAATTAATGACATCAAGATGCACTAGTGTACATGAGATAAAATATTAACTTATTTTTAAGTATCCTGAAAACGTAAAACGCTTCAATGCCATGAATGAGTAGACGTCGGTGGATAATATATGTCTATTTTTTTCAAAAAAATTATATTTTTAATATTTATAAATACACCCCTGTAAATTTTAATATTGATAAATAGACTCCCATAACTTTTAATATTTATAAATATGGTCCTGTATCTGTATCATACTTTTTTTGGTTTTGTCGTATCCCCGTACCCGTTTCCGCATTTCCGCGCACCCGTATCAGTGCTACATAGGTGGAATGTATTAAAAGAATAATAAATGTAAGAGCTACAAAAAAATATGTAAAAAGTTATAATTAGGAATATATTATTACGGCTAGTGATCTGGTTTGGTCTTATAAATGTCGGTCTCTGTGTATTTTTTAACCATTCAACTCTAGTCTATCTGGTTTGATCTGATAGGGTCTTATCTGGTATTTTAAATACTACGGAGTATTTATTAACTTTAATATTCTACTTTTGGGCATTTAAGTGTATGGAAGACAAATTAGTGCATTTGTGTACAATGCACTTGACAACTCAAATTTATAAATTTTTGAAACAAATTAACCAACACAATTGTAAATAACAACCTAATTACTTACAATTTTTTGTAGTTCATGATAAATAAGTAAATAAATAAATAAATAAATAAATAAATAAATAAATAAATAAATAAATAAATAAATAAATAAATAAATAAATAAATAAATAAATAAATAAATAAATAAATAAATAAATAAATAAATAAATAAATAAATAAATAAATAAATAAATAAATAAATAAGAATAAGATAATTAACATCATCGTTTCTCACAGCCCATACCAGCCCAATGCACAACCAAAACCTAACCAAACTTATGACACATGCACTATATAAACTTGTTGTAGCCTTTAGTCGTTTACAATAGTCTGTACACCCCCATTCAAAAAACTCATCTGATAACCTAGAACGGCGTAGGTCGGTATGTGATAAGTTCGTATTTCGCATTTGATGCGTGTTGGGATTGAGCTCTGTCACTTTTTCTAATTTATTCAAGTCACAAAGTCGGCATTTGAGCTTAATATGAGAAGATTTGGGACGCATTCGAGAGATAGCAAGAAGCATCGGAGGTCCATGGGGTGATTTAGAAGCGTGATTTGAGGCAAGAAAGGTCAAAGATTGAAGATAAGATCGATCGGGAAGGAACAGAGAAGAAAAGAGCAAGAAAACGGTTCAAGAGACGTCTGCGAGCCCCGCGGATCATTCCCGCACGCCCCCGCGGGTGATTCAGAGAGCAAGAAGTCAAAAAGTCTGAACCGCACACCCCGCGGTTCAGAAACATGCCTCAGAAGTGCCCGCACGTCTGACGTCGTGCGGGCGGAACAAAAATTTGACACGCGAAAGTCCGCGCGGACGACCCCACAGACCGAAATTCGCCCACATTTGCTGTTTTCTATAAATTCAGCACTGTTTGGTCTGTTTTTCGTTACGGAGCTTAGAGAGATAACCCATACTATGTTTTTTGAGAGATTTTCAAACCTTGTTCATCAAGATTTTGGGTTCTTTGTAAGTTCCAGCTTTGTAATTAAGCACAAATAATTCTTTCTTTCCCAATTCTGTTGATTATTCAATTATGAATTGTGAGTAGTTTTAATTAGGGATTTGAGATTGATGAAGGGGTTAATCGTGATCTAGGGTTAATTTCTAGAAGGATTAATTGCATTATCTTTATTTAATTTGTGTATGAATAATTTAATTGATATCTCTTGTAACCTAGAACTGCAACTAGGATTATAATTTCACATAGAATAAATTAAGAGATATCTAATTTATTTTAGGACATTTTAACACACACACACACACTTAATTGTTCATTAAGAGATTAGTAATAATTAGGGGTCGTACGCTCGCTCGTTTTGGCAATAATGTAGGAATATGTCGCATGAGAGATCAGCCTGGTTCCCTAAATTATTGAACTCTACGCCGCGAGAGCGGTAAGAACTTAATATGTAGTATTGATTAGTATTGATTAGCGTTGCTCAATTAAATAATTTTCATGTGATTGAGTCTGATCAGTCAGAAATCTGATTACCCCAGAATCAATTCATGTTCCCTTCCGTCATTAATTAGAACGAACCATTTATTTTAATCGTTTATTAGCATTTTGTTTTTCTGAAAAATCCAAATATCGCACATCGCATTTATTTTATTTTTTTAATCACTGAATTTAGTTAATTTCTGATTCCCCTTTTTCGTCCCTGTGGAGACGACACTCGTACTTACACCCTATATTATTATTTTTTTTAAGTGCGAGAAAACTCACATTAGTATGTCTGCCTATAAGATATTTTGGGAGCTCTTTGACCCATCCTCCACCCTTGTCTATGCGTTTCTGTTTTAGATCTTTCAAGATGGTTCAATTAGCCTTCTCATTTGGTCATTACATTGAGGATATGCAAGAGAGTCTGTGTTGTGTTTGATCCCCCAGCTGACAAACATGTCTTGAAATTTTTTGACCTCGAACTGTGTGCCCGAAACGAATGAGGATTTTCTTAGTAACGAACTTCATGCACTAGATCTCGGTGATGCTTTCCAGAGGCTCACCCTCGATCATATCCACTCAATAAAGTAATCAATATGCACTATTATCCACCTGTTGTTGCTTGTGCCTCGTGGTAGCTGTCCGACAAGGTCAACCCCCATTGTGAGAAGAGGATTGAAGTGCTAATATGAGCGTATTTCACTGATGGGCGTCTTGGGGCTCTTGAAACTTTCTGGAAAGCGATGCAACTTCGTGCAATATTCGCACACTCATATTGTTGGCCATGCTCGACCAAAAGTACCCCTGCAGTAAGAGCTTTCTGGACATTGTATAAGGGCCTTGGTGGCCTGAGCATACGTCAACATGTACTTCTTTCATTGCCAATTGTGCCTTGTTGCTGTGTAGACATCTCAAAGAAATTTGTTCGGGCAGTACAACTCGGAGTGTTAGAGATATTTTTAGTGTTGTGATCAATGTATTTTATCTAGCCTCTTGGTAGTATTTATTGTGTATTTAATAGGCCTTAAATGGAAAAGGCTACTAAGCTAAATTAGGAATGGGCCTCCTAAAAAGGAGAGCCCATATCATTGTAAAACCTACCATTCTAAGGAGGCTATAAATAGACCCCTTAGGAATGGCTAGGTTAAGCTTTTCAATACATTCCTAGTGCCGCAGAGCCTATTTCTGTGTAAGGTTTTTACACTGAAACATTCATATCATTCTGTAAAACCTTCACATCAATGGAAAGCTTCATACACAGATCTATCTTCCATACATATACATTATAGACTAGAAAACAGGGACCTAACATCTGGTATCAGAGCCGGAGCTGATCGATCGATTGAAGGCTGGAAAATACTCCTGCGCGATTCTTCATCGTTGAAGTTTCGCACTTGAGCGATCTTCTGTTCTATTTTTATTGTTATTTTTGCAGGAAAATGCTTGAAGGAAAGTGTTTCTAGGCTTGCTGGGATCATTTCTGTGAAAAATCTCAATCTGAAATTTGGCGTACAGGTTAAGCCAGATTTGAGCGATCCTGCAGTTTAGCGCAACTCGCTGGAAACGAAGAACAAGTTCGCGCAAAGTGCCTTCTGCGCGATTTTCAGATTTCGCGCAACACTTGCTGCGCGATTCGGGACTTGAGCCATCTTCTACTTACTTGAGCGATTTCAAGTTCGCGCAATACAAGTTGAGCGATTTGGAGTTGAGCAATTCTTGGACTCCTGCGCGATTTGGCACTTAGCGCAAGACATTCTTGCGCGAAATCGAGACTTGAGCGATCCTCACCTTGCGCGATCTACACTTCACGCAACATATCATCCTTGCGCGATTTGGAGAATTGAGCGATTTGGACTTTGAGAGATTTTTTTGTTGTTGAGCGATCTTTTAGCAAGTTGAGAGATTGTTAGTGAAGTTGAGCGATCTTTTATTGATAGTTGAGCGATCTTTTAGCAAGTTGAGAGATTGTTTGTAAAGTTGAGCGATCTTAGTGAAGTTGAGCGATCCTTCAATACCTTGCCCGATTTAGACACTTTGCAACCAGAACAAAGACATCTGACTGAAGACTCAAACAACAGAACAGAACCTATTCAATCAACTGATCAGCCCGATCAATTCTAAGATGGATGCATTATCTATTGGAAACGATACAAGACCCCCGATTCTACGAAGAGGGGAGTACAATGTATGGAAGAACCGATTTCTGAACTTTCTTGAGAGCAAGGACCAATCCTCAGGTCTTCTTGACTCTATCACCAATGGACCCGCTCAATTGATGATAGCTGTTGAGAGAGATAATGGAAACAACCCACCAGTGGAGATTGAATGGAGACCAAAGACCGTTGATGAATATGATGACGAGGACAGAGCAAGACTCCGGGCAGATCTCATTGCTAAGACTTATCTTCTGCAAGCCATCCCGAACGACATCTACATGCAGATTGACAGCATGTCAACAGCAAAAGAGATGTGGGATGAGATCTTCAAGATCATGCAAGGCACTGAGATCGGAGTGAAAGCGAAGAAAGCTAGCACATTCACTGCTTATGACTCGTTCAAAGCCAAGCTTGGAGAATCACTTGAAGACACCTACCTCAGATTCCTGCAATTGATAAATGAGATGAGAAAGATTGGTGTGCACAAGTCGAACATGGAACTAAACGTGAGATTTCTATCTTCTCTTGGAGCTGACTGGAAGAAGCTGAGCTCACAGATAAGGCACACGAAAGACCTTGATGAAATGGACATCCATGCAGTGTACAACACACTTGACCAGTATGCTGAAGATTTCTCAGATTTTGTGGTTGCCACTGTGACAGCTGACAAAGGGAAGGGAGCTGTGGACAAGCTAGCTGACACCCTTGCCCTGATGCTTGACAAGCCTTCAAAGTCTGGTTCCAAGAAAGATAAGATGATTGCTGATGAAAGTGAAAGCGCAGACAGCGACATCGGATTTTGGGATGATTCTGATGATGATGAGCTTCGTGACTTCCAGAAGCAGATAGCCCTTCTTACCTCCAGGTTCAACAATCAAATGCAGAAAAAGAAGAACTCTTCTAACAACAAGCTCCGCAAGTCCTCTACCAGCAACAACAAAAGAAAAGAGCGATCTTTTGAATCGTCTGAGAATGGTATTGCTGAGGATGCTCCAAAGTGCTTCAATTGTGGGAAGACTGGACATCTGATGAAGGATTGCAGGATGCCAAAGAGGAGGAAGGATGCTGAATACTATAAACAGAAGATGTATCTGAACAAGAAGAAGATGTTGCTGGCAATGGAAGAAAGTAGTGAGAAGAGTGCCCTTATGGCAGAGAAAGATCACTGGATGGACGATTCTGATGATGAAGAGAATATGGCCTTGATGGCAGTTGTTGAAGAAGAAGAGAAAGAGAAGGATGCTGATGAGGAAGGAAAGATGAAGTCAACCCCTGCTGCTGAGGAAAAGAAGGAGAAAGACAAAGCTGAGGAGAAGAAGAACCTGCCTACCCCAACCAATGCTGATGAAATGACTGCCCTGACTGCTGAAAACAGAAATGCTGACAATGAAGTAAGTACCTCTAATTCATCTGTCCATACTTGCTCTAGAACGGATATGCCTGATAAATTTAAGGAGCTAGAGGTGAATTACAAAAGGTTGTATGAGGTATATAATCAACTGCGTGAAAAACAGACATGCTCAAACATTAAGATAATCAATTCAGAGAAAACAATCACTAAGCTCACAACTGAGAATAAGCGACTTAGTGCTAGTGAGAAAGAGTTGACAGAGAAGCTTAGAACAACTGAAAAAGAAAGAATTAGGCTTTTTGGTGTCAATAATTTGCTAATGGAAAGAAGTGGTGCTCTTTATACTAAAATCAAAGAACTTGAGGATCTGTTAGCCAAAAGGGACCAAACAGATCAGACTATTTTCCTTAACCAGCCTAAGGACACTCGTTTCTATAACGCCAAAGAAGGCTTGGGTTTGACCAATCCTCAGAACCTGAAAAAGGTCAACTGTAGACAACTCTATGATGTTAGATACATGAAAATAGGATTGACCAAACTCATGGCCTTCACTGGAGCTGAAGAAACGAATGCCCTTGAGGATGAAAAGAGAAAGACAAAGGCTGGTGTCGAGGTTCCTTTTGACTACACAGAGTTAAACAAGAGCTACAAAACCAAAGCACTCCCTTTGACCCCTGCTGAAGAAATCTTGACCTATCCTCCTGAAAAGGAAGCTGTGAAAGACGGAGAGGAGGCTTCAACATCTGAACCAATTGAGAAACCAGCTTACATTCCACCATTGGTGAGAAAGTTTGCTGAGTTAAAAGATTCTTTTGAAAAGGAAAAGCAGGTTTTAGAAAAAGAAAAGGATGAACTTTTAAAAGAAATAACCTCTTTAAAAACCGCCTCTCAGTCTAACACAGCTTCTCAACCCTCTTCCCCTTCTTGTTCTGAAAACACTTCTAAAAATTCAAGCGATAGTTTTAAGACTTCTCCTTCTCACCCCAAATCTCATTCTCCGACAGGGAAAGATGTGAAGAAGAGAGTCGAGAAGAAAGGGGAGTGGATTGAAGACAAAATAAGAAGGAAGAGAGAAGAAGAGTCGAGATTAAGAAATAAGTGTCAGCGGTCGAGCGCCATATTTTATGTTAAGAATAAGTCTAGTTCTAGCATTAGTGAGCCATCTACTAGTTATGCTAAGAAAGTGGCTCCTAAGTCTTCTAGTTCTAAGATTTCTGTCTCGAATCGTTGTACTAAATGTGTTTCTCTGGATTGTGTTAAATTAATGAAATGTTGTTGTTATAAGTCTGTTTCTTCTTGCAAAGCAAAAGATCCGGTGATTGTTAAGAATGTTGTGAATAAGCCCAAGATTGATAGGGTGAATGTTGAGAGTGAGGTCAAATTGCCATTTTTAAGGTATCCTCTCAAGATTCACTCAGTCAAACATCTGAGAAGGCTATCACGTGAACCAATTTTGAAAGATCACTTATCTAAACAATCACTTAGGACAAATGAAAGTTCCCTCGCTCCTAAAATCATTCAAATAAAACAAAAATGGGTTCCTAAGGCTGAAGCAGAACAATTAAAAATGAAAAACTCTTCTCAATCAGCCAGCCTAGGATCCCAAATCAAAAAGAAGTTGAAACAATTGCTCACTGTTGATAAGGAAGGACCCATCTGGCGATGGGTACCTAAGCGAAACTAATCTGTTTTGCAGGTCAGTCATGTGTGGCATCTTGATTCGGGTTGCTCGTCACACATGACTGGACAGATTGAACTACTGAGCAACTATTCTGAAAGGTTTGGAGGAAATGTGAGGTTTGGGAACAATGCTTCATCGCCCATACTCGGGATAGGAGATGTCATTTGTGAGAGCGTCACTATCAGAAACGTGTCATATGTGCAGGGACTGAAGCACAACTTGCTTAGCATCGGCCAATTTTGTGACAATGGAATGGAAGTGAGATTCCATGCTAGGCAATGTTGTGTGATGGATATGGGTGGGACACCATTATTAAGGTGTCAGAGGAAAACCAATCTCTACACCATTGATCTCAAATCGGTACGATCCCCCATATCCATCTGTCTCCTGTCCAAAGCATCTGAAGAACAAAGTAATCTATGGCACAGACGTCTCTCACACTTGAATCTGCCAGCCATCAGTTCCCTCTCCTCGAAGAAGTTGGTGAAAGGATTGCCTGTTCTGAAGAACTCCCCCAACCATCACTGTTCTGCATGTCATTTGGGAAAGATGAGGAGAGCGTCACACAAGTCAAAACAATTTCCCTCCTCATCTCGTCCCCTGGAGCTACTACATATGGATCTGTGTGGTCCGATGCGCGTGCATAGCATCAGTGGACGCAAATATACTTTGGTAATTGTGGATGACTACTCACGCTACACATGGACCAAGTTTTTGCGCTCCAAGGACGAAACTGCAAACTTAATCATGACGTTCATCAGGACCATACAGAACTATCTACAGCAGAATGTGAAGATCATCAGAACTGACAACGGAACGGAGTTCAAGAACAAGGAACTGACCGAATTCTATGAAGCTCAGGGAATTACTCAACAGTTCTCTGCAGCTAAGACACCACAACAGAACGGTGTTGTAGAACGACGGAACAGAACCTTGGTGGAAGCAGCCAGAACCATGCTAATACAGTCAAAGCTTCCTCACTTCATGTGGGCGGAAGCTATCAACACGGCTTGCTTCACACAGAACAGGACAGTGATCCACAAAAGATTTGACAAGACGCCCTATGAGATCGTGTTCAAGCGGCTCCCTAACATTGCCTTCTTCCGCGTCTTCGGCTGTAAATGCTACATTATGAACGACAGGGATGCTAGGGGAAAGCTTGATCCAAAAGCAAATGAAGGAATATTCATTGGGTATTCTACCAACTCCAAGGCGTACAAAGTATACTTGAAAGACAGAAGAACCGTCATGGAGAGCATCAATGTGAGCTTCTATGAAATGGCGGACTTGGCTTCTGAACATTTTCAGTCTGAACCATCAACCTCTGCAAACAATGAAACTCCATCATCTTCTGGAGTAGGAGGGCAGGGAAGTGAGACAAGACCAGATGAGCATGTGGTTCTGGATTCTCTCTTTGAGCACTTCTACAGCCAACCACGTACAGCATCAACTACAAATGTTACAACCACTCAGAACCCCCTGTTGCCCGCTCCAACTACTGAAGAAACCAACACTCCTACTCAGAATGATGATGAGCATACAGATAATGAAGCTGAACATGAACCAAACACTCCTGTTAATGATCAAACTGAGGAAGCTGCAACGCAAGAAACCCCAGAAGCACAACCAGAGCAAGAATATTCTGACCCTGATCATCCAATCATAACTCCACAACCTCTACAGCACGAGAGAAAGTGGACTAGAGCACATCCGCCAGAGCTGATAATTGGAGATCCATCTCAAGGAGTCAGAACCAGAACGGCATCAGTCAATGAATGCTTATACTCATGTTTTCTGAGTCAGAAAGAACCAACAAAGATGACTGACGCATTGGCTGATCCGGACTGGGTGATTGCAATGCAGGAAGAAATGAACCAATTTGAAAGATTGAAAGTGTGGACCCTGGTGCCAAGGCCGTACAAGAAAACCATTATCGGCACCAAATGGGTATTCAAAAATAAGAAAGACGAAGATGGTGTGATCGTGAGAAACAAGGCCCGCCTGGTTGCAAAAGGTTACAATCAACAAGAAGGAATCGACTACGATGAAACCTTTGCACCAGTGGCAAGGATTGAGGCCATCAGACTATTTCTAGCATATGCTGCACACAAGAGTTTCACGGTGTATCAAATGGATGTAAAGACGGCATTTCTGAATGGAGATTTGAAAGAAGAAGTCTACGTTGCACAACCTGACGGCTTTGTTGATCCTGAACGCCCCAACCATGTATATAAGCTGAGGAAAGCCTTGTATGGTCTGAAACAAGCACCGAGAGCCTGGTACGAAGCACTATCAGATTTTCTTGTAGAATCAGGCTTCTCGAAGGGAAAGATAGATCCAACTCTCTTCATCAAAAGGCACAAGGGTGACATCATGCTGATACAAATTTATGTGGACGACATCATCTTTGCTTCGTCGAATCCAAATTTCTGCAAAAAGTTCAGCAACCTGATGCGCACCAAGTTCGAGATGAGTATGATGGGAGAGTTGAACTTCTTTCTAGGGCTTCAGATCAAGCAAATGCCAGACGGAATCTTCATAAATCAGTCCAAGTACATCCACGATATGCTAAAGCGCTTCAAAATGGACAGCAAGTCAACGATGAAAACCCCCATGTCTCCCTCACAAAAGCTCGACTCTGACCCTTCCGGGAAACCAGTCGATGCTACCAATTATCGGGCTATCATCGGTTCCTTGCTGTACCTTACATCTAGCAGACCAGACATTGTCTTTGCAACCTGCCTATGCGCCCGCTTTCAAGCAAATCCGAAGGAATCACATCTGAATGCTGTTAAAAGAATACTGCGATATCTCAAAGGAACAGTCAATCTGGGCCTTTGGTATCCCAAGGAATCAGGTTTTGACCTTGTCGGATACTCAGATGCTGATTTCGCGGGTTGCAAACTGGACAGAAAGAGTACATCTGGCGGTGCTCAATTTCTTGGTGATAAGTTGGTGTGCTGGTCCTCCAAAAAGCAGAATTGTGTGTCCACTTCTACAGCTGAGGCAGAATATGTCGCGGCTGCTAGCTGTTGCTCGCAGATATTATGGATGAGGACCCAGCTGAAAGACTACGGGTTCACATTCTCACACATCCCGATCTACAGCGACTCTCAAAGTGCAATAGCCATCACGTGCAATCCGGTCCATCATTCAAGGACAAAGCATATTGATCTCAGATATCATTTCATAAAGGATCACGTTGAGAAAGGCACCGTGGACATGTACTTTGTGTCTACGGAATTGCAACTGGCTGATATCTTCACAAAGGCCCTGGATGAAAAGAGATTCAATTTCCTGATCTCTAAGTTGGGGATGCTGAACCTAAACGACTGAGTAACATCTGAACTGTGTGTGTGCGTGTGCTTTCATGTTTTGCATTTTAGTTTTTCTTTGCATCACATTTTCTTTTCTCTCTCTCATGCATCATTTTTTTCTTTTCATCGCATGTTTTCCTTTTATTTTTCATGCATCATTTTTTCAATGCATAAGTTGAGGGGGAGCTTTTCTAAAATTGTTCGTAAATCGAGGGGGAGCTTTTCAAAATTGTGTATAAATTGAGGGGGAGTTTGCTAAAATTTTCATTCTTAAAGAGAAGCAAGTGTTGAGGGGGAGCAATTTTTAAATTGAAATTAGACTGTTTTGGGCCCGTTAAATTTTGAATTTCCCCGGGCCTATTTAAAGTCTAAAACGCGCAACCCACTCCCCATCCACTTCCTCTTGCGCGAAACCCTTCAATTCCTCAGAGCAAAAATCTCTCATCCCCCTCCTCCTTCGAGCTCCGGATCTTCTCAAATCGGTAAAATCTCCACCCCCTATGATTTTTGACTGTTTCACAGATGATGATAAACAGGTACACTCCCACGAAGAAGATGAACAGGAACATTGAGCGTCGATAATGTTTGCGCGAACCCTCCTTGCGCGATCTGGACTTGCGAGATTGAGGGCGACTTGCGCAATTCAGACCCTGCCCGATTCAACCCTCCTTGCGCGATCTAGATTTGCGCGATTGGGAGGGGCTTGCGAGATCCTAACTGATGCGCGATTTGAGGCTGCGCGATTTGCTAAGCCCTGTGCGATTAATGTCCTTGCGCGATCTCCGAGGGCTTGCGCGAACAGACCTGTTGCGCGATCTACAGCCCTGCGCGTTTTCCCCTTTTCGCGACTTGGACTGACTTGCGCGATCAGTCCTGCTTGCGCGATCCTCTTGGGCTGCGCGATTAAGTGAGACCCAGCCCAGAACTAAACCCTTAGAGGAATTTCTTTTATGGGCCAAGATAAACCAAGTCAAGGCCCAAATCAGACCAAGAGCAATAATCAGATCAAATTGGGCCCCACTTTTCAAAAAACAATAATAATTCCAAACAAACAATAAAGGGCCCTAAATGAAAAATAAGTTGTGGACTTAGCCATTTTCAATCAAACGCTCTAATCTGTTTATCATTTTCAGACTCAGATGGCTGCCAACACTCCAATCAACATGATCTATGCTAGGGAACAATGGATCCCGATCAAGGAAAACAACTCACAGTTGGACCCTGAAGTCTTCTCATGCCAAGACAATGTGGTCGTCTCTATTCTCAAAGGCCACAAGCTGTGGAAGGCACTGAGCGAAAACGCCGAAGTCCCTCAAGTGTATCTCCAACAATTCTGGGGAACACTTGACAAGGATGTTGACGACAATGGTAGACAAATTGATGACGTGCTAGCTGCCACGATCCATAACACCAGAGTCACAATCACGAAGGAGCTCGTCCAACAAGTGCTACAGATCCCGGAGGAGGAACATTATGATGCGTTGGCCTCAGAAGCGCAAATCTTTGAGGACATGATCACTCTAGGCCACGCTGAGCCCCTCCGGTTGATGTCTGCAATCAAGACCGCACGATTTCCACGACCTTGGAGGACACTTATGGCCACACTGAACAAGTGCTGCACATCTAAGCACAGTGGCTTCGACAAATGCAGCGATTACCTCGTCTACATCTTTCACGGCATCGCTTTCATGAAGAACTATGACTTCGCCTCACTTATTTGGGGTGACATTCTGGAAATGCGAAGAAGGAAATTTGAAACTGATCTGATCAAACATCTACCATATATGAGATGGTTTTCACTGCTGGTGCGACACTTCTGCAGAACAATTCCAACGATTCAAAGACGCAAAACATCTGAGAATGTCAGCACTCCAGCCCTACAATATTTGAAGAAAATGCCAGAGGTACGCTCACTGGTACCATTACCTATTCCTGTTCCTCTCCTCCTGTTAGCTGGTCGCAATGATCCACATGTTATACGCTACAGCGAGGAGAACGGTATCATACTCCCTATGGATCAGATAAACCCCCCTGAGCCTACCCCGGGGAGTCAGCTGAGAGTAAGTGAGGGTCCTGAGAGTTCAACCCGGCCACAGAGACCAGTGGCAAGCCGGCCCCATGATGATCAGACTACGTCTGCTGAGGGCCAACCCCAAGTTGCTGAGGAGATTTCCCATGATTCGCCAAGCGTAGCCAGAACAATAAACGCTGACGATGAGGGCTCCGGTAGCAAGGCTAACAAGCGTAACAAAGTCAACAAGGATGATGAGGTTAATGATGATGCGGATGACAACACTAATCAAATCAGGGAGCCTCTGGTACAAAAACGCCGACTCATTATCAGGCTCCCCACAACAGCAGAAAGAGAGGTGTCTTACTCGCGGAGGAACAAAGAAGAAATCATTATAAGTGCGACGCGCTCCAAGCATCAAAATGACATCCTTTACTCATCATTCACTCCTACATAGAGGACACAGGACGTAAGCAATCTGGCAAAAGAAATAGCCCTGTTTGACGAGTGTACAAACCTAGATGTAGTAAACCGGACTGACCCCATAGGAGCAGAAGCTGACTTTCTCAGCTTCCGAGTAGAAGACGCAGCATCTTGTCCAACTGCGCATGCACAAGCCACACCTAGCCACTCTGCTGCCTCCCAACAGGTAGTAGTTTCACAAATAGGGGATCTTATACCCACCTCTCTGCCCCCTTACGGAGCAGTTAAGGATGTACATAGTGGTCTATCGCCCCGGGCCACTACCCCTTCTTCAATCACATTGAGTCTAGGTGTCACACTCCCTACATTTTCAACTTTTCTAGGACACATACACTCCTCACACAACCACATCTACAGGTCCACTTTACCTGTCATCAACGATCGGAGATAAGTCGATGATGATCGGAAGTCCTGCTGCTCAACAGATAACTCAATCATTATCTGCAGGCCACACATCGGTAATTTTTACTAATGTTGTGACAACGGTTACTACCCCTGTAACCGGAAACCCTGACCCTACCGACCTTTTAGTCATTTTGCAGCGTTTCATGGATTCCACCATTAAGCCATGGGTGCACGAAGTAATAACCGCTCGGGCACAGGAATTCACGAACACCCCGGCGCTGTTTAACGACATCATCCAACCTCAACCATCATCCTCACACTCTCAACAAAAACAACTTACCCCTTTCCTTACACGTCAAAATTCTGAACCCTCCACCACACAACCTATAACTCCTACCACCTCAAGGGGAAACCAGGATACAAAACTAGTGTCCTCCCCTATATCGACCACACCCTACCCTAATCCACACACTATGGTTTTCGAGGAACTCCAATCTATTATGCTTGCAAGAAACCGACAGCACATGCAGTGACAGTCTCCGCGGTCACAAACGTTCGCATGAGGACCCTGATGATTCAGATCCTCATGAGGGGGAGAACAAGATACAGCGGACACTTGAGCATGTTGCGTCAACTAGCCAACAACCACAACCTGAATCCTCTAACAACCAACAACCCCAATCATCTAGCCAACCCAAAAGCCATACCACTCAGGAGGTTGAGCTGCGCGAAATACGGATAAATGCAAGGTTTCTCTCAACGATGCACATTTTTTTAAGGGGGGTTCTATTTTCTCCTCCCGGTGACGAACAATGACAAAGCATACCGAGTTCTCCAGTTGCGGGGGAGCACAGAGAGAAAATAAACAAGATCAATGAGAGATAAGTCCCAATGGCTTAGTAAACCCAACTAAGCCTACCCAAGGGACAAAGCCGAGAGTGAGTGAATGAGTGAATATTATGAGAATGAGGAAGCAGAAGGCTCCGATGAGCAAGAAGGCAATAATCAATGACAAATCTGCCACCTCAAATGAGCTATCAATCGAGGAATCAATCCCAGTCACTCAAATACTCCGGACAATCCCCATAGGTTCAGGACTGAATTTATTCAGATCCCGGGTAGAAGTCGCTGCATTTTGTCCAAACAGCGCGTGCACAACCCTACCCTAGACCACTCACATGTCTCCCAACAGACAGGTGTTTAATCACTGTTCACGGGGAACCTCATCTCTTATCACCGTCTCCTTCTGAGGCGACTGATACTGACTACAGTGGCCCTCAGCCCCATGCCACTGAACTTTCATTGATCACGTTGTGTCTAGTTATCTCACTCCTAAATGTTTTGAATTTTCTAGGACACAGACACATTTTTAGAGTCAGTTGCAGGTCCAAGTGACCATGCGAGAACTTCCATAGGGCTCATCTCATATAGATGTGGACCGATGATTGGAAGGAAGTCCTGATGTTGCAACATAGAAATCACCAACATTTTCAGGCCATCATTTAGAGTTCGTCTCTATAGTGATGATAACGGGTGTCTACACGACCCCGAGGGGCTACAATTATCCATGCTGATCCTAGTGATCATGCCATAACGACCAGAGTGACATCTACTTCAGATGTTTCACAATGATTGGTTGGAAGTCCTGTTAGAGCTACAACGTTTCTATCATTATATACAGGCCACACATCAGTGTTTACATTGATGTTGTGTTAACGGAACACCACAGTGTCTCTGATCCTTATCCTTTCATTTTTTCATTTTCCATTTTTTCCAGATGAATAAAAGAATAAAGGCATGATATCCCGATTCATGGAATCGTCATGAGGGGGAGAGTGGTCCACATGTTGTTTACACTCAAAAATCATTCTCGGACACTTCTCTCCTCCAGCCCAAAAACGATGGCTCTCTACTCCTTCAGATTCATCAACTGCCAAGTCAGCTTCAAATCTAAAGGTCAGCCCTGCTCACAAGCCAACCATCATTTTCCGTTGTGCCACCGACAACTGCTCCTCAAAAGCATTCACAACTGAATAGTCAGAAAAGGCTACATTATGGAGGATACAGAGGTCGGGTGATCAAATACTGAAGACGAATCCCTTATGCGCCTAGATCTCTTCAGAACATTCATTCTAGAGGCGCCATATGACTTCATTCAAGCTGATCGAGAGCAGTTTCTGGAAAGCAAGGATTAAAAGCAAGATTTTGAATAATTCCTCAACTCCCAGCATCAAAGAACAAATTGAATAAATAACACCAAGGGGGAGATTGTAAGGATTTCTTCATGAAGCCTTTCCAAGAAGATAAAAGAAGTTGAGACCAAAGAAAGAAGAAATTGAAAGAATATGACCGAATGAAGGCGGTGCTAGAAGCAATCAACGCTCGACTCGAAAAGAGGAGAATGCTGCGCCAATATGAACATGCTCTAGCACTGCAAAACAACTACTACAAGAGGCAGAAGAATCCACAAGAGCCATCAACGGACATCTGATCACAAAGGGGGAGAATGTTAGAGATATTTTTAGTGTTGTGATCAATGTATTTTATCTAGCCTCTTGGTAGTATTTATTGTGTATTTAATAGGCCTTAAATGGAAAAGGCTACTAAGCTAAATTAGGAATGGGCCTCCTAAAAAGGAGAGCCCATATCATTGTAAAACCTACCATTCTAAGGAGGCTATAAATAGACCCCTTAGGAATGGCTAGGTTAAGCTTTTCAATACATTCCTAGTGCCGCAGAGCCTATTTCTGTGTAAGGTTTTTACACTGAAACATTCATATCATTCTGTAAAACCTTCACATCAATGGAAAGCTTCATACACAGATCTATCTTCCATACATATACATTATAGACTAGAAAACAGGGACCTAACACGGAGCTTCACAATTTTTGCTTCAGCCTCGTCCACGGACAGCTTGCCTTCAGAAATGTAGGACTTTAAGTCTGTAATCCAATCTTGTGGAGTAGGCTGGATATGGTGGACTAGGTTACGTTGTTTTGTATGCTCATAATTTAATGCAATTTGGTTTTTATTAAACACTATGTATTATTCATATACTAGATTTCTTTTGTTTTAGGATATTTTAATATTCAAGATCCACGTATTGAGTGTGAAAAATGCCAATTGTTTATGTACTATCAAGAAAAATAAAAAAAAAATAAAGAAACTTCATTTCGTAAGTATAATCTTTGTTGCAGAAGGGGAAAAGTTCAATTTCCGCTATTAAGAACACATCTGTGGTTTTTCAACACCTTTTATTATATATGTCGTTGATAGCAAAATATTTCCACATATTAGAGGGTACAATATGATGTTTGGATTCACATTGTCTGGTGAAAAATTTACAAGTTATATAACGATGGTCGGGACTTGCTAACATTTAAAGTAAAGGTTCAAACATGTCATTGAGTTTAAAAAAATTGTTTTCTATGTTGGGTCAAGGGTCTTCTTAATGAAATTTGAAGAGTTGTTTACAAACTTAGAAAAAGGCATATCTTCATATCAAAAAGTTCTTATTGACACTACATGATTATTGTTGTAATTCATCTATTCTTAACACTATTATGCTAATTTCTTTAAGATATTAACACAATTGACTTTCAAAAAAGAGAATTGTCCCATGGTCATATACTCATCTTTTTCATCCACCTAACAAGTATTCAACTGTCGATGAAAGACGTTTATTTCACCTTCTCAGTGAGCAATCAATGTTCTTTAGTGACAATGAAAATCTTGATTCGGCATCTCTAATCACATGTGAATTGTTCTATTTAACAATAATGCTCTCTGTGACAAAAGGGTTGTGTTGTTATGAGTACTAGTATTGTACCCGTGCAATGCACGGGCCAATAATATTCTTATATTTTATTTGTTATGTTTTACATATTAAATGCTACCGTAAGATATATACTTTATAAAAGAAATTGAAATGCATGTATGAATGTGTGATATAATACAAAACGAAAAAGCTATGGATGTAAACATTTAGAGTTTTATGCATAAAAAGTGGCTAAGATAACTATAAATATAATCACATTAAAATATAAATTGGTCACCTTTTTTATCATTTTTGTGGAATTACTTGATGTGCCAAGAATGCCTACACTATCATTTATCAGTATTTTACATCGTATGCACGTGCAAAATAAATGACATTCATTGGATATGAACCGCTACTGAATATATAATGTCTTGGTTGAACTATACAATAATGCTGAAGATGTCAAAATCCATTTATTTTGCTATCTTATTTTATACTCCCTCCGTTCCTTTTTATTTAGCCAAACACTATTTTTCAAATCAAAGTTGTTCAACTTTGACAGATTATATATTAATACACGGTAATATTGATAATATGAAAATTATATGAAAATGTTCTCTGTTGAAGATACTATCATAAAAGTATAAATTTATTAACCTTTACATAATTATATTAGTTAAAATAATGGATCAAAGTTTATCATCTTTGTCTGGAAAAGTTAAAGTTGGCTAAATAAAAAGGGACGAAGGTAGTACTACGTAAAAAATAATTAGTTACTTGTAGGATAAGTATTGAATTATAAGAAAAATGAAACACATGGAATATAATCCCTCTGTTCTCCCATACTTATCCCTTTAGACCATGGAATATATATCAGTGGTAAAGTTATTTTAGACCATGAAAAAAATTATTTTGAGTCTAAATATATTGTATGAGTAATATATATAGTTGTTCACACACACCAATACACTTATTGTGACACCCCGAAAAATTAAATAAAATAAATAAATTTAGTAGTTAAATAAAATGTTACGAAAATCACATTTTAATAATTAAGTGAATCAGATAAAAATGTTTCAATAATAAAAGTAATATTTGTATAATAATTATGTTGACCAAATTGGACCGTGACTTAATTAATAAAAGTGGCATTCTAACAATTTTAATTCAAAAGTATCAATTAAAATTATGTGTACAATAGTACACTAAATACCACACAAAAATGAAAATCATTGAAGAGTTGACTTTTCCAACCTACCATATATCAAATGATCAACTCAATCAATACATTCATGAATATAAACTCATGCCATATGGGTATTGTCCCAAGGAGTGTTACGTACATACTTCGCATATGAAGAGGTATACCCACATGCCAATGTTGGTAGGACACACACCCATATGCAATAACCGTACCTGCCTAATATCAAGTTATCAACTCAATCAATAAGAAAATTCAGAGCAAACCCATATCTCATACATCTGTATATGCAGTACGTAATGCAGAGCGGACATACTGTGGCAGGCCATTTGTGTTAAATTAATACTTCGTACTCATAATTCAAATATATAGGTAAGGAACAAATGATCCCAAATAAACTACGGAGTAATACGTATTTAGCTATATATATACATTCGGCGACATACATACTATACATGCACATGAATATATTGTCCTAAGCTAATAACCTATGAACCAAATGGACCGAGCTACAACCTCCTATACAATATCACGCCGTAGTATATTAGTAGGCGAGAACGAGAGAAAAAGAGAGAGTGGCCGGACAGGGAAACCACCGGAGAGTAGTAAGCTCGCCGGAGTAGTGAAGCGGCTGGGTCATCACTGCCGGCAACAAAATGCCTCGCCGGAAGAAGCAAACTAGGTCGCCGAACTACTTTCATGAGGAGAAGTACGTCGCCAGAGGGAAAACGCTGGTGCCACCCCTGCCTTGCGTCGTCCCTATCTCAATCATACCCTGAGTCACCGCCTGTCCACTCCCTGCTCCTCAAAACGCTGGCCAACACACAGTACGTAATATTCATGTTCTGCTAAGGTTTAAAAATGTTGGGCTGGGTTTATTTTTATAATGTTTGGCCGGACACTTAGTAAGATGGGAAGGACTGGTTTAAGTTAACTAATACGTACGTAGTATGTAGTATATACCAAAAGAGAAAGGCTAACTAGAGATGGTTTTGGGTAGCAGAAAGTTCTTAATTGAATTAGCTAAATTAATTATGATAATAATTAGGGGTACCCGAGAATTGAGTTAAAAGATTAAGAAAATGAGTTAAGTTAGTTAAGGTGGGGTAATTGATCTCGTTATTGTAAGTAAATTATTAACACTAGAATTTTAATATTCTAGAAGGTGATTTTGGAGATCGACATAGATGCTTTGAGTAGGATTTACTGTGAATCGAGGTAAGTTTCTCTGCCGATCCAAAATGGTTTCCTCGTATTATATGCTTATTATGCATTAATTATGTGATTAAGTGTGAATTTTGAATTATGTGTATGTGATTTTGATGAATACAAATCAAGAGTACTTTTTGGGGTATTAAATATTTTTAAATACCTTTGAGATTATTTAGAGAGATTGAGAAATATTTTTAGAAGTATATCTAAAGCCAAGATAAAATTTACGTTTTCATAAGAAGTGAGCACCGCGGGAGAAATCCGCGGTGTCGGTTTTCCACATCCGGATAAATGTGGAGGTTGATTAAGGCTACTACTACTAAGAAGTACAGTTTGAGTTTGAAGTGACGTTTGGATCTATGATCCCTTTTAAGAAGACGTTATAGTAGTAGTCCCTAATCATTCAAGAATTTTAAAGGTGGGGTAGTTGGTAGACTGAGTCCCGATTACTCGTGACGACTTACTACTCGGAGGGCTTGGAATCCCTTTTAGGGGGTGTGCACACTTAAGGTAGTCGTTTCGTTTCCATTAGCAGTTGTGGTACCGGCAAAAGTCCCGGGGTGGCCGTACATAACAACGTAACCACCGGGCTCAACCAGAGTACGTGTTGAGCACCGCCCTTCTAAATTACTAGGAAGATAGAGAAGAAGTGAACTTTGAGAAATTCTAAGAGAAAAGTTACTATGGTATTTTCAAAGAAAAGTTGAGGACTTTATTAAAGAGGTGATTTTGAGAAATATCAAAGAGAAAAAGAATTTTGGTGGAGTGTGTCATTTTTATATAGTATTATATGAAAAACTATTTTTCGCCAAACCTGATTATTTTACGGGGTTGGGTAGTACTTACTTAGCTCTAAAGCTAATTTTTGTTTTCTTTCCTTTGTTTTGTTTTCTGCACTTTATTTGTGCAGGTGATGATGCTTATGTGGACTGATGATTGTATGACCACGAGAGCGGTTTAGAAATGCCTTAGTCAAACCTAGTCAAGAATTATAATTCAATTATGTTGAACACTTGTTTTACTCTATTTTGTTTTGGAATAGCCTGTGCATTCGGTTAAGAGATGACCGGATGTGGCGGTAACACCCATTTCCCAATTAATGTTATTTCCGCTGCAAAACTTTTTATCTGTTTGAAAGAATAAATCAAGTTATTATCAATAAATCTATTATTTCAAGTATTATTTTGGGAGGGAAAATGGGGGTGTTACAAATTGGTATCAGAGACTTTGATTTTTTTTAAAATGGGATTTTCAAACATTTTCTAAGATTATCTTAAACTCTCTTTATTTTAGTGATACCAACAAATTGGTATCAAAGGAATGGTTTTTCTGGGGCATTTTTCAATGTCTTTTTCCAAAAGATTTCTAAACGATATTTTTTAAGGTTTTCTAAAATTTCTTAAGTGGTAACAACAAATTGATATTAGTGCCCATGATATTCAAATTGGGGATTCTTCGAATAAAAATTTCCATTCAGTGACTATGGTTTTCAAAAAGGAATTCCTAACATTTTTTTTCCAGATTTCCTAAAACTCCAATAAGTGATACCAACCAATTTGTATCAAAGCTTTTGTTTAAAAAAAAAGTAAAATTTTGAAAACTCTCTAATTAAGAATCTCAGTGTCCTCAAATGTTTTCCTAAGAGCTAATGCCGTATCTTTAATTGCTTTCAATAAAAAAAACTTTGGATTAATGAATCAGATAGAGGAATCATAAGTCTAGGATCGAGTGAGGTTGTGAGATTTATATTTTTTTTGGAACTTGATATTAATTTGAAATAGGCGCATTTGTGCTATATTCCTATATACATGTCTAGGAAAGACTTAAAACTAGTGAGGAGAAATCTATGATGTCATATGGGCACAATTGCTCCTATGTGTTTGATTTTGTGGGAAAAAAAAAGGAGAGACACTAAGAGTGTCCTATGAAATTTTAGGATTATATATGCTTCAGGGACGAAGCATTCTTTTAAGGAGGGTAGAATGTGACACTCCTAAAATTTGATAAAAATTATTTAACATAAACTAACACGTGATAACTATTAATTGTATTTGTGGATAATTTTCTTAATGTATGCTTCGGGACGAAGCATCTTTCAAGGATGGTAGAATGTGACACCCCGAAAAATTAAATAAAATAAATAAATTTAGTAGTTAAATAAAATGTTACGAAAATCACATTTTAATAATTAAGTGAATCAGATAAAAATGTTTCAATAATAAAAGTAATATTTGTATAATAATTATGTTGACCAAATTGGACCGTGACTTAATTAATAAAAGTGGCATTCTAACAATTTTAATTCAAAAGTATCAATTAAAATTATGTGTACAATAGTACACTAAATACCACACAAAAATGAAAATCATTGAAGAGTTGACTTTTCCAACCTACCATATATCAAATGATCAACTCAATCAATACATTCATGAATATAAACTCATGCCATATGGGTATTGTCCCAAGGAGTGTTACGTACATACTTCGCATATGAAGAGGTATACCCACATGCCAATGTTGGTAGGACACACACCCATATGCAATAACCGTACCTGCCTAATATCAAGTTATCAACTCAATCAATAAGAAAATTCAGAGCAAACCCATATCTCATACATCTGTATATGCAGTACGTAATGCAGAGCGGACATACTGTGGCAGGCCATTTGTGTTAAATTAATACTTCGTACTCATAATTCAAATATATAGGTAAGGAACAAATGATCCCAAATAAACTACGGAGTAATACGTATTTAGCTATATATATACATTCGGCGACATACATACTATACATGCACATGAATATATTGTCCTAAGCTAATAACCTATGAACCAAATGGACCGAGCTACAACCTCCTATACAATATCACGCCGTAGTATATTAGTAGGCGAGAACGAGAGAAAAAGAGAGAGTGGCCGGACAGGGAAACCACCGGAGAGTAGTAAGCTCGCCGGAGTAGTGAAGCGGCTGGGTCATCACTGCCGGCAACAAAATGCCTCGCCGGAAGAAGCAAACTAGGTCGCCGAACTACTTTCATGAGGAGAAGTACGTCGCCAGAGGGAAAACGCTGGTGCCACCCCTGCCTTGCGTCGTCCCTATCTCAATCATACCCTGAGTCACCGCCTGTCCACTCCCTGCTCCTCAAAACGCTGGCCAACACACAGTACGTAATATTCATGTTCTGCTAAGGTTTAAAAATGTTGGGCTGGGTTTATTTTTATAATGTTTGGCCGGACACTTAGTAAGATGGGAAGGACTGGTTTAAGTTAACTAATACGTACGTAGTATGTAGTATATACCAAAAGAGAAAGGCTAACTAGAGATGGTTTTGGGTAGCAGAAAGTTCTTAATTGAATTAGCTAAATTAATTATGATAATAATTAGGGGTACCCGAGAATTGAGTTAAAAGATTAAGAAAATGAGTTAAGTTAGTTAAGGTGGGGTAATTGATCTCGTTATTGTAAGTAAATTATTAACACTAGAATTTTAATATTCTAGAAGGTGATTTTGGAGATCGACATAGATGCTTTGAGTAGGATTTACTGTGAATCGAGGTAAGTTTCTCTGCCGATCCAAAATGGTTTCCTCGTATTATATGCTTATTATGCATTAATTATGTGATTAAGTGTGAATTTTGAATTATGTGTATGTGATTTTGATGAATACAAATCAAGAGTACTTTTTGGGGTATTAAATATTTTTAAATACCTTTGAGATTATTTAGAGAGATTGAGAAATATTTTTAGAAGTATATCTAAAGCCAAGATAAAATTTACGTTTTCATAAGAAGTGAGCACCGCGGGAGAAATCCGCGGTGTCGGTTTTCCACATCCGGATAAATGTGGAGGTTGATTAAGGCTACTACTACTAAGAAGTACAGTTTGAGTTTGAAGTGACGTTTGGATCTATCCTTTTAAGAAGACGTTATAGTAGTAGTCCCTAATCATTCAAGAATTTTAAAGGTGGGGTAGTTGGTAGACTGAGTCCCGATTACTCGTGACGACTTACTACTCGGAGGGCTTGGAATCCCTTTTAGGGGGTGTGCACACTTAAGGTAGTCGTTTCGTTTCCATTAGCAGTTGTGGTACCGGCAAAAGTCCCGGGGTGGCCGTACATAACAACGTAACCACCGGGCTCAACCAGAGTACGTGTTGAGCACCGCCCTTCTAAATTACTAGGAAGATAGAGAAGAAGTGAACTTTGAGAAATTCTAAGAGAAAAGTTACTATGGTATTTTCAAAGAAAAGTTGAGGACTTTATTAAAGAGGTGATTTTGAGAAATATCAAAGAGAAAAAGAATTTTGGTGGAGTGTGTCATTTTTATATAGTATTATATGAAAAACTATTTTTCGCCAAACCTGATTATTTTACGGGGTTGGGTAGTACTTACTTAGCTCTAAAGCTAATTTTTGTTTTCTTTCCTTTGTTTTGTTTTCTGCACTTTATTTGTGCAGGTGATGATGCTTATGTGGACTGATGATTGTATGACCACGAGAGCGGTTTAGAAATGCCTTAGTCAAACCTAGTCAAGAATTATAATTCAATTATGTTGAACACTTGTTTTACTCTATTTTGTTTTGGAATAGCCTGTGCATTCGGTTAAGAGATGACCGGATGTGGCGGTAACACCCATTTCCCAATTAATGTTATTTCCGCTGCAAAACTTTTTATCTGTTTGAAAGAATAAATCAAGTTATTATCAATAAATCTATTATTTCAAGTATTATTTTGGGAGGGAAAATGGGGGTGTTACACTTATACACCATACACGGATACACACATATACCACTATATTATGTTTCATAACTTAGCCCATGCATATATATCGTTATACTTCGTATGCTAAATATTTTGTGTAAAGTTTTAATACGTAACGTGTTATGTTATGTTACTAATATTTTCAGGTTCTAAATGTTGACAAAGTGGACAAAAATGTATAGAACAACCAATCAAAAAAGTTTTTGATATTTTGCAAAAAACAAAGCATACAATTATTTTCATCCAATATTTTATGTGTTTCGCATTGTATTTCCTACTGTGATACTCAAATTGTCATCACACACACCTTAAGCATATAAACACAGTATGAAGTCAACTATGAACCCTACGAATGACAAAAATGTGCACAAAACTATCCATAGTAATTAAAAAAGGAACATACTTGAAACTTGAAATGTTTGTTGTCATTACTGTTGGAAAAATGTGTGAAAAAATGCATTAAATGGTAATTTTGGGGCAATTTTTTGAGTGGGGTCCACTTCCAATTTGGGTCGGGTCAAAGTGGTTTCGGAATGTCCTTGTTAAGGGCTACAATTCGAAGTTTACCCGTTAAAATGAGAAAACTGGGAAAAAGAATGTGTTTCTAGTGTGTTATTTCCCACACCAGAAAACCCAAGGGATTTGCAACTCTTTATAAAGGGACTCTCCCCTCAAGGAGTTAAGATTCCTTAACGTTTATTTTTTCTCAGTGACAGAAGTGCCTAGCGGCAGAAATGCTCCGGACAGAAGGCCTCGACCAGAACACCTCGGTATGGTGTTCTGGTGGTGTCGGACAGAACCCCTCGAAGGGGTGTTCTGTTGGCTTCGGATAGAACCCCTCGTAGGGTGTTCTGTTGGGGGGTCTTCTGTCGCGCATCTGAACCGTTACAACAATTAATGCCCAACGTTCTTATCTTTTAATGCAGCGTTAAATGGACAGTTCATGTGTGACACTTTGAAAATTTAAATAAAATAAAACAAATAATTTGGATAAAATATTACAAAGTGAAGTTGTGATAGTTAAGTTGATTAGATAACAAAAGTAAAGTTTTACTTTTGTCACAAATAATATGACGTTATCAAATCTAATTCGAAAGTATCAAGTAATTATATGAACAATATATATATATATATATATATATATATATATATATATATATATAATGATAAATAATACCAGTAAATATACATAACTTATACGTAACGTATGTTAAATACAACTTACATATATAATATAACTATATATACGTAACTTATGATGGTTTGACTTTCAAACATATAACCACTAATATAATAATACTAAGTACAAATAATAACTTACGAAACAGGCTAGGTTCATTGTACTCAAACACATACGAAATGAGAATTACGAATAATGTTATACACGCCTGCGGTCGATAAGATTGTCCAACGACTCATGCGTAAAATACGGTCGCTGAAGCTAATCGCGTATAACTCAACCTAATAGCTAGAACCTTCCTTCGACTAGTATAAATAGGGGAGACCATCGTGAAGAACTGTGTACCACACCCAAAATAAACTGCGAGAGAAAAGAGAGAAAGAGGGTAACCGGTAGCCGGACTGGTTATACACCGGAAAGGAGAGCCGTCAACGTTGGGCTAACCAGGTGCTCGTTGAACGACGACGCCAAGTTGCTGGAAGAAGACATACGACGGACTCAACCTGCTTCGCCAACAAGGACGACGTTGAGTACGCCTTCTCTTTCCCCATAATACTTTGTACATCACTGTTTTCTTTTAAAAGGGCCGAATGACGAAATAATTTGACCGAAATATAAATGATTGCAGCAGATATAATAACGGAATGATGATAACAATAATAATATTGATTGTTATAATAATTATAGAAAAAAAAATTATAATAACCGAAGTAAAAGTAATGATCATCACGTACTGAGAATGCTAACATGAACTACGAATAGCTTAACTTTATAAAAATTTCCACTTGGTTATAATTACATAAATGAATTCAACGGGCCGAGCAATTAATCAAAATCATAAACTAATAAGATTGTTATAACTAAACCGGATACTATTACAGATTATTTTGATTATCTTAATCGGGTTAATTAAGGGTGGATTAATTAAGAATAAAATCGAATGGACTAATTGGATTAGAATTGGACTGTTTTAGTTAAATCCGATTGATTATTGAAGTACTCTAAAATACACATCATGATTATAATAAGATTTATAAACCAGCTAATATGGATGATCATTAGATGACATGATGCGGACAAAATTTAAGACTAATATAATGCTAATAATACTGGATTAATTAGTGTAAATGGGTCCAAGTTAAATAAGTTCATTAATGGACGATACATGGTAAACCGGATTGGTAAGAATAAGAACGATGTTATCACTTATCCAAAATAGTCATATTAACATTAAGATTTACAACTGGCTAGGAGAGTTTAACTATTGATTGTTAAAAGGAATAAACTGATTTAGTATTATAACTGGACTATTTAGATTAAAACGTAGTGTTTATCATTTTAATTAAACCAAATTGATTTAATGACATGTGAATATTAATAATAACAAAAAATGGATGGATCGCTAATTATAAAACTAATGGAAAAGATTAAATTGAATGATTATCAATGGACTGGTTAGTTTTAAATAGAACTTGATCTTATTAGTTAAACCGGATTAACTAAATTATTGACCTACATTAAAATATAAACTGACCAATTAATCGGAAAGTCAAATAGATTACCACTGAAAAATAAAATAGGCAGTGTATTCGGGCGCTAGTATGAAAACCTACACCACTGGTTCATCTATATTTGCTTATACGAACTAATTAGGATGATCAGAATAATTAATTAATGGACTGATTAGATGGACTAAAGTTAACTAACGAACTATATATAGTTATTGAATCAAGTAATTAAAATTTAATGTAATGAGTAAAACATAGAAAAGTACCTTAATCACAGAGGGAGGGTAGGACAATTATACTTTAAGTTAGAGCAGATATTGACTTTGAGAATTCTAATTAATAGAAGGTAAACTTGGAGAGGAAGACGTTAGAGAAGCTTGTTAGGAATCTCTGGAATTTGAGGTAAGTCACATTGCAACCAAAATTTTGTTTTACCTCGTAAATAACTATTTACTTGATTTATGTGATGGTATGAATATTTTGATTGATGAATTACTTGTGAGCAAGTTGTATTTGTTGTGTTTTTGAGATACATCGGATTATGTGTATACGTAAGATATTTTGGGGAAAATATAAAGTTATGGATTTTAATCTTTTGTCCAAGAGACATAAATGTGAAATTTTTGGAAAGTCAAGATAAAAGACTGTTTTCATAATTGGGGCACCACGGGAGAAATCCGTAGGTGCCGGGCCACCTTCACGTCCGTTAATGGTGAGGGAGGGTTAGGACTACTACTACTTGAGTTGAGAGGTGTAAAGCAAATTAAATAAATTTTGGAGGGTTCAGTAACCACCCCGAACAATTGGGCATTAGATCCCATTTATTAAGGCAGTAGTAGTAGTACCTATTCTCTTAAGGGTATTTGAACCTAGAACTTAGGGAGTATATCCCAATTTGAGTAGGGAGACGTTGACGTCAGAACTACTTAGACTTCATACTACTCGGAGGGCTTGGAATCCCTTTAGGGGGTGTGCACACTTAAGGTAGAAGTCTAGATTCTAATAGAGGAGATGAGGTACCGAGAGTAGATCGGAGTGACCGTACAAAACAACGGATCACTGGGCTCAAGAATCGAGATAACGCTTGAGCACCGCCCTTCTAACTAAATAATTAGGAAAATTGGCTATAAAGCTATTTTGAGGAAAAATAAAATATTTTGGTACTTGGAGAATTATTGAAGAAAATCTTTTGGAGATATTATTACTCTTTTTGAAATTAATGGAAACTCATTTTGTATATACTATATACAAATACTTATTTTTAAACAAAACTATTATTTTACGGGGTTGGGTGGGACTTACTTAGCTCTAAAGCTAATTTTTGTGTTATTTGTTTCTTTTATTTTCTTATGTTACAGATGATGTGGTTTATGAAGACTGATGCACTGAGAGCGCTCCTAGAAGATTTTTAGAGTAGTCTCATTTAGAATGAACCTTGTTAGATTTCATGATTTCAAATGTTGAATTTAATAATTACTTTAGATACATTTACGGTGGATAGCCTTAGCATCCAGTCGGTTTAGGGCTGGGTGTGGCGGTAACACACCCCTTTTCCCTATTATTGTTTAATTCCGCTGCAAACAATTCAGAGTTTTGAATAATTAATAAAAGTTTATTATTTCTTAAGTACTATTTTGGGAGGGAAATTTGGGGGTGTTACAAGTTGGTATCAGAGACCTTAGGTTTTCCGAAAGGATTAGGACACGAGGTAATAGGTCGTAGGGAGGAATTCTGTCAACGAGACGATAAGAGTCTGAGCTGGTTGGTGCATAATTGAGCCTTTGCGCTCGTCCAACTAACTGGGAATTTCTCCTTGTGCTGAAACTTCGTTGTTCGAAATCCCTAAGTAAAACCTTTGGAATCATACCTTCAAATGGGGATTTTCAAAATATTTTGACTAGGGAAAATAAGATAGCTAGGAAATGGCCTTTAGGAACGTGGTGAGGACTATGTGAGTATCACTTTTATGTTATATATAGTTTGTGAAAAATAAAGAATTGTGGGCCCATATGTGAAATGGGAACCCCAAGTGTTAAAGGGAATGCCTCATAAGGCAAAATTTCTAAGTGGCCAAGGTATGTACATTATGTGCAAAAATGTTGTGATATGAAATGTGAATCCTACTTGTGAATATTTACACTTATGTGGTGAAATAATTGTATGATATGACTTGGTAGCCTATGGAATCCTTAGTTCTAAGATCCTTAGGGAAAGTAGGAGGAGTTTTCTTTACTAATTCAAGTTATTTATTAATGGAGACACCATGCCACCGAGGAGAGACCCGAATGCTGTCCCTACCAATGCTGAGCTGGCGCAAGCTCTCACGCTGCTCACCCAGACAATCACTGTGGCATTTCAAAACCAACCCAACAACGGCAATAACATGGAGAGTCGTGTAGCGGCACGAAACCCGCCGAGCTTCCATGGGCAAGAGGATCCAGTCCTTCTAGAGAATTGGATACGCACCTTCGATAAGCTGTTTGATGCGATCAATTGCCCGGCAGATCAACGAATTAACATTGCTGTTTATTATCTGCATGAAGAAGCAGATAAATGGTGGGTTCATGTGGGACCAGGGATGATCGCACAACCGGACTTCACTTGGGATCGATTCAAGCGTGCACTACGAAAAAGGTTTTACCCGCCACACGTGCAAGCGGAAAATCGTGACAAGTTCCTCCATTTGAAGCAGGGGAAATGACAGTGCAAGAGTATCACAATCAATTTGTCACGCTGTCAGATTTTGCAACATCACTTGTACCCGATGAGGAGAGTAAGATCGAGAAGTTCATCGGAGGACTGAACTACGACACCCAGAAGATGATGACGGTGCAAGACTGGCAAACATTGGATGATGTCTATTACAAAGCGGCGAAGCACTATCGGGTAATACAACTCCAGCGAGAAGCCCACAAGAAAAGAAAGAACGAAGAGGAGAATAGGCAAGGAGAAAAGCGGGCTAGGGTTCATCATCATGCAGAACCAACACACAATCGCCCGAAGGATGAGAGGAGGTTCCCGGATCATGACCAGAGGCGCGACCGTCGAAACATGGCAGTGGAGAGGCATTTCAACTGCACGAGATGCAACAAAGACCACCCAGGGGTGGACTGTGCCGGCAACAGGGTCAAGTGCTACACATGTGGCAAAATGGGCCACCGAGCATTTGAATGCTGGGATAACGTGGGGAGAGGTCCACAGAACCAGGGACCTAACCGTGGAGGCGGAAATCAAGGTAGGAATCAAGGTGGGAACAGGCAAGGAGCTGAGAACCGGGGCAACAACAACCCGGGAAATCAAGCACGAAACGGTAATCGGGACCAGAATCAGAACCAGGGAGGGGGCAACAACAAAAACAACAACAACAACGCTCCCAATCAAGGACGGATCTATGTAATGAATCAGGCTCAGGCCCGCGCACATGATGTGGTTTCAGGTATCATTCATGTTAATACCACTCCTGCTTATGTTCTATTTGATTCTGGTGCTTCTCACAGTTTTATCTCTTCTAAATTTGTTGAGAAGTTAAAGATAGAACCTGGAGCTAGCATAGAGTTGAATGTAAAAACAGCAAACAATAGTGTTGTAGCCTGTAGAAATGTATACATGAATGTACCCGTAGTTATAGCCGACGTCAGCCTACCTGGGGATTTGGTGCAATTTGACCTCGAAGACATTGATGTGGTGTTGGGCATGGACTGGCTTGGGAAATACAAGGCGAAGATCTTATGCAATGAGCAAAAGGTGTCCATGAAGAGCCCATGTGGGAAGCGGGTATCTTTCAAGGCAACAACGGACAAACCCGGAGTCAAGCTGATGACAATGCGGCAGATGAGGAGGTACATCCGGAAGGGGTGCGAGGCGTACCTATGCATGATGAGAAACAACCATGAAGAAGAGCAGACAATTGATCAGATTCCGGTGGTCAATGAATTTCCTGATGTGTTTCCGGAAGAGATTCCGGGGATGCCCCCGGAAAGGGAGGTTGAGTTCTCCATTGACTTAATGCCGGGTACTACACCGATTTCCAAGGCACCGTACAGGATGGCTCCGAAGGAGATGCAAGAACTGAAAGAGCAACTTGAGGAACTACTCGATAAAGGCTACATCAAGCCGAGTGTCTCACCATGGGGCGCTCCGGTTCTCTTTGTCAAGAAGAAAGACGGTAGCTTGAGGCTGTGTATTGACTACCGAGAGCTGAACCGTGTTACTATCAAGAATCGATACCCTTTGCCCCGTATTGATGACCTGTTCGATCAACTTAAGGGGGCGGGCATATTTTCCAAGATTGACCTTCGATCTGGCTACCACCAAGTGAGGATAGCGGAGAAGGATATACCGAAGACTGCATTTCGTACGAGATATGGGCACTATGAGTTCACCGTGATGCCGTTTGGCTTGACCAACGCACCAGCGGTGTTCATGGACCTCATGAACCGTGTATTTCGCCCCTATCTTGATACATTTGTGGTGGTATTCATCGACGATATCTTGGTGTACTCGAAGAACAAGAAGGATCATGAAGAACATCTTAGGGTTGTTTTGCAAACCTTGAGAGAGCATCAACTTTATGCCAAGCTTTCCAAGTGTGACTTTTGGAAAGACCGAGTAGCATTTCTGGGTCACATCATCACTCGAGATGGAGTGTCTGTGGACCCATCAAAGATCGAAGCGGTAACCGAGTGGCGAGCACCTACCACTGTCACCGAAGTGCGGAGTTTTCTTGGGTTAGCGGGCTACTATCGGAGATTTGTCAAAGATTTCTCCAAGATAGCTAGACCATTAACTAATTTGATGAAGAAGACCACAAAGTTCCAGTGGACGGATGATTGTGAGAGAGCATTCGAGGAGCTGAAGAAAAGACTGACGACTGCACCAGTACTGACACTTCCTTCGGGAACTGATGGGTTTGAAATATATTGCGATGCATCCAAGAATGGACTGGGCTGTGTGCTGATGCAGAATGGGAAGGTAGTAGCTTATGCATCCCGACAACTAAGGGTGCACGAGGTTAACTACCCAACCCATGACCTTGAGTTAGCAGCAGTAGTGTTTGCTTTGAAGATATGGAGGCACTACTTGTACGGACCACCGTGCAAGATATACACCGATCACAAAAGCCTTAAGTACATCTTCACCCAAAAAGAGCTTAACATGCGACAGAGGAGGTGGCTAGAGCTTGTCAAGGACTATGACCTTGAAATCCAATATCATGAAGGGAAAGCTAATGTCGTAGCAGATGCCTTAAGCAGGAAGACAGAACATAGCAGCAAAGCAATGTGGATACTTCCAGAAGAGCTGTATCGGGAATTCCAACGACTAGACTTGGAGGTGAAGGAGTGCGGTGAAGTGGAGAGTGAAATCCGGTTATACACAATGACCATATTACCCTCTATCTTCGATGAAATCAAAGCGGGTCAATCAGGTGATGTGAAGCTTGAACGAGTCAGGGCTGGAATGAAGAATGGAGCCAACGGACCATTTCAGCTACACGAAGACGGGAGTATTCGCTATAAGGGAAGATGGTGTGTCCCGATGAAATGTGAGCACATCAAAAAGCAAATCATGGAAGAAGGACACAACACGCCCTATTCGGTACACCCGGGAGGAGACAAGTTGTATAAAGATCTGAAGCAAAACTTTTGGTGGCCAAGAATGAAAAATGAAGTGGCAGAGTTTGTGGCTCGATGCTTAAACTGTCAAAAAGTGAAAGCTGAGAGATGCAAGCCCAAGGGACTTGTGCAATCCTTGGAGGTACCAACGTGGAAGTGGGACTCAATCTCGATGGACTTTGTCGGGGGTTTGCCTTTAACAAAGTCCGGGAAGGATAAGATTTGGGTAATCGTTGATAGATTGACCAAGACCGCCAGGTTCATTCCCATGAATGAAACTTGGAGCATGGATAAGCTGGCGAAAGCCTACATCAAACATGTGGTCAAGTATCACGGTGTACCCCGAGATATTGTATCCGACAGAGATTCCAGATTCCTATCCCAATTTTGGAGGGAACTTCAAGCTGCTATGGGGACCATACTAAAGCTAAGCACAGCATTTCATCCGATGACAGATGGGCAGACAGAAAGAACAATTCAGACACTCGAAGATATGCTGAGAGCATGTGTACTGGACCTACAAGGGTCATGGGATGAACACTTGGACCTGATAGAGTTCTCATATAACAATAGCTATCATGCGAGCATTAAAATGGCTCCATATGAGGCTCTATATGGTCAAAAGTGTAGAAGCCCTTTGTGCTGGGGTGATATGGTGGACCAAGTTGTCTTAGGGCCGCAATATTTGCAAGATACGATGGAGAAGATCAAGTTTATTCGGGCGAGGATGAAGGCAGCACAAGATAGACAAAAGTCATATGCGGACCTAGGAAGAAAACCAGCTGAGTTCGAGGTAGGAGAGAAAGTACTCCTCAAAGTCTCTCCTACTAAAGGCGTCATGAGATTTGGGAAGAAGGGCAAGTTGAGTCCTCGATTCATCGGACCTTACGAGATTCTGGAGAAGGTGGGGAGAGTAGCTTACAAACTGGCTCTACCCACAGAATTAAGTAAGGTAAGAAATAAATCCATTCTTTCAAAAGTTATTCATAAATTGGAAAACAAATCTAAGACGTTTTAATGTGTGCAAGGTACACGACGTGTTCCATATATCTCAACTAAAGAAGTATATCCGTGATGAGGCGCATATCTTAAACCCGGAGGTAAGAACCTCACTTTCAAAATAGCTAGGATGCGATTGACAGACATTAAAATAACCCATTATGTAATTAGGTGATTGAGTTGGACGAAACCTTGACGTATGAGGAAAGTCCTGTGAAGATTTTGGACACAAAGACACGTGAAACTCGGAGGAAGGCCATCAAAATGGTCAAAGTACTATGGTCAAATCACTTGGCTGAAAATGCCACATGGGAGACCGAGGATGACATGAGAAAACGTTATCCCGAGTTGTTTAGTCAAGGTAAAAATTTAGTTACGAGGACGTAACCTTTTTAAGGGGGGTAGAATGTAACACTTGGTAATTTGATATTATTAATCGTAGATATTAGTTCATGCTTCGGGGCGAAGCATCCTTTTAAGGAGGGTAGAATGTGACACTTTGAAAATTTAAATAAAATAAAACAAATAATTTGGATAAAATATTACAAAGTGAAGTTGTGATAGTTAAGTTGATTAGATAACAAAAGTAAAGTTTTACTTTTGTCACAAATAATATGACGTTATCAAATCTAATTCGAAAGTATCAAGTAATTATATGAACAAATATATATATATATATATATATATATATATATATATATAATGATAAATAATACCAGTAAATATACATAACTTATACGTAACGTATGTTAAATACAACTTACATATATAATATAACTATATATACGTAACTTATGATGGTTTGACTTTCAAACATATAACCACTAATATAATAATACTAAGTACAAATAATAACTTACGAAACAGGCTAGGTTCATTGTACTCAAACACATACGAAATGAGAATTACGAATAATGTTATACACGCCTGCGGTCGATAAGATTGTCCAACGACTCATGCGTAAAATACGGTCGCTGAAGCTAATCGCGTATAACTCAACCTAATAGCTAGAACCTTCCTTCGACTAGTATAAATAGGGGAGACCATCGTGAAGAACTGTGTACCACACCCAAAATAAACTGCGAGAGAAAAGAGAGAAAGAGGGTAACCGGTAGCCGGACTGGTTATACACCGGAAAGGAGAGCCGTCAACGTTGGGCTAACCAGGTGCTCGTTGAACGACGACGCCAAGTTGCTGGAAGAAGACATACGACGGACTCAACCTGCTTCGCCAACAAGGACGACGTTGAGTACGCCTTCTCTTTCCCCATAATACTTTGTACATCACTGTTTTCTTTTAAAAGGGCCGAATGACGAAATAATTTGACCGAAATATAAATGATTGCAGCAGATATAATAACGGAATGATGATAACAATAATAATATTGATTGTTATAATAATTATAGAAAAAAAAATTATAATAACCGAAGTAAAAGTAATGATCATCACGTACTGAGAATGCTAACATGAACTACGAATAGCTTAACTTTATAAAAATTTCCACTTGGTTATAATTACATAAATGAATTCAACGGGCCGAGCAATTAATCAAAATCATAAACTAATAAGATTGTTATAACTAAACCGGATACTATTACAGATTATTTTGATTATCTTAATCGGGTTAATTAAGGGTGGATTAATTAAGAATAAAATCGAATGGACTAATTGGATTAGAATTGGACTGTTTTAGTTAAATCCGATTGATTATTGAAGTACTCTAAAATACACATCATGATTATAATAAGATTTATAAACCAGCTAATATGGATGATCATTAGATGACATGATGCGGACAAAATTTAAGACTAATATAATGCTAATAATACTGGATTAATTAGTGTAAATGGGTCCAAGTTAAATAAGTTCATTAATGGACGATACATGGTAAACCGGATTGGTAAGAATAAGAACGATGTTATCACTTATCCAAAATAGTCATATTAACATTAAGATTTACAACTGGCTAGGAGAGTTTAACTATTGATTGTTAAAAGGAATAAACTGATTTAGTATTATAACTGGACTATTTAGATTAAAACGTAGTGTTTATCATTTTAATTAAACCAAATTGATTTAATGACATGTGAATATTAATAATAACAAAAAATGGATGGATCGCTAATTATAAAACTAATGGAAAAGATTAAATTGAATGATTATCAATGGACTGGTTAGTTTTAAATAGAACTTGATCTTATTAGTTAAACCGGATTAACTAAATTATTGACCTACATTAAAATATAAACTGACCAATTAATCGGAAAGTCAAATAGATTACCACTGAAAAATAAAATAGGCAGTGTATTCGGGCGCTAGTATGAAAACCTACACCACTGGTTCATCTATATTTGCTTATACGAACTAATTAGGATGATCAGAATAATTAATTAATGGACTGATTAGATGGACTAAAGTTAACTAACGAACTATATATAGTTATTGAATCAAGTAATTAAAATTTAATGTAATGAGTAAAACATAGAAAAGTACCTTAATCACAGAGGGAGGGTAGGACAATTATACTTTAAGTTAGAGCAGATATTGACTTTGAGAATTCTAATTAATAGAAGGTAAACTTGGAGAGGAAGACGTTAGAGAAGCTTGTTAGGAATCTCTGGAATTTGAGGTAAGTCACATTGCAACCAAAATTTTGTTTTACCTCGTAAATAACTATTTACTTGATTTATGTGATGGTATGAATATTTTGATTGATGAATTACTTGTGAGCAAGTTGTATTTGTTGTGTTTTTGAGATACATCGGATTATGTGTATACGTAAGATATTTTGGGGAAAATATAAAGTTATGGATTTTAATCTTTTGTCCAAGAGACATAAATGTGAAATTTTTGGAAAGTCAAGATAAAAGACTGTTTTCATAATTGGGGCACCACGGGAGAAATCCGTAGGTGCCGGGCCACCTTCACGTCCGTTAATGGTGAGGGAGGGTTAGGACTACTACTACTTGAGTTGAGAGGTGTAAAGCAAATTAAATAAATTTTGGAGGGTTCAGTAACCACCCCGAACAATTGGGCATTAGATCCCATTTATTAAGGCAGTAGTAGTAGTACCTATTCTCTTAAGGGTATTTGAACCTAGAACTTAGGGAGTATATCCCAATTTGAGTAGGGAGACGTTGACGTCAGAACTACTTAGACTTCATACTACTCGGAGGGCTTGGAATCCCTTTAGGGGGTGTGCACACTTAAGGTAGAAGTCTAGATTCTAATAGAGGAGATGAGGTACCGAGAGTAGATCGGAGTGACCGTACAAAACAACGGATCACTGGGCTCAAGAATCGAGATAACGCTTGAGCACCGCCCTTCTAACTAAATAATTAGGAAAATTGGCTATAAAGCTATTTTGAGGAAAAATAAAATATTTTGGTACTTGGAGAATTATTGAAGAAAATCTTTTGGAGATATTATTACTCTTTTTGAAATTAATGGAAACTCATTTTGTATATACTATATACAAATACTTATTTTTAAACAAAACTATTATTTTACGGGGTTGGGTGGGACTTACTTAGCTCTAAAGCTAATTTTTGTGTTATTTGTTTCTTTTATTTTCTTATGTTACAGATGATGTGGTTTATGAAGACTGATGCACTGAGAGCGCTCCTAGAAGATTTTTAGAGTAGTCTCATTTAGAATGAACCTTGTTAGATTTCATGATTTCAAATGTTGAATTTAATAATTACTTTAGATACATTTACGGTGGATAGCCTTAGCATCCAGTCGGTTTAGGGCTGGGTGTGGCGGTAACACACCCCTTTTCCCTATTATTGTTTAATTCCGCTGCAAACAATTCAGAGTTTTGAATAATTAATAAAAGTTTATTATTTCTTAAGTACTATTTTGGGAGGGAAATTTGGGGGTGTTACATCATGGACGATTCAATGCCCAACGGACTGGTCATTGATGTCCAACGTTCAAGTCCATTAATTCACCATTTACACACAACAAATCCTCCTATATAAAGGTTGGCAGGTGGTTTGCAACAACACACGTTGATACACACGTTCATACACATTCCTCACGTATTTCTGAGCTCAAAAACACCTCCAGCATTCCGAAATTTTCCGAAGTGTTCATACTGTGTTCTCGTTCGCTGGAACTCTTGTTTGTGTGCTCAAACATTAGTTCGAAGTCATAGTATCCTGGGAAACGATTGTTGCAACGCTCCTAGCACCGTGGGAGGCAACAAATACGTTTTAAGGACATCGTGCGGAGCACGAGCTTTGGCTAAATTCTGCTCCATCCCATTTCTTGTTTTTCTTTAGTCATTTTAATTAATTTATTTTAATTAATTTTCTTTATTTTCCGAAACACACCCAACAATTACCTTGCCAAAAATCTTCTTGTTGTTCAAATGGTCTTAAATTGTACATCATTCTTGGAATGTTCTAAAAGTGCGTGCATTATACTTCAAAGTTATGAATACTCTTTTACGTAGTTGAATTGAAAAACCTTTTAATGCAATCAATATTTAACTTCAAAGTGTGTAGTTTCAAGATACGACTAGAGTTCCGGGAGCACTAATTTATACTTCGTATATATATAGGAGCATAAAGATATTGGAACCAAATGTGTGCCGATACCTGATGTGCAGTTTCATTTTTTTCTGGTTGAATCGCCGCATTAATAGCAGTTATTACAAACCGGCGTCTTCACATTATTTAAAGTGCATCTATTTAAATGTGGGCCTTTAATTTCGGCCCTTGTACTCCTAGGCCCGCATTTTTGCTCTGGTTTCCCTTTTTATATTAGTATAGATATATTGAACCGTACAGATATTCAATACCCAAAGAAGTGTGTTTTGCGACGCGCTTGCTTGTGGATTAAAAAGAATATATTGAAGCTTTGAAAGATATCAAAGACTATGGATCACACCAATATTAGAGAAAAATTGTTTGTCACACTGCTCTTATCACGTTCCATAAGCAGACATGATCATATGTGAACAAAAAAATGATAGTGGTTGGAACTTGGAAGATGAAATTTTATATCACAAAGATTGACTAACATCACATCTACACAAAAAATCTCAAATAATAAAATTGGTAATAAAAAATATCACTCTATATTTATTCACCTTATATTTTATTTCAAATGGGGAATATATAGTGTATACTTATTTTAGTAAATCTGTTTTACTATATTTAAATTTTTAGTATTTATTTAATTCAAAAAAGTAAAAAGTATAAAGGAATAGCAAAGCATTAAATTAATTATTCATATATTACCAAAACTTAATTTATTTTCATACTAATTACCCCAATAAATTTGTTCACACTGATCATTTCTTATTCAATTAAAACTATTTTTCACAATTTTAATTCCACGTATATTTCATTTCCTGTTCTTTTGCACAACTATGCACAAATATCTTTTCAATTATTAATCTGGTTGTGTGACAAAGACAATGTTATGACGTTGTTTATTGTAGAAAATCGAATGAGAAACTCTGGCGATTGAGCGATCGATGGCATCCACTTCCGTGGCAGTTCAGCCGCCGCCGATACGTTCTGATGGGGAGAAGAAGACGTTTGCATCTGCTTTAATGGGTGTTCAAGCTGAGCCTTTGCAGGAAGCGATTCATTCCAAGGTCAGGGGATTACCGGCAGTGACATTCTCAGAACCACGTGTGGACAACTTGGCTGCTAGATATAAAAATTCCCTTATTGATTACTTCTTCAAGGCGCGGCCATCACTGGCGACCCTACGTAAGTCTTTTGAAATTATTGGTTTCAAAGGAATTTTTCATCTTGGGTTATTGGAGAAAAAGCATGTGCTGATTAGATTTGATATGGAAGAAGACTATTTACGATGCTGGAACAGACAGACATGGGATATATTTGGTAGCACTATGAGAGTTACTAAATGGACTCCTGATTTCAAGCCTAATGTTGAGTCACCGAATGTTCCCATTTGGTTATCGCTGGAGGGATTACCAAAACATTTGCACGAGAAACGAGCTTTGTTTGATATAGCTAGGCTTATTGGTAATCCATTGAAATTGGATAATGCTACCTTAAATCTTTCTAAGCCATGGGTGGCTAGGGTTTGTGTTGAGGTTGATCTTACTAAAGACATGCCTAGTAAGATTTGGATCCAGGCTGACAAGAATGGTTTTATCCAACTGGTGGTGTATGAGAACAGGCCAGCCTACTGTCTTTCATGCCTTCATTTAGGGCATGATAAAACCAAATGCCCCAAACTTGGTCTCGGAGTTGCTCAGCCTAATGATAAAGCTATTGAATTACAAAAGGATAAGCCCACAATGAAAGCAGCTGATCAGCCTAAAGCTGTAACATACAGAGAAAAACAGAAGGGTGTTATCATTACAGAATCGGGGGAAGGGAAAGATTTTCAAATGTAGAAACAACCAAATTCTTCAAGTGAATTGGCTATCATTCCTGTAATGGAAACTGTCTCTGGTTCAGTGGGGAAACAGGTTTCCTCACCCAGTGACTCTGATGTAGAAGAAGTTTATCATGAATAACCTCCAGGCACAAGCTCAGTCCCCCCATCCATACCTGTGGATAAAACAGAGGAAGTAGCAAAGTTTGAGAAACAACACATTCAATATATTTTAACTTCAGATATCCCAGGTCTTAAAATCACAAATTTGCAGGGCAGTCAACGAGCAAAGGATGATCAAAGCATCCAAAATTTGCAGGAAGTCTCAGAATTTGACCTAGAAAAAGCTGCAAAAGAATATGCTTCTGACCTTGACTTACCCAATCATTCTGAAACTATGAAATCTTGGAAAGAAGTATTACCTTCTATTGGCAATAAGGTGGATGATCGGGCTGAACTTGCAAGTGTACAAGTGCTGTTGGTCCCGTTTGAGTTGGTAATCAGTCTAGAGGGGGGGTGAATAGACTGATTCAAGTTTTTCAACTTTTCTCTAAGTCAGAGTTGACTTGTCAGAGAGGGTCGAGTTCTGATAATCAGAACTGGTCTTGCAGCGGATAAGAGTTCCGGGTAGCCTCAAACAAATACTAAGGCAAGTGCCTTTCTGATAACTCTGAAAACAAGATCTGCTGAACACAGATTCCAAGTCTTAGAGTTAAACAGTTAAAATCCTAAGTGCAGAAAGTAAATGACACCGGAGTTTTTATAGTGGTTCAAGGAACAACGCGTTCCTCTAGTCCACTGTTCCACTAGCTTTGAAGTAGATCGGTTACAAAGCTATTTCCTAGCACTTAAGAAGCACTCCTCGTCTTCTTCAAGTCTAGATGCCACCCAGGATGCAATTCCACGTCCTGATGGCTGGTCCTTTCACTCAGCTTCCCGGAAGTATCACCACTTCACTACTGCAGTTACTTGGACGCCCTTCTTTTCAGAAGATCCTTTGAAAAAACAAAGTTTTTCCTCCAACTTGCTTCGTCACAAATGATGTTTGATGAAGTTCTTGAAGAGTTGAAGAACAGGATGAACTTTGCTCGTTGTTGGGGATGAAAGATTTGGAGTTTGAATCTTCCCAACGTAGGACTTTTCTTGTAGAGTGTTATGAAGAATGAATCTCAAGAAGTATGTTCAGTGATTGGAGCAAAAGTTCTTGGCTAAAGGTCGTTTTTCTGTTCTTCGGTGTGTAGCTTATATACTGAGGTTGTCTGCCCGTTGGAGGAGGAGACAACTGCATTAAATGCGCGTACAGTTGACTTGACCGTCGTTTTGGAAGGTTTATATTTTTATAATATATCTTCCCGGATTCCTTGGTCAATCATTTGCAATCAATCCTTCAGCGTATCAGGCTCATTTATTGTGCATTAAATGCTTTCCTTTCATGCACAGTCTTCTAGCCGTTGGATGATTTTACCCGTTGGATTCATAGCTGTTGGATGTTGCTTGAAATCTTCTAAGTGTTAGTCGGGCTCTGATCAGGCTCTTCTGAAGTATTGAATTCTGATGGCTTTCTGATCTCTAACTCTGACTCTGATAGATCCGCTGATGAGTACCTCTGATCTGTAGTTCTCATCAGTTATCAGATGTCCAAATTTATCAGCAGCTCTCATGGTGCAACTATGATGGACTTCTGGTAAGAGAACTCTGATCGAGCAGTTCTCATAGAGCAAGTCTGGTCGAGCAATTCTGATGCACTCCTGATCTGATCCAAAGCAGAGCAACTCTGATCGTCGACTACACTAATGCTTACAAATGAAAATTCTAATACATAAAATCTAATTGGGGGTACTCTAACTTTCTAATCCTATAGCATCATCAAAATCTAATTACATTTATTCCTTACAATTTCCCCCTTTTTGATGATGCCAAAACCCTTAAACTATTTCCAGAGAAGTGCCTTTCACCATAGGGAAAATAAGTTAATGTTAGTACCCAACGATTGATAGATTTTGATGATGCCACTATACCAATAAATGAACACCTCCACCACCTAATAAGTCATGACTAATAAAATTGAACACCTCCACCACCTAATAAGTCATGACTAATAAAATGTATCAAATAAAGTATACTGGAAACTTAAAATACATTTAGGTAATTTTTATTACCTTAAAAAGGACATTAAAATCCTACCAGTATAACTTTATTTTGATACACAAATAAAACTAAGAAGTGGGAAGTGTTGAACAAATGCTCCAAATAAATTTTGCTGGAAATTCACCAGGGTAAGTGTTTTTACCTCCAGTACATAGTTTACTTGGTGCACAGTGACATGCAGGGATAAGCCGTATAACAAAGGCGTAAGGCTAAAAAGCATTTAATGCAAGAAATTGTACATGGGTCCCAAAAGGTGATGATGATACACAAGAAGTGATCTCTCGAAGAAGAACTGATCGGCAAGAATTATCTCCTTATCTTGCTCCAACACATGAAGACAAAGAGTACAACTCTTTCAGCGACTACGATCAACTCCTCTCAACCAACGGAGGAGATTGATCTGCTCAAAAGGCCTATAAAATAGGCAGAAGCATGAGTGATAAAATCAAGTTTTTGAGTCATCTAAGTAGAGTATTCACTTCAAACATCCAAGAGATATCTAGCAAAAGAGAAAGTGCATGTTAAACTTTGCTCTCTGCTTAGACTCATGCTTCACTAAGCTCTTAGACTAAGATCATACACGATTACACTTTTAGAGCTTAGTTTCTAGTTGGAGGATAGAAATTTTCTTGTAAACAAATTGTTGTAAACACTTAGGAGAACAGTTGTTCGGATCCTAAAGTGTGGTTAGATAGATAGAGTACCTTTTGATCCCCACTGGATCAATTGAGAAAAGTCTAAGGACTGAGTAACTTTGAGTGGTGTTATACTCATTGTGAAAAACCTTCAATCTAGGCCAGAGTTGTCAAGGCTAGATTGGCACTAATTGTATTGGGCTGAATACTTTAGTGGAAATCCATCTGAAATAGGGTGGGACTGGATGTAGGAGGATTACACCACCTCTGAACCAGGATATATCATGTGTTGATTTACTTTCATACATACAGAAGCACACACCAAACACATCTCACTAAAGGATTGAAGTTTGCCAGCAGCATCCTAAGCAGTAGTCTTCATCGACTGTACTGCTTAGCCTACTGCTTAATAACTCACTCTCCTTGAGAGTGTTTTCCACTAGAAGTTATCTTACACTCAGAAGGTGCCTCAGCAGTACCCTGGTCTTCACCCTCCTGCTGAGCCCACTGCCCACTTATATGTGTCTTTCCGAACGCCATAACAAGCCAGAACAAAAAGCCATCCAAGAGTCATCCTGTTCTTAACAGTTGCCTCAGCAGTAACCTGCCCACCAGCCAACTGCCAATTCAGCAGTTGCCTGCCAGTCAGCAAACTGCCTGTGCAGCAGTAGACTAAGCAGTTATCTGCTCACCAGTCTACTGCCAAGCCTACTTCCTCTTGTCACAAGTCTAAACATCATCTAAACTAGAAAGTTGTCTCACACCAAGTATAAAGAGGTTAAAGACTTCCGCTGTGCATCTATTAATCTCTTAAAAGATTATAGATCAACTCATCTAGAGGGAAAACTTCACAAAGTCGAAAAAGATTTAAAAGTCTATTCACCCCCCCTCTAGACTTTTACCTCTATCCGGGACCTTCAAGTGGTATCAGAGCGGTGTGTTCCTAGAGTCAGTTTCTGACTATTTTTGAACTAAAGATCCAAATCCACTTTTATCCCAAACACTTTCTAAAAATGGACAGTCAGTTAGCCAAGAATCTTCTGTTCAACTTGAACAAATTTGATGACTGGAAAATACGGATGAAAGCACATCTCAGTGCCTTACATGATGAGATGATTGAAGTAATTACTGATGGACCTATCAAAATAATAAAGGTCATCACATCCAGAACCATAGAAGGGACAGATGATGTGTACATTCCAAAACCTAAAATGGAATGGACAACTGAGGACAGGAAGAGGAACAATCTTGACAACATTGCCAAGGACATTCTCTTCAAATCTGTTGATGAATCTATATTTCCCAGAATCAGGAAATGCGAAACTGCCAAAGACGTCTGGGATGAGCTAACAAAGATTGGAGCAGGGGATGAACAGGAGAAGGACAATAAACTGACCATTGCCCTAAAAAAATTTGAGGATTTCAAAATGCTGTCGTCTGAATCTATCCATGAGATGGAATCCAGATTCCTGAAGATTGTGGCAGAGGTCTCTGACCTTGGGAAAGAACTCTCTCAAAAAGAAATTTCCCTTAAAATCTTGAGAGGCCTGCCATCAAAATGGGACATGAAGGTAACTGCTATGAGAGATAGTAGAGATCTCAGAACTTTGTCAACTGACAAACTCTTCAGTGATCTCAAGGCCTATGAATTTGAAATAAAGGAAATCAAGGAAGAGAAGGAAGATGAATACAAGACACTAGCCCTAGTGTCTGAGCCAAGCACTTTAAAATCTGCTGAAAAATCCCTCAATAATCTCCTCACTGACGAGCAGTTTGCTATGTTTGTGAGGAAATTTAAAAGATTCATAAAAAAGGAGGGTACTGTTCCAAGGAGGTCATACAATCAGCCACCCAGGAGACAAGGAAGACCTCAATCAAGTGAGGACACTATTCTATGCTATAACTGTAGACAGCCAGGACATTACAAAAATGAGTGTCCTTTACCACTGGCTCAAAAGTATCAAGGGCAACAGGCAACTGCTCGAAAAGGAGAATACAAAAAGGACTTCAAGGGCAAGAGACAAGCCTTTGTAAGTGAAAAGAGAAAGGACGAATCCCAAAGTGATGATGAGAGCAGCTCAAGTGATGAAAGCTCCTCATCTGGAGACTCAGAGGAGGCACTACTATGCCTGGGATCCTGGCAGACGGCTGAAGAAAAGAGCAGATGGCTCAGCGAAGATGATGAAAACTGCTCCAACAACTGCCTAATGGCCAAAGACCACTACAATGATGTTGAGGTAACATCCTGCTCTTCCTATAGCTCTAGTGATTCTGGACCAACCAATGTCACATTGAAATCTTTACTACAAGATTTTCAGAAAGTCCAAGATCACCATGTTCTCTTAAGATCAGAAAATGATAGATTAAAACAAGACATTAAGGCCATTCATTCCAAGTTGTTAGATGCCTTAACCAAAAACAATGTCTTAGAGGAAGAGAACAAAGAGCTGAAAAACAAAATGACTAACTTCGGCATGAATAGTAAAACCGATAACTCTACTGCTGAAGTTGTTCTAAATAGGAAGAGAAGAGGGCTCGGATATGTATCCCCCACCAGACTCACTCAAAACTCACCCTCCACAAGCCACCAACAAAATACAAGAAAGCTAATCTACCAAAAATCCCATTCTCAAAATGTTCCCATAAGAAGGAACCTGCCAGCTCCCAAATCAAAATCCAATCTCCTGAATAATCAAAAACTTCCCTACCATCAACACCCAAGAACCCGTTGGCAATCAACCAGTAAGACCAACTACAGACAAAACACTAAGCAGTTTCCTCCAAAAGCCAATAATCCATTTTCCACTTCAAGAAGAAAAGGGATTAACAAATATATAGCCATCCCCTATGATTATAATACCTCAAATGGCTATAGACCAATCTGCTTAGAACTAAGTGGTTCTAGATGGGCATGGATGCCCAAACTTATACAAAGGAAGTTGCCCACTAACTTGTGGGCTACTGCTCAACAATGATGAATACAGGAAGGTGCTGGAGCAGTTGACTCACAAACATGGTACATAGATTCAGGCTGCTCCAGGCACATGACAGGCAGCAGACGGCTCCTGTCCAACTTTATGGCAAGAGAAGGACCCAAAGTTACTTTTGGGAATGTGGAAAAACAAGGAGAGACCAAAGGAGCTGGAGACCTATCCATCAATGGACTTACAATCCAAAACATATCTTATGTTAAAGGATTAAAGTTCAATCTCATAAGCACAAGCCAGCTCTGTGACAATGGCTATAATGTTACATTCTCCAAAGACATCTGTTTGATTAGAGATGTCAAAAATGACAAAATTGTGCTCACTGGTAGAAGGAAGAAGGACATGTACATTGTTGATTGGAGCTCAGCAAAGGAAGGGATCTGCTTGGTGACAAAGGCAGACTCAAATTTGAGTTGGGAATGGCACAACAAATTAAGCCATCTCAACTTCAAAACAATCAACAAATTGTCCAGAAAAGGATTGGTGAAAGGTCTTCCTGAGATCAACTTCAAAAGGGACCATCTCTGTGATGCTTGCCAAAAAGGGAAACAAACCAAGGTATCATTCAAATCAAAGGAACTGGAATCATCAACTAGGCCCTTAAGCCTACTACACCTTGACTTATTTGGACCAGTTGAACCAACAAGTATAAGTGGTAAAAGATACACCCTGGTGATAGTTGATGATTACTCTAGATACACTTGGACCATATTCCTAAAGAAAAAGAATGAAACAGAGAAGAAACTTCCAGAACTGATGAAACTAATTCAAAATGAGAAAAGTCTCTCAATCCAGAAGATCCGATCAGACAGAGGTACTGAATTCCTCAACTCTATAGTAATTCAGTACTGTAAAGAAAATGGAATCCATCACCAAACTTCAGCTGCAAGAACACCTCAACAAAATGGTGTTGCTGAGAGAAGAAACAGGACTCTCAAGGAAGCCGGAAGGACAATCTTAGAAGCAGCTAGCTTACCCAAAAGATTTTGGGCAGAAGCAATCAACACTGCTTGCTACACCCAGAATAGAAGTCTCATTCATAAGACTTACAAAAAGACTCCATATGAACTATGGAAAGAAAGGAAGCCTAATGTTAGTCATTTCCATGTGTTTGGATCCAAATGCTTCATTCTAAACAATGGAAAAGACTATCTCAAGCCATTTGATTCCAAATCTGATGAAGGAATCTTCCTGGGATACTCAGCAACAAGCAAGGCATTCCGGATCCTCAACAAAAGAACTCTGGTGGTAGAAGAATCAATCCATGTGATTTTTGAAAACCACTCCACTGCTCAATCATTAGATAAAGGCGAGTCATCCAAATCAAAGAAGGACACAGGAAAGGCTCCAAGCTGCCTTCCAAATGATTATGCTAAAAAGGATGGAATGATGGTGGAAGCAGTTAACTCCAAAGGCAGCCCACTGCCAGCAGTTGCCTCTGACCATAGAACACTGCCAGCAAATGGCTCACCAACAAAACCCCTTTTAGGAACTCATGAAACTCCTAAGTATCCTATTCTACCAGAGGACAGTGAAGAAGATGAGGAGGATGACCAACCAATGAAAACTAACTCTAATCAGACATCTGATATCAGATGGCTGAATCAACACCCACCACAACAGATTATTGGAAACATCCATGAAGGAGTTCGTACCAGATCATCAATCCAAAGAGAAGCACTATTCTCATGTTTCATCTCACAATCTGAACCCAAGAAAATTGAAGAAGCCCTACTTGACTCTGACTGGATACAAGCCATGCAAGAAGAACTCAACCAATTTGAAAGAAACAATGTGTGGGAGCTTGTGACCAGACCCTATCATCAACATGTAATAGGAACCAAATGGGTGTTCAGAAACAAGATGGATGAGGAAGGTACAATTATCAAGAACAAGGCAAGACTAGTAGCCAAAGGCTACTGCCAGGAGGAAGGAATAGATTTTGACGAAACCTTTGCTCCTGTTGCTAGACTTGAGGCTATAAGAATTTTCTTGGCTTATGCTGCCCATAAGCAATTCACTGTCTTTCAAATGGACGTGAAAAGTGCATTCCTAAATGGTCTACTAGAAGAGGAGGTCTATGTGGAGCAACCTCCTGGATTTGAAGTCAACAGAGAGAAGGATCTAGTCTACAAACTGCATAAAGCTCTGTATGGACTCAAACAAGCCCCAAGAGCATGGTATGACACTCTCTCCGAATATTTGGTGAATAATGGGTTTACTAAAGGAAAAGTAGACAAGACACTATTCAAAATTGAAGAAGGTCCATACTTGCTGCTTGTCCAAATTTATGTTGATGACATAATCTTTGGAAGTTCAAACCAAGCACTATGCAAGAAATTTTCAACTCTCATGCAAAACAAGTTTGAGATGAGCATGATGGGAGAGTTGAATTATTTCTTGGGACTACAAGTAAAGCAAACTCCTCAAGGTATCTTCATCAACCAAGCAAAATATACAAGAGATCTCATGAAAAAGTTCAAAGTTGAAAACAAGTCCACTGTGAAAATACCCATGAATACATCCCAAAGTCTAAGTCAGGATGAAGATGGCAAAGATGTTGATCCCACACTTTACAGAGGTCTGATTGGTTCCTTGTTATATCTCACCACTAGTCGGCCAGATATTTCCTACTCAGTTGGTGTGTGTGCAAGGTTTCAATCTAAACCTAAGGAAAGCCATCTTCTAGCTGCCAAGAAGATTCTGAGGTATCTAAAAGGCAATCCTGACTCTGGATTATGGTACCCAACAAATGGAGGTTTTGAACTCTATGGTTATTCGGACTCTGACTTTGCTGGATGCAAAATTGATAGAAAAAGCACCTCAGGAACTTGTCAATTAATTGGTGGAAGACTTGTCTCTTGGTTCAGCAAGAAACAAAACTCAATTGCTACTAGCACTGCTGAAGCTGAATATATAGCTGCAGGCAGCTGCTGTGCTCAAGTACTATGGATGAAGCAACAATTGAAGGATTATGGAGAAGAGACTAAAGAAATTAGCATTCTGTGTGATAACACAAGTGCAATTGCGATCACTCATAATCCTGTATTTCACTCAAGAACCAAACACATTGAAATCAGGCACCATTTCATCAGAGAGCATGTTGAGAAGAAAACCATCAAATTGGAGTACATCCCCACAGAAAAACAACTAGCTGATATCTTCACCAAGCCTCTCAGTGAAGCACGGTTCAATTCCCTAAGGCAGGAGCTTGGAATGCTCGATGATCTTGATCAACTTAAAAATTGATGTTGCATCAACTCAGGGGGAACCTATCTATTTTAATCATAAGGAGCATCATCTTAAGGGGAATGATACTCAAAAACAAGGGATTGAAGCAACAAGGTCCGAAACAAAAGAAAAAGAAGAAGGCTCAGCAGAGGTCCCTGCCACAAGACACTTCTAGAAGCAGGAGACTAGGGATACTACAGCAGATTCACAAACCACAAGAAAAGAATTCCCTGCCTTGCTGGACTTCACACTCAAAATTACCCAGCGGGCAACAAACACATGCTCAGTCCTATGAGTCACTTACTCAAGACATCGCTAAGAGCTTCATCACACTTCAGAAGAATACTCAAGAAACCTTCTGAAAGCTGGGCGATGATCTCTAAAGGCTGGCCCACGAGTCAGAACAATCCAAGGAGAGAAAAGTTTGTTCAAAAGAAGAGGTTGAAGAGATCTTCAAAAAGGTCCAACCGGAAGATGCTGCCAAAAAGGGGGAAGACACCTCAGCAGGACCCTCCTCAAGAAGACAGATAGCAGCAAAGAAGGCAGCTGCAAATAGTCTGAAAGTGACTATAAACTACTGTAAAACATTGCATTATTCTCCTTTTGAACTAAAGGAGATCTGTCCTGCTTGGTATAGTTTTGGCATCATCAAAAAGGGGGAAATTGTTAGTACCCAACGATTGATAGATTTTGATGATGCCACTATACCAATAAATGAACACCTCCACCACCTAATAAGTCATGACTAATAAAATTGAACACCTCCACCACCTAATAAGTCATGACTAATAAAATGTATCAAATAAAGTATACTGGAAACTTAAAATACATTTAGGTAATTTTTATTACCTTAAAAAGGACATTAAAATCCTACCAGTATAACTTTATTTTGATACACAAATAAAACTAAGAAGTGGGAAGTGTTGAACAAATGCTCCAAATAAATTTTGCTGGAAATTCACCAGGGTAAGTGTTTTTACCTCCAGTACATAGTTTACTTGGTGCACAGTGACATGCAGGGATAAGCCGTATAACAAAGGCGTAAGGCTAAAAAGCATTTAATGCAAGAAATTGTACATGGGTCCCAAAAGGTGATGATGATACACAAGAAGTGATCTCTCGAAGAAGAACTGATCGGCAAGAATTATCTCCTTATCTTGCTCCAACACATGAAGACAAAGAGTACAACTCTTTCAGCGACTACGATCAACTCCTCTCAACCAACGGAGGAGATTGATCTGCTCAAAAGGCCTATAAAATAGGCAGAAGCATGAGTGATAAAATCAAGTTTTTGAGTCATCTAAGTAGAGTATTCACTTCAAACATCCAAGAGATATCTAGCAAAAGAGAAAGTGCATGTTAAACTTTGCTCTCTGCTTAGACTCATGCTTCACTAAGCTCTTAGACTAAGATCATACACGATTACACTTTTAGAGCTTAGTTTCTAGTTGGAGGATAGAAATTTTCTTGTAAACAAATTGTTGTAAACACTTAGGAGAACAGTTGTTCGGATCCTAAAGTGTGGTTAGATAGATAGAGTACCTTTTGATCCCCACTGGATCAATTGAGAAAAGTCTAAGGACTGAGTAACTTTGAGTGGTGTTATACTCATTGTGAAAAACCTTCAATCTAGGCCAGAGTTGTCAAGGCTAGATTGGCACTAATTGTATTGGGCTGAATACTTTAGTGGAAATCCATCTGAAATAGGGTGGGACTGGATGTAGGAGGATTACACCACCTCTGAACCAGGATATATCATGTGTTGATTTACTTTCATACATACAGAAGCACACACCAAACACATCTCACTAAAGGATTGAAGTTTGCCAGCAGCATCCTAAGCAGTAGTCTTCATCGACTGTACTGCTTAGCCTACTGCTTAATAACTCACTCTCCTTGAGAGTGTTTTCCACTAGAAGTTATCTTACACTCAGAAGGTGCCTCAGCAGTACCCTGGTCTTCACCCTCCTGCTGAGCCCACTGCCCACTTATATGTGTCTTTCCGAACGCCATAACAAGCCAGAACAAAAAGCCATCCAAGAGTCATCCTGTTCTTAACAGTTGCCTCAGCAGTAACCTGCCCACCAGCCAACTGCCAATTCAGCAGTTGCCTGCCAGTCAGCAAACTGCCTGTGCAGCAGTAGACTAAGCAGTTATCTGCTCACCAGTCTACTGCCAAGCCTACTTCCTCTTGTCACAAGTCTAAACATCATCTAAACTAGAAAGTTGTCTCACACCAAGTATAAAGAGGTTAAAGACTTCCGCTGTGCATCTATTAATCTCTTAAAAGATTATAGATCAACTCATCTAGAGGGAAAACTTCACAAAGTCGAAAAAGATTTAAAAGTCTATTCACCCCCCCCTCTAGACTTTTACCTCTATCCGGGACCTTCAGTTAAGAATAAACTTTCATTTAAAATCTTGGTGGGCACTTGGCATAGGAAAATAGTAAGAGTAAGATACACGCAATCACGCAATAAACAGATAAGAATAGAAAGCAATAAATAACACATTATACAATATAGCCATGCAGATTAGAGGCAGAGAGGTTATTTTTATTAATCAGAGTTTTACAAGTAAGAAATGCAAAAGAGATAAGGTTTAGAAATCTTCCTCTGCAACTTCTGCAAGAACAGCCTCTTCTTTTACCTTGGCTTCTTGAAGCTCAGCATTTACTCTTGCTCTGATTGAAGCAAGGTCCCTGGGAATCATGTATTTCTTCCAGAGTGGAGTAAGTTGGCAATCAAGATAATACCTTATTGCATCCTTCTCATCCTTTCCAGGCAGAACCCTCATCCTCCACCATTCCTCAGCTTCTTCTATGGATCCTCCATGAGCAATGGTGATGATGTCATTCTCATCTTGGATCAGATTCTCACGCTGCAGGGGAGTCATATGCTTTTTCATCTCAGCAAATTGGACTGTGTCTGGTTTAGACAACCCACTGTTTAGCCATTGGTTCAATGTGAAGGATGGAGATTTCTTCTTCTTTGAGCTAGGAGGAGGAGGTCTCTGAATGCCAGCAGCTAGCCTCTTTTGCCTTGCTCTTTCAAAGTATCTAGCAGGGTTAATGGCTCTGGAGCTTGGGCCTTCTGCTTCTCTGGGAGGTGGGACATGTTCTCTGCTATCTTCCCCCTTTTTGGCATCAACAAGATCACCAAGCAGGAGTCCAATTTTGGAGAATTCTGTTGCCTGATTTTCTTTTAAAGTCTCAATAGCCCCTGGGAGAGTCTCAGTCACAGAAGCCAGTCCATCAAGAGTTTCCTTCTGTTTAGCTACGGCAGATAGGATGTCCTTAGAAGTAGCTTCAAGGAGAGTCAGCTTATGATCTCTGTCCTTGCCACTATTGATCAGCTTGATGGTGAGCTCTTTGTTGTCCTTGCATAGTCCTTCAACATCTTGAAACTCCTGACGAGCTTTATCAGAGGACCACTGGAGATCATCAATGGAGTCAGAGATGTCTTTGATGGCCTTATCCTGCTCTTCAATGGCCTTGGAGTGATGAAAGAGGACAGCATTGATTCCATCCACTTCCTTAGCAATGTTTCCCAGACTTTCTGCAGTTTTGTCCTTGTGCTGTTCAAAAGCCATAGCAATGATGCCTACATTCTTGAGTAGCACATTAATCCCTTCTGCTAGCTTTTCACTATAAGTGGTGAGATGGTTGTCAGTGGTATACTCAGCATCCAGAATTTTGTTCATACCTTTGACAAGCTGGAGTCCCACGTGCTCTATCTCAGCCATGAAGCTTTGAGGAGCCTGACTGGTGGCTAGAGCTTGATCACATTTAGGAGGGGATTGAGGAGGAGCCTGAGGGGATGGCTCTGAAGATGAAATCTGAAGAGGAGTTTGCTGGGGTGAGGATAGTGGTTGAGAGGGTGGTTGTTTTGGAGATGGTGGAGGTGATGGTGAACGATTGCTGATGGGGGTGAGGGGTTTACATGGTGAAGGTTGTTTGGGTGAAGACTTCTTGGGTGAAGGGGTTGGGGTTCTGTGAGAAGAGGGGGATTTCTGATGGATTGGAGATGGGGTTTTCTTGGGTGATGGAGTGGGTGAATGTGATGGAGGTTGAGGTGAAGGTGGAGGAGTGTAGTCAGGTGTTGTGGGTGTAGGGGATGGAGACTTGGGAGGTGAGGTATGGGGCTCTGGTGAAATATGAAGAGGTGAAGAGTTAGGAATTACCTTAAGAACTGTTTCTTCAAACTGAGAGTCTCGCCATTCTCTGATAAGATTCATCATGGCCAGAGACACATCATTTGCAGTAGAGGGTTCACCTTCTGCACCTGGAATGGGTTTCATCTTGATCAATGATTCCCTCCTCTTCTTTTCCATCAGCCATTCTTCAAAGATGGGAACCTCGTGTTCTGATAAGGCTTTGACATGATCCTCTGATGAGGTATCAGTCAGTTTCTCCTTGCCTTTGTAGTTTGCCTTCTTCTTCTCAAGAACAGATTGTAAGAATTGAAGGTCGAAGCATAAAGAGACATCATCAGTACCTGCCCATTTGAGGACTTCAACTTCCTCAGATTCATAAGTAGCAGCCTGAGCAAGAATCTGTTGCAGGGGTCCCATCCTCCATTTCCTCCAAGTGAGTACCCTTTGAAATTGTCTTTCTAGGGCAGCATGGGGATCCAGTTCTGGGATTTGAGTGATGAGATGCTCTGGTGGAGTTAAGATGATGTGCTGATCTGGTGCAGAGATGGGTTGGATCTCTGATTCAGGTTCCCCCTGACCATCAGAGATTACTGGTGCAGTAGCCAGCTCTGGTGCAGGTTCCCCCTGAGGTTCTGACTCCTTGGGGGGTGAGAGAATCTTCTTCTTCTTCTTTGCTACTCTGATAGGAGACTTGGAGCTATCAGAATCACTCTGTATGATTGCTTTTCTTCTCCTCTTCTGGCTCACCTTCTTGATAGGAGTAACTTTGGGGGCCACAACAGAGGCTTCCTTCTCTGATGCATCCTCCTCTGATGCTTCCTCCTTTGTTACCTCTTCCTCTGGCTTTGAGTGAGGCTTCCTTTTCTTAGGCTTTTCTTCCTTTTTGACCTTGATTTGGGTAGCAGCAGCCACAGGTTTGATAGCCTGCTTCTCCCTGTTTTGTTCAAGCTTGTTGGCTTTCTTGAGCTCAGCAGCTATGGCCACATTCAACTTGGGAGAGAGGGTGAGAAAGATGGTTTTCGTGTGGTCCACTTCTGTGGCTTCTTTTAATGCTATCTTGGCATTGGAGATTAGCCTGGAGATCAGAAGTCCATGTCCCATCTTGGTGGAGAAAAGGCCAGTTTTCTTATCCTTTTTCCCAATGGATTCAGAAAGGGACTGAAACAATACCTTTCCCCAGTTGATGTTCATCCCCCTGTGAACAGCATATAGGGCCTTGGAGTTGGCGTTGTTCATCTGATCAGTTGAGCCTGTTTTGCACCACAGACACCGGTGCATTATGCTCATCAATCTTTCAAAGTCCTTCTTCAGGACATTCTTCTTCATGTAGAGAGTCTCTACCCCAGTTGCATCTTCCCGGCAGTAGGTGGCCACAAAGTTTTGGACAGTGATGTCCGCATCATCAAGTTCGATGAAGCTTGAGTTTTCCTCTTCCTGAGGGTCAAGCTTGATGTCAAAGAACTCGTTTAGTGCGTCAGCGTCAATCTTGAGGTCCTTGCCCTGAACCTGAGAGAAAATGGTGTTATTGCTGATATGGGCATTGAGGTAGAACTCTGCTACATCAACGTTGCTGAAATGCTCATAGGGATGAGCCACGATCTTGCTCAGCTGGGAGTCATTCATTCCCTCGATCACTTCGGTCATGATTTTTTGATTTGCAGCCAGCAGTGGTAGCGAGGACATGTCTACCTTCATTCCTGTGACAATGTTTGTCACCAGTGACTTAGCTTCAGCCTCTGAGAGATCAGAAATGTTGATGAACTTCATTTTTTGGTTCTTGGAAAGATTTGAGAGGTTTGAAGGTTGAAGATTTGGAGAAATAAAGCTTGAAGTCGAAGAGTAAAATTGCAGTAGCGATTTAGGTTTTCAGAAGGGGTATATATGAATTTGGGTTAGTGGACGTTTGATATAATTTGCGGTTTCGAGGTCGCATTAAATGGATTGTGGGCGGAAAGCCGTTTTCCAAAAGTGGTAATAACTACCGGGGGTAAAATAGTAAAGCCCAGTTTATTGAATAGCCTCGCCCGAAATTTAGAAAATTTTTCTAAGTCCACAGCCACTCTGATAAATATTAGTCCTTGTATCAGAGATAGAGAAGTTCTGATACGAGGATCTCTGATGAATACCAAGTCTGATCTTCGCAATTCTGATTCAAGCTTCTGATGGATAAGAGTTTCGGGTATCAGAGATGGGGTGTTCTGATGAATCCACATCTGATAATTCTGCAACTCTGATTCATGTATCTCTGGGAAGATCATCCATCATTCCCAGTTCTTCCCTTAGCTTGTTAAACCTTGCCTCAGAGAGAGGTTTGGTTAAGATATCTGCAAGCTGATCTTCAGTTGGAACATGCTCAATTGAGATGTGCTTCTTCTCCACATGATCTCTGATGAAGTGGTGTCTGATCTCAATATGCTTTGTCCTGGAATGCAGCACAGGATTCTGAGTGATGGCAATGGCACTGGTATTGTCACATAGCAGCTTGATCTCCTTTGCTTGAACTCCATAATCCTTGAGTTGTTGCTTCATCCAGAGTAATTGAGCACAGCAGCTTCCAGCAGCAATGTACTCAGCTTCAGCAGTGCTAGTTGAGATTGAATTCTGCTTCTTGCTAAACCAGGAGACAAGTCTCCCTCCTAGCAATTGACAGTGACCAGAAGTACTCTTCCTGTCCAATCTGCAACCTGCAAAATCTGAATCAGAATAACCAATCAGTTCAAAATTACCTCCCTTGGGATACCATAGTGTTGGTCCCGTTTAATATGGTAACCAGTCTAGAGGGGGGGGGGTGAATAGACTGGTTGGTTTTTTAAATTTTCTCTAAGTCAAAAGTGACTTATCAGAGAAGGTCTGATTCTGATGACAGAGATAGGCTGGTTCTGATATTAGAACTGGCCTTGGCAGCGGATTCTGATCTGTCCGGGTAGCCTCAGAAACACTAAGGCAAATGCCTTTCTGATAACTCTTAAAACAAGATCTGCTGAACACAGATTCCAAGTCTTAGAGTTAATCAGTTAATATCCTAAGTGCAGAAATGTAAATTGCAGTAAAGTAAATGACACCGGATATTTTATAGTGGTTCAAGGAACAACTCGTTCCTCTAGTCCACTGTTCCACTAGCTTTGAAGTAGATCAGTTACAAAGCTAATTCCTAGCACTTAAGAAGCACTCCTCGTCTTCTTCAAGCCTAGATGCCACCCAGGATGCAATTCCACGTCCTGATGGCTGGTCCTTTCACTCAGCTTCCCGGAAGTATCACCACTTCACTACTGCAGTTACTTGGACGCCCTTCTTTTCAGAAGATGTTCTGAAAACAGAGTTTTCTCCAACTTGCTTCGTTACAAGAGATATGTAGTTGAAGTTCTTGAAGTGTTGAAGAACAGGATGAACTTTGCTCTTATTGGGGATAAGAGATTGTGAGATTGAGTCTTCCCAACGTAAGCTTTTTCTTGTTTTTGTGTTGTGGAGTTTGAATCTCAAGAAAGCTTGAAAATTTGATGAGCAAAAGTTGTAGCAAAGTTGTATCCCTGTTCTTCGGTGAGTAGCTTATATACTGGGGTTGTCTGCCCGTTGGAGGAGGAGACAACTGCATTAAATGCGCGTACAGTTGACTTGACCGCCGTTTTGGAAGGTTTCTATTTTTATAATATATCTTCCCGGATTCTTTGGTCAATCATTTGCAATCAATCCTTCAGCGTATCAGGTTCATTTAATGTGCATTAAATGCTTTCCTTTCATGCACAGTCTTCTAGCCGTTGGATGTTTTACCCGTTGGATTCATAGCTGTTGGATGTTGCTTGAAATCTTCTAAGTGTTAGTCGGGCTCTGATCAGGCTCTTCTGATGTGTTGAATTCTGATGGCTTTCTGATCTTGGATAGAGTTCTAACTCTGACTCTGATATGTCCGCTGATGAGTACCTTTGATTTGTAGTTCTCATCGGTTATCAGATGTCCAAGTTTCTCAGCAACTCTCATGGTGCAACTCTGATGGACTTCTGCTAAGAGAACTCTGATGGGGCAGTTCTCATAGAGCAAGTCTGGTCGAGCAGTTCTGATGCACTTCTGATCTGGTCCAAAATAGAGCAACTCTGATCGTCGACTACACTAAAACTTACAATAGAAAATTCTAATACATAAAATCTGATTTGGGGGTACTTTAAAATTCTAATCCTATAGCATCATCAAAATCTAATTACATTTATTCCTTACAATTTCCCCCTTTTTGATGATGCCAAAACCCTTAAACTATTTCCAGAGAAGTGCTTTCCACCATGAGGAAAAATAAGTTAAAAAAAACTTTCATTTAGAATCTTGGTGGGCACTTGGCATAGGAAAATAGTAAGAGTAAGATACAATCAAGCACGCAATAATCAAATAAGGATAGGAAGCAATAGATAACACAAAATATGATATAGCCATGCAAATTAGAGGCAGAGAGGTTATTTTTATTAATCAGAGTTTTTCAAACAAGAAATGCAAAAGAGATAAAGTTTAGAAATCTTCCTCTGCAAGAACAGCCTCTTCTTTTGCCTTGGTTTCTTGAAGTTCAGCATTTACTCTTGCTCTGATTGAAGCAAGGTTCCTGGGAGCCATGTATCTCTTCCAGAGTGGAGTAAGCTGGCAATCAAGATAGTACCTTATTGCATCCTTCTCATCCTTCCCAGGTAGGATCCTCAACCTCCACCATTCTTCAGCTTCTTCTATGGATCCTCCATGAGCAATGGTGATGATGCCATTCTCATCTTGGATCAGATTCTCACACTGCAGGGGAGTCATATGCTTTTTCATCTCAGCAAATTGGACTTTGTCTGGTTTAGACAACCCACTGTTCAGCCATTGGTTCAGCGTGAAAGATGGAGATTTCTTCTTCGTTGAACGAGGAGGAGGAGGTCTCTGAATGCCAGTAGCTAGCCTCTTTTGCCTTGCTCTTTCATAGAATCTGGCAGGGTTAATAGCTCTTGAGCTTGGGCCTTCTGCTTCTCTGGGAGGTGGGACAGGTTCTCTGCTATCTTCCCCCTTTTTGGCATCAACAAGATCACCAAGTAGGAGTCCATTTTTCGAGAATTCTGTAGCATTGCTCTCTTTTATAGCTTCAAGGGTACCAGGTAGAGTTTGGGTCACAGAGGCCAGCCCTTCTATCAGCTCCTTTTGCTTGCCCACAGCCGATTGAATATCCTTGGTAGTAGCTTCAAGGAGAGTCAACTTGTGATCTCTGTCCTTTCCACTGTTTATCAGTTTGATGTCAAATTCTTTCAAGGTCTTGCAGATGTCTTCCACATCAGTCAGATGTTCTGCATTCTTGTCACGAGACCATTGTAGAGTGTCAACAGCATCAGATAATTCTTGAATGGCCTTGTCCTGTGCTGTCAGAGTCTGAGATTGTGAGAACAGGACTGTGTGAAGACTGGCAACTTCTGAAGCTATGTTATCAACCTTCTCATTGGATGTCTTTATGTAGCTAAAGAATGTAGTCGACAGTTGTGAGAGGGCGTTGGAGATCTTCTCAAGTCCTGACTCAATGTTGTACTGTACCAAATCAAGATGAGCATCATGCTTCTGATTTAGTACAAGTAACTTGTTCAGTCCAGCCACCATCTGATCGCCAAAGTCCTCAGCTGATTCCACAAATTCCTGGAAGGGAATGAGGACAGCTTTGGGTGGTTCTGGCTGAGGTATCTCATTGATTTGAGGTTGAGGTTGATCTGGAGATAGAGGAGGAGTAGGTGTCTTCCTTTTGTTAGATTGGAGGTCACAAGCCAGAGAGGATGGAAGGAACCCATCATTATCCTTGGGTGTGGGGGATTTCTTGGGTGAGGTAGTAGGTGAAGATGGTTTCTTAGGTGATGGAGAGGGTGATTTCTGAGCTTGTAGAGGAGAAGGAGTTGAGGTTGGTTTTGGTGAGGGAGATTTTAGGGGTGAGGTATGGAGTTCTGGTGTAATATGAATAGGTGGAGAGGGAGAGTTAGGTATTACCTCAACAGAAGTCTCCTCAGTCTGAGAGTTCCTCCACTCTCTGATCAGTTGCTGCATTGCCAGTGGCATATTGTTGGCAATTGAGGATTCACCGTGAAAGTGAGGAAGGTAGGGATATTTTCTCAGAGATTCCCTCCTTTTCATCTCCACCAGCCATTCTTCAAAGACTGGAATCTCACTCTCTGATAGAGGCTTGACATGCTCTTCTGATGGTGGAGCAGTCATCTTCTCTTTTCCCTTGAGGCTTTCCCTCTTCTTCTCCAAGACAGAATGTAAAAATTGAAGATCAAAGCATAGTGATACATCATCTGTATCTGCCCATTTGAGGACTTCTTCTTCTTCTGATTCAAAGGCAGCAGCTTGGACAAGTATTTGCTGCAGAGGTCCCATTCTCCACTTCCTCCATGTTAGCACCCTTTGAAATTGCTTCTCAAGGGCAGAGATGGGATCTACCTCAGGAACTCCAGTTGAAATTGGGAGCTCTTGTGGAGAGGTGGTGACTTGCAGATCTGGTGCAGATAAAGGTTGGATCTCTGATTCAGGTTCCCCCTGAGCATCAGAGATCACCAGTGCAGTGTCCAACTCTGGTGCTGGTTCCCCCTGAACCTCTGATTCCCTTGGGGGAGAGTTGGTCTTCTTCTTCTTCTTCTGGATTCTGATAGGAGACTTGGAGCCATCAGAATCACTCTGAATGATTGCTTTTCTTCTTCTCTTCTGTCTCAGCTTCTTGACAGGAGCCTCTGCCGGTGCATCCTTTTCTGATGTGTCAACCTCTGATGCAGGTTTCTCTGGGGTAGTGTCAGGCTTCTTTTGAACCTTCTTCTTCTTCTCTTTGAGTTGTTCATCATCAACCGCAGCTGTAGTGACTGGTTTCTCCCTTAATTGCTCAAGCTTGCTAGTTTTCTTCAATTCTGCAGCAACAGCCACATGTAGTTTGGGGGATGCAGTAAGAAAGATGGTTTTGTTGTGGTTGACTTCAATAGCTTCTCTGAGCGCTATGTTGACATTGGATATGAGCCTAGATATCAGAAGTCCATGTCCCATCTTGGTGAAGAACATCCCTGTCTTTTTGTCCTTCTTAGCAATGGACTCAGAGATGGACTGGAAAAGTACCTTTCCCCAGTTGATGTTCATTCCTCGATGAACAGCATAGATGGCCTTGGAGTTGGCATTGTTCATCTGGTCAGTTGACCCAGTCTTGCACCATAAGCATCTGTGCATGATGCTCATCAGTCTTTCAAAGTCCTTCTTGAGCTGGTTCTTCTTCATGTAGAGTTTATCTACTCCGGTTGCATCATCCCGGCAGTAGGTGTCCACAAATGTCTCCACAGAGATTTCGACTGACTCCAAGTCGATGAGTGTGGGGGGTGTCAATGTCCTGAGAGTCGAGTTTGATGCCGAAGAACTCGTTGAGAGAGTCAGCATCGATTTTCAGGTCCTTTCCCTGAACCTGTGAGTGGATGGTGTTGTCAGCAATGTAGGCGTTGAGGTAGAACTCGGCCACATCCAAATTGCTGAAGTGCTCATAGGGATGAGCCACTATCTTGGTCAGTTGCGAGTCATTCATCCCAGCAATGACCGCTTTCATCACCTTAGAGTTCTCGGCCAATAATGGCAGGGAGGACATGTCAACCTTCATTCCTGTGGCGATGTTAGCCACAAGCGACTTAGCTTCAGTGTCTGAGAGATCTGTGATGTTGATGAACTTCATTTTCAGTTTTGTGAGGAGTTTGAGAGTTCTGAAGATTGAAAGTGTAGAGAGATAAAGCTTGAAGACGAGGAATAAAATTGCAGTAGCGATTTAGGTTTTCAGAACGAGTAGATATGAATTTGGGTTAGTGGACGTTTGATATAATTTACGGTTTCGAGGTTGCATTAAATGGATTGTGGGCGGAAAGCCGTTTTCCAAATATGGTAATAACTACCGGGGGTAAAATAGTAACTTCCGGTTTATTGAATAGCCTCGTCCGAAATTTAGAAAATTTTTCTAAGTCCACAGCCACTCTGATAAGTATTAGCCCTTGTATCAGAGAAAGAGATGTTCTGATACGAGGATCTCTGATAAACACCAAGTCTGATCTTCGCAATTCTGATTTCAAGCTTCTGATGGATAAGAGTTTCGGGTATCAGAGATGGGGTGTTCTGATGAATCCACATCTGATACTTCTGCAATTCTGATTCATGTATCTCTGGGAAGATCATCCATCATACCCAGTTCTTCTCTCAACTTGTTAAACCTTGCCTCAGAGAGAGGTTTGGTTAGGATATCTGCAAGCTGGTCTTCAGTTGGTACATGCTCAATTGAGATGTGCTTCTTCTCCACATGATCTCTGATGAAGTGATGTCTGATCTCGATATGCTTGGTTCTTGAATGCAGCACAGGATTCTGAGTGATGGCAATGGCACTTGTGTTATCACACAGCAACTTGATCTCCTTTGCTTGCACTCCATAATCCTTGAGTTGTTGCTTCATCCAGAGTAATTGAGCACAGCAGCTTCCAGCAGCAATATACTCAGCTTCAGCAGTACTAGTTGAGATTGAATTCTGCTTCTTGCTAAACCAGGAGACAAGTCTCCCACCTAGCAATTGACAGTGACCAGAAGTGCTCTTCCTGTCCAATCTGCAACCTGCAAAATCTGAATCAGAATAGCCAATTAGTTCAAAATTACCTCCCTTGGGATACCATAGTCCTGCATTTGGATTTCCTTTGATATATCTGATAATCTTCTTAGCAGCAACTAGATGGCTCTCCTTGGGCTTTGATTGATATCTGGCACAGATTCCTACTGCAAAAGCTATGTCTGGTCTGCTTGCAGTCAGATAGAGGAGAGATCCAATGATTCCTCTATAAGTTGTTGCATCAACATCCTTCCCTTCATCGTCTGGTCCAATTCCTTGAGATGCATTCATAGGAATTTTGACTGAAGATTTTCCATCTACTCCAAACTTCTTGATGAGATCTCTGGTGTACTTTCCTTGGTTGATAAAGATGCCTTCTGGTACTTGCTTGACTTGTAATCCAAGAAAGTAACTGAGTTCTCCCATCATGCTCATTTCAAACTTGTTCTGCATGACTTGAGAGAATTTCTTGCATAATTCTGGATTAGTGCTTCCAAATATAATATCATCAACATAAATTTGCACTAACAGAATATGATTAGCAACAGAAATTTTAAAAAGAGTCTTGTCCACCCTTCCTTTAGTAAACCCATGGTTCACTAAGAATAGGGACAATGTGTCATACCAAGCTCTGGGAGCTTGTTTAAGACCATAGAGGGCCTTTTTGAGCTTGTAGACACAAGAGGATTGAGTAGGAATGACAAAACCTGGAGGTTGTTCAACATAAACTTCCTCTTCAAGTTCTCCATTCAGAAATGCACTCTTGACATCCATCTGGTAGACTTTGATGTCCTTGTAGGCAGCATAGGCTAGAAATATCCTGATTGCTTCCAGTCTTGCTACAGGTGCAAAGGTCTCATCAAAATCTATGCCTTCTTCTTGACAGTATCCCTTTGCTACAAGCCTTGCTTTATTCCTTACAATGTTGCCTTCTTCATCTGCTTTGTTCTTGAATACCCATTTGGTTCCAATGACATTCTGATGCTTTGGTCTGGGAACAAGTTTCCATACTTCATTCCTTTCAAACTGTGTCAGCTCTTCTTGCATTGCATTGATCCAATCTGAACCTTCTAGAGCTTCTTCCACACACATTGGTTCCATTTGAGATATGCAGCAGGTGAACATGGCTTCTCTTCTAGATGCAGATCTGGTTCTAACACCACTGGTGACTTGACCTATCACTTGGTTAGGAGGATGATCTCTTAACCAAGTTAGATCAGGTTCTGACAGTTGCTGTCTAGGCAACTCTGATGGTTCATCTTCTGATACATCATCTTCATCTTCATCTTTGTCTATCAGAACTGGATTGGTAGGAGGAGTTGAGAATATAGGATTGTTGGTGGCCTCTTCTGATGGTTCTGAACTTTTGTCTTCAAGGTTAATCTTCTGCAGGGTTTCTGATAATTCTTCTGCAGAGGTACCATCATCAAATTTGACATGGATGGATTCTTCAACTTGTAGAGATCTTCTGTTGAGTATTCTATAGGCTTTGCTTGAACTTGAGTAGCCTAAGAATACACCTTCATCAGCTTTTTCTTGAAATACCTTCAGATTCTCCTTTCCATTGTTTAGGATATAGCACTTACATCCAAACACATGGAAGTAGCTGATGTTTGGCTTTCTTCCTTTCCACAGCTCGTAGGGGGTTTTCTGATGATTCTTGTGGATCATGCTTCTGTTCTGAGTGTAGCATGCAGTGTTGATTGCTTCAGCCCAGTATCTGATGGGCAACCCTGATTCTGCAATCATAGTTCTTGCAGCTTCCTTCAGTGTTCTGTTCCTTCTTTCTGCAACACCATTTTGTTGGGGTGTTCTGGCAGCAGAAAGTTGATGAAAGGTGCCATTCTGATCACAGAAGTCCTTGATCACTTTGTTGACAAATTCAGTTCCTCTGTCAGATCTGATTGTTCTGACCTTCATATTCTTCTCAGTTTGAAGTTGCTTTAACAGAGATGGCAACTTCTGAAGGGTTTCATTTTTCTTGGTTAGGAACACAGTCCATGTGAATCTTGAGTAGTCATCAACCATAACAAGAGTATATCTTTTTCCACCAACACTGGGAGTTTCAACTGGTCCAAATAAATCCATGTGGATCAGATTTAGAGGACAAGTAGAAAGGTCTCCAGCTATGGGTTTGAATGAGGTCTTCACTTGTTTTCCTTTCTGACAAGCACTGCAGAGGGTCTCCTTCTTGTAGACAATGTCAGGCAGACCATCTACAATGTGTTCCCTTGCCAGTTTGTTGATGGTTTTGAAATTCAGGTGGCTAAGCTTCTTGTGCCAGTCCCAGCTTAGCTTTGAATTGTCCTTTGCTATCAGGCAGGTTCCATCTTTTGCTGTTTGCCAGTCAACAACATAGATGTTCTTCCTTCTTTTGGCTGTAAGAACTACTTCTTTGGTTGTCTCATGCTTGACATAGCATAAGGTCTTGGTGAATTCAACTGTGTAGCCTTTGTCACAGAACTGGCTAGCACTCAGGAGGTTGAACTTCAGACCTTTGACATATGAGACATCTTCAATGATTATCTGGTTCTTGATCAGCTTCCCTCTTCCTTTTGTTTGCCCTTCCTTGTCATTTCCACCGAAAGTGACTCTGGGTCCATTGATTTTCTGGAACTCTGATAGGCAACTCTTGTCACCTGTCATGTGCCTGGAGCATCCACTGTCAATATACCATTCTTGTTCTGAGGTGGCTCCAGCACACAGTTCCTACAAGATTAAAAGGAAGATTTAGGTACCCAAGCAATGTTGGGTCCTGGGGGGTAATGCAGTCTTGGTAGTTGGTACCATTTTGGTCTCATCAACTGAAACCTTGGTGGATGGTACCCATTGTCCACCTGGTAGTTGTAGTAAACAGATGTATGATTCACTTTGGGCAGATGCTTGTGAGGATCATGCTTTCTGTTTGCATACTTCTGCATAGCCTTCTTTGTTGGAAAGAAGTCCCATATGCTATCAAGATCAGAGGAGCGCTTAACTTTAGGCTTCTGAGGTTTACCAGACAACCTCTTCTGCCTATTGTTAATCTTCTCTTGATATCTGCCTTTCTGATAGCAGTTTCTGATACCATTGTCATGAGATTGTCTGATTGGATTAGGCCTTTGATTATTATTTTTCTGAAAACTCTTCCTTTTGTTTGAGTTTCTGCCAGGTTCATTAGTTCTCAAACTGTGTTTTGGTTTGGCCTTTAGAGTTTGTTTCTCTGGTGTGACCTTCTCATGAACAACTTTAGTACCAGAAGTACTAGCATGGCAAATGGGGCTCAGAGTCTGTGGCACTATGACCTTTTTAGCCTTAGCAACTTTGGTGCTAGGCCTTACAGAAGGCTCACCAGACTCTGGTTCAACATATCCAAGACCAGAGGTAAAGTTATGAGAGTCACCAATACTCTTCATGGAAGATTGCATCTTAAGAAGACTATTATATCTACTCTCAAGTTCTTCAATATCTCTTATTCTTTTAAGAAGAGACTCATTTTCAGCCTTCAGTCTATCTCTTTCCTCAGTTAAGAGATTAAGTTTGCACTCAGTCTCTTTCCTTAGATCAGAGATATCAACTTTCAGCCTACTGTTCTCATCTTTAACAGAAGAATAAGTGGCTTGGATAGTTTGGAACTCTTCCCAAAATGATGACATTGGATCATCATTTAAGGCTGTGCCTACCGAAGAAGAAACAGAGTCAGAAGTAGAGCATACCTCATCATCAGATTGTGCCATGAGGCAAAGGTCTTCAGTTTCTGCATCTAAGCAGCAGAATGCTTCATCAGAGTCGGAGTCTGAGCTGGACTCAGATTCAGAGAGTGGATCTCTCTCAGCTTGCTCTGAGACGAATGCTCTTCTTCTTCTGTGTTGATCATCTGGTTTCTTTTCTTCTTCATGTCCTTGTTTCTTGGACACTCTTGGATAAGGGCAGTTTGCTTTGAAGTGCCCAGGCTGTCTGCAGTTGTAGCAGAGGTACTCTCCATTGCTTTCAGAAGGTTTGGTCTTCTGATGAGGTCTTCTAATGGAAGATGGACTCCTTCCATCTTTCTTCATAAACTTCTTAAACTTCCTGGCAAAAGCAGCCATATACTCATCAGATAAAAGAGTAGAAGGGTCAAAGTCACTTATCTTTGAGGTGCTGGCCGTGAGAGCAGTGGTGGTCCTTTCATCAGGAGCTTCCTCCTTCTCTTCATGCATCTCAAACTCATAAGCTTTGAGATCAGAAATGAGTTTCTCAGTGGCATAGGTCTTGATGTTCTTGCTTTCTTGGACAGCAATCACCTTCATCTTCCAAGCTGAAGGCAGTCCCCTCAGGATCTTCATGTTGACTTCTTTGATAGTGAGCTCCTTTCCAAGCTCAGAAATCTCACTAATGAGAATCAGCAGTCTCTCATGCATCTTAGCAATGCATTCTTCTGGCAGAAGTTTGAAGTCATCAAACTTCTTCATAGCAATGGTCAACTTGTTATCTCTTTCTTGTTCATCTCCTGCTCCAATCTCATCAAGCTTGTCCCAGATTTCTTTGGCAGTTTTGCACTTCTTGATTCTGTTGAAGTATCTTTCATCAATAGCCTTGTAAAGGATGTCCTTGGCTATATTATCTAGATTGTACTGCCTCTTCTCTTCCTTGGTCCATTCTGACCGGGCTTTCTCAATCATCTGGGGCTGAGAGTTATCAATGGAGTGAGCAGGATTGATCTTCATGAACTGGATAAAGGGTCCATTCTCCAAGACTTCCCACATTTCATCATGAAGAGCACACAGATGTGCCTTCATTCTGATCTTCCAATCATCATATTTCTGATCTGTGAACATTAGATGCTTTGCAAGAGAGTTATCCATAATAACAAATAAATAGAGGCTAAGAACAAGTGGATCTTTGTTCAGAGAGTAACCTAAAAGATTACAAGAACAAGGAAGCTCTGATACCACTTGTTGGTCCCGTTTAATATGGTAACCAGTCTAGAGGGGGGGGGGTGAATAGACTGGTTGGTTTTTCAAATTTTCTCTAAGTCAAAAGTGACTTATCAGAGAAGGTCTGATTCTGATGACAGAGATAGGCTGGTTCTGATATTAGAACTGGCCTTGGCAGCGGATTCTGATCTGTCCGGGTAGCCTCAGAAACACTAAGGCAAATGCCTTTCTGATAACTCTTAAAACAAGATCTGCTGAACACAGATTCCAAGTCTTAGAGTTAATCAGTTAATATCCTAAGTGCAGAAATGTAAATTGCAGTAAAGTAAATGACACCGGATATTTTATAGTGGTTCAAGGAACAACTCGTTCCTCTAGTCCACTGTTCCACTAGCTTTGAAGTAGATCAGTTACAAAGCTAATTCCTAGCACTTAAGAAGCACTCCTCGTCTTCTTCAAGCCTAGATGCCACCCAGGATGCAATTCCACGTCCTGATGGCTGGTCCTTTCACTCAGCTTCCCGGAAGTATCACCACTTCACTACTGCAGTTACTTGGACGCCCTTCTTTTCAGAAGATGTTCTGAAAACAGAGTTTTCTCCAACTTGCTTCGTTACAAGAGATATGTAGTTGAAGTTCTTGAAGTGTTGAAGAACAGGATGAACTTTGCTCTTATTGGGGATAAGAGATTGTGAGATTGAGTCTTCCCAACGTAAGCTTTTTCTTGTTTTTGTGTTGTGGAGTTTGAATCTCAAGAAAGCTTGAAAATTTGATGAGCAAAAGTTGTAGCAAAGTTGTATCCCTGTTCTTCGGTGAGTAGCTTATATACTGGGGTTGTCTGCCCGTTGGAGGAGGAGACAACTGCATTAAATGCGCGTACAGTTGACTTGACCGCCGTTTTGGAAGGTTTCTATTTTTATAATATATCTTCCCGGATTCTTTGGTCAATCATTTGCAATCAATCCTTCAGCGTATCAGGTTCATTTAATGTGCATTAAATGCTTTCCTTTCATGCACAGTCTTCTAGCCGTTGGATGTTTTACCCGTTGGATTCATAGCTGTTGGATGTTGCTTGAAATCTTCTAAGTGTTAGTCGGGCTCTGATCAGGCTCTTCTGATGTGTTGAATTCTGATGGCTTTCTGATCTTGGATAGAGTTCTAACTCTGACTCTGATATGTCCGCTGATGAGTACCTTTGATTTGTAGTTCTCATCGGTTATCAGATGTCCAAGTTTCTCAGCAACTCTCATGGTGCAACTCTGATGGACTTCTGCTAAGAGAACTCTGATGGGGCAGTTCTCATAGAGCAAGTCTGGTCGAGCAGTTCTGATGCACTTCTGATCTGGTCCAAAATAGAGCAACTCTGATCGTCGACTACACTAAAACTTACAATAGAAAATTCTAATACATAAAATCTGATTTGGGGGTACTTTAAAATTCTAATCCTATAGCATCATCAAAATCTAATTACATTTATTCCTTACACATAGGCCTGCATTTGGATTTCCCTTGATATATCTGATAATCTTCTTAGCAGCAACTAGATGGCTCTCCTTGGGCTTTGATTGGTATCTGGCACAGATTCCTACTGCAAAAGCTATGTCTGGTCTGCTTGCAGTCAGATAGAGGAGAGATCCAATGATTCCTCTATAAGTTGTTGCATCAACATCCTTTCCCTCATCATCTGGTCCAATTCCTTGAGATGCATTCATAGGAATTTTGACTGAAGATTTTCCATCAATGCCAAACTTCTTGATGAGATCTCTGGTGTACTTCCCTTGATTGATAAAGATTCCTTCTGGTACTTGTTTGACTTGTAATCCAAGAAAGTAACTGAGTTCTCCCATCATGCTCATTTCAAACTTGTTCTGCATAACTTGAGAGAATTTCTTGCATAACTCTGGATTAGTGCTTCCAAATATAATGTCATCAACATAAATTTGTACTAACAGAATATGATTAGCAACAGAAATTTGAAAAAGAGTCTTGTCAACCTTTCCTTTAGTAAACCCATGGTTTACTAAGAATAGGGACAACGTGTCATACCAAGCTCTGGGAGCTTGCTTAAGACCATAAAGGGCCTTTCTGAGCTTGTAGACACAAGAAGATTGAGTAGGAATGACAAAACCTGAAGGTTGTTCAACATAGACTTCCTCTTCAAGTTCTCCATTCAGAAATGCACTCTTGACATCCATCTGGTATACTTTGATGTCGTTGTAAGCAGCATAGGCTAGGAATATCCTGATTGCTTCCAGTCTTGCTACAGGTGCAAAGGTCTCATCAAAATCTATGCCTTCTTCTTGACAGTATCCCTTTGCTACAAGCCTTGCTTTATTCCTTACAATGTTGCCTTCTTCATCTGCTTTGTTCTTGAATACCCATTTGGTTCCAATGACATTCTGATGCTTTGGTCTAGGAACGAGTTTCCATACTTCATTCCTTTCAAACTGTGTCAGCTCTTCTTGCATTGCATTGATCCAGTCTGAATCTTCTAGAGCTTCTTCCACACACATTGGTTCCATCTGGGAAATACAGCAGGTGAACATGGCTTCTCTTCTTGATGCAGATCTGGTCCTTACTCCACTGGTAACTTGACCAATCACTTGATTAGGAGGATGGTCTCTTAACCAAGTTAGATCAGGTTCTGATAGTCGCTGTCTAGGCAACTCTGATGGTTCATCTTCTGATACATCATCTTCATCTTCATCTCTGTCTATCAGAATTGGATTGGCAGGAGGATTTGAGAATATAGGATTGTTGATGGCCTTTTCTGATGGTTCTGAACCCTTGTCTTCAAGGTTGATTTTCTGCAGGGTTTCTGATAATTTTTCTGCAGAGGTACCATCATCAAATTTGACATGAATGGATTCTTCAACTTGTATAGTTCTCCTGTTAAGTACTCTATAGGCTTTGCTTGAACTTGAGTAGCCTAAGAATACACCTTCATCAGCTTTTTCTTGAAATACTTTCAGGTTCTCCTTTCCATTGTTTAGAATATAGCACTTGCATCCGAACACATGGAAGTAGCTGATGTTTGGTTTTCTCCCTTTCCACAGCTCGTAGGGGGTCTTCTGATGATTCTTGTGGATCATTGTTCTTGCAGCTTCCTTCAGAGTTCTGTTCCTTCTTTCTGCAACACCATTTTGTTGGGGTGTTCTGGCAGCAGAAAGTTGATGAAAGGTGCCATTCTGGTCACAGAAGTCCTTGATCACTTTGTTGACAAATTCAGTTCCTCTGTCAGATCTGATTGTCCTGACCTTCATGTTCTTCTCAGTCTGAAGTTGCTTTAACAGAGATGGCAACTTCTGAAGAGTTTCATTCTTCTTTGTTAGGAACACAGTCCATGTGTATCTCGAGTAGTCATCAACCATAACAAGAGTATATCTTTTTCCACCAACACTGGGAGTTTCAACTGGTCCAAATAAATCCATGTGGATCAGATTTAGAGGACAAGTAGAAAGATCTCCAGCTATGGGTTTGAATGAGGTCTTTACTTGTTTGCCTTTCTGACAAGCACTGCAGAGGATCTCCTTCTTGTAGACAATGTCAGGCAGACCATCTACAATGTGTTCTCTTGCCAGTTTGTTGATGGTTTTGAAATTCAGGTGGCTAAGCTTCTTGTGCCAGTCCCAGCTTAGCTTTGAATTGTCCTTTGCTATCAGACAAGTTCCATCTTTTGCTGTTTGCCAGTCAACAACATAGATGTTCTTCCTTCTTTTGGCTGTAAGAACCACTTCTTTGGTTGTCTCATGCTTGACATAGCATAAGGTCTTGGTGAATTCAACTGTGTAGCCTTTGTCACAGAACTGGCTAGCACTTAGGAGGTTGAACTTCAGACCTTTGACATATGAGACATCTTCAATGATTATCTGGTTCTTGATCAGCTTCCCTCTTCCTTTTGTTTGCCCTTCCTTGTCATTTCCACCGAAAGTGACTCTGGGTCCATTGATTTTCTGGAACTCTGATAGGCAACTCTTGTCACCTGTCATGTGCCTGGAGCATCCACTGTCAATATACCATTCTTGTTCTGAGATGGCTCCAGCACACAGTTCCTGCAAGATTAAAAAGAAGATTTAGGTACCCAAGCAATGTTGGGTCCTGGGGGTAATGCAGTTTTGGTAGTTGGTACCATTTTGGTCTCATCAACTGAAACCTTGGTGGATGGTACCCATTGTCCACCTGGTAGTCGTAGTAAACAGATGTATGATTCACTTTGGGCAGATGCTTGTGAGGATCATGCTTTCTGTTTGCATACTTCTGCATAGCCTTCTTGGTTGGAAAGAAGTCCCATATGCTATCAAGATCAGAGAAGCGCTTAACTTTAGGTTTCTGAGGTTGACCAGACAACCTCTTCTGCCTATAGTTAATCTTCTCTTGATATCTGCCTTTCTGATAGCAGTTTCTGATACTGTTGTCATGAGATTGTCTGATAGGGTTAGGCCTTTGATTATTATTTTTCTGAAAACTTTTCCTTTTGTTAGAGTTTCTGCCAGGTTCATTAGTTTTCAAACTTTGTTTTTGTTTGGCCTTTAGAGTTTGTTTCTCTGGTATGACCTTCTCATGAACAACTTTAGTACCAGAAGTACTAGCATGACATTTGGGGCTCAGAGTCTGTGGCACTATGACCTTTTTAGCCTTAGCAACTTTGGTGCTAGGCCTTACAGAAGGCTCACCAGACTCTGGTTCAACATATCCAAGACCAGAGGTGAATTTATGAGAGTCACCAATATTCTTCATGGAAGATTGCATCTTCAGAAGACTATTATATCTATTCTCAAGTTCCTCAATGTCTCTTATTCTTTTAAGAAGAGACTCATTTTCAGCCTTCAGTCTATCTCTTTCCTCAGTTAAGAGATTAAGTTTGCACTCAGTCTCTTTTCTTAGATTGGAGATATCAACTTTCAGCCTACTGTTCTCATCTTTAACAGAAGAATAAGTGGCTTGGATAGTTTGGAACTCTTCCCAAAATGATGACATTGGATCATCATTTAAGGCTGTGCCTACCGAAGAAGAAATAGAATCAGAGGTGGAGCATACCTCATCATCTGATTGTGCCATGAGGCAGAGGTCTTCAGTTTCTGCATCCAAGCAGCAGAATGCTTCATCAGAGTCGGAATCTGAACTGGACTCTGATTCAGAGAGTGGATCTCTCTCAGCTTGCTCTGAGACGAATGCTCTTCTTCTTCTGTGTTGATCTTCTGGTTTCTTTTCTTCTTCATGTCCTTGCTTCTTGGACACTCTTGGATAGGGGCAGTTTGCTTTGAAGTGCCCAGGTTGTCTGCAGTTGTAGCAGAGGTACTCTCCATTGCTTTCAGAAGATTTGGTCTTCTGATGAGGTCTTCTGATGGAAGATGGACTCCTTCCATCTTTCTTCATAAACTTCTTAAACTTCCTGGCAAAAGCAGCCATATACTCATCAGATAAAAGAGTAGAAGGGTCAAAGTCACTTACCTTTGAGGTGCTGGCAGTGAGAGCAGTGGTGGTCCTTTCATCAGGAGCTTCCTCCTTCTCTTCATGCATCTCAAACTCATAAGCCTTGAGATCAGAAATGAGTTTCTCAGTGGCATAGGTCTTGATATTCTTGCTTTCCTGGACAGCAATCACCTTCATCTTCCAAGCTGAAGGCAGTCCCCTGAGAATCTTCATGTTGACCTCTTTGATGGTGAGCTCCTTCCCAAGCTCAGAAATCTCACTGATGAGAATCAGCAGTCTCTCATGCATCTTAGCAATGCATTCTTCTGGCAGAAGTTTGAAGTCATCAAACTTCTTCATTGCAATGGTCAACTTGTTATCTCTTTCTTGCTCATCTCCTGCTCCAATCTCATCTAGCTTGTCCCAGATTTCTTTGGCAGTTTTGCACTTCTTGATTCTGTTGAAGTATCTTTCATCAATAGCCTTGTAGAGGATGTCCTTGGCTATATTATCTAGATTGTACTGCCTTTTCTCTTCCTTGGTCCATTCTGACCGGGCTTTCTCAATCATCTGGGGCTGAGAGTTATCAATGGAGTGAGCAGGATTGATCTTCATGAACTGGATAAAGGGGCCATTTTCCAAGACTTCCCACATTTCATCATGAAGGGCACATAGATGTGCCTTCATTCTGATCTTCCAATCATCATACTTCTGATCTGTGAACATAAGATGCTTTGCAAGAGAATTATCCATTATAATAAGTAAAGAGGCTAAGAACAAGTGGATCTTTGTTCAGAGAGTAACCTAAAAGATTACAAGAACAAGGAGGCTCTGATACCACTTGTTGGTCCCGTTTGAGTTGGTAATCAGTCTAGAGGGGGGGTGAATAGACTGATTCAAGTTTTTCAACTTTTCTCTAAGTCAGAGTTGACTTGTCAGAGAGGGTCGAGTTCTGATAATCAGAACTGGTCTTGCAGCGGATAAGAGTTTCGGGTAGCCTCAAACAAATACTAAGGCAAGTGCCTTTCTGATAACTCTGAAAACAAGATCTGCTGAACACAGATTCCAAGTCTTAGAGTTAAACAGTTAAAATCCTAAGTGCAGAAAGTAAATGACACCGGAGTTTTTATAGTGGTTCAAGGAACAACGCGTTCCTCTAGTCCACTGTTCCACTAGCTTTGAAGTAGATCGGTTACAAAGCTATTTCCTAGCACTTAAGAAGCACTCCTCGTCTTCTTCAAGTCTAGATGCCACCCAGGATGCAATTCCACGTCCTGATGGCTGGTCCTTTCACTCAGCTTCCCGGAAGTATAACCACTTCACTACTGCAGTTACTTGGACGCCCTTCTTTTCAGAAGATCCTTTGAAAAACAAAGTTTTTCCTCCAACTTGCTTCGTCACAAATGATGTTTGATGAAGTTCTTGAAGAGTTGAAGAACAGGATGAACTTTGCTCGTTGTTGGGGATGAAAGATTTGGAGTTTGAATCTTCCCAACGTAGGACTTTTCTTGTAGAGTGTTATGAAGAATGAATCTCAAGAAGTATGTTCAGTGATTGGAGCAAAAGTTCTTGGCTAAAGGTCGTTTTTCTGTTCTTCGGTGTGTAGCTTATATACTGAGGTTGTCTGCCCGTTGGAGGAGGAGACAACTGCATTAAATGCGCGTACAGTTGACTTGACCGTCGTTTTGGAAGGTTTCTATTTTTATAATATATCTTCCCGGATTCCTTGGTCAATCATTTGCAATCAATCCTTCAGCGTATCAGGCTCATTTATTGTGCATTAAATGCTTTCCTTTCATGCACAGTCTTCTAGCCGTTGGATGATTTTACCCGTTGGATTCATAGCTGTTGGATGTTGCTTGAAATCTTCTAAGTGTTAGTCGGGCTCTGATCAGGCTCTTCTGAAGTATTGAATTCTGATGGCTTTCTGATCTCTAACTCTGACTCTGATAGATCCGCTGATGAGTACCTCTGATCTGTAGTTCTCATCAGTTATCAGATGTCCAAATTTATCAGCAGCTCTCATGGTGCAACTATGATGGACTTCTGGTAAGAGAACTCTGATCGAGCAGTTCTCATAGAGCAAGTCTGGTCGAGCAATTCTGATGCACTCCTGATCTGATCCAAAGCAGAGCAACTCTGATCGTCGACTACACTAATGCTTACAAATGAAAATTCTAATACATAAAATCTAATTGGGGGTACTCTAACTTTCTAATCCTATAGCATCATCAAAATCTAATTACATTTATTCCTTACAAGTGCCGATATAGTAATAAATTCCGGTAAAATACCGGGTCGAATCCATCGGGAAACGTTGTTTAATTTAGTCCGCGAGTAGATGACTTTGAATAAGTAAATGAGTAAAGTGTAGGGATTTTGAGCTGTGTGTTGTTGTGAAAACAAAAACTTGGTTCTTCTTTTTAATTTTCAAAGATATAACCTGAATTAATTTGATTAAAGTGATTGATAACAACAACTAAGGCTTCGGGAATCACTTAAATGCTTTAATAGGATTGAATATTAGTTCTTTACCAATAATTATGAATACGATGTCGTTAATATATTCTCTACTCCGGTTAAGGCAGCGAGAGCGTGGTTTTCGTTACGTGTAAGTCCCGTTACGGCTTACATTCATCTACCGAAAACCCTGTTGAATATCAAGACATCACACCTGTATCATATAATACCGGATATATTTCTATTCTCGATAATATATATGTTTATCCTTTAATGTTTATAGTTTAGACTTCAACGTTAATTGCAAGCATAAACTAAGTTTAACATACTTCTATGTTGTACACCATAGTCATAAACAATCAAAATGTAAAGGATAAATCACAATTTATTGGTTTAGAACTTTTATCAAACACCTAATGGGCATAGAAGTTCATCCCTAGCCTTAGCTAAGAAATTAGCCTCTAATGCTCATATTAATCACAATACAATATTGAAATGTAATGGGACATGAAATTACAAAGGAAATAATACCTAAACACCAATGATTTCGGAGGTTGAAGTTTCCTCCTCAAGAACTTGAAGAAAAATAGCAAGAACAAAATATAAAAGCTAGGAATTAATCTATGGAATGGAATGTTTTTGAATGATGAATTGAGGGCTTTATATAGGCTAAAGAATGACATCTTTTAGTCTATTAGAGCCCAACAATAAGGTATTGAAGCAATATTTGATCACACTTGAAGAAGATGAAGTTTTCCCATCAAAAATCCTCTTGCACGTTGGACTGTTTTGTGCAGAATCGGACCTACCCGGCGCCGGTTTCAGGACTACCCGGCACCGATTATTCGTTGTGTGCAGGGAAAACTGGAAATTTTTTCCTACCCGGCGCCGGGTATAAGGCCTACCCGGCGCCGGGTAAGCTACTGGTTTGTGCCATGCGAAAATTAACAAACCGGCGCGGGTTTGGTGCAAATTCCGGTGCCGGTTTTGTCCTGGGTTTTTGGGGATGTTCCGCTTCGAATTTGGACATGATTCCTTCACCAAAGTTGTAGATAATGAAGTCTTATATCCACCAAAACTTGAATGACGTGATTTTATTCATCCAATCAAACGATATGGGTAAAACACTGAGAGGTATGCATCCTGAAATCCCACCAGCAACTTCTGACTTTGTTGGTTGATTGAGTCTTGCTCCTTTCATATTTTGGCCATGACGTCTTCATAACAGTTGTATCTTATTGAGTTATCATTCACATGAAACTCGAATCGCGTGATTTCAAGTTCTATAGAATACGTTATACTCAAATTATGGGCAGAACGTCATTCTCTTGGTCCAAAAAGTCATTCATCGCAATGTTTTATGATCTAGCTCTCATTCTGGAGGTATTTGTCCGATTTCTCTTCTTTTCTTCAACAAATACTTATAAATACTTATGTTAAACACAAGTAAATATAACGGCTTTCAGTGGACACTATGTTGACTGCCCGAGGTGAGGTAAATGACTATGAACTTCTGGAAGCCCTGACAGTTATTGATGGTCCCAGCCCTAATAAAGAAAATGAAGAGGCATCAGAATTCATCACAGTAGGAAGGAGGAGAAAGAAAAAACATAAAACTGTGGCAAGTTTTTCCATGCAGACTAGAAGTACAGCCAAGAGGCTGCCTACAACTTCTTCCAACCCATCTCGATGAATTGACTCTTCTGGAATCTTAGGGGCTTGGCAGCCTCCAGTCCAATCTATCTAATCATATTGCTAACTGGAGGATTAATATTGTTATTGCTATAGAACCTATGGTGGACATTCAGAAGGCTACTTCTTTTAAATTGCATCTTAGTTTTTACAGTGTTATGTTTTCTGCTATTAATAAAGTTTGGGTGTTCTGGGATTCCAACCATCTCAAAATCTTTGAGGTATATTGGGACCCACAGTTCGTCCATTTTAGGGTTTCTTTTGGTTCTTTCTCTGGTTGGATTACAGGGATTTATGGGCACCATACTGTTTTGGAAAGAAGGAAGATGTGGGACTCTTTAACAGATTTTGCCAATCAGATTAGGGGTCCATGGATGATTGGAGGGGATTTTAATGCCATTGTGGAACATGGGGAGCATTTGGGGAGTGCTAGTCCTGATATTCAAAGTATGATTGACTTTAAGAATTGCATTTCAGATTGTGGCTTAGTGGATTTACCTTTCTCTGGGAACAAATATACTTGGACTGGTGTAAGGTCTAATGGTAGAATTTGGAGAAGGCTTGACAAATGTTTGATGAATGAGGCTATGCTTGATGCTTTTGATTCTATTAAAATCACCCATTTGAATAAAACTCCTTCTGACCATTCTCCACTACTGATTCAGATCATTAATAACAATCAATCAGGCCCAAAATGTTTTAGGTTTCAAAACATGTGGCTGTCCCACCCTACTTTCATGGATACAGTTCAAAAAAGCTGGAACAACCATTTTCTGGAGGTGGGTATGAGGGGGTTAGTGACTAAATTGCAGAGATTGAAAAAGGATCTTCGTATTTGGAATAAAAATGTTTTTGGAAATATTTTTGATGCTATTAAAGTTGGGGAAGAGGAGGTTCAAAAAGCTGAAAAGAAGTATCAAGATCAGCCTACTGAAGAATGCAAAGAGGATTGGTTTCACAAAAAAGCTCTCTTACTAAATAAATATAAGTTGGAGAGGAAATATTGGAAACAAAAGGCACATATCTCTTGGCTTAGAGATGGGAATTGGGGATACTAATTCTCACTTTTTCCATTCTTTTGTGAAGGTTAGAAGACGGAAGCAAACTATTAATTCTATTATTGACTCAGATGGGAATGAATGTAAAACACTACCTGATATAGGCCAAGCTGCAGTGAATTTTTACTCCAATCTTTATGCTGTGGAGCCTGGAGTGGACACTGAGGGAATCCTGCAATATATTCCAGCTTTAGTTAATGAGGAAGAAAATAAATCCCTTACTCAACTGCCTACTGAAGAAGAAGTAAAGGAATCTGTATGGGAGCTTTATCAAGATGGAGCGCCAGGATCAGATGGTTTTTCTGGAAAGTTTTTTTAAAATGCTGGAATATTGTCAAGAATGATGTAACTAGAGCTATTCAGGAGTTTTTCTTGGGTGTTCCTCCCCCTAAAGGCATGTCTAGTTCTTTTGTTGTTCTAATACCAAAAGTGGAAAATCCAGCTACTTTCTCTGACTACAGGCCCATATGTTTGTCAAACTTTGTCTCAAAGGTCTGCACAAAGGTCCTGTCTAACAGATTATCCAAGATTTTACCAAAATTAATCTCTGAAGAACAAGCAAGTTTTTTGAAGAACAGAGAAATAGGTGATCAGATTATTTTAGCTCAAGAGATGATTCATTCACTTGATAAAAAGGCAAGGGGGTCAAATGTGGTAATAAAATTGGATATGGCTAAGGCTTTTGATAAACTTTCATGGAAATACCTTGGTGATATTCTATTCAAATTTGGTTTTTCTGACCATTTTGTTACCCTGATAAGAAATAACCTACATGCTACATTTCTCTCTATCCTTATAAATGGGGCACCTCAGGGTTTCTTTCAGCCTAAAAGGGGAGTGAAGCAGGGGGGTCCCCTCTCACCATTTTTATTCATTCTAGCTTCTGAAGGATTTTCCAGAGGTCTTAAGCACAAAATGGAGGAAGGTAAGATAAATCCTTACTGGATGGGTAATGTGGGGTACCTAATATCTCACCTTGGCTTTGCAGATGATCTGCTAATCTTCTTCAATGGTGGGTCTAGATCCCTACTGAATTTCAAGGACTTTATTGAAGAATATCAGAAGGCCTCAGGACAGACGGTTAATTTTGATAAAAGTTTATTTATTTGTGGTAAACCAGCAAGGGGTAGAGTGAATCTTATGAAAAACTTGTTGGGTATGAGTCACTCTGAGCATCCTATTAAATACCTAGGAACTTACCTCCATAAGGGTATTAACAGGCTGCAGTATTGTGGTAATATCATAAAGCAATTTGATGACAAACTTACAACTTGGAAACAGAAACATCTTACTCAAGGTGGGAGACTAATATTGATTAGACATGTTTTGAACTCCATCCCTCTGCATATTCTGGCTGTAGATCTTCTGCCAAGCAAGGTCATCAATATTTTGGAGAAGAAGATGGCAGCTTTCCTGTGGGGATCAACCAATGACAAACACAAAACTCACTGGGTTAAGTGGTCTGATCTTTGCTACCCAACTAAGGAAGGGGGGTGGGGAATTCGATCCTTATCTACCATTCAAAAGGCTTTTACTATGAAAATTTGGTGGAAATGGAAAACTCATACCTCACTGTGGACTTCTTTCTTTAAAGCTAGATATCCCAGAGCAGAAATGATTGCTAAAGTCACTGACTCAGCCATTTGGAGGAGGCTATGTCACATTGATCCACAAGCCCAAGTTTTATGTGATGAGAGTAATGATGGCCAGATTATTTGGAGTCCTGCAACTGATGGTAGATTTAATCTATCTTCTGCTTATAATGAAGGTCAGACAGGTGCTTTCCCCTACTTTCACTTATAGACACATTTGGCATAAAAACCAACCTATGCAAATCAAGATTTTTAGTTGGAGGCTTCTTCATAGTTGTCTGCCTGTTTCTGATAATCTTAGAAGATTCAATTTGGTTGTGAGGCCCTCCATGTGCCCTATGTGTAGGAGGAATTATGATACAATTAACCATCTTTTCTATCAGTGCTCCTTTTCAAGACAGATTTGGAATTATTTCATGAATATTTTTCAAATCTCTTTTCCAAGAAGACAGTCACAGGTCAGGCACATCTTTATTCAGTGGTGGTTGGAGGCTGGTTCTAAGACAATGGGTGATATATTTAAGCACAACCTACCCGTAATTATCTGTTGGTTCATTTGGAAATCATACTCAGCACACATTTGGGGTTCTGCCTCTATTCCTACGCCAGAAGCTCTGATTTACCAGATTAAACATCATACTCAGCTATGGTCAGCTAACTTTTCTAAAATGAAGAGAAGAAATATAGAAACTTATCTGATTCAGGAGGCAATGATAGCTCCAAACTTCAGCCATGGAAGATCGTTGGTCCAGATTGTTCGGTGGAATCGACCCCAGAAGGAATATAAGCTTAATGTGGACGCCTCCTTCGCCAATGGTCGTTCATCAAGGGGTGCCATCTTCAGGGATAAAAGGGGGGAGATGATTTGGGCGACACATTTCCCCATCTGTGCTAGTTCCAGTCTTGAAGCTGAATGGAGGGCATTGACTTTTGCGACTACCATGGCGATTGAGCTTGGCTTTGTTGAGTTCCAGGTGGAATCCGATGCTAAGCTTGCTTTGCTTAAGATTTCAGACAACGGGGTGGGTGATAGATCGGATAGGGATTTCAGATCTTTGGTTGTCCGAAGTAAGATCGCGTTTGGTCATGTGGTTAGAGAAGGGAATTGGATCGCGCACATCCTAGCAGATCCAAAGGTGAATTTAGGCCAATTCTATTTATTTAGAAAAATTGAGGATTTGCCTGGCTCAGCTAGGCAGTTTTACTATTCTGATTATTTTGGTTTTCCCTATTTTAGATACTGATTGTATTTTCTGATGGGTCAGGTGATGCCCCCTATCAGTTCTTTTATTTTTTTGTGTTCGTTATATTTTTCATTTATGTATTTTTGGGATGGTATGCTGTCCCAGGAATAAGGTATTGGCCTAGTCCCCCTCTCCTTTTGTACCCCTCATCATCTTAATAAAACTCGGTAAATGTTCCCCGGTATTTACCCCACTGATTTTGGTGGTTTACCTTCCGGGTTAAAAAAAAAATATTAATCTGGTTGTGTTTATTGCATTTCTAGATTAACAATTTAGTGATAAAAAGCTATTGGAGCTGGAGAAAGAAAATTTTATAAATATAGTACTTAAATTATTTTTTTACAAAACAAACTCTAAATCGTATTTATTATTTCAATTACGTCTACTCACATTTTATAATTGCCGGTGATGAAAGAGAATATCTAAATTGTGATTCTGTAGACAATTCGAATATAGTTGAATTTAATATTTCAATTAAGTCTACTCATATTCTAAGTTCATTGAGAACAAGTCTTCTGAATCACAAGATAACGCTTAAAGTTGGAAGTCCAATAAAGTTGTTAAGAAATTGAATCAGGGAGAAGGACAATATAATGAAACTATATTAATTGTTACAAGATAAGATGCCATCGAATCAAGAATCGTGTTTGAAAGCAAGACCGGAGATAAGGTTTACATTCATCTCATGTGTATGTCCTCCTCTCAATTGCAATAACCATTTAAATTTGTTAAAAGATAATTTTTTATAATTGTCTCCTTTGTTGTGGCAATCAACATATCTTAAGCTCAGTACCTCGAAGAGTTAGATGTCTTCTTTTGGTAAAAAAATAGCTTCATTAATAATCATCAACCTGAAGTACACGAGTAATACAATCAGGGTGATATCCCACCCAAGTAACATCAGTCCCTGAACAGGCTACCCTTGCAAGTGCATGGGCAACCTGGTTCGCTGTCCGGTGCACAAACTGGACAATAATATGAGCAAAACATGACATCATATGACTAATCTCCTTATAAATGATATCATTATAATGCAGCCCCTCCATGCGTGTTATGCCTTTCGCAACGTGGTGAGAATTTGATTTCACTATCACTCTCTGCCAACCTGAATCAACCGCCCACCTGATTGGCTCCTCTATTGCCATGGCTTCTGTAGTACTTGGCGTGAAAAAACCTTTTTTTCACACACATCTACTAGCCACGAAGACCCTTCTATCGTCTCGAGCAATTAAACCCAGGCCCCGTCTATCACCATCACTCAGAATCGTCATATCCACATTATCTTAATCTGACCTGGATCTAGTCTCTTCTGATGCTCATTCTTCGTAGATGTTCCTTGGACCACAGCCTCGTACAGTTGGGCTTCCTTCCAGCCAGCCAACATTGGTTCCCCACAAGCTACAACTCTCCTCCAATTAACAGCAAAGTTCTTCAAAGCTTTCTCATTCCTTGCCTTCTACATGCTCCAACATGAAATAGGTGAAAAGACAAATATCATCATCAGGACAATTAATACACACATCATTTACCCACTCCCCTAAATCGGGAGTTGTAGGGTAAAGAAGGTTCTTGCCCAAATTTGGCCAGACCTCTTTGGCCAAGGGACAATCCTTCAACACATGCATAGTACTCTCTTCAGTATGCGCACAATGAGAGCAAATTGGCCATACTGCAACTCTCCTCTACACCAATCGTTGTTTAGAAGGAAGACAATCTACACAAGCCTGCACAAATGAAATTTTTAACTTTAGTCGGTAGTGCAAGCTTCCATATCTTAGCCCATGCCACATCAGGTTGGCCGCATTTAGTCAACATACGGTAACAACTCCTAACTAAATATATACCTTTATCATCATCTGCCCAAATTTGCTCATCCGCTCATCTTCGTCCTCTTAAAGGAATACATAAAATGAGTTTCACAACCTCTTTACCAAACAAGTCCGCAATAATGTCATGGTCCCATTTATTCCCACCCTCGGCCATCAACGAGTGAACTCAAATATCCTCTAACCCATGGATGACATTATTTGTCAGTTTGCCACCCTGTTGTGTGATTAACCATTTATCCTTCCACACTCGAGTAGTCTCACCATTCCCAATGCGAAAGCTTAATCCCTGACGAACTGTCAGTATAGCCTCAACGATACTCCGCCAAATGAGAGAAGGATTACTCCCACATTTGGCGTCCAGAGTATCACAATGAGCAAATTAGCGAGCCTTGAGCATATTCCCAACAAGAGAATTTGGATTCTTCAGTAATCTCTACACCTGTTTACCCAACACGCAATGTTAAAATATCTGAGTCTTCTGAATCCTAAGCCCCCTTTATTTTTAGGGACACGAAGATCTCCCCACCTCTTCCACCTAATGCCCTTTCCCTTGTACGCGTGGCCTCTCCACCATAAAGCATCATCACACTCTCTATCTCGTTACACAAGTCAGCCGGTAGTATAAAAAGATATTCATTGCATATTGAGGCATGGCTTGAATCACTGCTTAATCAAAACTTCTCTTCCTGTACTGGATAGAAATATGTAATTCCAATCCTGGATCCTCTAAATGACCTTTTCTTTAAAGTAACCAAATATCTCTCTTTTATTCCGCCCTATCATGATGGCATACCCAAATATTTGCCTCCTCCCCTATCTTCCATGACCCTCCAAGATACTGCTTAAATAGTCTCTATCATCCCATGCCACATTTGCACTTAACCGGACACTTGACTTCTCAAAAGTATTCAATTGGCATGAAAACACTTATTAAGAAGCTATGACCTCATTAACCGCAAAGCAATCGGTCTCAGTTGCCCTAAAAAAGAAAAAGCTATCATGGACAAAAGGAGGTGAGAAACCGCTGGTGCTCCTCTGACTACACGAATCCCCTGTAAATAGCCATCATTTTCCTTCTCCCGTAGTAATGCACTAATACCTTCTACCACCAAAATAAACAAACATGGTCACACCGGATCACCTTGTCTCAGACTCGTGGAAGGAATAATTGGCCCAAGTAAGTCGCCATTAACTTAATTGGATATGGTACCGCACCGTACTAATACATTGCATAATATTATTGATCCAACGTGCATGGAATCCTATCCGAGACAAAATACTCCTTGGAAAATTCAACTCCACACCCTGTCGTAGGCCTTGCTCATACCCAACTTTAACGCAACATATCCCTCATTCCCCTGAGTCTTCCTCTTTAGGAAATGCTGAACTTCAAAAGCCACAATGATGTTATCGACAATAGATTGCCCATGAATAAAAGCACTTTGATTTTCCGCTACAATTCCCTCCAACAACCCTTTTAATCGGTTTGCGAAGACTTTAGCAAAAATCTTATACACAACATTACACAGAGCAATTGGCCTCCAATCCCCCATACTTAGCGAACATTCTTTGTAAGGGATTAATACTATGGTGTTGTCATTACACCCATCCGGAAAATGTCCTTTTTCAAACCAACTGGTACAAAAATCAACTACCGCTGGTCCCACAACATTCCTAAAAGACCATAAAAAACCCGGATTCAGCCCATCAGGTCCTGGTGATTTATCCGGATGAATATCATGTGTCGCTGTATGGACCTCCTCAGATGTGATGCCTCGAAGTAAGCAAAGATTTTGAGAATCACTAATCATGCTCCCGAAGCTCCCTCCCATCATGTTACCATCACTTCCCCCTTCAGTAAAAAGATTCTCTAAGTAATTAAGCACAATATCATTTAACTCCCCCTAACCAGTCACCCATCTTCCAGTTTCGGAGTGAAGTCCTCTGATCAGGTTCCGTCATCTTTTTCTATTTCACCGAGTTATGAAAAAAATTGGTATTAATACCCCCCCTGCTGCAACCAAAACTCTTTAGCCCTCTATTTCCAGAAAGTGTTTTGTTTTTCTAATAACTCCAAATAACATTCTTTCGTCCGGGCATAATCTGCTCATCGTGCAGGGTAATTAGTCCTTCCTCTGGTCCTCTCCATTTGTCTTTTACACCCATCTATACGTCGTTAAAATCCTTTCCTCAAGTGTCTTCCCCATTTATCAAGTTCCGAACCACAAATACTTAAACGTTCGAGAAGTAGCTTCCCACGACTGGACCCCCAAACTTGCTTAACTACACTTCTACAATATAGTCCTCTCTTAGCTAGTGGTTTTCAAATTTAAATTTTGGGCGCTGCCGACGTCCTTGCTTCTGGCTAAATTTTAGAAATAATGCCAGATTATCAATGTTACTGCCCACTGTTGATATGGCCCATGCATCACTAAAGAGAGACAACCATTCATCCGTAGCCAAGATACGATCCAACTTCTCCTCCACCCATGTGCTACTTCCCCTCCCCCGCTCCCAAGTAAACTCATAACCATCAAAAGGAAAGTTAACCAGCCCACTTCCCCAAACAGCACTCTGTAAACCCAAAAACATCCAGGGAGGTTGAGGGCACCACCCTCGCTTTTCATACTTATGCATTATGCCATTGAAATTGCCAACAACTAATCAAGGCAAATCATTCATAGTGGTCAAACCTTGAAGAAGTGCCCAAGAATCTTTCTGTTTCTGCCGTTCATGATAGCCATAAAAGCCGGTGAGCCTCCACGGTAAGCCCCGAACACCGGTGAGCCTCAATGTAATTCCGAGAAACTCTCTATTATGACAACCATTTCATCCTTCCACAATAGCGCCGGTCCACCGCTATGTCCTTCACAAGCTACCACAAAACGAGTAATGGAACCCTAACTTCTAACGCACCTGCTCCACGCTCTCTCTCGCGGTTAACGTTTCCATAAAAATATGATCGATGAATGATATGTAGCCACCATATCCTCAAGCACCTGTACTGTTGCCAAGTTACCAAGATCACAACAATTCTAACTAACACATCCCATTATCAAACACCCGACCTGGCAAAACGTCGACGATGTAACACCCCGGCCCCGCAGGACTCGAGGTAGTTACTCCAAACCTCCTCCGAACCTCTAGTACTGTCCTCACAAACCGCCACTAGCCTTTTCCGCGCACTTTGTCCTCACTCGTGCGCGCCCTAAGAAACTTCCCAGGGGGTCACCCATCCCAAGACTACTCCCGTGCAAGCACGCTTAACTTTGGAGTTCTTAGCTGATGAGCTCCCTTAAAAGGAGATGCACCTTGTTGGTATGAGTAGTACTATTAATCTATTTATATTAAATCTCAAGTGTTACAATCACCCCCACTTAGGATCGCAACGTCCTCTTTGCGCCTTTAAACCAATTTCAATCATCCCAGAATCTTGCCCCGCTAAGTGCCCGCCCGATATCCAACGGTTCAGCACACTGTCGCAGGGTTGCTTTGATACCACCTGTAACACCCCGGCCCCGCAGGACCCGAGGTAGTTACTCCAAACCTCCTCCGGACCTCTAGTACTGTCCTCACAAACCGCCACTAGCCTTTTCCGCGCACTTTGTCCTCACTCGTGAGTGCCCTGAGAAACTTCCCAGGGGGGTCACCCATCCCAAGACTACTCCCGTACAAGCACGCTTAACTTTGGAGTTCTTAGCTGATGAGCTCCCTTAAAAGGAGATGCACCTTGTTGGTATGAGTAGTACTATTAATCCATTTATATTAAATCTCAAGTGTTACAGGCGAGGACAGAGGCACCCCACAAACGGGGGAGAAATAAAACGCCGGATAAATCGGGACAAAAAGCAACACAGAAAAATGCTAATTAACTTGCTACAGAAAGTTGAACACGTGCTAATTCCATTTATGGAGAAAGAGTCATCACGACATTTCATCGAACACATAAAATGCACACATGTTTTTCATATTTGCCTCTAGTCACTTGGCCAGATTGAGAACTGTTGCAGCCTAGAGCGCGTGAATTTTGGCGGAATGAGATTCAACACAGTTGATTCATACAAACACTTTGGCAGCTGATGAAGGCCTGAACCCTAAAGGCAAGATTTTGGGGAGCAGTTTGTGTCATGGATGGATTCTCAATTTCCTTAATCCCCGGCAGCTACTTGCTCATGAATACACTGATTGATTAATATCTAACAAGATTTCTATCACCGTGAGAATTAGTAAACCTTTATTCTAGAAATTGAATGGGGAATTTGTGCTGCCATGAAAGTCTTTCTTCCTCCCCAATGTTATTTCAATACTAAAAGGCATTATTGAGAGTCTGGAGCAAAAATGGATTGAAAGTTTTAATACATGAGAAATGGGAAATCACTAGACATTACAACTGCCGTTGTATTTAAAGACACTTTGCATAACCTGTAACAAGTAAATTTAATATTTTATTAAATGTTATCACCAATTTAACTCATAAGTAGCAAGTTCTTATTTAACAAATAGTTGTTACTTTTAAAATATATTGTATTGATTTAAGCTTTATGACACTCACTCATTGTACTCATTTTTTAGAGTATTGTTTAAATATAAAATTAATTTAATTATGACCATTAATAAGTAACAAATTCTGAAGGGTGGTGTGTTTTAATTTTCCTTAGTAATTCTCTTCATTTTGTACGTACTCCTATTTTTGAAAAATGTAAATTCTTATAAGGGTATTTTATTTTAATATTAAATTAGATAATGAGAAAAAAAAAATATGAACCAACTGATCTTTCCCGTGCGTATGCACGAGTACTATACGAGGTTTATGATATTTCATATGACACCAATATTCCACACACATTTAAAATATCAGAAGAGTATAAAAAATTAGATATTTCATAGCTTAGGTTCAGTAAAAAAGAAATACAATATTAATGTTTTATGAAAAAGCATAAAAAGTTATTAAATGTGATATATTTTTTGGCCTAAGCTTGGTCTGGAAAGTTTTTTTTATTGGAAACACAATTTTGGATTTTGATACTAGTAGTAGCTACTCAATAATATAGAGCGTAAGTACGTAATAGTTCTCTCTCTAGAACCGCCGCCTAGGCCGGTCTAGGGTTTGTCCAGGGACGGCTCTCCGCCGTGTCTCCGGGTCCTTTATTTGTTGGATGTCTCTTTGGATTGTTTGGAAGATGTTGTCTATTGTCGAAGACGTTGTCCGGGTTCCTCGGTCCAAACTATTCGAACGAAGGGTTTCAATACCTGTGCGGATAAGAGTTCTCTCGCTGCAGCCCCGCATCGTCGGCGGATATGGAGGTGGAAACGAATTTCGGATATTCATTTGAGTTTTCTCGTTTTGGCCTTGAAAGCTTTGTGGATAAGTACAAGATGATGGGGATTGGCGCAGAGGAAGAAGAACTGGATCTGAATAAAACTGATGTTGAAGTTGTGGCGGATGAACGGCGGGTGCATCCCCCTCCTGAGCCGCCGCCATGGAGTGCAAGCAAATCTAGGGATTGAAAGAAGATGGGTGAATTCGTTTTTAATTTCGTTTTATTCAGTTTGTGTTTTTCTGTCGCAGTGTTTGTTGTTTGGTTCTGTTTTGTTCTTTGTTTTTGCTTTATTCCAGTTTGTAAGACGTTGATTTTGGATATGCGGAATGAGAGGAATATAGTAACCGTTTTTGGCTTTTTGTTTCCCAATTATGAATCAGTGAATTTTATTGATGCGGCAATTAATTCCGAGTCTGGTTCAAGGATAACGGTTATTAGATTTCTTTCTGTCTTTTGACCCATGCTCTGAAAAATTATTGGTTATTAATATAAGCTGAATTCCATCGAAAAAAATAGGCTAAAGGGTCAAATAGGTCCTTGAACTAATTTAAAGTGTTCAGTTAGCCCCTTAATTAGGGGGTTCTGCCCGGCCGTCGCCAATTGGGGCGGTTCCCGGTGGAATTTTTTGATGAAATTTTTTGATCATCTTCTTAATTAAGTCTAGTTTACTCATACCAAATTTCAGTTAAAAATTCAACCGGGAAGCCAGTCAAATGATTTTTTGAAGATAACTGCGCACTTAAACAGCACAGTACATTTCGGAAAATCATTTGACTTCCTTCCCGGTTGAATTGTTTGCTTAAATTTGGTATGGGTAAACTAGACTTAATGAAGAAGATGTTCAAAAATTTTCATCAAAAAATTCCACCGGGAACCTCACTAATTGGCAACGGACGGGATGAACCTCCAATATAAAGGGCTAATTTTTTTGTCCCTTTTGCCAAAAAATCTCCTTATATATAAAGCGTGGAAGAAAGTTAAGTTGGTCTTTTTTACGTTACTACAGTGCCCGACTTTCAACTTCCGTCTGTTGCCTCCGTTTGATAATCGTGGTTTGCTTCCCACCTCTCATTCATTCTCCTCGGTATACATCCAATTGTCTCCTCTCTCGATTCATAAGCTAGGGTTCGCTCAGAGGTATCCTTCTCTGATGATTGAACGCTCTGCCTTCTATCTGGGTATGCGACCTTCGCTGGACCTCCCGACGCTTGTGCGGCAACCTTGCCGTCGGCGGAGGGACACAGATCCATGGGTGTCCCGACGAATTTGTTCGCAGTGGCGGTAAGGGGAAATTTTGAGGCTTCTTCATGATAGGAAGCTTCACTAATTAAGCCGGCGAACATGACAGGTTCAAAAAATCACTTTCATCTGAAATCTAAAACTAATCAGGCTTCTACATGACAGGTTGTCCCTTGTTTGTCCAGCGATGATATTAGGTATTGTGCTACATTTGGAACTTTCTCATGATTATGGTACTTTCTCATTTTGAACTTTTTTTGAGCTTATGGTTATGCATATCTATAGTTAATTTTTGGTTGTTTAACGTTTTATTTGTTGGTATTTTTTGTTGTTGATTTTAACTCTGCTACTCTTGCTGTCCAGACTTCTATAGTTCCAAAAATCAGTGTTGCCCCCGTTGGTTTTACAGGTTTTGGTAACATTGATGGAACATGTTTCAATGCTTCGTAAACCCCCTCCCCCCAATATTGTATCTGGTTGTCCGGATGGTGTTACTGCCCCTGCTGCCACTTTTTCAGACCCTTGTGATGCTACGTCAATTATGGTTGCCCATTTTGATGCTTCATCAATTTTGGTTGCCCCTTGTGATGCTACATCAATTTTGGTTGCCCTTGTTGACTTACTGGTTCCTTCCGATGCTCACACTATTGCCCAGTCCCTACAGATTCCAATGTGCTAAATGAACCCCCGGTGGCTACCTGTAACAAGGCAGTAACCGGAGGAGAAGTTCATCCCCTATTTCTGCTGGCATCTGATTCTAACTATGAGGAAATACAAACTGCTCTCTCAAAAGATACTCCAAATACGGGAGATGATGCAATCATTTCTGATCCCCTAGATGCTTATACTACACTTACCCCCGTTTTGTCCAATGATGAAATTCTTTCTGAGGATTCCAATGATTTTAAATCAGTTGGCTTTGAATAACCGTTAAACTGATAAGGATATTGACTTCTAACTGATAGTTGAATGTAATTTTATAATTCTTCCTATTTGGTCGCGTTTGCTACCTTTGAACAGCAGCCAGCTTTAATGTAATTCTTGCTCCTGTTTTGGCCATAACATATCATTATGTCCCAGGAATGATTTGAAAAAGATCCCTATACCAGTGATGCTTAAACAAGCTAAGGTCATACACTCCTGTGAGTCATACACTATTTAACTTTGCAGAATGACTATGAATGTTATGGACAGAATGGGGGAAGGCCACCTCTTAGTTACCAATTCTTTCTTAAACTGTCGGGATCATGGGAATCAACCCCTCTGTCAACGTTATTAGTGTCCTCGCTTCCTCCGATTGGGAACTTGGGGTACCTTGAAGTTTCAGCTGTACCAACGCTCGAAGTAAGGCCACCATTGCTGGTTTCTGTTCACTCTTTTTTTTGCAGAGTGGTGGGAATTATTAATTTGTGCTTATGGAGCTGCAGGATGAGAGGACACCATTTAGAGGCAGTGAATCGGAAACATTAAGGAGGTTGATAGAGTCAATTGCTGACAAGGTATATCTTGTGAGTTTGGGATACAAATTATCATCTTACTGAAGTCTTGAGAGAGCTAATTTCTCAGTCACTTTCCCTACCAGCCAACAACAAGAACCAGATCTTGTTCATGGGTAGATGTTTGCTTTTTCTCTTTTCTTGTCTGACTTTGTTCTTGGTTTGCCCATCAGATTCTGATCTTCAATTGATTTGGGAGGTTTTTGTGTGGACAAAAGCTTGACCAATTGAGCATACTTCATAGATACAATAGAAGATGCACAAACTCAAGGTTTTCTGAAGAAAGTAAATCAATTTGCTTTGCCTTTTGCTTCAATTCTTCGAGTTTTTTTTGCTTCAAATTTAGTCTAATATAATTCAGGAAAAAATGAATGAACAAGCCTTGAGGGGTTTGCTACAAGTATATTTCGAGTAAATCAATATTATCTTACTTGCTACACCAAATTTGTTGAACTAATCCTGATTTTGTGATACTTTAGTGTAATATCAATTCCTGATGAGTTTTTTGATATTTTGGTGTCCTGAAAAATATCATCAACAAATGGGATCAAGAGTCGCCATGGAACCTGTTGTCAAAGCTCTCTATCTCCGTGAAGGTAGTCATGGTTTACTAAAAGTCTAAAACCACCCAAATCTGGAAGTGGAACATCCCCTATTGAGTCACCCCAAAAAATCAGATATAAACTCACAAGATGTTAATCACATGACTGGCTGGAAAGCATACCGACAGAAGATAAAAAATGAACAGAGCAACCCTGGTAACCATCACCTCTTTTCCACCCCGGTAACCATCACCTCTTTTCCTAATTAATTTCATTTAAGTTTCATTATTATAATTGGTATTGGGTTTTGATATTCTCAGCTACCATAGGTACTGCTTCCCATAGAAATTAATGGATTATGCATTCACAATGTTGGGGCTCGAATTTATGCTGAGCAGAGTATCACCTTTATCGTCAATGTTGTAAGTCATACCAAAACTTCTATTTTGATCCGAGATTTATATTTATTTAAACAAACCTTACAGATTTTTTATTGAAGAGTTCAAAAGGGGATGGGAATGAAGAGGTAATGTATATGGTATGCACAAATTGTTGCCTTCTTGATGGTTAGATCTTCATCGGGTAATGTTTTTCGCCATCTGCTAAGAATTTGAGGATTCATAGGTGAAAATTTCCCTTTCCTGTCTCATGTTTAGTTTTATATTTGGTTTAATTTCCATACTTGTTTGTTAAATTAACATGAGGATATGTTTGCCATTTTTTGGTGTTACTTTCTGTTAGTACTTGACTTAATTTATTTTTGAATTCTATCATGTTATCATTTTTGAATTAATTAGGGAGAAAGACACCTTATACATGTATAACACACTTCTTTTGTTTCCTACATTTTTTATGATTAACCTTTTTTCTTTCCCAACTTTTTAAATATACTTAACAGATCAAGGAACGGGTCATTTTTTGTTGCATGTTAGGTTTGCTTCTTCGGTGTTTAAAATGAATGAGGCTTTACAAATCTATGGCGATTCCTGAGGGTACTTACCAACCTCTGTATGCCATTGATATCTAAATAAAAAACAACCCATTGTCGATTTATAATACTACAGGAAGTGTTTCAAACCCGTTTATATGACTTTTTTTATTTGGGATTTAATTCGTTATATGCTATAGTATGCTAATTGTAAATTGTTTTTGAAGATGTGGGTGTGTTGATTTAGCACTATTAATAATCAACACAGATAAATCGTATTTTAAGGTGTTTTTCTTACAATTGCAAGTTGAAGTCTCCCTGGGTGTTCATATATTAATCTTATTTTGTACACGGTTGTATGACCAATAAGAGCAATTGTTGCTGCACTAGGGCAATATTAAAAAGAAATATGTGTCATTCAATGGACCTAGGGCAAATGAAATGGATTCTTCTCTTGATGGTTTGACCACCAAACTTGAAAACTTTATTAGACTTGTGTCGATGTCTGGGCTTCTAAATCTCCTTGGTAGTTACTCAAGAAACAATTGCTGCTTCTGATATTGCTATGAAATGATCATAAACCTCCATTGTTTAGATATCTTGGAGGTGTGAGCAAATGTTTGGCCTCAGTCAGGAAAATCTCTTGATAGCTTCTTGTTTAGAATCTTGTTGCTCATGTAAGAACTTCACTTCTCTTGCCTTTTTACCTCTCCATGAGCCCCAAAACAGTTCACCCACTTGATAAATTGAAAAAGTCACGCATTTGGAGGGATCATATAATTTTACTCAAGAGACATATCCAACCATGTATAGCATTACTTTTAGTTCTGGGAACCCTTATCTCTATTTTTATTCTGACATGTATATCATTACTTTTAGTTTTGGGAACCCTTATATCTATTTTTATTCTGTTACCTTTATGTCCTCTTTTCTGTAAAAAAAAATCAAAATTATCGTATGGTTGTGATTCAGGAAGGGTGATTCCAGTAAGTATGATCTATTGATATGGTCCGATTCTGCTAGACCTCCTGAGTGGGAAGAATATACGGCCAAGCCATGTACCACACACTACTTATATTTAATATCTTAAATTACTTTAATCTTGTTTCTTAGAACTTTGATTGAATTACTTGAGTCAGTTTGGCAATTACATGAGAGCGTACTACATTATATCATGTTCAGATGTTATTTGCTCATTTTAGTACCTTTGCATCAATTTCCAGTTTTGATTTAAATCATCTTAACTTGAAGTTTACTAGCGCCTAATGAACTTAGTAACTGATGCATTAATATTCTTATTGCTATGTTCATCCTTGGAAGGACAATACAACAATATAGTTACTTCTGCGTTGGCAGAACTTGTTATGAAGTTCCTTCAGTATGAATTCAGAGATCATCCAAATTTCAACCTCATTCTTACTGTCGTGGGACACTGAAACTCCTTTAAAAGAAAAAGGGGGTAGTTATGTCTTCTTTGTGTTTATATTTTTTTTAGTTTACACCACATGTTGGTCTGAAAAAAACCCCTTGTCCCTCTTATGGTTACATACATGCTCTCACCTCTCAGGAAGGTGTGTGCAAAGAGCCAATGATGGACCTTACAGCCGTGCTTGATACATTACTTAAGATTACACAACATTTTAGGCAACATGATGTGCCTCTTACAACCCCAAGAGGACAACCCTCTTACAAAACATGATGTTGCCTTTCTTCACCACAAAGGTAAAGCTCTCAAGCAAAAATGATTTTGTACCCATTTTGTACTCATTTGAAGCTTTAAATATAATTTTGCCACAATTTTGCTGATGCGCTCAAATATTTTAATATTTTATTGTGTATTTCAGTATTGACAATCTGATGATGCCCAACACATGATCGATCACTCCATAGTGATTAATACACTCCATGGTGATGCCCGGTATTTTCCGTATTGTTCCCTATTTTTTATTGTCAAAAGATTTTTTATTGCATTGTGTTAAGTAACACACTAATTTTCCGTGAACGGAGAAATGAGAGAAATAACCTTCTATACTTGATGAGAGAACTTGTTTTATGCGAAAATCATGTACTACACAACTGTTTGTCTTTTATTTTTCTTTTTTCTTTGGATAATTAGTTAATTCATTTTGTGCTGTTTCATTGCCAATGCTAGTAATAATCTCTACAATATTATAAGTGAGAATATTGTTAGGGGTTTAACGGTCATAAAAAAAATGTTGGTGGTTCTTGGTGCATAATCTTACTGTACTTCATACTTACTTTGTTGTACATGGTTAACCTGTTAGCAGCTTCCATTACTAACGGAAGCCATTTCAACGTTATATCCTTACGGAGGAAAGTCTCAGCTTTTTATCTCTGCTCTATTTCAGCCGCTCAACATTCTCAGCTTCATACTCATGGCTTCTGGACATCAGTTTAGTTACTCAAAAGTCATCGGTTCTGCAGATTTTCCGCTTTCAAGTTTTTCCTCTTTTCAAAACCATGTGACAACCTCGATTTAGAAATAAAACATATGCTTCCTCTATATACATGTTTCAAAACCTTGTCCTTGACTGAACTTCGATTGTATCATGGATTTAAAGAAAGGAGGAAATCAAATAATTCGAATTCTTAAGCTTTTGAAGATCAACGGGGCTGTACCTTCTATTATAGTGACCCCTAAATCCCTAATTCGAAGAGTTTTGTGTTGGATCTAATCAAGGCTATGTAAGGGCTTCTTTCTTACTTTTATCGTTTTATTTTTCTCACTATTAGTGTATCTTGCTTCTTGTTGTTTAGATTAATCTTTTAGATTTTTTAAGCCAAAGACAAATCTACCGGTAAAGATTTGGGCTATGCCTACTTACAGTTTGACATACTAAGATAAAACTTTTAGTCTCAAAATGGCATTAAAATGAAACAAGCAATACGTATCCGATGCATGCTACTCTTTTTAGGAACTGAGGCACTAACAAAGCTATAGTGTTCTTTTAAAATCCTCATTGCCTGCCTTCCCAGGCTTGCTTAGTTTTGCATTTTTCTGTGAAACTAATGTGTAAATGTCACCTGTATTTCGAAAATATGGAAGTATACTTATGTCAATATACAACAATGTACAACATAAAATTTCATTATGAAATTCATTTGACAATGTATATATAAGTAATACAACTCAAGAAGAGGTTTGGGATCATTTAGCCATAAATCTTCATAAAATCCAAGTGCTCAGTTAGCCAAACTTGAGCTTCCTGAATGAATTTGTTTTATCCTACAAAAGCCTCTAACTTCATAAAACCTCCCTTATGGATGAATGTCAATATTTAGATTCTATTTTATTCTGGTTTGCTAATTACTTATTCTGGTTAAGCATTAAGCTTTTCAAATTTTCAAGTGTACGTATGCCCTATCGAGAAGGTCACACATATTCCTATCTGAGAAGAGACCATATGAATTCGGAGAGCGGGTTATGATACAATTATATTTTTTTCCCATAAAGGGCTCTCAATGAACACATCTATGTTATGCGATTGACTTCTACTCGAAGACTATTTCCCTATGGCTTTCAGGTACTTCACATCTTCAGAACCAATCTTCTATTGATGTTTATTTTATTTAAGCATGAAAATTATCCGATAATGCAAAACTAATATAACCATTCAGATCTTGACAAAATTCTAATTTGCGCAGTCATTCTAATGAAAACTAATATAACCATTAGAGCACCTTGCCCAGTCATTCTTATCTGCGCCTTTTGTGCGTGCCAAGCCCTTTAAGGCTTCAACAACCTATCCGGCTCAGATGGAACACCTGTTCCAGAATTTCGCACCTTTGAATTAGACTTTGCTCCATTCATCTTGATGATATTATTTGTTCCTTCTTTTGATGATAATTACCACAAGATGATAATAAAACAAAGATTTGGGAAGCATTGTCATGTATAAACTCTTGTTACAATATTCCTTAAATGTTACTACATATTATACATTTTCATAAACGTTACTCACAATCTATCTTTTTAGTTTTAAAGTAGCCGGCCACTCACATTTGATGATTTGCATCACTGCTGCTAGACTACATTCTTTATTTGTTGATTGCAATAGAAGGAAAATTGGGAAGCAAAGGATTTGTTACTATTGGCTGCGGTTGCTACATTCAACAGGAGGATTAGAGGAAACCACCCCTAAAGCACCTGGTATGCCAGAGCTACACTATGGAGTTGAGTGAGCACTCCTGCTCCTCGTTACCCCCCTTTGACAGAAACAACATGTGTTTCTCTCACCCGAAATGAGGTATATACTTGTGGGCTCCATGGGTTTTACTTGGCGGTTTTGTTTTCTTATTGTTTGAATTTCCCTTTCATCCTAGAGGTGAAGAATTAGCTCCAAAAATTTGATAAGTTAGTCTCTCTTTTTCTCACCCAACTACATGTTTACATATGTCTCAGTAAGTCAATATATGACTATGGAGAAGATATAACATACTCCGTATATGAATTAGCAGTATGCTTCATATCTAAATTAATGTATTCAGACACCAAATTTTCGTTCCTTTGGAATTAGCATATGACGATATTCCAAATTCCACTAACATATTTACTTTCTGGATCGTAAATAGATATGTAAAGCATGATTTATTGGAAAAAATAACTTTAAATAATACAAATCATCTCCCATGAACCAAGAATAATACTTACTTTAGAAATAAGTTTTAATAATACCAACTATTATACAAAAGTTATATACAACATTTTTTTTACTAAAAATTCAGCCATTTTACTCATCAAAAACTTGTTGTAAAGCAATAAAACGGATGCGCTGAGGAATAAGAGCAAAATATCGAATAAGTGAATGTATTTCCAAATATCATTTATTTGAATAGTTGCCATTGGTTTTTGATGTCCTAAATGACCGAATTTCTTGCCATTGGTATTATTAAAAGTCAGTTTTAAATTATGTATTATTATTGATTTATGGATGATAGTTGGTATTATCTAAAGTTATTTTTTTTACTGATTTATTACTTTGGAAATTTTGATCAAGCTTATCTATGGGGATTGCGAAAAGGGTTTGGAGAATTATGATCTCCAGAAGTCTAAACTGAAACACCTATGTGTGCTATGACAACATTTGCAGGGAATGTCAAGTATTCAACCGTCAAATTTTTTATTTGGAATCAAGTAGAGTAACATCAAACTTTGAGCTCCACTTGACAATTTACATTGTAGAAAGAGCACTTCAGAACGGCAAGACTCTTAAAAACTATTTGAACATAATTATTGTCTTTTCTTCTTTTGTTTCGTGTAGTTTCCACTTTTCCACCATCTCATGTCTTTCATGTATAATGTTTTCTTTTGTGACTTATGAGAGTGTTATGATTTATGAAGGTATTATGAGACCAATGATCTAGAATATTTTTTCTTGTCGATCACAATCAATAGGCTATAGTTTTATATACCTTGTGAGTTTTTATCTATTAAATAGTATTGATCATCCTGGAGTTAACTTCGTACAGAAGATTATCCTAGGCTTAGTCGCTCTAGCCAACATCTAAAATTGTATTACATGGATTTCATTTCTGGAATTTTTTGTGTGTGAAATGTAGTGGTCACATTATGTAGTATTTCGGCAGAGTGGTCTTCATTTTATTCAAGGCATCTTATGTGTTACAAGCGCATACGAGTTATATTCCAATTATACTAGCACAAATTAGTTGTAGTGGACTTCTTTCATCATCTATTATTTATTCTTGGGAAAAGGTGCAAATAAGCCCATGTACTAACCAAAAAAGGTCAAATAAGCCCTTATTTATGAGGCTCTGTCCGACCGTCGCCATTTAGGGTGGTTCCCGGTGTAATTTTTTGATGAAAATTTTTTAGCATCTTATTCATTAAGTGTAGTTTACTCATGCCAAATTTCAACAAAAATTTCAATCGGGAAGACATTCAAATGAATTCTCGAAGATAACTGCGCAGTTATCTTCGAGAATTCATTTGAATGCCTTCCCGATTGAAGTTTTAGCTGAAATTTGGTATGAGTAAACTAGACTTAATGAATAAGATGCTAAAAAATTTTCATCAAAAAATTACACCGGGAACCACCCCAAATGGCGACGTCCGGACAGAACCTCCTAAATAAGGACTTATTTGACCTTTTTTAGTTAGTACATGGGCCTATTTGCAACTTTTTCCTTTATTCTTTTTGTTCTATTGTGCTCTTTGTATTAATTACTTGTCACTTTTTCCCACTACTATTACTACAATTGTTTTTCTAGAACTCTTGATTTGATTTTCTTCATGCACTACAACCCAATAAATATTTGACTATTTCTCCAACCAAAACATTTTTGTGTTTGTTATGTGTGTTTTCATATAACAATACAAATGCATGCTATTGTTTCATGTGAACGTTACTCCTACTTTTATGGTTATTATAGTCATCTTGATTGCTTTATTTTCCCACATATAGGGTATGTTTGGCAAATGGCTGTTAGCTGTTGTTGTTAGCTGGTTGTGTCAGCTGTTTCCTAACAGCTGGTTGTGTTAGTTGTTTTGACCGGCTGGTTATGTTAGCTGATTATAGATAACTGTTTGGTAAAATTGGTTGTTTCGAAATGGCTGATAGAGTGTAAATTGAACCAGCCGAATGAATAAGCTGGCCCCCTTAGCTTCTTCAACAATCCATTTTTTCAGCTTTTCAAACTTTACAAACTAATTTTAAAAGCCATTTACCAAACATCATTATTAGCTTCTTTGACCAATCAAACAGCTGAAATGGGTCAAACAAGCTAAAAGCCGGCTGATAAGCCATTTGCCAAACATACCCATAATCTAGCCTTTAAATACTTTATTTTTTATGATTCATTATCAATAAATAACAAACTATGTATTCAAATATTGTATTCATATAGCTTAGATATTCACTCAACCTAAACCGATGAATTAATGTTCCTATAATAGCCTTGGGCATTACCACGAACGCGCAACGCGCGTTACTAAACTAGTAATAATATAGAGCGGAAAGTAATAGAAAGGTGCAGGCTGCATGTGTTGTTGTTGGGACTGGGAGAGATAGTGATATATACTACGTATGTATCCGGACTTGAAGCGATGAGCACATGGGCATGGGCCCACTGCTCTGCTAGTCGCCAACTCGCAAATGGATACCGCTCTGAGAACAATTGAACAAAACCGGGAGATGGATGATGATCAACCTCTCGCCTATTCCCCTCGGTAATCAACAACCACTTGCTTTCCTGCATCACTCTACTTTCTACTCATTCGCTCCGCTTCTTCCTCTCCATTTCCATTTCACTAATACTCGTATTATATATATTGCCCCTCCTTTCTCCTGGATACATGTCACTCGGGTTTAACCATAACCCTTTCTTTGAATTTCTTCTTCCTTGACACAATAGGCACGCTGATGTCTCAACCGCATACATCGTCTTCTGGGATAGGCTCAATTTCGTGTTTATTGTAATGGGTTGTGTCTACTCCAAAGCATGCATTGGGCAGATATGTCCTCCGAGAGAGTTGGATGCTAGAGACCCTGGAAATGTCAAAGTAGCGTCTGAGAACCCTGTCTTTTCACCTGCTTCCTCAGACGCGGAGGATGTGGACATCAGGGAACAGTTAAGTATAGGCAGGGACCACGAAATTGGTATAGCTAGGTCATCTCGCGTCTCTTTACAAATTTTACCCCCCGAAGGGGGCTCCATACTTCAACCTGCTAACTACGAATTAAGGTACTCATATCTGTCTCAAACAGGGTATTATCCCGATTCTCTTGATAAAGCTAATCAAGATAGTTTTTGCATCTCTACTCCTTTTGGGATGACTCTGGATGACCATTTCTTTGGGGTTTTTGATGGACATGGAGAATTTGGAGCTCAATGCTCACAGTTTGTGAGGAAGAAGTTGTGCGAAAATTTGCTTCAGAATAACAAATTTCATCTAGATGCTGTTGGGGCATTCCATGATGCTTTCTTGATCACTAACTCACAATTGCACGATGATGCTCTGGATGATAGCATGAGCGGGACTACGGCAATTGCCGTACTCGTACGTGGAAAAACAATTTATGCTGCCAATTCAGGCGATTCAAGAGCCGTCATAGCTGAGAGAAGGGGAAATGATATTGTGGCAGTGGACCTATCGATTGATCAAACCCCATTTCGTCATGATGAACTTGAAAGGGTTAAGCAATGTGGGGCAAGGGTTCTCACCATGGATCAGATTGAAGGACTGAAGAACCCAGACTTTCAATGTTGGGACACAGAGGAAGGCGATGATGGTGATCCTCCTAGACTTTGGGTACAAAACGGGACATATCCTGGTACTGCTTTTACAAGAAGTATAGGAGATTCTATTGCTGAGACTATTGGTGTTGTGGCAAACCCTGAAGTTACAGTTCTGGAGCTAACCCCAAATCACCCCTTCTTTGTGATTGCCAGTGATGGTGTATTTGAGTTCCTCTCGAGCCAAAACGTTGTGGATATGGTAATTCTTTTTCTTTTTCTCCTAATTTTCATAATGTGATATTCTTTCTATCTACAGATCAACACAAAGGCATGCTTTGAATATTAATGCCTTGCCCTGTTTCCAAGCTTCCACCACTAGTAAGTAGTAACACAAGTGTTAAACAAAAGAGTTAATTCCCTTAATAGAAGTAAAACATTAAAAAAAATTCCAAATAGGAGTTCAATGTTTGATAGGAGCAAAAAGTATATGGCTTGATCAAATTACCCTTTAATGAAATATTAGGTAAATTTATATATATAACTAAAACAGAAAAAATAAATTAAAAAGTGTTTCAAACCCTAGATCTACTGTTGCATCCATCAAGGTTGATGCCACCCTCTGCTGCCGTCACTGCCCTTCCACGCCATCGCAGCCGCCGCCCTCCGACATCTCCGGCGCCACCGTCTTTGGACCCCACGTCCGCGCCATCCTCACTGTCGCACTCCACCGTCTTCGACGACGCCCTCCTCTGTCGATCTACTCTGATGACTTCCTCCGTCGATCTCCTCCGGCAATGACCTCCTCCGTTGATCTACTTCGGCGACAAACTTCCCCCGTCGATCTCCTCCGGTGAGGCCGCCTCCGCGCCGTGACGTCTTCTGGCACCACCACTGCTTCATATGGCAGGATCGGTGCCAGCCTCTGGTCTGAAGAGACTAGTACAACAAGTGTCATCTTAACACTGGAATGCCATCTTAGTGGTATTCATGTTATATTACTATGTTTGTAATAACAAGTTCATATTGAGAAATATGAAAATATTGCCATGTTCATTGATTTAGTGCCATAGAATGGTAATATTTGCCGAAATTCCATTTTCACAATGAAAAACATGGCACTGCAATTTATGTATTTGAGAAAGACTGATATTGCCATCTTTACATGACATTATTTTTCGAATTGACATTTTCCGATTGAAAATGCTCATTAAAAATATATCATTTTTTTCAAAACAAATAAATTAAAGTAAATAAAAAATAGTTCCAAAACTTTCAGATAACCAATTGTTGTAACTTCTCATTTTTTAATCCAAAAAATTTAGATATAAATTAGTAATTTTCATTTTGAATCTCAAAATTAAACAAATATAATAAACAAAATATAGCAAAACAATTAAGAGATGAAGAAAATGGAGGAGCATGAGGACAAGATGAAGGGGAGTAGAAGAGGAGGGGGACCAGGCGGAGGAGAGGAGAGGAGGAGGAGGAGGGGAGGAGGAGAAGAATTAGAAAAAGCTTACTTACCCGGCTACCACGATCATTGTACGCCGGATCACCGATAGCTGGAGTTGGAGAGAAAAAAACAGGGAAAGGGTATTGTAGGAATTGAACTCCTATTTTGGGAATAAACACTCTTATGTTTTACTCCTATCGGGGGAAATTACTTCAAACAAAACTAATGTTGCATTTAGAGGCATGCCTTTTCCATTTACAGTCTTGCATCTTGATGGTTGTTTTTATTTCTTAATTAATCATTAGTTGTTTTCTTCTAAGGACCTAGGATGTGAAAGTGTGAGTTGGAAGGGGTCAAATTAGAGGCTTAAGTTTCCAAAAGAAGAAAAATACAAAACTTTTTGTGACACTTTCTTTTGAAAAAGGAAAAGGAAATGCAATTATAATATTTGAGGTAGGATTCTCTCGCCCTATTCATAAAACCCCATTCTTCTTATCGAAGTCCAAACTTTCCGGACAATAAAGAAGACTACCTGCCACACTTTATTCTTATCCGTGGTCATCTGGAAAGTGTCCATCTTTTAAGAAGTCAACAACTTTCGGGAAATCACTTTTTCTTCTTATCTTTTTACATGTGCTTATTAAACCAACTAAAAACTTAAGTGGTTCCCTAACATGAAAACACACTAGAGTACTGTAATGATTGCATACTGTGTGAAACGTTTTCTGTTTTTGAAATCACTACAACAACAACATCCAAGCCTTATTGCAAAGAGATTTTGGGTTCAACTAACATGAATCAATCCATGATAACTGAGTCAAAAAAAAAAATAAGAAGAATAAAAAAATAAAGTAAGATAAAATGGATAAGAAAAAGATAAATATGAGATAAAACAGGAGTTTTTTTTATGAATATTACTATATGGAGTTTTAATGACAAAAAGGTGACTTTGAGACCAATTTTCCCAAAATGTGACTTCCGTACGGTAAGTGTGTTTTTAGAAAGGAAAAAATTGAGAGTTTTATAACTGTTTGCATGGTAAAAAATGGGAGAAATAAACGGATTATATAGTTGATCCGTAACTGAAAAACTGAAATGAGGGGAATATGAGTTATGCTAAATCTCCATTTTCATAAGCTTCGTTTTAACGCAAACGTTGAGATGAAGACTTTATGTTCGAAGACATTGGAGACGATCGCGACTTGGAAGGAGATAAACGAACGTAGTGACTGATACATAGTGGGTCGGGATCCTATAAATGGGGTGTAAGGGTGTTCGCAGTGACTGACAAGCAGTTTCACATAGTAATAAATTCATAGTCAACACAGCTAGAATAAGATGGATTTTATAATAGTGACTGGGTTATACTCGTACATGGTGGTATTTGTGTACTTTCAGTGACTACTGTGTATTGTAGTAAAAAATAGGTTAAAGTTATGCACTCATTGTTGCAGATAAGATGAGCTAATATTAGGGGGTAATTAGGGACTAATGGTGCTACGTAGTTCGGAGAATGGGTGGTGTATGTGTCCTTCCAGTGACTATGTTAGTGGTGTCTAGTAGTACGAAGTAATATATAGGTGTGTTATATGATTGCGTTCATTGACTTCTATGGATATGAAGGGACCATGTATGTAACTCAAATGCTAGAAGAAGATGATTTAGTTTTTCAGTGGATTTGAAGTTGTTTGGCTGTTAAAGGAATGGTGTGAAAATAGTTTCGTATGCCGTTAGTGAGAAAAAGGAAAAAAACGGAAACTCAGTGAGAGAAAAGCATTATAATTAATTAACCGTGCTTAAATAATGAAATGGTGTCAGTTTTTTGGAAAAGGTAAGAAAGGTAATATTTTTGGAATTGAAAAGTGTAATAGTAAGAGCATCTTTAATGGTACTGTGGATTGTACTCCACAAAAAATGGACATGTCATATTTGTAGAAGGTCTATGAAGCTGATGTGGACACATAGACGGTTAAAATATTATTTATGCTTCAATGCAATCGTCAATTTGAAGAATGAGTCCCCTATTTGTGCAGTACGCCCCATCTAAAAAACTGTCGCCCCGGGCTATTACTATGTAGTATGTACTACGTATTACGGAGTATGATTCATCTTTTTAACTTTTTCATCTCCACAAGCAGAAACAGTAAAACAGAGACAGATCAACGATTAATTTCTATTGAAAAATATCCACAGTTTTGTTTACTCTGAATCAAAACTTTACATACTTTATATATATCTGCACGTTCAATTAATTATGATTCTTTTTTCACATGCATTTACTCACATCAGTAGTTGGTAGTCAAAATAAAAAGAGGGAGTTAAAATGATAATTATAAGACTGCTTCCAGTTTTGACCAAGGTGCAGGAAAATTTTGGCCTCTGTGTTTCGTTTTGAAGATATATGCGAAGACCTAATTTATTCTTTGACTCTTCAGCGATGGAAGTTTCGGTGGATATTTTAGGATTTCCCCCAAAAATTTCAAAAAAAAAAAAAAAATGCTGAGTCACGATGTCTGCTAGACCTGCTGAATTTAGACGGGCAGTGAGACACCCTCTACCCTTTCCATTTCCATGTCAGCACCGCTACTAAAATAGACAGTTGCGTTGGAGAAGATTTTTGCATCCCACAATCTATTTCAAATACGTGGCCATGCATTTGCTCCAATCGATAGCACCACTAAAGATGCTCTAATATAGAGGCCATTTTTTCTATAAAATAACATAAGAAGATAAGAAAGATAAAAGATAAAAGAGCATAAAAAGATAAAAGATAAAAATAACATAAGAACATAGAAAGATAAAGAAGATGAAAGATAAAAGAAAACGAAAGAGAAAAGAGATCAATCGTTCACACGAATATGTGCCCTCCACTTTGCTTCTGCAAAGTCATACTCTCATCCAACCCAAGAAGAAACATATCAGTTCTGATTCCTCTAATCCAAGTATGTTTGTGTCTTCCTCTCCCTCTCCTCCCCACCTCTTCTCCCCACCTCTCAAGTTGTCTAACAGGTGCATCACTCAGCGTTCTGTGCACTTATCCAAACCACCGCAATCGAGAATCTGACATCTTACCTTATATAGATGATACTCCAACCTTTTGTCTTATTATCTCATTCCTCAAACGGTCTTTTCTGGTATGTCCACACATCCAACACAGCATATGCATCTCTGTCACACTTATTTTTTGAATGTGACATTATTTCACCACCCAACACCCTACACCTTGCTCTGATTTTATAGGATATATCTCCATCTAATTCACCATTCTTTTGAATTATGGAGCCCAAGAAACAGAACATACCACACATCGGTATCTCCTTGCTATCAAGGGTAATCCGCTGTTACTAATACTTCTACCTCCACCAAACTTGCACTCCATATACCCAGTCTTGCTTCGGCTCAGCCTGAAACCCGTGGTCTCCATTGTTTGTCGCCATACTTCCAACTTTGCTCTAACACAATTTCGTCTCATCAATCAAATGAATCAATACAATATCGTTGACAAAACATCATGCACCACAATATATCTTCTTAAATTGACTTCGTAAGTTCATCCATGACTCTAGCAAACAAGAAAGGACTTGGAGTCGATCCTTAGTGCACTCCGATAGTAATAGGGAACTCCGCAGTCCTCCCTGCACTAGTACGAACACTTGTAGTACAAGTCTCATACATATCCATGATGATACTGACATACTTGCGTGATATTCCTTTTCTACTTGAGGCCCAACAAAGGACTTTTCGAGGTATCCTATCATATGCCTTTTCTAAGTTAATGAACACCAAACACAAGTCCTTTTTAGTGTCTCTATCCTTTTTCACAACTTGTCTAAGAAGGTGAATGACCTCAGATGTTGATCGTCCAAGCTTAAAACCAAATTGATTCTCCGAAATTTTCACATTTTTTCAGAGTTTTTGCTCATCTACTCGCTCTCAAAGTTTCTTAGTGTGACTCATAAGCTTAATCTCTCAATAGTTGGCACATTCTTGTACATCACCCTTACTTTTAAATAGGGGAATGACAATACTCTTCCGCCAACTCGCAGACATTATGTTGTTTCTCCAAATCATGTTAAAGAAACGTGTTAGCCACTCAAAATCTTTCTTTCCCAAACTTCTCCAGGCATCGATCAGTATTTCATATGGACCCGTGGCTTTCGTCCGCCCCATCTTTCTCAGAGCCTCTTTAACTTCCTATGTTTGGATCCTTCTCACAAAGTCCCGATTTACCATACAATGTGGTATAGTAAGATCATCAATACCTTGCACTTTATTCCTGTTGAACAAGATATTAATATGACCTCCATCTCTCTTTTATTTCCTTGTCCTCCATTAGTACCCTTCGATTGACATCCTTCACACACTTAACTTTTCCAATATCTGGAGTTCTACCATCACGAAGGCGAGCAAGTCCGTAAATATATTTTTCTCCTTCCTTAGAGTCAAAATTTACATATAATTCCTTGTTCACTTTCCCTCTTGCTTCCTTTACAGCTTTCTTTGCTTTGCTTTTAGCCTCCTTATACTCTATATTCTCATCGTTCCAACTTTTTCCCAACTTTTTTTTACCATTCCCTTTTCGTCCTTATTGCTTGTTTCACCTCATCATTCCACCAAGATGTGTCCTTGTTTGGTGGCAGACATCCTTTATATTCTCTGAGTGTCTCCTTTGCCACATGGTTAATGGTCGACTCCATTGATAACCGCACATCATCCACATGTGCGTCATTTTCAATACACCTTACATCTTCCTCCAACATTATGTATGCAAAACTTTGTTGGAGATCCACTCGAGCCTTCACCACTTTATCTTTGGCTCCACATGTATCTTAACCCGTCTTCTCTTCTTGCCTTGAAAATCAAGCACAAACATCCTATCATGTGAGTGATGGCACTCTCACCTTACCTGAGATAACCTGACGATCAATGTAGCTAGTTCTCTAAGTCATTTGCACAAAACCATGGCAATTACAGAACCATGGCAATACTGTAGAGTGTAGACTTCGACTGAACATGGAAAAATTGATATTTTGATGGGGTAGACTTTTTTGCTTTTTTGTTTTGTTTACATAGTGCTGTGAGAGGACGTGATAAAAAAATAGATAACACTAGAAATATAATAGGTAATGAGGAAGAAGGAAATTGATAAAATTGATAACACTGGAAATATATAAGGTGATGAGAAAGGGATTATCGTGAGAAGTGATTTTCTGGTTACATTACAATTTGGGATATTTCCATACTATATATAGTACAAGTGAAGGGACAAGCAAGCATGCATGGTACATGCATGTCATGTATCTTACGTAAGTATGCTAACCAAAATAAAGACATTACACATGAAGGTGAAGAATATTGGGAATATTTTAATACTCCCTCTCAAGGAGGAGTGTGAGAACGATCTGTACCAATGTTTTTGGTAAATATATTTGCTACTTGATTGGCGGTTGAGATGAATAAAGGTTGGATCTCATTACTGGAAACTCTCTCGCGTGCAAAATAACAATTCATTTCTACATGTTTTGTACATTCATGGAATAATGGATTAAGTGCAATGTCGTGAGTTGCCTGGTTGTCACAGCAAAGAGGCGTGGGACCCTTGTGAGTAGTCGTGAAATCCTGAAGCAACCAACCTAACCTTTATATTTCACTCACTCTGACAACCATTGCATGATATTCTGCTTTAGCAGAACAAGAAATAATAAATTGTCTCTTTGTGCGTCAAGAAGACATGAGAGCGACGAGTGAAGGAACATTCGGCCCACTCCGCATCACAATATCCTTTCAATGTGAGATTGTAACCGTGAAATCCTGAAGCTACCAATGTAGCCTTAATATTTCACTCGCTCTGACAGCCATTGCATGATATTCTGCTTTAGCAGATGAACATGAAATAATAAATTGTTTCTTTGTGTGTCAAGAAGACATGAGAGCGACGAGTGTCTGGCCCACCCTGCACCACAATATCCTTTCAATGTGAGATTGTAATCAGGTGATAAGAAAAATTCCTTGACAAGGTGCGTGTTATAAGTAGCGTATGATACTTATGGCGCCATCAAGATGAGCTTATTGGGGACTGTCGAGAAATTAACTGAGTTGACTAACATCATAAACAATAAATAGATGGGTGACCGCCAGATATAGTAAACGCCCAATTAGGCGTCGATAAGAAGCATCCACTAGAGAGCTGTTGTTGTCCGGTCTAAGTTTTAGGTTTTGCTCCACGAGAAATGTGTTGGGGCGCCCCGTTTGAATATCACTTTCCTCCAAAATGTGAAGAGTATACTTCCTTCAACTTAAAAGAAAACCGTCGAGAGAATGCACTTCTTCAATTCCAAGGAAGTATTTTAATTTACCGAAGTCTTTGATACTAAATTTGGTATCTAGACAACTTCTTAGAGTCCTCATTTCTAATTAGAAGAACATCATCAACATAAAAAAGTGAAAAGTATTGATGGGGCCTGGTCGAAAAATAAATAGAGTGATGGGTGATCAGCCCGGGACCAGTGGAAGCCTATTACACAAATTTATGATACCAGTTGCGTGAGGCTTGATGTAGTCCATAAAGGGATTTTTGTAATTTGCAAACTCGAGTGTCACCATTTTTAATGAACCCTTGGGGAATACACATGTAAACATTCTTGTAACCAGTTTTAGCAACTAAACCTCTTGAGAGTACGGTAGTTGCATCTAAATATGCAAATGCCGTAGCAGGAGCAGGATCGAGGTTATGGAACCCTCTTTGGTGGAAGTAATCCCTAGTTGTAGCTATAAATATAGCTATTTTGTAATGTTTTCATCATCAATAAATAGAATGAGAGTTATATTTCATGCATCTGATGCATGTCCCAAACATTGATGCCATAAATATGAAGTAATAGAGACCTACATTGTCACACTTTTTGGAAGCTCAATGTAATAAAGATCATTACAGAATGTACCCATCAAATTTCTTGAGGGTAAGTCTCGTAGAATACAAAAAAAATCTGGAAAAATGTGAGTGTACAATTAAAATCGCTTATTAAGTGACTGAATGAAATTAGTTTGCACTGGAATTTGGGGGATGTTTAAAACTTGTTGGAGACAGAGTTCATTGGATAAATGTAAGCAGGAGAGATCGGAACTAATTTACCATTAGAAATCCAAACATGTGGTATAGAATTGTGAGATATGATGTCAACGAGACCCTTATTGCTATAAACAATATACTCACTTGCTCTGGAATCAATAATCCATAGACGATTTTGTTGCAATATATCTGTCATATTTGTATGGTTCTGTATCCAGAATTTCGATCTCATATTATGATAAAGTTGATAATACGAAATATAAAAGGTAATGAGAAGAAGGAAATTAATAACACTAAACACATAAAATGTAACAAGAAGGGATTCTCGTGAGAAGAGTTGTTCTGGTTACATTACATTTTGGGACATTTCCATGCTATATTGCTATATATATTAATTGTTTCAGTACCCATCCATATTGTAGTTCTAAATTTACCTATAAAATAGGTTCTAAAAGCTATGCAACTTCAAAATGAATGAGTTTTTGTCTCTCTAATCTCCAATTTATCAATTAATTCTTTATAGCGCAATGTTTTTTTTTGATAAATAAGCTAAAAGTCGTTGTTTCCCCAAAATTTTACGTACACCTCTTTGAGATAAGTAGTCTTTTTTGTGCAATTTCAAGTGGGAAGTAAGCCGGTGTATTCTATTGGTGAAATTCCATATTTGAAATTCAACGGAACCTCTGTTTTGTTGGTTTTGGGTTTTTATAAATAGTCGAAAGAGATAAGTTTTTTACATTAACCTAATGAACTCCCTTCATTGATATATAATATGCATTTAAAATATTTTTTTATAATTAAGTTATAGATTCATTTCATAGATATGAAATAATTGATTAGTAACTATATAGTACAAGTGAATGGACAAGCAAGCATGCATAGTACGCCATCAAGCGTATCGAAAATATTTTAACAGGACAAGTGTTAGTTTTTTCCCTATTCTCATTTATGGTCTGAAGATTTACTTTCCTTCTTTTCTGAATGAAATGTCAGGTTTCGAAGTATAAGGATCCCCAGGATGCTTGTGCAGCCATAGTTGCTGAATCATATCACCTGTGGTTACAGTATGAAACTCGTACTGATGACATTACTGTGATAGTTGTCCATATTATTGGATTAAATGATGTAAGTTGGCTCCTACTTTTGAATTTTTTATGTCCATTTGTATTAGTTTCTTTGACTTAAAATACTGACTCAGTTCTGTTTCAGGCTGCAGGTGTTCAATCCAAAAGTTATGAAGCAGCTGTAAGATTCCCTTTACTTCAGGATGCAGATACATCAGGTTCAGAATCTCCAACTGTCATGAGCTGGAAATCAAAGAATCAACGAGAAAGACAAGATATATCACATGCACGGCTTCATGCTCTTGAAAATTCCCTCGAGAATCGGCTGATTTGGATGCCTCCTTCTCCACGTCACAGGAAGACCTGGGAAGAAGAAGTAAATTACTCTTTTAAAAAGCATTGCTCTTGACTCTCTTTTTTCACTCCCCAGAATGCCTGCTACTTCTTTGATAACATGAACATACTCTTGAGTGCTTCAGCAGTCTTTACTTTGTAATATCTATATGACAGGCACAAATTGGGCAGGTCTTGCACGATCACTTTCTTTTTAGAAAACTGACAGATTCTCAGCATCATGTTTTACTGGATTGTATGAAAAGAGTGGAAGTTCAAGCAGGAGACATTGTAGTGAATAAGGTAAAGTGTCTGTAAATGCTCTTTGTCATATTGGGATCGTTTTGCTGATAAGATCTAATGATCTTGACATCTTGTGTTTGATATCTATAAATATGATAAGATCTAATGATCTTGACATCTTGTGTTTGATATCTATAAATAAGGGCAGTCCAATGCATGTTGGCGTCCCCGCAAGGCGAGGGTTCGAGAAAGGGTCTCACTCTCACCACAAGGATTAATGGGGAGCAAGCCTTCCCTCGTCAATTTGACAAGAGGCCGCCCCCAAAACTTGAACCCATGAGCTCTCGCCCGTTTGGTCACACAGTAATACCGTGACTGGTGCGCCAAGGCTCCCCTTCGGTTTTTATATTTAAGATAAGAATAAAAAAACTTCATACCTAAAACTTCCTCTACCCACTATTGCTCTCGTAAATATAATACTACCTGATGTTGTACACCAAGCGATCTTTGCATTTACTAAATAAACCAATTGGTGGTCATACGTGAAAATCTTCTTTGAGAAAAAAGAAATAGGGCTGCATACATTCTCTGCCTATACCCTGTTTGAAGGGGGTGCCACAGAATATTAAACCAAAGTTTTTCTTCTTCTTTTGATAGGATATCATTGTCAGCATGACTGATTAAATGGTATGCATAGAGTTACTCTATATAGCAGTGTATCTGAAAATTGAATGAGATACAGATGGATTAATTATATTGGGTTTGAAACCACTCAAGTTACATGGAAATACAAATATCCATAATCACGGAATGTATGACATGGTGGTGGAAATGCAGCAGTCATCTGTATCATATGTTAAGATCATTATTAACTGTCCCTGTGGATCAAGCAATGCTTTCGCTGTCATGATTCTCTCATGCTACATACAAACTGTTTTGATTATCGCAGAATTATAGTCACATTTATGTTTAGACTTTAGACTATATTTCCCTCATCATAATATAGGGGTATGTTGCATGATATTCTCTTTAAAGAGCTCTAGCAACTGTTTAAATAAATTTCTTTACTTGCAGGGTGTTGAATGTGATTCGTTTTATGTAGTTGGAAGTGGAGAATTTGAGGTCCTGGAAACAGAGGTGATTACTCATTTTTTCGCCCTTGTGGTTTCATTAACATTGTTCCATTTGCAAAGGAATCCGAGGTCATAAATAAACACATCGTTACATTTGCAAAGGAATCTGAGGTCATAAATAGCTTGTAGTCTTGGCCTCTTGGGTCAACTTTTCTGTAATCCGGTGATATAAATTTTAGGTGGAAAACCCCGGAGGAACACAAAGGGTTCCACAGATATACACCGCTGAGAAGCTATCATCCTTCGGAGAGCTGGCCCTGATGTAAGAGTTCTGTTAATGCTTTTCATTTGTTTACTTTCTCCTTTATTTAACGAGACATATTGCAAAATGGCTTGACTTCTGATCTTAATTCACCCCTAAAAGCTAAGATCCCATTTGGTTGTAGTTAAACTGAAATGGCAGAATTTGTTGAATTTTTTGAAAAGAAAAGTGTTTGGTAAAATTCGTTTCAGCCCAATATGTAATTCAATAACTGCTTAATTCATTTATTCTGAATAAGTACCTTTTTTCCCATGTTTAAGAAACCAGACCAGACCGGGCAAGTCGGCCCCGAAATTGGCGAACCGGTACCTTACCCGGTCCGGTTACCCATTGACTTGTAAATATATCAAAAACTGGAAAAAACGACAGCCCGTTCGGACCCAAGCACAATCCAGAAGAATCCGGAAGTCAGGCAATTTAAAATTCTGTCTTGGCTGGGAATCAAACCCTTGCGTACCGAGATAAATTTCAAGAGGCATTCCAAATCACCACTGAAACTGGTTGTCATGGGGAGTCATTTAACTGTAATTATACCTTTCATATCCGTTTATGTATATAACGTTCAAATATAAGTTAAAATGCTTAGAAAATACCTTTGAGATTTTATAATAAGTGCAGTTTTTTAAAAAAAAAATGAAAAAAGTATGCGATGTATTTAAATATTTACTGTGGAGAGAAAATCGTATGTATATATTTTATAGATGTACATAATAAATATCAAATAATATTATTGATTTAAATAGGCCTAAAACTATATTTTAGATATGATGAATCATGAATGTGTGAATATATTTGAATATTAAATATTAAAAAATGCTTAAGTATTCTTATTCAACACTATTGAAATATTCAAAATATTTTAAAATTAAAACAAATACTCCCTCCGTCCCCTTTTAAATGTCCCGGAAGAGGGTGACACGAGTTTTAAGAAAAGTCGGTTTGTTTGGTTGATATTAATTTATAAAGTAAGAATAAATTAAGAATGATTTTGAGCCACACAAACTTTACCAAATAAGGTTTGAGACAATTAAATAGGGACATCCCAATATGGTAAAACGGGACATTTTAAAGGGGACGGAGGGAGTATCAAATAACATTTTTGAATATATAAAAAATCCTTACTATATATTATTTATTTATCATAGTGAAGCATAAATATTTTTAACTTTTTTAATATATTAATATATGTTTATTACTCTCTTCAAAAAAATTGTTTATTACTATAAATTAAAATTTTATATAAAAGTTGATCGGGTTGACCTGTGACCCGATCCGGGTCACTTCCTGGTCCAGTTTTTACAACATAGTTTTTTTCCACTAAATGGGTTATAATCCTTGAAAATAGTACTTCCACCGTCCCACTAAGAGTCTAAGATTGTCCCATACCAAATTTGATAAAATTTGTGTGGTTCTAAATCATTCTTACTTTATCAATTTAATATCAACCGCATAACCCCACTTTTCTTAATAACCACACCACCACCACCACCTTAGTGGGACGGAGGTAGTATGAAATAATGGGAATATTTAGTCTGTCAAGTTTTCTTGTCGAAGTGTTGCTTTGTTACTGCGAATTTTTACTGGAGTAATAAATGATGCAACTTTGTTGTGAACAGAAAAAAATAAAATCAACGGGGTAAACTGTTGCCCGATAATCAACGGTAAAAATACCGTTGCCTAGAGCCAAAAGGCTAAAACCAATTTTACTCCAAGATCAGCCAGAATGAATCCTAACAAGGGGTTTAAATACCCATCTACTAATAATTAAACTAGGAAACAAAATCCTAGAAATCCTAATCAACTCTAACTAGGAAACAAAATTATAAAGATCACAATCAACTCTAACTAGGAAACAGAATAATAAAGATCCTAATCAACTCCAAATAGGAAAGAAATAATAGAAATCCTAATTAACTCCAAAAGGAAACAAATCAGGAAAAATAAAAGAATAAATATCAATTAAACAACCCGCAACCAACCCACGAAGGTGGGCTTAAGCCTGTCCCGCCCCATGCTCTTCCCGCTCCATATCAATCCATCCCCCTTCAAATTAACCTTGTCCTCAAGGTTGAAAACTCGCGGATCGGGAAATGAAATTTCCAGACATAGAATAGACTGGAAAATATCCTTCTTCTCTTTCCTGAACCCTTTCCTGGCCGGTTATTTCGCAGAATTCGTGTTGCTTGAGGTCTAACTCTTCATCCTCCTCAGCTATCATTACCCGCAGCCCCTTAAAGGGGCAATCATGCCCCGGCGTAAATGGTTTCTTGCACCTAAAGCATAATTCTTTCGCCCTCAATTCTGCAAACTCTTTCGGCGGAAGTCAAGTGAACTGAGAGTGTGTCGTAGGCTGCCCGGACAGCCCTGATTTCGTCCCCGGAGGCTGTCCACTATCTTTCGCCAAGCTGCCTTCCGAACCCTGTAAGCTGCCACCAATGGCAGTCAACGGGGAACTTGTGTTTGCCATTAAAAGGTTGCTAGAACGTACCCCTGAAGAATGATAATTCAGGTTGCCACCTTCTCCACTTTGGACGGACAGATTATGATCCACTTCGCGAGCTCATTCCATAGCCATCTCCAGGTTGTTCGGCCGAAGTAATCGCAGCGAGCTTCGGATTGTTTCCTTAAGCCCACTCATGTAATAGCCCAAGTAATAATCCTCGGACAGCCTAGGAACCTGACTGGCCAACTGCACAAAAAGGTTATTATATTCTTTTATGGTCACCAACTGTTTTGCCCCGGACAGCCGTTCAAATCAGTTGCCCTTGAACCGCGAATCAAAACGGGCCACCAGTGCATCTGTGAATTCCTCCCAAGACAGGCCCGGTTTTCGTGCCTTCAGCCAGGTCAACCAGTACAGGGCAGCCCCTTCCATGGCTACCATATCTACTGCCACTTTCCTCTCATGTAGGGTTTGATTAATTTTGAACTGTTGTTCAGCCCTAGCCATCCACCCGATTGGGTCTGTTCCGTCAAACGCAAGTAACAAGGTTGGAGCAGGGTTGCGCAGCACTCCCTCCACGTTCGGCGATATCAAGGCAGATCTGACTCCTGCTGCGGCGGTGTCCGGCGATTTCGGCGGCACCAGGGACTGAGTCAGCGCGGCCAGAGAGGCGGCGATCTCCGCCAGCTTTGCACTGTGGTCTTCGAGCGTCTGGTTCATCCGGTTCTGCTCGAGTGCCATCCGGGTTTGCTCAGCCCCCAGTCAGGCCACTTCCTCTCCCATTCAGTTCTGCTCGTTTTCCATCCCTGTCAAGCGTTCATTCTGAGTTCTGGTCATCTTGGCGGGACGGGATCCGGCAGGTCGGACCAATTGATAAGAACAGAAAAATATAAAATCAACGGGGTAAACCGTTGCCCGATAATCAACGGTAAAAATACCGTTGCCCAGAGCCAAAAGGCTAAAACCAATTTTATTCCAAGATCAGCCAGACTGAATCCTAACAAGGGGTTTAAATACCCATCTACTAATAATTAAACTATGAAACAAAATTCTAGAAATCCTAATCAACTCTAACTAGGAAACAAAATAATAAAGATCATAATCAACTTTAACTAGGAAACAGAAAAATAAAGATCCTAATCAACTCCAAATAGGAAAGAAATAATAGAAATCCTAATTAACTCCAAAAGGAAACAAATCAGAAAAAATAAAAAGAATAAATATTAATTAAACAACCCGCAACCAGCCCACGAAGGTGGGCTTAAGCCTGTCCCGCCCCATGCTCTTCTCGCTCCATATCAAACTTACATTGATATGAGATCTACTGTGCATTGGTGAGAATGGGATTAGGTTCCCCAAGACTTCATCTGCCAAAGTCATTTTTGAATGATTAATATTCATTTTTGTTAACTACCTTTTGTTTTGGTTAAATTCGACCACAGGTACAACACACCTGCACAGGCCTCTGTTCGTGCGTTAACAACTGGAACACTCTGGGAACTCACAAGAGGAGATTTTAGAGGAATCCTTACATCAGAAATTTCTTATCTGTCATCATTGAAACTGCTTCATTCAGTAGATCTTCTATCAAGACTGACAATTTTACAGCTAAACCATATAGCAGATTCTCTTTCAGAAATTAGTTTCTCTGATGGGCAAACTATAGCAAATAAGGTATTCATTACTTTTATCTTCTGGATGCATAAGCTATTTCATTTAATTCTCTTCAATCTGTTTCACATATTGTAGGATGAAGATCTCCTTGGTCTGTACATCATCCAAAAAGGGGAAGTCGAAGTGACATTTGACATGGATACAGTGAAAATAAAAAACATATCAAGTCTCATATGCAACAACAAGAAGCATGATTTGGTGCCAAACAACAAGGGTGTCTCACTGCAAAAGGCTGAAGGAAGCTATTTTGGGGAGTGGACACTTCATGGCGAAAATGTTGGCTGCTTAAGTGTCATTGCTGTGGGCAATGTAGTTTGCTCGGTCCTAACAAAGGAAAAGTTTGAGAGAGTCATGGGACCTGTGACAACTTTCACCGGGTGACGAAAAATTGCAATTCATTCATGTGCCCTTTGATGCGATTCTCACTGGATGATCTCAAGTATGTTAGTATCTTCCGTGAACTTGTGAAGTAATCAACATAAGCAACAAATTAGTATCTTCGGTCCTTGGCAGTAATGAGAACTTGAGAAGCTCACCACCCTCTTCTTTATGTGGGCCCACAACTACTCTTCAAATATCTCTGAAGAACCAATCAAAAGGTGTGGCACTTCGATTCATGCAAATTTGCAACTCATTGATTTCGTAGCGTTGCATATTTTTCAGTTAAGAGTTCCAAAAACCTGTGTGGGTGGTTCGGCCATGACTGCACTTGCCAATTATTTTATAGTAAGGCATGCCCTTTATTCCAGAGGGTTTGAGGCCTAGCTGTGTGGCCTTCCATATACTTTCCTTGAGGGTTGGAATCATCTTAAAGTGCTGCACGGCCTGCACCCCTATCCTTGATATGTAGATGGTCTTACCCAATGACCTAATAATTATATAAACAGGAGATTTTAGTGGCAATCCGATGTAACACAGGATTCTCTGCATTTCAGAACTTACAGAAAGTTGGAACAGCTTTCTTTTCCTTCTCATTTCTACAGATAAGATGCTTAGCCTGGATAGATTTTCAAAGCTATGACTTTTTGATAAGAGAACAAGTTTGAAAAGAATTGGTGTTATTGATGCGCCTATGGTCTACCTCAACACCTTGTTAAGGTTGCATAACATACTTCTGTAAGTCCGCTCCTGTTATGTCAAGATGGTTTCTACGCTTAACATACTTTCCTAATCAAGTTCGGTATAGGATTTTAATGTAGATGTGTATTAACCTAGGTGCTAATGTTGGAAGATTGGACTGTAGACACAAATGTGAATCAGGCCATACAAAACTATAAATACTACCTGTAACTCAGAAAGTCAAATTTCAGCAAGTTACAACTTTTTTAATTTTGTAAGATACAATCATGCAACTTTTGGTTATTTATCATAAGTTTCATTGTTTTTTTGGAAATCATAACTACATTAATGGAAAACTAAATTCTTTTGCTGGAATAAGACAAAATGATTTTCGAACATGCTTTTTTGTAGACAATTGAAGTAACAGTATACAAGTCAACAAATGCAGTTATATTGAGCAGTGGAGGGGCGGAGTTATTTTCTGCTCTCATCAGTTTAACTGTATAGAAGTAGAGGGCTACGTTAAAGCTTCTCATCCTCAACAACAACAACAACAACAACAACAACAACATCCAAGCCTTAATCCCAAAAGAAAAAAAGAGAGAGAAAGGGAGTACATCTGCATAGAACTGGAGGATGGAGTCAGGACTTCGAAAAGAATAAAATGATAAATAACTCATATAGTCATATGCCACTTCTAATAAGCAGGGGGAGGTGTTCAGGACGGGAGTGAGGGTGGAGGATGTAAGAGTAGAGTAGCCGCATCACATGGTGGCTGATTACATATAGTGCTGCATTTATTTCTTTGTTACCTGTTGTTTCTATCCTGCAATCTATTATGACCTATGTTTAGATGTTTCCATAGCCTAAATTTGTTTGTGTAATTGCTGTAGGCGGGCTGTGAGGACAGGATCTACTTCATGCTACATGGTGAAATGAGGCGTGTGAACTTAGTTTTGCTCAAATTGCATAAGTTAGTTAACACACCTAAATGCTTTTAGCTGTGAAGTTGTTGATCTCATTTCCAAGGTCCAAGTATTATAATTTTGTGTTTACAATTATTAATCAATTTTGTAACGGATTTGAACTAAAAATGTGTTGCAGTTATTTGAAGTGAATGAGAACTTGAGACTTGGAATTCAAGGTATTGACTCTCAAAACTTAACTGAAATCTCATCTCACTTCTCGTATCGTAGTTGTGTGTCACGCACGCCTTTTGATTCACTGCTTTCATATCAGTTAGCATCGACTTTTGATAATATTAATTTATTTGCATAGGTCTACCAATCAGGATTTGATCATATTAATTCATTAACAGGTGTCAACCAATCAGGATGAGTGACACAAATGAGACAAGAAAATTAAGACAAGATTGAATTCCTCAAAATCCACCTGTAGTTTGATGGTTTTTATTGGAATGGGTATACTCCCAATTCAACATCCCTAGGATTGCTACAGATTTACATATCATGACTCCGAAGATTCATACTCCCCATAGCTTGAAGAATTACAACGGTGTTGTGCCCTTTTTCCATCCATATGTTGGAAATTGCTCCACCAGCATTATATAAAACACTACTTACATGTAGTTAGTTTCCTCAAGTAATTACTAGATATAATAAGCACAAATAATAAAATGAGTATCAGCAAATATACCTAAAACAACTATTATTAAAAGATCCCACAATTACATCCCGTCCAATTTTTCTATGTGCTTTCATTTCCATTATCATTTCTTTGCGGGACCCTAACACATCCTAAAGGACATTTGAAAACACTTGCATGTCTGGTCTGGTATGCACTGGTCTGGTCTGTTTTTTTTTGTATTTTTATAACTATCCAAGTCTGGTCTCGGTCAGATTACAGTCTAAGTAAAAACATCCTTAGTACGGACATGGTTGCCGTTCTTAACAAGAGTTGGCCGAACTAGAATCAATCTGGAACTAGAGTCAAAACCAGTCAAGTAAAAACCGGGCATGGACCGAATGGTTAGATAAAAAATGTATGCTAAAATATTGAGTTGGAGACTAGGAATTCGGTATTAACTTCAGAAAAATTGAGAGTAAAGGAACATGTAGTCTTTTTCTTTCTTACCATGACAATATCTAAATGAGATGTATAACTTCTTGAATGAACTCACAATTGATAAGTTTATCAACTTCTTTCTCAATGAGGGGAATCAAATCGGAAGCGCCTTTGAGCTCTCTTCATTGGTTGGCACCATTTCTTTATTGCTAAGCAATAAACAACCACTTTTTTTATTCAAACCAAGCATTTTCTTGTTTGAGCATCCAAGAATATTTATGTATTCTCAAAGGCTTCAAAGCAAGCCCACATATTCTTCTTTTTCTACACTCGGAAGAAGGGTACTTATATAAATGGGGTGAAAATTTTACTCCAGCCCACCCCAACCTTTTTTTTAAATTATAGGTATATGTTCATAACAAAATTGGTGTTTAGCCCAACCCAAAAATCAAAAGCCCATTAAGTGAATTAATTTAAAATGTAATTCATAATTTTTAGTCCTTGTAAATTTTTAATACACCTGATGAAACAAAGCCCAAAACTAATTGAAACAAAGCCCATTACACGGGAGCAACTCGTGATAGGAACCCACAACTAGGTCGGTCTAAATAGCATGCATCGAGCCTGAGCGGGATTCTAGTGAGGTCGGCCTCATCTTAGGGCTTATGTGACAGACTATAATTTGGGCGATAGTGGCAGATTAACGGAAGAAACGTAGACCCAAAGGAACAATGATTGCACCATACTCGAGACGTTACAAGACTCTTATTTATGATTGAATGCATTAAATGTATCAGTTTCCTCCTAGATTGCTAGAACTTAAGGTCTATAAATATTAAATACTTCCTGTACACACCCTAAAGGGGATCCGCCTCTCTAATAATAATATATTGCCTTATGCTACCTAAATTTCATCTGTTCTCATAGATTAACTCTCGTAGTCGGAATTAAACTCCATCATTTGGTGTTCTCGTTGAGAGTCGATTTACGTTGATGATGGTTGGATCAAACAATCACAACTATGCTGGCAGCAACCAACGTGATGCTCGGATGAACCAAGTTGTGATTGAGGATAAATGATCTCGTTCACGGCGAAGCAATTTCCGGAGGAGGAATGACAACGTGATGACTCCATGCGACTTGAGGAACCACTTACATGGCGTTGGAAGTTCTAGGCACCCTACGATGCGCCCGGCGATCGGGAATCCCGTTCCAGGCATGGATCCCGCACTAGCCCTGGCTAGCCTGGCAACTTTTTAGAGGGTTGTGGAAACCTTAACCACCGCCTTCAAAGGGATTGTTCCCAACACGAATGAAAGACCTCCTTCCCCTCACTGTGTTCCATCTATGCCCCAACGAGTGGAGACCGTAGTTGCGCAACGTCAGAGGAACTCACCATCGGTGATGTCTCATCGTTCCAGGCAGACCCCAAGGGCTTCTGTGATGGATCGTATTGGAGGACAGATGGTCTCTATGCATGATAGGCTCTCCTCTAGGGGTAGAGGAGTGATGAAGTATCCCCCACAGCCGTTTCATGCCACCATCGCAGTGCATGTGGGGGGAGATCTCATAAACAAGATCCTTGAACATCGGCGGGCCCGCAAAAAGCGTGCCTCCCCACCTCGCATCCTGGATGTCCAGGATAATGACGATCTCAGAAGGCATCTTGATGAACTTAGAAGGGCAGTGGATGGCAAGGTTAATCTCAATCATGATGTGAGGATTCTCGAGCCGTTTATCCGTCAAATCATGGATGCTCCGTTACCACATAGGGATACAAACCTTGCAACATTGAGGCCTACCGAGGAAAGTCAAAGACTAGTCCCCAACACCATGTTTTTAGATACATGGCCTACATGGTGATGATGAGGGTATAATGATGCAATTAGACACTGAGGATTCTCTATAGCCCTTGATGGGCCAGTCCGGGAATGGTATGACTTTTTACCTGACGCAAGGATGCAAAACTTCTGGGAGCTAGCTCAGGCGTTCATCGCACGATTCACCAGTTCAAATGATTATAAGAAGAACTTCTCTCACTTCCTAGGGGTCAAACAAGGACGCCAAGAGACCTTAACCGCCTTCCTGACTCGTTGGAGGGATAAATCAATCAAGGGTGATGGTTTAGATGACAAATCCGCCGTGGCAATTTTCACCAACGCTTTGAGGTCAAGAGAGCTGCATTAGGAAGCCCTACGATGAGCCGACCGGCAAGCCGAGGTGGAAGAAGCGGAAAAGCGGAAAAGAAAAGAGAAGGATGGAAAGCACGAAACAGATGACTGGAAGAAGAATAGTTCCGAGAAGGAGATCCATGACAAAGACAAATGGCGTGGATCTAGAAGGAAGAAGAAGGGCTGGGGTAAAAGCAAGTTGGGGGCACCCGATGGACCTTTATCCAGTCAGTCAGAATTTTACCGGGTAACACATCCAGTAAGCACAATCTTGGATTACGCGGTGAAGCAAGGCTTGATAACGTTGCCTGACAATTGCAACATTGTAGTTGGCCAAATGTTCCAGCCCGGCTGGTTGTGAGGTTATCGTGCCTAGTGAGAGGTCTCGCGTTCGAAACCCGCTAGACACATAAGGGTTCGAAACTCAATGGAGTGAGTTTCAGCCCTAATTACTTCAGGCTCCTCAGCCTCCCTCCCTCAGCCCCCTGGAGTAAAAAAAGGTGGCCAAACAACATGAGGAAAGTATTGCAAACTTCACAAGAGCGATACCCATGAGACGGACGATTGTTACGTCCTGAAAAAGTACGTGGAAAGGCTCATTCGGGAAGGACAGTTGGATCAATTTGTGAAGAGCCGACAGGGGCAACCCCCTCAAAAGAAGAATATCTCGATCAAGGGCAAAGATGAGCTGGCTTCAACCTCTAAGAAGAGGGAGGTCGGAACTCAATTCGAGGACGATGAGGAAGGGGAGGATTCCGGTCGGCAGAAGCGCCTACATGTCAACTAGATCTATGGTGAACCGGTGGGAGGAGACACCGCCGGGGAGAGAAAGAAGTGGAATCGTCAGTTGTTCATCGGAGAGATCAACCGTTTCCGGCAGACGAAAAGCAAAAGCGGGTTTCCATTATTTTTACTAACGACGACCAACCACCTTGCCCTCCCCCGCATAGAGACGCTTTGGTGGTAAAGATGGAAGTCATGGATACGGTAGTCCATAGAGTCCTTATATACAATGGTAGTTCGGTGAACGTGATATATTTGGATACATATCTGGGGATCGGCTTCCTAAAGGAAGCCTTAAAGCCAGTGAAGACTCCCCACTCAGGCTTCACCGGGGATGTAATCGAGCCGGAGGGAGTGATTACCCTTGCAGTTCAGCTCGGATCAGAACCATGTGTGCAGACCGTTGAGGCAGACTTCGTAGTGGTACGTTTGCCAAGCGTTCATAAGGCCATACTGGGCCAACCTTTATTAGAAGATCTGGGAGCCATCATCTCCCAGGCTCATCTCTGTATGAAATTCTACACGCCGACAGGAATTGGCATGGTAAGAGGAGACCAAACGATGGTGCAGAGCTGCTATATAAGGGCCTGCAAAGCCCATGGAAGGAACGTTGTCAGAATTAATGCTATAGAACAGGACCTGTCAAAATATGAGGAATGGCAGTTTAGAGCTCAGCCCGTCTCAGAGCTCGAGGAGGTCGGCGTCGATCCATCCAGGCCAGAACACCGGATTAAGATCAAAGCAGGACTACCGACCGACCTGATCAGGTTGGGGACCCGATGATATGCCTGGCTCGATCAAAGCATAGTTGTGCACCGATTGAATGTGGATCCTAAGGCAACCCCAGTAAAGCAGAAAAGAAGATATCTATCCTTGGACAAGAAGGAGTTCGTGAAATGGGAGGTGAGCATGTTCTTGGGCAACAAGCACATCAGGAAAGTGCAATATCGAGAATGGCTGGCCATCGTTGTTTTGGCACCCAAGTCAATGACCTGGAGGATGTGCATAGATTATAGTGACCTCAACAAAGCTTGTCCCATGGATCCTTTCCCTTTGCCAAACATAGATCAACTGGTGGATGAAAATGCTGCATGCGAGCTCCTCTCATTCATGGACGCGTTTAGAGGCTACCATTAGATCTCTATGCACGCTGACGACGCTGAGAAGCCCTCCTTCATTACCCCTGAAGGTATATTTTGTTACTTGGTAATGGCCTTTGGATTGAGAAATTCAGGAACCACATACACCAGGATGATGGCTAAGGTCTTCTGAGCCGTGCTTGGAAGGAACATGGAGGCATTCATAGATGACATGATCATCAAAAGCCAGAAAGCGGGACCATCCGGACGGCCTCAAGGAAGTATTCGGGATCATGAAGGTCAACATGAGGCTTAATCCTAAAAAATGCACTTTTGCAGTCCAAGGTGACAAGTACGCGTTCTTTGGATTCATGGTGACCCGCAGGGGTATAGAACCCAACCCAAAGAAGGTCAAAGTAATTCTGGAGATGGAGCCTCCACGAAACGTGAAGGAAGTCCTGTAGCTCATCAAACACTTTGATCAATCCGATCTGGTATGTGCCCCGCGAATCCAGAAGGAGGCATATATCTTGTCAAAACTAACACAGGATGCGCTAGAACACCTCATTTGCATAGTCATGATACAAGAATTGAACAAACCAAGCATCGAAGTAACGAAAGGTCGGGAGGTATTGCCCATTAGGCCTGCGCAAAGGTGCTGGATCGATGACCTGATAGAATACAAGGAAGCCGGAACACTACCATCAGATGAAAGAAAGGCAAGGGTATTCAGGAGACGGGCCGTGAGCTATGTGGTCCAAGACGGGAAGCTTTACAAACGAAGCTTTAATGGTGTGATTTTGAAATGCCTAAGGCCAGAACAAGCCCCACAAGTGGTAAAAGAATTGCACTGACAATTTTTGGTCAACAATTATGAGGATTGCGCTGACTTCACGCGAAAATGCGAGGTCTGCAAAAAGTTCCAGATAAGTCCTGGGAGACCTGGCACCTTCTACAGCCCAATAAGTACAACGATCCGCTTCTCTATATGGGAGATCGACTTCGTGGGATCCCTCCCGCTAGGGGTGGGCAAACGGGCCTTGGAACCGCGGTCCGGTCCGGGTAATGGCGGTTCGGGTCCAAAACGGGCCGGTTCCATATTTTGTTGCCATAAAACGGTTCGGGTAGGGTCGGGTATTTTTTTTAAGGAACCGGACCGGTTCCAAAATTTAAAAATAATGGGTACCCGGACCGACCCATTATATATGTTGTATATTAATTTATTAATAGTTTTGTGATGATCGGTTTTGAAATAGTTTTGTTTCCTTTGCTAGAAGTAGGATTTTAAATTGAGTTGCAGTAACATCATTTTGTTTTCAAATTATTGATTAAATGTTTCATATATATCTTATTACTTTTTATTGTTATTGAATTATTCCTTTCTATGGAATTTAATTATTTGTTAAAAATGATTTTGTTATTTTTTTTATTATATTGTTCTTAAAATATATAAATTGTGTTTACCACCCACCATGTATGTGTCAACTTTGGCTATAACTGAAAATTTAATATAAAAAAAAAGCAATCACTTTAATATGTGATGTTAGACAATCACTTTGCCATGTTGCATATTTTTGGAATTTCTTTAATTGTTTGAAACTTATATGCATGAAATTATGGAGTATTGACTTGTCGCTTGTGTTACATGTGCACTACTATGTTGTTATTTTGAAACTTGCTAATGTCCTATATCATTGATTATTGATTTTTAGAACTTCGTGAGTTTTTACTAATTTCAAGGCATGAGAATAGAAACCGTAAAACCCGGACCGGACCGACCCGTTTCAAACGGGTCGGGTAATTTCCGTTTCCTATTTTGAAAATTGTAATACCCGAACCGGACTGAACCGTACAATGGAACCGGCGGTTCCATTTTATTTTGCATTACCCGCCCCGACCCGGCCCGTGCCCAGCCCTACCTCCCGCAGTGCTCAGGAGGTCGGAAATTTGTTATTGCTGTGATCGATTACTTTACTAACTGGGTAGAGGCAGAACCAATGGCCATGATCACTGCTGAGCAATGCATGAGGTTTGTGTGGAGATATATTTTGCCGATTCGGAGTTACCATGCAGATCATCACGGATATTGGGAAACAATTTGACACTGAGTCCTTCAAACATTTCTGTGGGCAATGGGGAGTTAAGGCCAGCAGAGCATCCGTTGCTTATCTTCACTGCAACAGACAAGTGGAGATGCGAACAGAACAATCGTAAGTGGCCTCAAGAGGAAGTTGGAGTCTATGGGAACGACTTGGGTGAACGAGTTGAACAACATACTTTGTGCTTACCGAACAACCCCAAGGAAAGCTACTGAAGAGACTCCATTCGCACTAACTTATGGCTTCAAGGGTCGAGCCCCGTTCGAGACAATAGTACCAAGCAGGAGGGTGGAAGAATGTGACCCCAAGGACAAGGAAGAGTTACTTATGGCCAAGCTCTACCTAATTGAGGAAAGAAGAGATCGAGCATTCATCAGAGCTGAAAACTACCCGCGCCAAGTGAAAGAGTATCATGACGCCAGAGTCGGGTCAAGGTAATTTGACATTGGGGACTTAGTTCTAAGGAGAAGATCTGCTAGCAGACCTCTAGAAGGAGGAAAGTTTGCCAAAAATTGGGAAGAGGCCTATAAAGTCAAGGGACTAGTTGGGCCCGTAACCTACAAGTTATGTACTCTTAATGGGAAGCTGGTAGACATGGTTTGGAACTGAACATTTATTGAAATTCTACTAGTAAGTATGTATTTCTTTTAAAAAGGAATTTTTTAATAAATTCTTCTTTTAGTTCACAAATATCCTTTACACTTGACAAAAGTTTTGAAGGTTTCTTAACCAACCAGGGCCTAAAAACAAGGAATGGTCATGCCAAACTGGTACTCGCAAAAGTCAAAGTAGAATTCCAAACTCATCTAAAATCAAGCATAATCTTTATTAAAGATGAGAGCGAGAATTAACGATCCTCCTCTAGGTTAAATAGCCTTAACAAACAAAATCAAATTTCTCCAGAACGGGAAAAGACAGTTTTTTTCAAGGCTAAAACTGATTTTACAAGGCTAAAAGATGAAACGAAGGAATAAAACTTTGCACCAGAGGGTTTTCCAAACAAACCCTACCAATAAAAGGGGCTTATCATGAGGTCAGAATGACTTAAATAACAGCCCACCTGATATGGATTAAGAAATTAGAGACTAAGGGTTGCAAATTTGTAAGGAATAAATGTAATTAGATTTTGATGATGCTATAGGATTAGAAAGATAGAGTACCCCCAAATTAGATTTTATGTATTAGATTTTTTCAATTGTAAGTATTAGTGTAGTCGACGATCAGAGTTGCTCTGTTTTGGATCAAATCAGAAGTACATCAGAACTGCTCGACCAGACTTGCCCTGTGAGAACTGCTCCATCAGAGTTCTCTTACCAGAAGTCAATCAGAGTTGCACCATGAGAGTTGCTGATAAATTTAGACATCTGATAACCGATCAGAGTTACAGATGAGAGGCACTCATCAGCGGACCTATCAGAGTCAGAGTTAGAGTTCAGTCAGAGGTCAGAAAGCCATCAGAACTCAACTCTTCAGAAAGCCATCAGAATCCAACACATCAGAAGAGCCTAATCAGAGCCCGACTAACACTTAGAAGATTTCAAGCAACATCCAACAGCTATGAATCCAACGGGTAAAATCATCCAACGGCTAGAAGACTGTGCATGAAAGGAAAGCATTTAATGCACAATAAATGAGCCTGATACGCTGAAGGATTGATTGCAAATGATTGACCACGGAATCCGGGAAGATATATTATAAAAATAGAAACCTTCCAAAACGGCGGTCAAGTCAACAGTACGCGCATTTAATGCAGTTGTCTCCTCCTCCAACGGGCAGACAACCCCAGTATATAAGCTACTCACCGAAGAACAGGGATATAGTTTTGCTACAACTTTTGCTCACCATAATTCAAGCTCTCTTGAGATTCAAATTCTACAATCTTCAACAAGAAAAATCCTACGTTGGGAAGATTCAAACTCCAAATCTTTCTTCCCCAACAACAAGCAAAGTTCATCCTGTTCTTCAACTCTTCAAGAACTTCATCAAACATCATCTGTGACGAAGCAAGTTGGAGGAAAAACTTTGTTTTTCAAAGGATCTTCTGAAAAGAAGGGCGTCCAAGTAACTGCAGTAGTGAAGTGGTGATACTTCCGGGAAGCTGAGTGAAAGGACCAGCCATCAGGACGTGGAATTGCATCCTGGGTGGCATCTAGACTTGAAGAAGACGAGGAGTGCTTCTTAAGTGCTAGGAATTAGCTTTGTAACCGATCTACTTCAAAGCTAGTGGAACAGTGGACTAGAGGAACGCGTTGTTCCTTGAACCACTATAAAAATATCCGGTGTCATTTACTTCACTGCAATCTATATTTTTGCACTTAGGATATTAACTGTTAACTCTAAGACTTGGAATCTGTGTGCAGCAGATCTTGTTTTCAGAGTTATCAGAAAGGCATTTGCCTTAGTATTTCTGAGGCTACCCGGACAGATCAAAATCCGCTGCCAAGGTCAGTTCTGATATCAGAACCAGCCTTTCTCTGTCACCAGAATCAGACCTTCTCTGATAAGTCACTTTGGACTTAGAGAAAATTTGAAAAACCAATCAGTCTATTCACCCCCCCCCCCCCCTCTAGACTGATTACCATATTAAACGGGACCAACAAGTGGTATCAGAGCCTCCTTGTTCTTGTAATCTTTTAGGTTACTCTTTGAACAAAGATCCACTTGTTCTTAGCCTCTTTATTTATTATAATGGATAACTCTCTTGCCAAGCATCTAATGTTCACAGATCAGAAATATGATGACTGGAAGATCCGGATGAAAGCTCATCTTTGTGCCCTGCATGATGAAATGTGGGAAGTCTTGGAGAATGGACCTTTTATCCAATTCATGAAGGTCAACCCTGCCCATACCTTAGACAACAATCTACCTCAGATGATTGAGAAAGCTCGGTCAGAATGGACCAAGGAAGAGAAAAGGCAGTACAATCTAGATAATATAGCCAAGGACATCCTCTACAAGGCTATTGATGAAAGATACTTCAACAGAATCAAGAAGTGCAAAACTGCCAAAGAAATCTGGGACAAGCTAGATGAGATTGGAGCAGGAGATGAGCAAGAAAGAGATAACAAGTTGACCATTGCAATGAAGAAGTTTGATGACTTCAAACTTCTGCCAGAAGAATGCATTGCTGAGATGCATGAGAGACTGCTGATTCTCATCAGTGAAATTTCTGAGCTTGGGAAGGAGCTCACCATCAAAGAGGTCAACATGAAGATTCTCAGGGGACTGCCTTCAGCTTGGAAGATGAAGGTGATTGCTGTCCAGGAAAGCAAAAATATCAAGACCTATGCCACTGAGAAACTCATTTCTGATCTCAAGGCTTATGAGTTTGAGATGCATGAAGAGAAGGAGGAAGCTCCTGATGAAAGGACCACCACTGCTCTCACTGCCAGCACCTCAAAGGTAAGTGACTTTGACCCTTCTACTCTTTTATCTGATGAGTATATGGCTGCTTTTGCCAGGAAGTTTAAGAAGTTTATGAAGAAAGATGGAAGGAGTCCATCTTCCATCAGAAGACCTCATCAGAAGACCAAATCTTCTGAGAGCAATGGAGAGTACCTCTGCTACAACTGCAGACAACCTGGGCACTTCAAAGCAAACTGCCCCTATCCAAGAGTGTCCAAGAAGCAAGGACATGAAGAAGAAAAGAAACCAGAAGATCAACACAGAAGAAGAAGAGCATTCGTCTCAGAGCAAGTTGAGAGAGATCCACTCTCTGAATCAGAGTCCAGCTCAGACTCCGACTCTGATGAAGCATTCTGCTGCTTGGATGCAGAAACTGAAGATCTCTGCCTCATGGCACAATCAGATGATGAGGTATGCTCTACTTCTGATTCTATTTCTTCTTCGGTAGGCACAGCCTTAAATGATGATCCAATGTCATCATTTTGGGAAGAGTTCCAAACTATCCAAGCCACTTATTCTTCTGTTAAAGATGAGAACAGTAGGCTGAAAGTTGATATCTCTGATCTAAGGAAAGAGAGTGAGTGCAAACTTAATCTCTTAACTGAGGAAAGAGATAGACTGAAGGCTGAAAATGAGTCTCTTCTTAAAAGAATAAGAGACATTGAGGAACTTGAGAATAGATATAATAGTCTTCTGAAGATGCAATCTTCCATGAAGAATATTTGTAACTCTCATAACCTCACCTCTGGTCTTGGATATGTTGAACTAGAATCTGGTGAGCCTTCTGTAAGGCCTAGCACCAAAGTTGCTAAGGCTAAAAAGGTCATAGTGCCACAGACTCTGAGCCCCAATTGTCATGCTAGTACTTCTGGTACTAAAGTTGTTCATGAGAAGGTCATACCAGAGAAACAAACTCTAAAGGCCAAACCAAAACACAGTTTGAAAACTAATGAACCTGGCAGAAATTCTAACAAAAGGAAGAGTTTTCAGAACAATAATAATCAAAGGCCTAACCCTATCAGACAATCTCATGACAATGGTATCAGAAACTGCTATCAGAAAGGCAGATATCAAGAGAAGATTAACTATAGGCAGAAGAGGTTGTCTGGTCAACCTCAGAAGCCTAAAGTTAAGCGCTCCTCTGATCTTGATAGTATATGGGACTTCTTTCCAACAAAGAAGGCTATGCAAAAGTATGCAAACAGAAAGCATGATCCTCACAAGCATCTGCCCAAAGTGAATCATACATCTGTTTACTACAACTACCAGGTGGACAATGGGTACCATCCACCAAGGTTTCAGTTGATGAGACCAAAATGGTACCAACTACCAAGACTACATTACCCCCCAGGACCCAACATTGCTTGGGTACCTAAATCTTCCTTTTAATCTTGCAGGAACTGTGTGCTGGAGCCATCTCAGAACAAGAATGGTATATTGACAGTGGATGCTCCAGACACATGACAGGTGACAAGAGTTGCCTATCAGAGTTCCAGAAATACAATGGACCCAGAGTCACTTTCGGTGGAAATGACAAGGAAGGGCAAACAAAAGGAAGAGGGAAGCTGATCAAGAACCAGATAATCATTGATGATGTCTCATATGTCAAAGGTCTGAAGTTCAACTTGCTGAGTGCTAGCCAGTTCTGTGACAAAGGCTACACAGTTGAATTCACCAAGACCTTATGCTATGTCAAGCATGAGACAACCAAAGAAGTGGTTCTTACAGCCAAAAGAAGAAAGAACATCTATGTTGTTGACTGGCAAACAGCAAAAGATGGAACCTGTCTGTTAGCAAAGGACAATTCAAAGCTAAGCTGGGACTGGCACAAGAAGCTTAGCCACCTGAATTTCAAAACTATCAACAAACTGGCAAGGGAACACATTGTAGATGGTCTGCCTGACATTGTTTACAAAAAGGAGACCCTCTGCAGTGCTTGTCAGAAGGGCAAACAAGTGAAGACCTCATTCAAACCCATAACTGGAGATCTTTCTACTTGTCCTCTAAATCTGATTCACATGGATTTATTTGGACCTGTTGAAACTCCCAGTGTTGGTGGAAAAAGATATACTCTTGTTATGGTTGATGACTACTCAAGATATACATGGACTGTGTTCCTAGCAAAGAAAAATGAAACTCTTCAGAAGTTGCCATCTCTGTTAAAGCAACTTCAAACTGAGAAGAATATGAAGGTCAGAACAATCAGATCTGACAGAGGAACTGAATTTGTCAACAAAGTGATCAAGGACTTCTGTGATCAGAATGGCACCTTTCATCAACTCTCTGCTGCCAGAACACCCCAACAAAATGGTGTTGCAGAAAGAAGGAACAGAACACTGAAAGAAGCCGCAAGGACCATGATTGCTGAATCAGGGTTACCCATCAGATACTGGGCTGAAGCAATCAACACTGCATGCTACACCCAGAATAGAAGCATGATCCACAAGAACCATCAGAAGACACCCTATGAGCTGTGGAAAGGAAGAAAACCAAACATCAGCTACTTCCATGTGTTTGGATGCAAGTGCTATATTCTAAACAATGGAAAGGATAACCTGAAAGTATTTCAAGAAAAAGCTGATGAAGGTGTATTCTTAGGCTACTCAAGCTCAAGCAAAGCCTATAGAATACTTAACAAGAGAACTATACAAGTTGAAGAATCCATTCATGTCAAGTTTGATGACAGCACCTCTGCAGAAGAACTATCAGAAACCCTGCAGAAGATCAATCTTGAAGACAAGATTTCAGAACCATCAGAAGAGGTCACCATCAATCCTGTATTATCAATTCCTCCTGTCAATCCAATTCTGATAGACAAAGATGAAGATGAAGATGTTGTATCAGAAGATGAACCATCAGAGTTGCCTAGACAGCAACTATCAGAACCCGATCTAACTTGGTTAAGAGACCATCCTCCTAATCAAGTGATTGGTCAAGTTACTAGTGGAGTAAGGACCAGATCTGCATCAAGAAGAGAAGCCATGCTCACCTGCTGTATTTCCCAGATGGAACCAATGTGTGTGGAAGAAGCTCTAGAAGATTCAGATTGGATCAATGCAATGCAAGAAGAGCTGACACAGTTTGAAAGGAATGAAGTATGGAAACTTGTTCCTCGACCAAAGCATCAGAATGTCATTGGAACCAAATGGGTATTCAAGAACAAAGCAGACGAAGAAGGCAACATTGTAAGGAATAAAGCAAAGCTGGTAGCAAAGGGATACTGTCAAGAAGAAGGCATAGATTTTGATGAGACCTTTGCACCTGTTGCAAGACTAGAAGCAATCAGGATTTTTCTAGCCTATGCTGCTTACAAAGACATCAAAGTATACCAGATGGATGTCAAGAGTGCATTTCTGAATGGAGAACTTGAAGAGGAAGTCTATGTTGAACAACCTCCAGGTTTTGTCATTCCTACCCAATCTTCTTGTGTCTACAAGCTTAAAAAGGCCCTTTATGGTCTCAAGCAAGCTCCCAGAGCTTGGTATGACACACTGTCCCTATTCTTAGTGAACCATGGGTTTACTAAAGGAAAGGTTGACAAAACTCTATTTCAAATTTCTGTTGCTAATCATATTCTATTAGTGCAAATTTATGTTGATGACATTATATTTGGAAGCACTAATCCAGGATTATGCAAGAAATTCTCTCAAGTTATGCAGAACAAGTTTGAAATGAGCATGATGGGAGAACTCAGTTATTTCCTTGGATTACAAGTCAAACAAGTTCCAGAAGGCATCTTTATCAACCAAGGAAAGTACACCAGAGATCTTATCAAGAAGTTTGGAATTGATGGAAAATCTTCAGTCAAAATTCCTATGAATGCATCTCAAGGAATTGGACCAGATGATGAAGGAAAGGATGTTGATGCAACAACTTATAGAGGAATTATTGGATCTCTCCTCTATCTGACTGCAAGCAGACCAGACATAGCTTTTGCAGTAGGAATCTGTGCCAGATACCAATCAAAGCCCAAGGAGAGCCATCTAGTTGCTGCTAAGAAGATTATCAGATATATCAAGGGAAATCCAAATGCAGGCCTATGGTATCCCAAGGGAGGTAACTTTGAACTAATTGGTTACTCTGATTCAGATTTTGCAGGTTGCAGATTGGACAGGAAGAGCACTTCCGGTCACTGCCAACTGCTAGGTGGGAGACTTGTCTCCTGGTTTAGCAAGAAGCAGAATTCAATCTCAACTAGCACTGCTGAAGCTGAGTATATTGCTGCTGGAAGTTGCTGTGCTCAATTACTCTGGATGAAGCAACAACTCAAGGATTATGGAGTACAAGCAAAGGAGATCAAGCTGCTGTGTGACAATACAAGTGCTATTGCCATCACTCAGAATCCTGTGCTGCATTCAAGGACCAAGCACATTGAGATCAGACATCACTTCATCAGAGATCATGTGGAGAAGAAGCACATTTCAATTGAGCATGTTCCAACTGAAGATCAGCTTGCAGATATCTTAACCAAACCTCTCTCTGAGGCAAGGTTTAACAAGCTAAGGGAAGAACTGGGAATGATGGATGATCCTCCCAGAGATACATGGATCAGAGTTGCAGAAGTATCAGATGTGGATTCATCAGAACACCCCATCTCTGATACCCGAAACTCTTACCCATCAGAAGCTTGAATCAGAATTGCGAAGATCAGACTTGGTATTCATCAGAGATCCTCGTATCAGAACATCTCTTTCTCTGATACAGGGGCTAATATTCATCAGAGTGGCTGTGGACTTAGAAAAATTTTCTAAATTTCGGGCGAGGCTATTCAAAAGACTGGGCTTTACTATTTTACCCCCGGTAGTTATTACCACTTTTGGAAAACGGCTTTCCGCCCACAATCCATTTAATGCGACCTCGAAACCGCAAATTATATCAAACGTCCACTAACCCAAATTCATATATACCCATTCTGAAACCTATATCGCTACTGCAATTTTACTTTTCGACTTCAAGCTTTATTTCTCCAAATCTCCAACTTTCAGACCTCTCAACCTCTTCACTAAACTGAAAATGAAGTTCATCAACATCAACGATCTTTCCAAGGAGGAAGTCAAGGCTCTTGTGAACAATATTGTTACAGGCATGCGAGTTGACATGTCCGCATTGCCCCTGTTGGCAGAAAATCAGAAGCGGATGAAGAAAGTCATCCAGGGAATGCACGATTCCCAACTAAGCAAGATTGTTGCTCATCCATATGAAGAATTCAGCGCCATGGATGTAGCCGAGTTCTATCTGAACGCCACTATAACCGGAGAAGCCATTCACTCTCAAGTTCAAGGCAAGGACTTGAAGATTGACGCCGATGCTCTAAACGAGTTCTTTGGTGTTCAACTCGATTCTCAAGACCAGGATACTCCAACCCTGATTGATCTAGACACAGTGGACATTGCTGTAGAGACCTTCGTCGACATCTATTGCAGGCCTGAGGTCACAGGGATTGAAAAACTATATATGAAGAAGTTCCTATTGAAGAAGGACTACGAGAAGCTGGTCAGCATCCTGCACAGGTGCCTTTGGTGCAAGACCGGATCCACAGATGAGATGAACAATGCAAACGCCAAGGCAATTTATGCAGTTCATCGAGGAATGAACATTGACTGGGGAAAGGTAATCTTCAAATCTATCTCTGAATCAGTGAAGAAGAAGGACAAGAAGACTGGCTTATTCTCAACCAAGATGGGCCATGGTCTTCTCCTCTCCCAAATGATCAAAGCTCAAGAACTGGTACTCAGAAATCCCTCCAAAGTTGACCACTCCAAACTCATCTTTCTCACTGCTTCTCCAAAGCTAAATATTGCTGTTGCTGCTGAACTAAAGAGAGAGCAACGACTAGAGGAGAAAAGAGAACAACTGGCTGCTAAGCCCAAAGTTGTCTCCAAGAAGAAACCTCTGCAGAAGCTCAAGGCAACTACTGAGAAGGATGCATCAGAGGAGGATGCATCAGAAGAGGATGCACCCGTTGTGGCACCTATCAAAAAGCTCAAACAAAAGAGGAGAAGAAGAGATGTCATTCAGAGTGACTCTGAAAGCTCGAAATCTCCTATCAGAATCCAGAAGAAGAAGAAGAAGACCAACTCTCCCCCCAAGGAATCAGCACCTCAGGGGGAACCAGCATCAGACTTGGCTGGAGCACTAGTGATCTCTGACGCTCAGGGGGAACCTGAATCAGAGGTCCAACCTTCAAGTCACCATGTCCCCAACAGAACAGCTAAACCCTACTACTGCTCTGGACAGACAGTTTCAAAGGGTACTCACATGGAGGAAGTGGAGGATGGGACCTCTGCAGCAAATACTTGCCCAAGCTGCAGCCTTTGAATCTGAGGAAGAAGAAGTCCTCAAATGGGCAGATACAGATGATGTTTCTCTATGCTTTGATCTTCAATTCTTGCATTCTGTATTGGAAAAGAAAAAGGAAAGCCTCAAGGGAAAAGAGAAGATGACTGCTCCACCATCAGAAGAGCATGTCAAGCCTCTATCAGAGAGTGAGATTCCAGTCTTTGAAGAATGGCTGGTGGAGATGAAAAGGAGGGAATCTCTGAGAAAATATCCCTACCTTCCTCACTTTCACGGTGAATCCTCAATTGCCAACAATATGCCACTGGCAATGCAGCAACTGATCAGAGAATGGAGGAACTCTCAGACTGAGGAGACTTCTATTGAGGTAATACCTAATTCTCCCTCTCCACCTGTTCATATTACACCAGAACCCCATACCTCTCCTCCTAAATCTCCCTCACCAAAACCTAACACTCCCTTATCAACCCCACCAGAGAACCCCCAACCTGCATCAGATTCACCAATAGCCACACCCAAGAAAACTCCATCTCCTAAGAAGTCATCCTCACCTAAACAACCATCACCCTGCCATCAGATAACCCCCATCAGAAGTCGCTCACCCTCACCTCCTCCTCCATCACAACGTCAGAGAACCCCTACCCCTCAAACCTCACCTCATCAGAGCTCCCACCATCAGAAATCCAAATCTGCCTCTCCTCAGCAGAAGCCTTCATCCAAATCTCCTTCCCCTCAGCATTCTGCAGCCTCCACTCAGAGAAGAGAGCCAGTTGTAAGGATTCTTTCCTCAACTGAAGATAATGATGGATTCCTTCCATCCTCATTGGCTGGAGATCTTCAATCAGCCAGAAGGAAGACCCCTACACCTCCTCCATCTCCCGTTCAACCTCAACCTCAGGCCAATGAATTGCCTCAGCCAGAACTTCCAAAAGCTGTCCTCATCCCCTTCCAGGAGTTTGTGGAATCAGCTGAAGACTTTGGAGATCAGATGGTTGCAGGACTCAACAAGTTGCTTGTACTGAATCAGAAGCATGATGCTCATCTGGATTTGGTTCAGTACAACATTGAGTCAGAACTTGCCAAGATATCCACAACTCTCTCTACCTTGGCAACTACCTTCTTGAGCTACATGAAGACATCTAGTGACAAGGTTGATAACATAGCCACAGAGGTAGCTAGCCTACATACTGTCCTGTTCTCACAATCTCAGACTCTGACAGCCCAGGACAAGGCCATCCAAGAACTCTCTGATGCTGTTGATACCCTACAATGGTCACATGACAAGAATGCAGAGCATCTGACAGATGTGGAGGAAATCTGCAAGACAAACAAAGAGTTTGGACTTAAGCTGATCAACAGTGGAAAGGACAGAGATCACAAGCTGACTCTCCTTGAAGCTACCACTAAGGATATTCAATCTGCAGTCGATAAACAGAAAGAGCTGATAGAAGGGCTGGCCTCAGTGACTCAGACACTCCCAGGTGCCCTAGAAGCAATCAAAGAAAGCAATGCTACAGAATTCTCAAAAATTGGACTCCTACTTGGTGATCTTGTTGATGCCAAAAAGGGGGAAGATATCAGAGAACCTGTTAAAGCCATCAGAGCTGCAGAAGGCACAAGCACCAGAGCCCTGACCCCTATCTCTGGTAAGCCTGATCCTTCAATATATTTTGAGAGAGCCAGGCAGAAGCAGATTGCTGCTGGTATTCAAAGACCTCCTCCTCCTCGGTCCAAGAAAGGAAAGAAGACAGCCTCCACTTTCACTTTGGCCCAATGGCTCAACAGTGACTTGGCTAAACCTGATGCTACTCAATTCAGAGAGATGAAGAAGCATATGACTCCTATTCAACAAGAGAATCTCATTCTGGATAAAGATGGACTAATAATAATTAACCATGGTGGGTCAATGCAAGAAGCAGAAGACTGGTGGCGAATGAAAGTGCTCCCTGGCAAGGACCTGTCTGAAGCCATCAGAAACTATCTAGATTGTCAGCTTGCACCTGCCTGGTCAGAATGTCAGAATCCAAGAAACCTGGCCTCCATCAGAGCAAAGGTAAATGCTGATCTAAAGGAAATTGATGCAAAGGAAGCTCAACTAGAAGAGGAAGATTTCTAAACTCTATCCTATTGTTGCTTTAAATACTCTTCCTTAATAAGATAACCAGCTTGCCTCTATTTTGCATGGCAATTTCAAATTATTTCTACCTTGCACTCTGACTATTTATGCTCTGATACCTTGTGTTATTTCTTATCTTATTTATCTGATTGATTGTATTTTACTCTTACTATTTTCCTATGCCAAGTGCCCACCAAGATTTTAAATGAAAGTTTATTCTTAATTTTTTTTTCCTATGGTGAAAGGCACTTCTCTGGAAATAGTTTAAGGGTTTTGGCATCATCAAAAAGGGGGAAATTGTAAGGAATAAATGTAATTAGATTTTGATGATGCTATAGGATTAGAAAGATAGAGTACCCCCAAATTAGATTTTATGTATTAGATTTTTTCAATTGTAAGTATTAGTGTAGTCGACGATCAGAGTTGCTCTGTTTTGGATCAAATCAGAAGTACATCAGAACTGCTCGACCAGACTTGCCCTGTGAGAACTGCTCCATCAGAGTTCTCTTACCAGAAGTCAATCAGAGTTGCACCATGAGAGTTGCTGATAAATTTAGACATCTGATAACCGATCAGAGTTACAAATGAGAGGCACTCATCAGCGGACCTATCAGAGTCAGAGTTAGAGTTCAGTCAGAGGTCAGAAAGCCATCAGAACTCAACTCTTCAGAAAGCCATCAGAATCCAACACATCAGAAGAGCCTAATCAGAGCCCGACTAACACTTAGAAGATTTCAAGCAACATCCAACAGCTATGAATCCAACGGGTAAAATCATCCAACGGCTAGAAGACTGTGCATGAAAGGAAAGCATTTAATGCACAATAAATGAGCCTGATACGCTGAAGGATTGATTGCAAATGATTGACCACGGAATCCGGGAAGATATATTATAAAAATAGAAACCTTCCAAAACGGCGGTCAAGTCAATAGTACGCGCATTTAATGCAGTTGTCTCCTCCTCCAACGGGCAGACAACCCCAGTATATAAGCTACTCACCGAAGAACAGGGATATAGTTTTGCTACAACTTTTGCTCACCATAATTCAAGCTCTCTTGAGATTCAAATTCTACAATCTTCAACAAGAAAAATCCTACGTTGGGAAGATTCAAACTCCAAATCTTTCTTCCCCAACAACGAGCAAAGTTCATCTTGTTCTTCAACTCTTCAAGAACTTCATCAAACATCATCTGTGACGAAGCAAGTTGGAGGAAAAACTTTGTTTTTCAAAGGATCTTCTGAAAAGAAGGGCGTCCAAGTAACTGCAGTAGTGAAGTGGTGATACTTCCGGGAAGCTGAGTGAAAGGACCAGCCATCAGGACGTGGAATTGCATCCTGGGTGGCATCTAGACTTGAAGAAGACGAGGAGTGCTTCTTAAGTGCTAGGAATTAGCTTTGTAACCGATCTACTTCAAAGCTAGTGGAACAGTGGACTAGAGGAACGCGTTGTTCCTTGAACCACTATAAAAATATCCGGTGTCATTTACTTCACTGCAATCTATATTTTTGCACTTAGGATATTAACTGTTAACTCTAAGACTTGGAATCTGTGTGCAGCAGATCTTGTTTTCAGAGTTATCAGAAAGGCATTTGCCTTAGTATTTCTGAGGCTACCCGGACAGATCAGAATCCGCTGCCAAGGTCAGTTCTGATATCAGAACCAGCCTTTCTCTGTCACCAGAATCAGACCTTCTCTGATAAGTCACTTTGGACTTAGAGAAAATTTGAAAAACCAATCAGTCTATTCACCCCCCCCCCCTCTAGACTGATTACCATATTAAACGGGACCAACAAAATTATTGAAAGTCCTCCTAGATAGGGAGAGATGACCCTGACGGGAAATCTAGGGCAACAGTCAAGTAAGGGAGTATTGTGACAGATCTTGTTGAGTCCTAAGGCATCAGGCACAGTTAAGGGGGTCTGGAAATCATTCCTAAACTCGGGATGCACAGACTACAACCACAATAATTCAAAGGTAAACTTCCCAAACGGTCAAAATAACCAAAGGGAAGTAAACCAACCAAGAACATGACCAGAAAGCCTCAAACCCTAGAAATGCAAGCAAGGTAAGCAAATCAACAAATAAAGCATGGATATATCGAAAGAGAAGTAGGAAATATGTGCAAAAAATAAAGTGTTTAGTACAAGCCGCCCCAAGGGCGGAAAACAACATCAGACACGCAGTTTTGGAAAATGGTGTTTATAGAGTATTTAGAAAATCAAGAGTAAATTTCATGCATCAGTAGGAGGAGGAACTGGAACTTCTAGAGCAGGGCCACCCTGGGGGGCTTCTGGGTTAGCCATTAATTCAGACAACCCCCAGGATTGGGCAGTAAAGAAGGGGTCTCTTTCTTGCAAAGCCTTATAGATAGACTTTTGCATATCAATTTGCCCAAGTGAAAACACAAGGGCCCCTCAGGGATTGACATCCATTCCAGGGCAATTTCAGCCTGGTGGTTCGCAATTACCTGCTTCAAATCGGCCTTGAAGGCCCCCTCACTCCGGAAAGCTTGGATAGCCTCACTGCCATCTTCCTCACTCCTCCTCCTCGGTCCCTCCTCCTTAACCCGCTAGGATTCCTCGATAGTAGTATGGGGTTATGGGCAACCATGGCATAATCCAGCTTCTTCTTCAAAGCATCAGGCTCTCTCTTAGCTGCAGCCTTGACGACCTCCAGGTCCGCCATGGCTTTCTTATGCTCATCGAATGAGCCTCGGGCTTCTTCCAACTCCCAGTCCTAGTGATCAGATCTTGAGGCTACCAAGATGAAGGCCTGGGAACAATACAATCTCGTCAGGTCTGCATAATGATCTCATTTACCAAAAATCAAAGACAACTACAGTGCCGGGTAGGAAAATACCTCAGATACATCACGGGCAGCCCGTTTCAGGGCTAGCTTTGAGGACATACTGTCAAGCTCATCCTTGTCAGCTGGTGGGGTGACAGTCAGGGCCAAGGCCATCAGGTTGACAATGTCGTGCAAGCTAGAAGTGGAGTTTGAGTGCATGGTTAGGCAGATTGTGTGGTAAGGCGACGAAGTTTCCTTCTGTGTGCCGCCTTCCAAGGAGTGGACTTCAGAATCAGACTCCACCTCGACCACCGAATACGTGGATTCTTTTCTATCAGCTATATCTTTTTTCCTTCTGGCCACAGGGCGGTCTGTGATGTCAGCCTCTTCTCGGCCCCCTATTCTGGAGAGGTTGGAGGTAAACAGCCGGCGGAGCAAGAGTCACGGCCACGCCCAGCCCCCTTGATCCTTCTGATGAGGGCCCCCTGCAGCACCCCTCGTCTGCATCCTTCGGGCAGGAACTATGAAGCCAGGGGTGAACCCGCCTTAGCCGTCAACCTCTCCACGGGTAGCCATCTTATCGCTCTTTGCACAAGATGGAAGTTACAGTCAGAATCAAGATAAACCATGTCAAATTACGAAGTATGGACCAGGTGTATCCGACATGGAGTAAACTCAAGCATCACAACGCCATCCTCACCTGTATAATGACCCATTAGGAATGGTGAGCCTTCAGCGATGAGCTTGGCAATTAATTTGTTCCCTTCTAGTAAGATTGGCATGACCCGTCTCCGGATCAGCTCTCCCCAACTGTTCTCAAATGGAAGCTTGCTATTCACCGGGGTGACCCAGATCCACTTGTACCGCCGACCCTTAAAAGAATCAGGATAAGATTTAGCGGCGAACAGGCGGTGCCTGCCCGCTGGGAAATCGCAACTTTTTAGGAATAAAGTGAGGATCAGGTCTACGTACGGCCTAATTTTCAGAAAAATACATCGGGCAATAAACCCATCAATAAACAAATGGGTGGTTGGGGTAAGTTGACCCGGTATGACCCCGTAATGGCGCAAAATATTTAGGAGAGTGGGATGGAGAGGAAAATGATGGCCCATATCTAAACTGGCCAGATGAACCTCGAAATGGAGAGGGGAAGGGGTTCTACAATGTTCTGCCCCGACATAGGGTGAGAACATACGATAGAAGTCCCGGAGAGGCGAGCCGCTTTCGAAAAATTGGTATCCAAAATCGGAACCGCCAAGACTCCACGAGCAAAGTCAGCGGATAAGTATAAATTGGTCTCGACGCCTCAAGAATCCACCAGAATTCGGGGCCGACTAGAACCGGACCCCTCATCTTCGGGGAAGACAGAAGTACAGAACAAAGAGGGATAGTTTGAGAAGATGACATGGAACTGACCTGAAATGTAAGGAAAGGACCGCGAAGCGGACGACGGGGCACTATGCCTCCTAGGGTTTGCAACCGAAGAGTGAAGAAGGGTGCACAGAGTAAATGTTTCAACCGAAGAGTGAAAGGTTCTCTTGGAGAAGAAACTCGCCTAATATAAACACGACGTGACGAATCCTTCTAAAAACCACTTGGAAACTGCTGAAGTTGGTAAGGCATAATAGGAACTCGTGCAGGGTTGCAGGCGCGTGCCTCTCTATGGCCGCATTTAATGCGAAACAGCGCTATTGTTGGTAAGGGGAAATTCAAATTTGAAAGACTCGTATACTCTTCTAAAATTCAACGCGGGTTATTTTAGAGAGTAAGGGGCTCATTTAGAGAGTAGGGGGTTCGTAATGGTACCATGGCCCAAAACTAATTGAAACAAAATCCATTACATGGGAGTAGCCCATTAGTCAGGATTGATAACTAATAATAGCCGTTGGGCCTAACTAGGAATCCGATCCGCGATAAGAACCCACAATCAGGCCGCTCTGGACAATAGGACTCGAGCCTGGGCGGGATTCTAGTGGAGTCAGACACATTCTAAGGCTTACGTGTCAGGCTATCATTTTAGCATAGCTATCTGGCAGTGGCAGGGAATTAACGGAAGAAACGTAGACCCATAGGAACAATGATTGCACCATACTCGAAATGTTACAAGACTCCTATTTATGATTGAATGCATTAAATGTATCAGTTTACTCCTAGACTGCTAGAACCTAAGGTCTATGTATACTTCATGTACATACCCTAAAGGGATCTGCCTCTTGGATAATAATATACTGCCTTATATACACTGCTGTTGGAGTTAAATCCAACTACGAGAGCTAAATATACGTAGATATGAGAATAATATGGCAGCGTAAGGTAGTTTTACTCTTTATTCCGGAGAACTAGCAATAGTCTAGCCTCAGTTCAGAATCTTATCGGGGGGTCTGATCCCTTGGTAGGAAGTTTACATCAAGTATTTATAGAGATTAGGAAGTAGAATTATTGGAGGAATCTAATACAATAAATGCTCAATTAATGAACTATATTCTTGTTCGAAATAGAACTCTTCGATGCTTGATTCCCACACGATTGCTTTCCCTTTTTAGTCGTCGTCCTCCGGATGAGTTCTGCCTGTTGCCAAATATCTATCAACAAGTGATAGCTTGCCACGTAAGCCCTAGGAATATCCTGGCCCCACTAGAACTCCGCCCAGGCTCGAGGTCTGCTGTCCAGCCCGGCCTGGTGGTGGGTTCCTATCGTGGGCCTAGAGCCGTCAAAACGGGCTGAAACCCGCGGGTTGGCCCGTTTCAACCCACTTATAAGTGGGTTAGGGCTATCATTTTCAGGCCCGATTTTTTTGCGGGCTCAGTGGGTCAACCCTAACGGGTTGCGGGTTTAGCGGGCCAACCCGTACGGATTGCGGGCCAACCCGCGGGCTGAGGACAAATATCATTTATTCTATGTATTTTTAATTCTATTATGAGAACATAACTTTAAATAATACCAACTATCTTCGATGAACCAATAATAATACGTACTTTAGAAATAACTTTTAATAATACCAACTATCTGGATGTTAACCAAAAATAAAATAGAGACACTTTTCTACAAGAAATTCAATCATTTAAGACGTCAAAAACTAAGATCAAATCATCAAATAATTGATATTTGAAAATATGATCACTTATTTGATATTTTGATATTAGTTTTTGATGAATTGAATAAATAAATTTTTGGTGAAAATTTGCTATATATCACTTTTGATAGATAATCAAATAGTTGGTATTATTAAAAATTATTTCTCAAGTTGGTATTATTCTTGGTTCATGGAAGATAATTGGTATTATTTAAAGTTATTTTCCCTTCTATTATTTCTATATAGGACAATTATATCTTCTATTATACTCTCTTTACTTCTAGTTCTTTCCTCACTTTTAATACTAATGTATTTTGTTCGTGATATCAAAATCAGACTAAATAATTTATTTTTAATATATTCGTTGTTATACTGTTTTATAACATAAGGACTTCTATGCTGTTTTATTCATGATATCCAAATCAGACTAAATAAATGAGAAATTAGGTATTTGCGGTATTTCAGCTTAAGTATACCCACGATAATACATTAAAGCTTTTAAGTATTTCATCATTTAACTTTTTAAGTATACCAGTTATACCCACGATGATACATTCAAACATACAACCAAAGGATTTTCAAGCACTAATTTTTTCCTTTTTAATTGTGTTTGGATTTTAATTTAGATATTTAATTGCTATTTCAATTGTGTTTGGATTTTAATTTAGATATTTAATTGTTTTTTTGTTTTGACATTTATGGCCCGCGGGCTGGCCCGCATAACCCGTGGGTTAGGTGGGTCGGGTTAGGGTTATAAAAATTCTGGCCCGATAGTAAGTGGGTTGGCCCGCCCCGACCCGTGAAACTCATAACCCGCCGCGGGTCGGGGCGGGCCGGGGCGGGTTGGCCCGTTTGACAGCTCTACGTGGGCCTAATTCCTAATGGGCTAAGCGACTTTCAACCATGAATCCCGTTTATGGGCTAATCCTGTAATTAGGTTAGTCCCATCAGGGGCCGATCCCGTTTATGGGCTAATCCTGTAATTAGGTTGGTCCCGTTAAGGGCCGATCCCGTTTATGGGCTGGACTACGTAATTGGGCCATGGTCTTAATCCATGGTACCATCACGAGCCCCCTACTCCTTAAAATTAGCAGGGCTGAATTTGAAGGAGTAGAATTGAAGCGTTTATTAGATTTCAAATTTCGAATCTTTATAGGCAGCTGTACCTCTGCCTTAGTAATTATTGCGCCGAAGTAGGCCTGCAGCTCGGGCTCAATTTTCAACCGGCTTTTCATTTCCCGATTTCTCGAATCTCCGGATGCGGTTTTCCCGAGCGGTTTTTGAACAGATCTCGAGATGAGTCCCAAACGGTTCAAACGATTACGAAGCGTTTTAGGGTTTCGCCGTATAAAAATAACTCTCCTTCATATTTTTCATTATTCGGACATCCTTTGATCCCTTTGAGCGAAAACTTTGGTTCATCATGTCTTCATCTAAGTCTTCTTCTGTTCCAAAGTTTCTTCACGATACATCTACCCACTTTTATCTTCCGGCCGATAGGGCCCGGGCCGTGACCGCAGCGGCCTTTTCCGATGCTGAATTTGAAACGGCCGCTGCCTTGGCGGGACCTAGCGTAGTCTGCTCACGCCCTACTCCCGGGAAAAACATTGTGGAGCCCCCTTCTCCTCTCCATTTCAGGGTACACCTATCCAGCCTGTACATGGGCCTCAAATTTCCCCTTCATCCCTTCGTGCAGAGCATCCTTGCTTATTACCGTGCTGTTCCCGGACAGTTTGCTCCGGTGGCTTACCTCTTCCTGGCTGGGTTCATGGCCCGCTGCATGCATCTGCGGATCCTATTAAACACAAAGCTTTTCCGGCATTTCTTCTATGTAGCCCGATCTGGCGTCTTCTTTGCTAAGGGCTTCCTCGCGCTTTCTCAGAGGCCAGGCCATCACTTGTTCGAGGGTCCACCCTTTCCCAGCCTTGATCCGAATTGGGAGAAAAAATGGATGTGGATGACCCCAACAAACGGTGAACTCCCCTTTAGTAATAAATGGGTAGAGTTTATCCGTCGATGGGACGTGCCCCTCCTTAACTAGGGAACTGAGTATGCCGCTAGTCTCCTTGACATGGGATCGCCTTATCGGTTGGGTCATCATCTGGGTGACGAAGGGAAGGTGGTGATCACTTTCTCCTCAGGTCAACCCTGTTAGTTCTTGTTCTGGTAATTCCTCTTCTTACCACCCCAATGGTCTGTCTTCTGACCCTGTTTTCTTTCAATTTCAGGAAGTGTGGTGACGGCCTCTGGGGAACCTGACGGGCGAGAACAAGGAAGCGGCATTGCGACTCTTGCCAAGCCAGCCGTTGACCTCCAGCTGCTCCTGACGAGGGGTGCTGGGGTGAGGCCAGCCTCCCAGGCCGTTTCCTTCCCCACGGTTGAGTAGAGCTTTGTTGATGCCGTGTAGAGGTTGACTAGTGCCAGGTGGCATTTAGGGGGACGCCCTGGCACCTATTCTGTAAATTTGCTTTATTTTTGTTATCTGCCTTGACAAACATCTTTCCAAGCCTGCGTGCTTGCAGCGTTTTCCGCCCTTAGGGTGGTTTGTAATCAAACAATTACCTTTCTGCACTTTTATTTTTGCACGCATATGACGTTATTGTCTCTTGATCCAACCTGTTTGTCACTTTGTCTTGGCTTGACCTCCTTTTGAGCTTGACTGGAAATACCCAGCCCTGAGTTTTGAGGCCGGACTCCACCTTGTTTGATTGTTCGGGAGTCCATCGTTTATTCCTGTATCCATACGACTTGGAACCTTGTTTTGACCTCAAGGCCTGACTTTGGTTGCCAAATAGATAAGTCTGTTTTCTTTCACCTTGTCCTCGTAGTTTTAGCCCTGATTTCCCGGTCAGGGTCGCTTTCCTTGGGTTCTTAATTTCTGAACCGCGTCGGAGAGCTTTACCAATTTTAACCCTAAGTTCTTATTTTCTGAACCGAAGTAGGGTGGGTTCTTTACCTTAGGTCAATTAAGCCTTGTAATGAACCTCTTTAATTGGCGAGGCCTGGTGGCCTCTCCGGTGCAAAGTTAATTCCCTTAGTTCATCCTTAGCCTTTGTAAATCAGTCTTGGCCTTGAAAAAGGCCATCTTTTCCTGTTTTGAGGAAATTTGATTTTGTTTATAAGGCTGTCTGATCTTGAAAAAGATCTTTCATTCCTACTCTCGTCTTCTGATAAGACAAAGTTGAGCTGCGGAATTTGGATGAGTATGGAATTTGTACTTTGACTTTTGCGAGTACCAAAATTAGGCGTAATAGCCTTTAGTTTTTTTTTGGCGGTTAAACAACCTTCGCAGTTTTACAAGGACTTTGTGGAAGAAAATAAACCTTTATTGAATAATTCTTCGAATCAGGAATCAGGATTACAAACCTATTGGTAGAATTTCATCAAGTGTTCGGAATTCCACGCTCTTTCTATCAGCTTCCCTTTAGCAGTGCTTAGCTTGTAAGTCCCAGGTCCTACGACTTCTTTGATTTTGTAGGGCCCTTCCCAATTTTTGGCAAACTTTCCGCTCTCCAACGGTTTGCTAGCAGACCTCCTTCTTAGAACTAGGTCCTCGACATGAAATAGCCTTGGTCTAACTCTTGCGTCGTGGTATCCTTTAACTTGCCTTCTGTAGTTTTCAGCTCTGATGAACGCGTTGTCCCTTCTCTCCTCAATCAGATGTAGTTCTGCCCTGAGCATGTCCTCATTATTTTCAAGATCATAATTTTCAACCCTTCTACTTGGGACTAAAGCCTCCAGTGGTGCTCGGGCTTCAAACCCATAAGTTAGGGTGAAGGGAGTCTCACCAGTAGCCTTCCTTGGGGTAGTTCGGTATGCCCAAAGTATATTGTTGAGTTCATCCACCCAAGTTGTTCCCATTGACTCCAACTTCCTTTTGTGGCCGCTAACAATAGTCCTGTTAGCGTTTTCCACTTGCCCATTGCATTGGGGGTAAGCAACAGATGCTCGGCTGGCCTCAACTCCCCACTGTGCGCAGAATTCTTTGAATGGCTCGGAGTCAAATTGTTTCCCATTATCTATGATAACTTGCATGGGAACACCAAATAGGCAAAATATATTTCTCCAGACAAATCTCTTGCATTTCTCCGCAGTGATCGTGGCCATTGGTTCGGCCTCAACCCATTTCGTGAAATAGTCAATTGCAACTATCACGAATTTCCTACCTCCTGAGCCCGGGGGAAAGGGCCCAACGAGGTCTATTCCCCACCTTGAGAAGGGGATCGCTGTGTTGATAGGATGATATAGGGTGGCAGGCCTGCCTGGGTTTGTTTGAAATTTCTGGCAGACCTCACATCTTCGCGCAAAGTCCACGCAATCCCTTATCATCGTAGGCCAAAAATATCCTTGCAATAGGGCTCTCCTACTTAAGGTGAACGCACCTTGGTGGGATGAACAAGTTCCTTCATGTAGTTCTTTGATCACTTGCTGAGCTTGTTCTGGCCTTAGACATTTGAGTAGCACGCCATTGTAACTTTTTTTGTATAGTTTGCCATTCTCAATGACATAATTCAGAGCCCATCTTCTAATCAGCTTTGCCTTCCCCTCATTGGAAGGCAATGCTCCGTCCTCTTTGTATTCTATCAATTCTTTGACCCAGGATGTTGGCTTTTGCTCGGCCGAGAAAACCTCAAGGTCTTTGGTGACCTCGATGCTAGGTTTGTCTAGCTCCTGTATTCGGGCTATGCGCATGAGGTGTTCAGGTGCGCCCTCAGTCAGCTTTGATAGAATATCTGCCTCGCTATTCTGGGCTCGGGGAACACATATTAGATCTGACTCCTCAAAACACTTGATGAGTTCCAGGGCCATATCCCTGTATTTCTGCATTCGTTCATCTTTGGCCTCGTACTCCCCTCTAAGTTGTTTGATAACCAACTTAGAGTCGCTTTTGACCCTCAGCTTCTGTACCTTGAAGTGGATTGATATCCTTAGGCCTAACAGTAGGGCCTCGTACTCGGCTTCATTGTTAGAGAGGTTAAATTTGTATCTGAGGGCATGGTATGTCTTGAAGCCTTCGGGGGTGATGAGGAACACCCCTCCTCCGCAACCTTTGGACCCTGATGATGATCCATCGGTCATGAGAGTCCACCAATCTTCTTCTTCGTGTCTCTTTTCTTCAGCCAGGTCTCGGGCAGTACATTCGACTAGGAAGTCAGCCAGGGCCTGGCCTTTGATTGATGATCTAGGTTGGAAACTTACTTGGTACTGGCTGATTAGCAGGGACCATTTTACAACCCTGGCTGTTTTAGCCGTTCTGAACAAAGTGCCTACTCCCAGGTCTGACAGTACTTTGATTGGATGATCCTGGAAGTAGTGTGCCAATTTCTTGGCCGCCGTGTATACTGCTAACGCGGTTTTCTCTAGGGCTGGATATCTGAGCTCAGTCCCATGAAGGACTTTCCTGATGTAGTCCATCGGTTTTTGCATCGTTCCTTCTTCACGCACTAAAACGGAGTTGATGGCACTTTGTGTTACCCCTAGGTAGAGTGTAAGGGTTTCGCCGACCTCCGGCTTGCTGAGCAGCAGGTCCGATTGTAGGTATGCCTTCAGGTCCTCAAATGCAGTTTGGCATTCCGGGGTCCACTGGAATCCATTACTTTTCTTTAGGATTTGGAAGAAAGGCAAGGATCGTTCCGCCGACCTGGAAAAGAATCTCCCCAGGGCTGCCAGCCTCCCGATGAAGACCTGAACCTCTTTGACACTTCTAAGGGGTTCCATGTCCAAGATGGCCTTTATTTTTTCTGGGTTAGGCTCGATTCCTCTGTTTGTCGCATTAAAACCCAAAAAAATTCCTCCTTGGACAGCGAAAGTACACTTTTTTAGGGTTAAGCCTTAGATTTACCTCCTTCATGATGCTGAAGACCTCCCTGAGATCTTCTGCGTGGCCAGTTGCCTTTTGGCTCTTCACGATCATGTCATCAACGTATGCTTCCATGTTTCTTCCCAGAACGGTTCGGAATACATTGGATACCATCCTGGTGTAGGTAGCTCCAGAGTTCCTTAATCCGAAGGCCATGACTAAGTAGCAAAAAACTCCCTCAGGTGTGATGAACGAGGTCTTCTCAGCATCATCCGGGTGCATTGAGATCTGATGGTACCCTGTGAATGCATCCATGAATGAAAGGAGTTCGCATCCAGCGGTCTGATCCACCAGCTGATCTATGCTCGGCAGGGGAAAAGGATCCATTGGGCAAGCTTTGTTCAAGTCTGTATAATCAACGCACATTCTCCAGGTGGGTGGCTCAGGTACCAAGACCACGTTGGCAAGCCACTCTGGATATTGAACTTCCCTAATGTGCTTGATGCCCAACAGCATTGTTATTTCCCCCTTTACGAATTCTTTTCTATCCAAAGACAAATACCTGCGATTTTGTTTGACAGGAACAACCCTTGGATCCACGTTCAGATGATGTACTGCTATACTGGGGTCGAGTCCCGGCATGTCCTCAGGCCCCCACGCAAAGATCTTCCTGAATTCCACCAAGACTTGGATTATTTTTGCTCTCAGGTCGACCTGGAGCCCTGTACCAATCTTAATCCGGCGTTCTGGTCGGGTTGGATCGACTTCGACCTCCTCAAGCTCCGAAACAGGCTGGGCTTTGAATTTCCCCTCCTCAAATTTCGACAAATCCTGTTCGATGGCATTTACTCTTGCTTCATTTCTTCTGTGGGCCTTGCAAGCCCTTACATAAAAACTTCTGGCCATTTTTTGGTCTCCCCTCACTGTGCCCACTCCTGCTGGGGTGTAGAATTTTAGGCACAAATGAGCCTGGGAAATGATTGCCCCCAGGTCTTCCAGGAGAGGTCGGCCAAGAATTGCTTTGTGTACACTGGGCAACTGCACAACCACAAAGTCCGTCTCGACAGTCCTTACACAGGGTTCCGATCTGAGCTGGATCCTAGGGTGATAACCCCCTCAGGTTCAATTGTATCTCCTGTGAAGCCTGACAGTGGGGTTTTGACCAGTTTGAGGTCTGCCTTTTGGAGGCCAATCTCCTGGAGTGTGTTCATGTACAGAATGTTTACTGAACTCCCATTATCCACAAGGACTCGGTGGACAATGGTATCAAGGACTTCCATCTTTATCATCAATGCGTCTTTGTGCGGCGGAGGACATGGTGACAAGTCATCGTCTGTGAAGACAATGGACTCCCGTTTTTGCTTTTTATCAGCAGGAAGGCGGCTGATTTCTCCCACAAAGAGTTGACGATTCCACTTTTTCCTTCCTGGCACCGTATCTCCTCCTACAGGCCCGCCGTAGATCTGGTTGACATGCGGGCACTTCTGCCGGCTTGAATCTTACCATTCTTTATCATCCTCGAACTGGGCTCCAACCTCCCTTTTCTTCGAGGTAGAGGCTGGCTCGTCTTTTCCCCGGCTCCAGGTGTTCCTTTTATGGGGGTCTTGATTCTGCCGAAATTTTTTCATGAGTTGCTCCAACTGTCCGTCGCGGGCCATCTTTTCCACATATTTCTTCAGGAAGTAACATTCGTCGGTCTCATGGGTGTCGCTTATGTGGATCTTACAGAATTTACTTCTGGGAGTCTGACCGTTGACGACGTTACATCCCTCAGGGATTGTGATCAGGCCTTGCTTCGCCGCACAGTCTAGGACGGTATCAACTGGAAATTCAGGTTGGCTGGACAAAGGTCCCTCTGGAACATTTGATTTGCCCTTTCCCCAGCCTCTCTTCTTCTTTTTGAATCCATTCCCCTTCTCCGGGTCATGGGTTTCCTTATCTGAGCTTTTCTTTCTCTCGCCATTGGGCTGAGACTTCCTTGATTCCTCGTCTTTCTTTCGTTTCTCTGCTTCCTCAACCTCGGCTTGTGCCTTGGCGCGTAACAGAGCCTCCTCGTGGGAGGTCGGGGGCCTGCGTATAAAGTCTTTGTACAGTTCGCCCGACCTCAGAGCATTGGTGAGGATAGCCACGTTGACTGTCTCCTCCCTCCAACGACCCAGGAAATCATTCAAGGGTTTCTTGGGAGCCCTGTTTGATTCCTAGAAGGTGAGAGACATTCTTCTTGGATTCCTTGGAGGTGGCAAAACGCGTCATGAATGCGTGAGCCAACTCCCGGAAGTTCCCTATCCCTCCATCTGGCAGAGAGTCGTATCATTCCCGTGCTAGCCCGTCTAGGGTCACCGAGAATCCTCTACACTTTATAGCGTCGTCATATCACATCATGACCATATAAGCCACATACCTGGAAACGTGGTGCTGAGGGTCCGTCTTTCCCTTGTAAGCCTCAATGTTGCATGGCCGATATCCCTGAGGCAATGGTGCCTCCATCATTTGCCTAGTGAAAGGCTCGGGAATTCGCACGCCATGCTCGAGACCTGGTCTTCCTTCCATCTCCCTTCTGAGCTCGTCTAACCTTCTCCTGAGGTCGGTATTATTATGGCCGACTCGAGGGCACACTGGAGACCGGCGGTCTCTTCGGGCTCACCTATTCGCGTTGATCTCGTTCCTGAGATCTCCCTTTCGCGCACTTTGGCGACGGGACGAAACGGCGGCCGAAGAGGCCCCCTCACTATGCTCAACCCTAGAGGAGAGTCTATCATGAACAGAAATCCTTTGCTCACTTATCCGGTTTACCACCGGAGTCCTGGGAGTTGCCCTGGATCGGTGGGAGCGCTGAGACTGGGCGGGTGGAGAATTCCTCATGCGCAGGAGAGAGTTCTCTTCTCCTCGCGGAGCCACGGGTGGAGCCCGGCGAGGGGAAGGAGGTCTCCCAGTAGTATTTGGAATAATACCTTGGAATGCAGTTGTCAAAGTCTCTACCGCCCTCTGGAACGTGGCCAAACTCGCCAAAGCCTGTGTGGGATCCATGGTGGGGATGTTATGACCAGTGCCCGGCGTCTGGAACTGTGGTGGACGCACCACAGGGTCCCTAGGATTCCCCTCACCACGGATCTGGTTCCTCAAATCGCCTTGCTCGGCAACGTTGTCGTTGCGCCTCCTAAAATCGCTCTTTCGGGACTGATGGATATATATTATCTAGGACCGGGGTACCCGAGATGATGTATTTCTTGTATCGGGCCTAGCCCGTTCTTTGTATCCGCCCAACGACATTTTATGCGTCCGAGGGTCCTCTTTATTTCCGCTTATTCCTTGTATTGGGCCTAGCCCACGATTCCCTAGGTTAGCCTGTTTTTTCCTATAAATAGGCTCAATGCCTATCTTGTAAAGGAAAAAAAAAAAGATTCATCACACACTTCATCTCTCCATATTCTCTCTAGATCTAAGCAATATAGATCATCAAATGGTGCTTTCAATGAGAGATTGAACACAAATCAAGTTAGATCCTCCCCAAATCCATACAAAATCCATGAAAACCCACGGCAGATTCATAAAAATGAGTGACAGTTTATGAAGAATTCTGGGAATATTCATCTGAAATTTCCAGACCTGGAGATGATCGGGCAGCAATCTTCATCTGCTATTCTGGATTTGGACTTCCATGTTGCTAATTCTGGATCCGCTCCAGTGACGGGGATTTTGAGACCCCAAGTTTCCTGGTTGGATCGGAGCATCTTCAACCTGCAACTAAACTCCACCTCGCTGCAGCCAGCGACCAGTTCACTGCCGCTCCAGGGATGAGTCGCCGACTAAGGTGGTTCGCAGCTAGAAGCTCGTCGTCGTGGCTTGGGTCCTATTTCACCACCGTGCTCTCCACATCTGCACATCTCGCCGGATCCTCTGAGTTATTGTTGCTTCTCTAATGAGGTATCCGAGAAGTGAATCCAATTCCGTCGCCGTTCGAACGAGTTATGATCTACCGTCGTGGTCTGTGTTCATTTACAATTCCCTCGCCGTTCGAACGAGTTCATTTAGTGAATATGAACCTGTTTTCTGGTATGACGGCCCCTTGATATTGAAATCGTGATTTGGAATCCAACTTTTGCCATTTGATTTTCTTGCGTTGATTTTGGATTCCGATAACTGTTTGGAGGCTGCGGTCATGGTCTAAAACAGTGAGATTGCCCTCCGATGTTAGTCTCTGTACATTTCTGGGAGCAGAGAAATTACCATCTTGGCTGCTGCCTTTCAGCTCTCAAGTATTGTTGTTTCTTTTCTCCTTTATGGTGAGGGAAAACTACGAACCTGCAACCTTGAGCCGAGGGGATGTTTATTGCTGCAGTGGCCTGGCTGCCGCTGAGACCTCTGTCTCCACCGGGGTCTTCACTATAGCCGCCGCCACCAGTCCACCATCGATGTTTCAGCCGGTGCAATCGCCGCTGCTAGTTTAGGCCGAGAGTCACTCTCGCCGGATGACCATCACCTTCACCTTGCTCTGATGGGCTGCACAGTTGGATAATAGCCGAGGCAGCTACTTGTCGGTTGGGGCCTCGATCGCCGCCACCCCTTGCACGAATTGGACATGATATGCTAATGAGGGGCCTGCAGGCTTGCAGTTCACGAATGAAGGCTGCAGGAAGAAGAGTTGACTTATCAACAATTGAGTGCTCTAAATTATTGGCCCATTTCAAAAATATTACTCCGTAGTTGTTGATGCCATATGGTAAAATGCAATCTGCCAATTTTAATTCAATAACCAAGAAGGCCTCAGTACAAGCTACGTACTACACTCCTTCTCTCACTATTATAATTATAAATTATTGTCATCATTATTGCCATCATTGTGAGTGTTTTTGTCACCATTACTTATTAGGGATTAAAATCAATAAATTAAATAATACGAGCTAACCTCAAGTGACAAGAAATCGCCGTCATTAAATGATTGTGATTTTGTGTGGGCCCTCGGCCTACCTCCCGATCCTCTTTATTCGATGATCGAGGCGTCTTTTAAGGACATTATATTGTTCTGACGACGCGTGTAAACTTTGACCTTAAATTGGCTAGTAACACCTTGGTGCGTGAGGTACTCATGGGAGTCACCTCAAGAGACGTTTATTGCCGTCTCAAAGCGCCTAAGAAAACCTGCATTAGCGGGGGACGCCTAGATAGTGGGCTAGCCCCCTGGCCCGAGGGTCGTATTGCACCCCGAGGGCTCATATTGATCATCATTAATTCATTTAAAGACCGGTCTCTCCTCCCATCTCATGGAGGACGACTGTTGCTTATGTATATACAACCGGCCTTTCAGTGCCGAGGTTCTCATATTGCGACCGCTCGCTCAGAGTTGGCGTAATCATTTCCGGACGGGCTCATAACGCCTTATCTTCATCTTACGACCGGCTCCTCAGTGCTGATGTCGTATTCACATTTTGGACCGGCCATTTCAGTGCCGACGTCCTTGTATTCCGACCGGCCTCTCTGTGCCAATCTCATATTCATATTTTGGACTGACAATTTAATGTCGACGTCCTTATATTCAGGTCAGCCTCTCAGGACTGGCTGGATCATCTTTGGACAGGCTCCCAACGCCTTGTCTTCATCTCACAATCAACGACTCACCTCCGATGCCGCCATATTTCGGATTGACGATTTAAAGTCAACGTCCTTAATCAGTCTCGCCCGCTCCATTTTGGGACGGCGACCATTGTGTTCACTTTTTGGGACCGGCCCCGTGCCGTTGTCTTATCTCAAGGCCGGTCTTAGCCATCCCCTTCGTGGATGGCGACCGTGTACCTCTTAGTCACCTTTATTTGGTGACGCGGAGAGGACTGGCTGCGCGCCATCTCAAGACCGGTCTTAGCCATTCCTTTACCGAATGGCGACCGTTGCTCGGATTTTTGGACCGGCCCCTCAGTGCCGATGTCCTCGCATCACGGTAGGCCTTGGCCTCAACGTGATCATATACCTCAAGACCGGTCTTAGCCATTCCTTTACCGGATGGCGACCGTTGCTCGGATTTTTGGACCGGCTCCTCAGTGCCGATGTCCTCGCATCACGGTAGACCTTGGCCTCAACGTGATCATATATCTCAAGACCGGTCTCAGCCATTCCTTTACCGGATGGCGACCGTTACTTGGATTTTTGGATCGGCCCCTCAGTGCCGATGTCCTCGCATCACGGTAGGCCTTGGCCTCAACGTGATCATATACCTCAAGACCGGTCTTAGCCATTCCTTTACAGGATGGCGACCGTTGCTCAGATCCTCGGACCGGCATCTCAGTGCCGATGTCCTTGCCGCACGATCGGGGTCCCTGTTCCCCTCCGGGATGGCGATCGTCGTGCTCATGTTCGGGACCGGCCCTCAGTGCCGCAGCTCCCGTTTTACGGTCGGCTCTTCTGCGCCGAGGTTGTTACCGCACAATCGGGCTGCCCGTTCCCCTCCGGGATGACGACCGTCGTGCTCATATTCGGGACTGGCCCTCAGCGCCGCAGTTCCCGTATTACGGTCGGCCCCTCAGCGCCGACGTTATGACCTCACGATCGGGCTCCCCGTTCCCCTCCGGGATGGCGACCGTCGTGTTCATGATCGGGACCGGCTCCTCAGCGCCGACGTTCCCGCATCACAGGGGGCTCTTCAGTGCTGACGTTGTGACCCCACGATCGGGCTCCCCGTTCCTTTCCGGGATGGCGACCGTCGTGCTCATGCTCGGGATCGGCCCCTCAGCGGCGATGTTTCCGCATCACGATTGGCTCTTCAGTGCCGATGTTCCCATATTGCAGCTAGCTCCTCAGTGACGATGATGCGACCTCACGATTGGGCTCCCCGTTCCCTTCCGGGATAGCGACCGTCGTGCCTATGTTCGGGACCGGCTCCTTGGTGCCAAAGTTCCCATGTTACATTTTTCTCTAAGGCCTTCATGTTACATACCAGACGAGGTCAAGCTCATGCCCGAGGATGTTGAGCTCACATGTGCCTTATTAACATGTTTTGGACTGACCGGCTCGTTAACGCCGCGGTCCTAATTTCAAGACCGGTCTCAGCCATTCCCTTTCCGAATGGCAACCGTTGCTGTCACACAACTCATGGTCATCTTTATTTGATGGCCTAGAGTCTGCATCGTCCCCTCGGCCGCAACTCATGGTCATCTTTATTTGATGGCCTAGAGTCCGCAATGGCCCCTCGGCCGCAGCTCGTAGTCATCTTTATTTGATGGCCTAGAGTTCGCATCGGCCCCACGGCCGTATCTCGTAGTCATCTTTATTTGATGGCTTAGTGTCTACACAGGCCCCCGACCACATCTTCTCCAAGCTCCGCGGCCACTTTGTAAGCCCTCGGCTCTACAGGGATAATAGCCCCGTGCAGCTCCCAAAGGGTAAGCCAAGGCATGCGTATAAGCCCTTGCACCACGAACAGGGATAATAGCTCCGAGCGGCTCCCACGAAATTTTCGTCTCCCCCTTTAGCATTGAAGGCGGGGGGGAGATAGAGGCGCAACGCCGCAGGTTGGATTACTTGACGGTCCTGACCTTGGTCGAGCACCTCTCGCTTCCAACCCAACCGGGCTCTCGCACGAATCCTGCAGCGCCGAGCTCTAGCCCATATCTCGTGCTCTGGAAGGTGGTCAGCTCCCTAAATTGAGACACAACGCCGCAGGCTGGACTACTTGACGGTCCTGACCTTGGTCGAGCACCTCTCGCTTCCGACCCAGTCGAGCTCTCGCACGAATCCCGCAGTGCCGAGCTCTAGTCCATATCTCGTGGTCTGGAAGGTGGTCAGCTCCCTAAATTGATGGCGCAACGCCACAGTCTGGAATTAAATTTTGGCTGCATACAATGCATCATCGCAAACTCCAGCCGAGCTTGTCTACAGACCTCACAGCTGGATTACAACTGCTCGGCCAACTTCTCAAGCCTAGTAGACCAAATTCTCGGTCACCTCCCGGTCATCTTTATTTGATGATCCGGCCTTATTATCATGACCGACTATCTTGGTCATTTCCCGATCATCTTTATTTGATGATCCAGCCTTATTATTATCATGACCGACTATCTTGGTCATCTCTTGGTCATCTCTATTTGGTGATCTGGTCTTCCTATCACGACCGACTATCTCGGTCATCTCCCAGTCATCTTATTTGGTGATTCGGCTTTATTATCATGATCGATTACTTCGGTCACTTCTCGGACATCTTTATTTGATGAATCCGGCCTTATTATCATGACCAACTATCATGGTCACTTCCCGGTCATCTTTATCTGATGGCCTGGTCTTTTCATTATGACAGATTGAGGTCCGATCATCTTTATTTGATGACTGGATCTATTACTTGATGTTGATTGTCGATTGATTAAATCGACCCACCTTCCAGCCCCCTTTATCTAATGAGTTGATGTTCATATTTTGATGATCGTCTTTGTTTTGATGACAGGGACGTCACATGAGTCCGAACTCGATATGGACAAAGCCGAGCATGATTTGGCCGAGGCTAGATTCTTTGTCCAAAATGAGTTGTTCTACATTTTATATTTTGATTATTTTGTAGGTACAACCGATTGAGAAGTGTGTACTCCTTTTCACCTCGTCTTCACTCGCTTTAAGGAGTGGGGGACAGGGGGACTTATTATCCTCGAGAAAGCAAAGATGAGCTTGCACTCTTTCCCAACCGAGCCCGAGCTTGTTCCCTACCGACGCCGAGCTCACTCCGGCCGAGCCCGAGGTCGTTCTTGCCAAGCAAGCTTGTTCCAGCCAAGCCCCGAGCTCACTCCGGCCGAGCTCGAGGTCATTCTTGCCTAGCCCGAGCTTGTTCCAGCCGAGCCCCGAGTTCACTCCTGCTGAGCCCGAGCTCATGCCAGATGATGTCGAGCTCATACCCGACGACGTCGAGCTCATACCAGACGAGCATGGATCGTGACACACGTAACATCGGAGAAGACCAGTCTCAGTCATCCTCCTCATGGATGGCGACTGTTGCCTATTCGAAGACCGGTCCAGGCATCCTCCTCTGATCGCCTCTCGGCTCTCCAGAATGTGCACTTTCCCTCTACACCCGCTTCGAGGGCGGTGCACTCTTTTTCCTCGGCTAGGAATTTTTTCCCACAGGGTTTTTTCCTAGCGGAGATTTTTTAACGAGGCATCACCTCATCACGGGCAAGGGCGGAGAGGCTTTCCACACCGAGCAAGGCATCATGTGCGACGATGGTAGTTCAAAGGGCATTTGGGCTACTCTCTCTCACCTCAAGTTTCACTTTCGCTTCGGAGAGTGGGGGACTCATGATGGATATATATTATCTACGACCGGGGGTACCCGAGATGATGTATTTTGTATCAGGCCTAGCCCGTTCTTTGTATTGGCCCAACGACATTTTATGCGCCCGAGGGTCCTCTTTATTTCCGCTTATTCCTTGTATTGGGCCTAGCCCACGATTCCCTAGGTTAGCCTGTTTTTTCCTATAAATTGGCTCAATGCCTATCTTGTAAAGGAAAAAAAAGGATTCATCACACACTTCATCTTTCTAACTTTGTTCATCTCTCCATATTCTCTCTAGATATAAGCAATATAGATCATCAGGGACCTTGACCCTTCATCTTCAACCGTAACATGATTGAAACGATTTCCGCCTTGATTGCTACCAACGCGATTATTGCTATTCGACACAACCATCGTTGCTTCGTATACCCGGCTCTCAACGAGAGCACCAAATGATGGAGTTAAATCCAACTACGAGAGCTAAATATACGTAGATATGAGAATAATATGGCAGCGTAAGGCAGTTTTACTCTTTATTCCGGAGAACTAGCAATAGTCTAGCCTCGGTTCAGAATCTTATCGGGGGGTCCGATCCCTTGGTAGGGAGTTTATATCAAGTATTTATAGAGATTGGGAAGTAGAATTATGGGAGGAATCTAATACAATAAATGCTCAATTAATGAACTATATTCTTGCTCGAAATAGAACTCTTCGATGCTTGATTCCCACACGATTGCTTTCCCTTTTTAGTCGTCGTCCTCCGGATGAGTTCTGCCTGTTGCCAAATATCTATCAACAAGTGATAGCTTGCCACGTAAGCCCTAGGAATATCTTGGCCTCACTAGAACTCCGCCCAGGCTCGAGGTCTGCTGTCCAGCCCGGCTTGGTGGTGGGTTCCTATCGTGGGCCTAATTCCTAATGGGCTAAGCAGCTTTCAACCATGAATCCCGTTTATGGGCTAATCCGGTAATTAGGCTGGTCCCGTCAAGGGCCGATCCCGTTTATGGGCTAATCCTGTAATTAGGCTGGTCCCGTTAAGGGCCGATCCCGTTTATGGGTTGGACTACGCAATTGGGCCATGGTCTTAATCCATGGTACCATCAGCTGCCTAAATTTCATCTGCTCTCGTAAATTAGCTCTCGTAGTTGGAATTAAACTTCATCAACACCATAATTGCATATACAATTGAATATTAGAGAATACTTTTATATTCAAAAGTTTAACGTGTTAATGGTCATATATTATACATATGACCATTAATATTCTACATCGAAACAACGAAATAAATATTTACCTAGTACAAAATGAAGTTCGAGTATAACACAATAGACTTTCGGTATTCGATATGAACACTCAATAAACATGCTCGAAAATAGAAGTTTAGACTACAATCGTGTTCGAACTATTGACAAATTACTCGAGTCTTAAATAATCATTAATAAATTTATAAGATTGCACTTAAAACATTAAAATTTTAAATATATATATATAATTTATTCTTATAATTTATAAGGGATCAATAGGCTCGAGTCTGGATCGAATCGAACAACACTATGCTCGTCGAACTTGGCTTGAATAACTAAAAATTCGAACTAAAAATCTAGCCGTGTTCGAGTTCAAACCTCGTTAAGCTCGGCTTGTTAAATTAGATTTGAAAACAAGCTCGAAATCTAGTAGTTTAAAAAAAGTTCAGTTCGATAACAACCCTAAACTAAACCTTGTGTGTAGAGTAACAAATTGTTTCACTGCTTAGCCCACCCTGTTTTTCATTCTTGGATCCGGCCGTGCTTTTCCAATTGAATTTTGTCAATTTTTGTTTTTTAAGTTGTTCCAAAATTTTTTATCATTTTTCTATTAAACTAACTAATTTTTTATTCTGCTCATTTTTTCCCATCTGCACAAACCTCTACCATAAAAATTTTACTTTTCATATGTATCACCTAAATTTGAAGTTGAAAATGTTCAATGAGACGAAAGTTTGTATAATTTTATCATTGTGCATATTGATTAAACAAAATCATTGTGCATATTGATAAGACTTCAATGCCAAATATGCCAACTTTTAATGGCATATTTATAACGCCGGAATTGTGACTGCAGCGGCAATGCTCAAAGGTGAAGTGGTGACCCCGAAATTGATACCGATTACAGTTTTGATAAAAGACGGTTATTAAGACTCGAGGTTCTGTCCTAAAAGGTCAACATGATAGTAGGAGTAGCTCAAAGTGTTATATAGTATTTTATTATTTTATAGTTTTCCGGTGTGGGACAATAATGGAGTGTATAAATGGGCCAAACAGACCCTCAACAAGATATCCTTAATCATGGGTACTCAACTAGCAGTCAAATCACAACCGGACTTGGCTCTGATACCATATTAAGACTCGGGGTTCCATCCTAAAAGGTCAACTTAATAGGAGGAATAGCCCAAAGCCATTTATTGTATTTTATTGTTTTTATAGTTTTCCGGTGTAGAAAAAATATTTTAACAACGGTGACTTGAGGGGTGCCGGCTGCGAGGGCAACGCAAGGTGTCGCCGGTGATGATAGCACAAGGCGTCGCTGGCAATGGCGACGACAGGTGGCGCCGACAAGGGTAGCGATAGGCGCCAATGCCGGCGAGGGGTTGGTGAGATACTGAGATGTGGGAGAGCAGTGACAAGAATCTGGGGTGTGAGGCTCGTGGTGGCCGTGCACCACTCGTCGCAGAGGTCTATGTCACCTTTTTGCATTCTTTTTCGTTTTCTTTTCTTTTTCTCTTTCTTTCGTTCTTTCCACCACTCCTTTCATGGGCAGAAGAAAAATAAAAGCAAAATAAAAGAAAAAGAAAATTGTTATGTGGCCCACCACTTATGTTTATTATTTTATTTGATCAAGTTCTATATTTAAGAATTAGAAAATGATTGTAGTTGTCCATCTCATCTTGTTTTATTTATTATTTAAATAGAATGTAAAAGGAATAAAAGGTAGAAAAAGAAATGATAAAATTTTATAAATTCTATAATAGACTTAATAGTCCAACTAATATACTTCCTTGTCCCCTTCTAAAGTTCTCGTTTTCATTTTAGATGTCTCATATAAAGATTCTCATTTCTATTTTAAAAAACAATTAATACTCTTAAATGACAATTTAACCATCAACATGTTGAAAATAATACATTTATAACATCACAATCATCATCAATGATCTCATTATATTATACATCCATCAAAAATATTTCTCAAAATAAGCTTGAATTGTCTTATTTAATTATTATCTAAATAATCGTGTCATTTTGCATGGGAAGCTTAATCGGGACCATAGTAACATCTATTCTATCACTTGATGATATGTGATATGTTTAAAATCCTTTTGCAGATATATTTAGGCATTTAGCTGGTAAAGACTAAAGATATGTCATCAATGTCCTGCCTTAATTGTTTTTGTCATCCAATTTTAGTGGTGGTGTGTGTATTATAGATTTATACCTAAACGAGCATGAAACGTGCACATTGTTAGGATACTTTTTGGTCTGGGACTCTGGGTCTATTCTTTTCTAATGAATTGTGTTGTAAAACGAAGTTCAATTGTGTTGCCTATTTGACCGTGGGAGTATGCGTCTATGAGCGATTATAAATAAATACAACCGATTTAGTACACTCAGCATCAGCTAAAATCTCTGTATTTCCTAATGAAAGTTAGCAGCCATCTCTGCTACAACAGTATGTGTAAGGAAAAAACGCTAGCTTTTCTATAGCCATGGATTCTTTTTCCTCGTTCCACCTCTCTTTGAGCTACTCGAGTTAGACTTCTGCCAATTTGAAAAATAATAATAACATCAATAATCAAAGCCAGCCGAGTAGGAAGGATTAGATTTATCAATGCAGAGACAAATATAAGGTGCAGCATACCGGCTTAGATTTTTTTGTCTTCCCACGAATCCTGTTCTTTGGGGGCTTTAGTTTGTAGATCCTAACCATCCAATGGTGTGTAGTGAATACCTGTGTCGGAAGAACATTAGTTAGTGCTCGGATCCATATTCTCATTTGAGGGAGCCAAAACAAAGCAACAAATCACAACAAACTGTGTTGTCAATTCACGAGCTACTTAAGACTTTAAAATAGTATACCTCTTCAAAGTGGGTTAGCTTGAAATATTTCTTTCCAATTTCAGTCCGCCTAACTCTATCAAAACCCTTCCCATCTGTCTCCACAAATCTAAATGGAAAAGATAAAAACATAAATGAATTTACTTGTCACGCCCAAATATATCTGAACGGATGTGGATGTTTAGCGACAAACAATCACACCTGTAATATGACAGCTTGTACATGAGACAGTTTAGCATGGTAGGCGTGGCATGAGAATCAATGCGGTACTGGCCATCTCTCTTTCAAATATAAGAAAGATTGATTAATAAAATGTAAATAATAAAACTGAAAAACGGTTGACTACCACCAACACTATCTACATCACACAACTTTAGACAGAAACTATCATCAATCAGAAGGCAAACAACATAAACACATATATTTCTCTTTCCTCCTAAATACATAATACATGGTGTTTTGCCGTTTTAATGAAAGGAAAAAAATATACTTGTTCTAAAATATGAGGAGTCCCTTTCGAATATAAAGAGAGCACTAGCTATCCTTCTCCATAGTGCTTTGTATTTATCTAATGTTTTAATATTGGAAGCAGATCACCTTGCCATACGGTCAAGGTCCCTGGGCATATCTCATCCCTTATACAGGTGACCCATGTTGATTTGATGGCCCTCGCTCTCTAGGTTAGGGCCAAGCACGGCTATGTGATTTCCCATTCCGTACAGTAGAACTGTTATGATCCATACCCGAACCGAAAGAATATAGTACCAGACCGATTTTATTACATAATATGGTACGGTATCGGTTCTATACTGAGAGCCATCCCAGAAGCATATTGAACCAAACTGTTCTGAACAGTTCCTCTCTTTTTCTTCTATCGTTCATCGTCTTTATCTTTCTATGTTTCATGTTATTTTTATCTTCTATCTTTTTATGCTCTTTTATCTTTTAAATTTCTTATGTTATTGTCATTATGATGAATATTCTTGGTTTTTAAAATTTGTCTTGATTTGTTATTGGCAATTATAATATACAGAGTAGTTGATAATGATTAATTATGATGGACATTCTTAACTATATTGATACAAAAGTTGGGACAAAAGTTGGGACAAAAGTTGGGACAAAAGTTGGCAATTCTATATTTAAAATTCTTAATGATTCAGTTCATTATTATGAATGGTATCGAAAAACCATCCCGAATCGTACCAAAAGTTGATACAGAACAGGAATTTGAAATAGGAATTTGAAGTTTTCGCGTTTCTAAAACGCTTTCGAGTTTTCAAAAATGGGGAAACGTGAGGCGTGGAGAGTTTCCGAACTCCATAGGCATGAAGACTAGGGAAGTAAAAAAAGTGTGGTTGTGAGTCATTTAAAAGAGAAATGAGAAGTTCTATGGGATGGACAAAAAAGAAAGTAGGCAATGTTTCGAGGGATAAAGGTGGTAACTATAAGGGGAAATTCCCGAAATATGAGTAAAAAAGTTTGAAAATTCCAAAATAGAATTGTCATGCTTTTATTCTCAAAATATGAGTAATCACTGCCAAGTTTGGAAAATATTGTCATGTTTAAAGTCTGGTACTGCCAAAACATGGCAGTAATTAGTCCTATTTTGGGAATAAAAACATGATAGTCCTATTTTGGAATATACAAACCTTTTTAGTCCTATTTAGGGTAATTTCCCCAACTATAATAGTACTTTTTCTTCATTTTTGACAACGTTGCTTCCTTAAAATAGGTGTGTTAATCTTAAATGACAACTGTATTAGAAATGCATTCAGTAATAAAGGAATGTATAGAATCAGCAAACCAGATAATCAGGTTCCTTGATGTGAGGAAAAACCCCTCCTCCTATTCGAACCATCCATAAGAATTTATTGATATCGTCACTAGGATACCCAACAAGACCTGATATTTGAATGAAGATAATGCTATAAAAAAAAGGTTCCCTTTCATATATCATATCATATACTCAAAAGTCTATGAAGAAACATTAGGAATACCAACCTCCAAACACAACAAGAACATATTTGACATCCAAGGACTGGAAAATATCCCAAGCTGCCTTTTCAGGTGAGGACATGGCAGTTCCCACCGTAGCAATGTGTGTGTTATTCCAGGTATTATTGTCCACAATAACGGTGCGATTTGCCATGGCAGTGGTTTGATAGCCATAGTCCCACCAAGAGGCAACCTGAAGCAGGTGACTTCTATAGTAATAGTGATCAAAACAGATATAAATATAGTGACTATACAAGCAAAGTATTAAACAACTCACTTTATCGTCTACATCAGTATTATGGCTCAGCCATGCATACGCCTCTCTGAAGTCATCAAAAACGTGTAGGCCATCATGTGAATGAGAGGTTAAGACAATAGATGGAGCTGAATATGCCTCTGCAGCTGCCCAGACACTGTGAACCTAAACATAAAAAGGTCTCAGATCAAAAGAGGATAAAGAGATAAAATTAGCAAATATCATGCAAGATTTGGTTAAATACTCCGCCCAGGAGAAGAGTACTCCCAGAGCATAACGTATACTTCCGAACAAAGAACCTCAGCAAAATAAGTTGCTTTCAAAAATCTTGCATGATTCAGTAAAATCCAATTCCATAATTATAGATATCACAGTTGCTTGAGTTTGCTCGCCTTTAAAGGGTATTGTCATAAGGAGATAAGACATATCAGAGCATGACACTTTGAGCATGTCAGACACTTTTATGGAGGGGTGATCGAGTGAGTAGAGTGATACTTCATTAAGTTCATTTTAGAGAATGCCATTATAGAAATGGTACATAACTACATACAGGGACCAACTAGAAAACTAGCAGCTTTTTTGGTAAATCATAGTCTTCATAGATAGCATCACTAGTTAACAATAACACTTTCCAAAGATTACATACCACATAGAAGGCACCAAGCAAAGATAGTAGAAGGAGAGCAACAATAGAGACTTCTGCTGGTAAAATCAAAGGCTTTTTCTCAGTTTGGGAACAGCTAGGTGCTTTTCCAACATTATCCTTTCCCTTCTTGTTTTTCCGTGAAGGTTTAACTGTTACTGATTCCTCATTATTAGTAGTAGACTTGACCACATCACTCCTTGAGTCAATACTAGTGGCATCCTCTGCCTTGATGGTCAACAAGAAGGCAAGACAAAGTCTGTTAACCTAATTGCCGAGTGTCGTGATTTTAACATTAGAAAAAAGAACAAGAACATAGATAGAATGCTCACATTGATTTGTGGATTTTTTGAAGCAACAGATGGGGGGAATTTAATTGATCGAGTAAAAACAGCAAAAGCTTGGGAAAGGGCAATTCCAGACATAATGCATGCTGCTGGGGCAAGTACAAGCATTAGACGCACCTGCAATTTCAGCAAAGAATAGAACCATGAATGTGCGAGTTCAAAGGATAGCATATAAGTAGGGGCACTTCTTATATCATCCTTACCATGACACCAGAAAAATATACTGATGTTACAAGATAAAGAACCACAAAAGAGCTAGCATCCGATAGTGGCAAAAAACATGCCTGCAAGTTTGAATACAAAAAGGCAGATGAAGAGGAAAGGAATAAATGCATTTTAAAAACAAGATAGATGCACTCTAGATTCCAGTTGAGCCGGGTAAGAGAACTTACGACAATACCAGCAGGTACCAAGAATGCCAATACATTTATGTCCATAAAGTAAGAGGGCCAAGTAGGTGGTTGATGTTCACTAACACTGGCAATTATGGGTATATACTTGCTTGCATAAGTTCTGGGTCAATTTATAAGAGCAAAGGAAAAAAATCAGTTTGCACACAAATTCTACAAGTTCTGGGTCAACTAGGCAGAACATACTGTAATTGGAGATCAATCATGCACACAAATTCTACTATCATAAATGCGAAGCTTGTATTTTTCCAGTTACTAGCTAGTTTTGAAAATATACCAAAAGAACAATAACAATATTAAAGCAGAACACTTACGGATCAAGTAAACTAAGACTCCGACCACTCCACCCCATTGTTGGACTCGAAGCAACAAGTGCAATTAGTACTACCACCACAGCAGAGCAAACTATCCTGGATATTGGAGTCAATAATTCATATAAAAAGAAGAAAAAGTGCAAGTACATATCCAGAAGAAAGATGTGTAAAGGATTAATTATACACTCTAGAATACACTGACATGCACTATATTGAAAGCCAGATGCATACTGACAACGGATTCAGCAAGAGAAATGAGTGCAAACTGCAAATATAAAAATAGGAACTTACAGGCCCACCGATACAACAAATGTAACTGCGACTTTGAACATTTTCTGTGAGAGGATCCCTTTGATATAATAGACAAGAGCCACAACATTGATAATAATGAAAACCTGTATATGACCATCACATAAGATTATTAATCATGAAGAAACTTGAGAAAATGAAATGATTCAAACTTCAAGAACCTGTATTGTATTATATTTTTATGGGAGATTTCCACAAATAAGACTAAAGCAATGTCATTTCCCAAAATAAGACCTAATGTTTAAAATTCCATAAATATGACTTTTTATTTGTGATTGGACAAAAATACCCTTATAGGGTGGCAGCAGTGCACCATACACTGGACCGGCGGCGGAAATTTTTATGGAGGTCGCTGCCGCTGATCTGCTGCTAGAATGCTGCTGCCGGAGTTCATCGCCGTCGAGTTGCCGCCGCCAATGGACTGACCATGGTTATGCAAGGGAACTAGGAGGCAACTAATTATATTAGAGGTAAAAATGTAATGAGTTTAGTCCTATTTAAGGAAAACATAACATGTGTTCCTATTTTTGGAAGATGACTGTGTTCTAGTCCTAGTTTGATCAATTTCCTCTTTTTTTATTCTGCATACCCGACTTCCAAATGGGATTTATCGGGTTTGTTTAGTTTGGTTACCCTCACTTACCCAACATAATCCTTCCATCCTCCAACCATGCTTTCAAGCATAATATGAAGATAAAATATATATTTGGATGAAAATGTAAAACATAAACGAAACACTAAAACTCACTAAAAATGACGCAAAATGTTCAGAAGTCATGACAGCATTAAACCCAACCACAGGTACCAATGCAGCCAACAAGGTTCCCAAGATAACCTGCAACCATAGGTTAATAATAAATAATAAAAAGAAAAAAGTAAGCTTGATCGTTAATTATTTATATTTTGAAGGAAAAAACGGTATATAGACCCATCCGTGATTTCCGGTTACACTTACACCAGAACCGGAACCGCAGGATTTTTAACTGGAACCGCATAGTACCTCTGGTTTGGACCAGGAGTTTCACTAGTCTGGTTCGGTTCTCCCAAAGAGTTGGAACCGGAACCGCTGGTTCGGAACTACTTTTTAATTAGCTAATTAATTCATTAATTAATCAATTAATAATAATAGAAATAATTATACTAGTAGAAGTTGTTATTGTTGGTGGTGGTGGTGGTGGTGTACTTGCAATAAAAATGACAATTATAATAATATTTTGTTACTAGTTAATAGTTATTACTAGTTATAATACTTTTTATTACAATTATTATTATTTTTGGCAAGTTTTATAAAACTTATTATTAGTAACAAGTATACATAATTTACTAATAACTAAATTATTTTAAAATTCCAACTTGTAGGTTTGTACAACCTAATTTATTACTACTTGAATATTTACTATATAACTATTTTACTAAATTATAACAAAAACTACTACTACGTTACCCCAGTGCCGCAAAGGCTCCCAACCTACGGCAAGGGGTATGGGGGTCGGATGTACGCAACCTTACCTCTGTACTAAAGCACAGAGAAACTGTTTTCGGATGGCCAATGATGAAAATCGCATTGAAAATTGCATGGACTGACTACTACTTCATAATAAAGAAACAGCCAAGCAGAATGTTTAGTGAGCTATTTTCTAAAAAAGTGTGAGTCTTTGGCTCCATTAGAAATGATTGAAATTGCTAAATTGTAACAATAATAATTATTAGTTTTACCAGTAGTTTTTAGAAACTCTTTTATTTAAAAAAACTAACTAAACTTTTAAATCTATAAAACCATTTGTCCCAGAAAACCAAACCGGATTGAAACCAGAACCGTTGGTTTTGGAATCGGTACTATGCAGTTTGGTTCTAATTCCGATTTGGTTCAGGACTGTGGACACTCCTTACTATATAGCCAAGAAACTGCACACTCCGCAAAAATAAAAAAATAAAAAATAAATAATAAAAAAAAAACTTTACAAATAATTCTACTTTACCATATCACTCTTTTAATAAATTTTAAAGGCAAAAAGTTATCAACTTGTTCTGGGTGTAAGATGAGAAATGTGTACTATTACTCCTAGTGTCATTGAATTACATACAAAAAACAAAAACAAATAGGAAACCCTATTTTAGGGCAGAGGGGATATTGTAATTGCAGGCACTCACCCCACATTACGCCCCCGAAAATGATGTTGGCAATATGGGGCTGTTTCCTAACTTGAAAAGCTCTCCAATTTTCTGGAAACAGAAAATATGGAGAACGAAAAAAGATAAAAAAAAATGTTTTTCTTCACCGCATTATCAGATTAATAAAATGGAAAACAATGTTTTTTCTTTTCAGTCAACTTCAAAAAATGGTATAGATTCCCAGCCCCATATCTCCCCTCTGCACTCCCACTTTATATTTAGGCTATCAGATACTTACCAGTGGAGCATAAGCAATATATAGTCGTGGGGAATATCGGCCAGTTACAATGCAAAGGAGGACATGCATTGGAATGAGGTTGATAATGAAGGTGTAACCTCCCCAGGAGCAAACCTGAAAGAGTGAAATAAATGGAATCAGAGAAAAAAATATGGTGAACGAAAGGTACAATTAAAAGGTGCAGAGATTCATACCATATAAAAGTATGCGATGGAATTTAGGGTAGCAAAAAACAGGGACCCTGTATTTAATGTCTGCACACGAAATCAAAAAGGTTATTTCATGGGAAAATAACCATCCGTTATTTGAACACCTTATAGACATATTCTCTAAATTCCTATTTGGTGAATTTGGCATTAGTATCTAATTCGCAGTGCATGTCTGTCGTTGTATTAAAAGGCATAAACCATAGCACAACCTTTATATAAAGATAAAAGGTGAAGACCAAGGCAAATATAGCCACAGCTTCATTGTCATAGCTGCCAGCAACTGATCGAGAGATGTATGAAGGAACCTATGAAATGAGAGAGAAAATTTGTCAACAAAATTATCCAAATATTTAAGAAGCTTTGTGGAAACTGAAAATCACACACATAGAGAAGAATCTAGGGAAGTATGTTTAGAGGCACCCGTAAACAAAATAGTTAATCATGTCTGGGGGTACTAGCCTACTCAACAGGAAATATAACCCTCTCCCAGTTAATGCCAGTGAACCTATTAAGCAAATGTTATAGATTTTATTGGTCAGTAACTGATAAGAACAGAAAAGTAAAATCAACGGGGTGAACCGTTGCCCAGATAATCAACGATAAATTAATACCGTTGCCCAGAGCCAAAAGGCTAAACCAAACTTTTATTCCAAGATGATAAGAATGAACCCTGGCGAGGGGTATAAATAGCCTTCTACAAGCAACCCTAATCAAGCCCAAATTAATTAAATCCTAATTAGGCCCATACTACCCTACTAATTATTCTACTAATAATAAAAGGCCCAAACCAAAACATAACATTAACTTTAAATAATAATAAATAATAAATAAACAGCCCGTAACCGGCCCACGGAAGTGGGCCTAATCCCGGTCCCGCCACAAGCTCTTCCCGCTTCATATCAATCCATCCCCCTTAAAATAACCTTGTCCTCAAGGTTGAAAACTCGCTGATCGGGAACTGAAATTTCCAGACATAGAATAGACTGGAAAATATTCTTCTTCTCTTTCCTGAACCCTTTCCTGGCCGGTTATTTCACAGAATTCAAGCTGCTTGAGGTCCAACTCTTCACCCTCCTCAGCTAACATTACTCGCAGCTGCTTAAAGGGACAATCATGTGTTGGAGTAAATGGTTTCTTGCACCTAAAGCATAATCCTTTTGCCCTCAAATCTGCTAACTCTTTTGGCGCAAGACGGGTGAACTGAGATCGTGTCGTAGGCTGCCCAGACAGGCCTGACTTCGTCCCCGGAGGCTGCCCACTATCTTTCGCAAAGCCGCCCTCCGAACCCTGTAAGCTGCCACCAATGGAAGTCAACGGGGGCCCTGTGTTTGCCCTCAAAACGCCGCTAGAACGTACCCCTGACGATTGATAGTTCAGGCCGCCACTTTCTCCACTTTGAATGGACAGATTATGCTCCACGTCGCGAGCTAATTCCATAGCTATCTCCAGGTTGTTCGGCCGAAGTAATCGCAGTGAGCTTTGGATTGCTTCCATAAGCCCACTCATATAGTAGCCCAGTAATGATCCTCGGACAACCCAGGAACCTGACTGGCCAACTGCACAAAAAGGTTATTATATTCTTCTATGGTCCCCAACTGTTTGGCTCCGGACAGCCGTTCAAATCGGTTGCCCTTGAATCGCGAATCAAAACGGGCCACCAGTGCATCTGTAAATTCCTCCCACGACAGGTCCGGTTTTCGTGCCTTCAGCCAGGTCAGCCAGTACAGGGCAGCCCCTTCCATGGCTACCGTAGCTGCCGCCACTTTCCTCTCAGGTAGGGTTTGATTAATTTCAAACTGTTGTTCAGCCCTAGCTATCCACCCGATTGGGTCTTTTCCGTCAAACGCAGGCAGTAACAAAGGAACTGGGTCGCGCAACACACCTGGATCGCGCAACACCCTGTCAGCACGCGGCATCGTCATCGCGGCACTGTCGACTCCATCCACTGCGGCGACCACCGGCACACTGCCGACTCCACCCACTGCGGCGACCGCCGGCACACTGCCGACTCCACCCACGGCGGCGTCCGACGAAGCAGGCGGCAGCAGCGCCTGAGTCAACGCGGCCAGCGAGGCAGCTATCTCCGCTAGCTTCGCACCGTGGTCCTCGAGCGTCTGGTTCATCCGGGTTTGCTCAGCCCCTAGTCGAGCCACCTCCTCTCTCGTTCGGCCTTGTTCATTCTCCAATTCCGTCAATCGATAATTCTGAGATCTTGTCATCTTGGCGGGACGGGATCCGGCAGGTCGGACCAATTGATAAGAACAGAAAAGTAAAATCAACGGGGTGAACCGTTGCCCAGATAATCAACGATAAATTAATACCGTTGCCCAGAGCCAAAAGGCTAAACCAAACTTTTATTCCAAGATGATAAGAATGAACCCTGGCGAGGGGTATAAATAGCCTTCTACAAGCAACCCTAATCAAGCCCAAATTAATTAAATCCTAATTAGGCCCATACTACCCTACTAATTATTCTACTAATAATAAAAGGCCCAAACCAAAACATAACATTAACTTTAAATAATAATAAATAATAAATAAACAGCCCGTAACCGGCCCACGGAAGTGGGCCTAATCCCGGTCCCGCCACAAGCTCTTCCCGCTTCATATCAGTAACATGGAGTACTAGATAAGAAACAATTTTCACAAGGTCAAATGAATAAGATTTACGATCATAGAATTCCCTAAAAATAATGGGCATTGTGGTGCAAGAGCTCTTGCATGTGAAGGTTTCAGGAAGAGCCAGGCGACTAAGGTTACATGATGCAGCCTTCCCTTATATTATTTCTATAAGAGGCTGCTTTTGCTGCTCAGAGTTGTGATTTCAAGGTGACATGGCGGCTAGCTTTCCATCCTGGCCAATGTTCCCCTCCCACAATTTCACAATTTAACTTGAAAATTATCTTGAACATCTACCATTTCAAAATCAGATCCCAGATGAGAAAAAGTTTCCTTGATAAACCACTATATTGTCATTCAAGGGTGACATGGTTTTGAAGTACTTTCCAGTTTCCACAATCAAATGAGCATGTCAGGGTGTCTTATCAGGATTAAAAAAATAGGCCAACGGATTTAGTGGAGTGCAAATTACCATGCCCAAAAGTACAGCAGCCATTAGCCCTGCACCAGTTCCCTTAACTTCCTGCATATAACAGAAACTCTCATTATGAAAGAATAACAATAATCTAGTTATTCAACCAAAAAAACGCAGTATAACAATACTAATAACAACAAAAGCATCACCAACAACCCTAAAGGATATAACACTGTCATTACGCCAAAAAAAGATTAACCAGGTATCAAACCTTTTACCTTTGTCAAAAGGTAGGTTGCCCAAGAAGCAAAAGCAGAGAAAATTGGAGCAGTAAATACACACACAGTTTCCACCGAGAGAGGGATATTCAAAGAGTTTAATATCCTGCCAGCAAAAATGTATATCAAATTAACGACAGAAGATTATGGATAATAAGTTCATGGAAAATAAAAACTTGATTTCATCATTGAATAGTTACATATATTTAATAACAACAGTATACAAGAAACATGAACAGTCCACACTATTCACATGGATATCACACTGATGAGAAAATTGTCTTCAAAATCTACTGCTTCAGAAAATGAAAGATAAAAAACCCACCACCACAAAGTTCCTGCTGTCAATGTAAGTCCAGGATAAACAGTGCCACCAATTACACGTCCAAGAGGATACCTTGAAATGAGTAGAAAAAGAGCATTACTACAAATCAAATTGATGCAATTGTAATTTTTAATGTACTTGTGTAGGAAACTCAAACATTGACTCTTTATTTTTAATAGAAATTACCATGTGCGGTCATCAAACCAATTCCAAAAGTTGTATATCCCATACTTCGTCAGAAACTGAAAATAATAGATCTTGTCACTTTCCAATTCTGAGGTCTTATGTGGGAAACAGAATAATGGAGGGAGCCCAGAAATGAGAACTAGCAAAAGGAATGTCCATTATATACGTAATGTGGAGAATGAGATGAAAGAATTAAGTTGTCGGGTTGTAGCAAACAGCTTCGTGATCATAAGGGGATTCAAGTTCAAATTTTGTATGCAAATGCGTGTATTCCATCCACAGATTTAAAATTCATTATACAACAACTTTGCAGAGTACGCTTCATTTTCACACACAAAATGCAGTAATTATCTTTAACCTTTTAAAATATGCAACTGAATTTTTATTGAGGTTGTTGAATTGAACATGCTGGAACTATAGTCTAACTAGACCAAGCACACACCAACTCAACCATAGACAAACTCACTGTATGGGCACAGGATACTTCTTCCAAGAAACCAACATAAATTAGTAAATAAATTGAAGAAATAAAAGTAGCCAAACCTGAGTAACTCTGTAATTGAAATAAGGATCAAACTCGTGAATCACACTCTCATACTTGATCACCTGTTTTAACAACATAAGTTAAGCACATTGCAATCTCAAACGTTCATACTATTCCTAGAATTCTAATGAATTGTGATAGAAAGACAGAAGTCCATATACACAAGCTTAGTAGTCTCCTTGTAATTTATTTAACTCATACGTAAACCCCATAAGGGAAAAAAATGGCATGAGTAATCAATTTCCACATTTGATATGAATCATAAAAGACGGGAAAAAACTACAATGTAAACGTTGTCGTTATAGAACAGGTTTACCGTAGATATCCACTAAATAAAGTTCGAAATTTTTATTAGATGCTTTGATATCATTCAACCAACAGATCTGAGAATTTGATACAAGTTGATAACTTGTTTATGGTTGTGAAGTACAAATGGGCAGAGGAGATTACGGAGAATAGACGGATCGAGAAAGCGAGGACGCCAATGAGAATGAGAATGAAAAGAGAGAAGACATTCCCGAAAGCTTGACGGAGAGTCGCGGTCGATCCTCGAACGGTTTCTGAGTCCGAAGGTACCGCCATTGACTACGGCGATATCAAGCGGAGGAAGTGAGAACTAGTGAGTAGAGCAGCTTAGCACTTTAGCAGTGTGCTCGCTCAGAAAGGAGGGGTTTTGGTCTTTTGAGACGATGAGACTTTTTGGGAACGGTCAAGGGAGCTACAAAATGACGGGTTGGCCCCCAATGTTTCAGGCACCGAAAATTAGTTACTCGTTTATTTAGTCTTAACGTCGCCACACACCATTGGGCGATGTCAGCGTGGCGGGCATCTATTGGTTTGACATACTTGGCATGCTCGAAAAAAAAGTATTCTCCGCGTTGAAATTCTCTTGAAAAATGCTTTGGGTACACAAAATTTGTACACAAAGAGTTTACACAAAATGATTTGTCTGTGACAGACAAAATTTCTGTAAAGGACAGACATGTGTACACATTTTGTACACCCCAAGCAAAACTAATCTCTTTAGATCCCCTACTTTACGCTTTCATGTACTTAAATCTCTTTGGTCGCCAAAGTTTACACCATCAGATCACACCAGGATACCACACATAGCATTTTGATAGTTATAAGGGGTGTTTGGATCTGATTCTTAAAAGTTAAAACTGTTTATGCTCCTTCAAGGACCAGAAACAGATGTCGGAGTGTTTGGGTAAAAGTGAAGAAGTACTTCTGGTGCCCTAATTTACTCCTAGAATCAGTTTTTTTAGAAGTTAGGAGAGACCGGCTTCTGAAAACTGATTCTGATTTCTGCTTCTGATTTAAATAAGAAGCAGAATCAGTTCCAAACACCCCCATAAAATACATGGAAACCATACATTTATCAAACAGCCCAGACTAGATTAGACCAAATCAGACAAAATCGGACCAGATCAGGTCAGATAAGACCGGACCGGACTAGATCAGACAAGATCGAATCGGACCAGACCAAATTACCTCTACTAAATTCTTGAGTCTATTTATGAGCTAATGGAAAAGAGAGATGAATGGTGTAAATGTGCATGAATATTAATTAGGGTTTACAACAGGCGTCCAAGGGGATTACATACAAAGTGGATCAGACCGCTCATATGGGTCTGATAGGCCTAGCCCAATTACGTAAAATACTAGTCTAGTAGATACAATATGTAATAAAATGTACAATAATATAAATGATCTCCGCCTAACGTGTGTGAGTTGTTGTCCAGTCCCAATAATCGTGACTCGTGACAACGAGGTCCGAGTCTATATGCTCTATCAACTATCTTTATCAAAAAATCAGTGTAATATTGATAGTTTCTCTAATTATACTTTACGGTTTATTGAAGAAAAAATATGCCATAATATAATGGGGAAATTTGTCACAAAATTGACAATACTCTCATTGTCAAAACTTTGTCACAATAACAATAACAATAACAATAACAATAACAATAACAATAACAATAACAATAACAATAACAATAACAAGACCCAAAACAGACGTCTACTCTTGCTGTTGCTTCGTGCAAAAGATGAGAAGTAGAAAGGGGATATCAGATAGAGAGAAAGGGGGTGAGAATGGGGGGAAACGATTGTCGCCGGAGTTGCAGTAGCAAGGTCGCCGGGCTGTTTTCATGGCGGATCGGAGGAAGAGGAGAAGGCCGGAGTTGATGCCGCCGGACCAATCTGCGGTCGCTGAAGGATGACATCGTCGCCGCCAGAGCTCTCTCCCTGCGTTGTTCAACTCGTCCGCCGTCGTAGCCTCGTAGAAGGTAGATTGGGTGAAGACCAAGTTAGAGGAATTTCTTAGAATAATTGCAGTTGAGGTAAGTTTCTCTGCCGATCCAAAATTGTTTCCTCGTATTATATGCGTATTATGCATTATGTGATTAAGTGTGAATTGTGAATTATGAGTATGTGATTTTGAGGAATACAAATTAAGAGTACCTTTTGAGGTATTAAATATTTTTTAATACCTTTGAGATTAATTAGAGAGATTGAAAAGTATTTTTGAAGTATATCTTAATTCAAGATAAAAGTAAAGATTTTATAAGAGGTGAGCACCGCGGGAGAAATCCGCGGTGTCGGTTTTCCACATCCGGATAAATGTGGAGGGTGATTAGGGACAACAATAACAATAACAATAACAATAACAATAACAATAACAATAACAATAACAATAACAATAACAATAACAATAACAATAACAATAACAATAACAATAACAATAACAATAACAATAACAATAACAATAACAATAACAATAACAATAACAATAACAATAACAATAACAATAACAATAACAATAACAATAACAATAACAATAACAATAACAATAACAATAACAATAACAATAACAATAACAATAACAATAACAATAACAATAACAATAACAATAACAATAACAATAACAATAACAATAACAATAACAATAACAATAACAATAACAATAACAATAACAATAACAATAACAATAACAATAACAATAACAATAACAATAACAATAACAATAACAATAACAATAACAATAACAATAACAATAACAATAACAATAACAATAACAATAACAATAACAATAACAATAACACCAGCACCAGCACCAGCACCAGCACCACCGGCAGCGGCAGCGACAGCGACAGCGACAGCGACAGCGACAGCGACAGCGACAGCGACAGCGACAGCGACAGCGACAGCGACAGCGACAGCGACAGCGACAGCAACAGCAACAGCAACAACAGCAGCAGCAGCAGCAACAACAACAACAACAACAATTATTATTATTATTATATACTACTTCTGTCCCTCTAAGTTTGAGACAGGAGAAAGTGGCATGGTTATTAATAAAATGGAGTTTATGTGGTTGATATTGAATTGTTAAAGTAAGAATAAAGGAGGGGTGATTTAGAAAATGGAAAACTAAAAAATCTGAATTGGAAGACTGGGGACATGTTTACTTCACGGGTTACTAAATGGTGCTTATTAAGACCCGTGTTAATAAGCAGTGCGTAAAATAAGCAATATTGTAAGATCATGTTTACTTCAAAAGGTTTAAAACACCTGTAACACCCTGACCCCGTAGGACCCGAGGTAGTTACTCCAAACCTCCTTCGGACCTCTAATACTGTCCCCACAAACCACCACGAGCCTTTACCGCACACTTTGTCCTCACTCATGCGCGCCCTGAGAAACTTCCCAGGGGGTCACCCATCCCAAGACTACTCCGTGCAAGCACGCTTAACTTTGGAGTTCTTGGGTGATGAGCTCCCTTAAAAGGAGATGCACCTCTGTTGGTATGAGTAGTATTATTAATCCTCTTATATTAATCTCGGGTATTACAATCACCCCCACTTAGGATCGCAACGTCCTCGTTGCGCCCTTAAACCAATCTCAATCAAACCCCAACATTTTTTCCTTTGCTAAATGTCTGCCCGATATCCAACGGATCAGCACACTGTCGCAGGGTTTCTCTGATACCATTTGTAACACCCCGACCCCGCAGGACCCGAGGTAGTTATTCCAAACCTCCTCTGGGCCTCTAGTACTGTCCCCACAAACCACCACAAGCCTTTACCACACACTTTGTCCTCACTCATGCGCGCCCTGAGAAACTTCTCAGGGGGTCACCCATCCCAAGACTACTCCCGTGCAAGCACGCTTAACTTTGGAGTTCTTGGGTGATGAGCTCCCTTAAAAGGAGATGCACCTCTGTTGGTATGAGTAGTACTATTAATCCTCTTATATTAATCTCGGGTATTACAACACCGTTGAACATTAAAATGTCCAAAATAACCTTATACATATATAGACACACGAACATTCCTGAACACAAATATATAATATAATATGTGGGGTCAATCACCTCGTACGTGTACCCATACCCCCAACCCCTACCCTGCCCCTATACCTCGTACCCCCACCCTACACCCAATTCCACACCCTTGACCCCTACCCCTACCCTTACCACGGTCTTACACTCTACCCATGCTCCCCTACAACCCTTCATACCCACCCATACCTACTCGTAGGGGTCGGGTAGGGAAGGTATGAGTGGGGGTGGGGTATGGTCGGGGGTTTGGTGGTCAGGTCTAGGGGGTTGGGTGGGGGTAGTGTGTGGGTTAGGGTCGTGGTTAGGGGTAAGGGTAGTTGGTAGGGTTGGGGTACAGTAGGGGTAGGGTAGGGAGTTGGGGTAGGATGGCGGTAGGGTGGGGCCGATATCAGGGTGGGGCCGAGGTAGGGGGTAGGATGGCGGTGGGGTAGGATGGTGGTAGGGTGGGGGGAGGATGGCGGTAGGGTGGGGCCGAGGTAGGGGCATGTGGTAAGGGGTAAGGTAGGGTAAGGGGTAATATACGAGGGTGGGGGTAGGGTATGGTGGGTCGAAGTGGGGTCGAGGTGGTAGGGGGTGGCGGTTAGGGTAGGGTGGATCAGGGTGGGGCCGATGTAGGGGCATGTGGTAGGGGTGGGGTAGGGTCATTGTAGAGTAAAAAAAGTACGCGGGGTCGGGGTTGGGTAGGGGTAAGGGGTAAGGTACAAAGATGGAGGTACCGGAATGAAATCAACATCGGAGCGGGACCGAACCCACCACTAGGTGTAAGTATGCAAATTCATTGCAACGGCACTGTAGTATATGCGTTTTCCAAATTTGGAAAACTAGTAAAAGTCACTTCTCCAAATCATTAAGAAAAAGAGAGACATGTCTCATTTTTTTCGTTTTGGAAAATGATTTGGTAAACGTGTTTTTCTGTTTTCTTTTCTCCAGTTTTCCAGCAATTTTCTTTGGTAAACACGTTTCCTGTTTTCTGTTTTCCAGTTTTCCAGTTTTCTGGAAAACTGGAAAATATCTTTGTTAGTAAACAGGCCCTAAGTGTGTGAAGGATGTCGATCAAAGGGTACTAACGGAGGACGAGGAAATAAAGGAGAGGTGGAGGTCATACTTTGATACCTTGTCCAACAGGAATAAAGTGCAACTGTGCAAGGTATTGATGATCTTACTATACCAGAGTGTATGGTAAATTGGGACTTCGTGAGAAGGATCCAGATAGGAGCATACTCGTTGTTTTTAAATCTCACTTTTCCACCGAACCTGTCGATGTAGTTGCTCAACAGCTCTTTCTTCTTAGTCATGTGTGTGGAGCAACCAGAATCAAGATACCACACATTATTGACATGCAAAGATTAAGTAACCTTGGGTACCCATTTAAGGATGGGCTCGTCCTGTTCACTCAAAAAAATATTTAAAGTATGTTTATTAATTTCATTTTTAGGAACCCAGACTTGCTTGATTTTTGGAACTTGGTGTGAATTGTTCAGGATAGGTGAGTGCTTGTTTTTAATATTTGCGAAAATTTTCTCTCTTGCTAATCTATTAAGATGTTTGATTGAATAAACTTTCAAAAGATAATTTAAACAAACATCTTTACAAGTAGATAATGTAACACTGTTCCCAAGTATATTTACTTTGATGTAAATAATGTATCGAACCTTATGGAATGGTTAATGAATTTACGAGGTTGTAAATTTTGTTATTACTTTTGCATGAAAAGTAAATTACATTTGGGTCAAACAAGACTCAATTACCAGTATTGATAATTTATCAGATAACAACCCGAAATGAATTTCAGAGACTTCTAAATTAAAGTTAGGGAATGTATATTTAATCTAAAGGCCCATAGTGATTGAGAACATGTAATATATTTTATTTGACCTGATAAAATAAAATATAAATAAAACAGTCCGAGAAATACAACTTTCGGGGCCAAATGTACATTTCGGGACAAGTTGGGATGACCTCCCACATGAGTGGGGGCCACCTCACGTTTTTGTGTGCTTAATGAGACTTATGGAGGCTGGAATGAAAAAGGAAGGTGTGGAGGAGGATCATTTGGCATCTAAAGTACCAAGGAGGACCCCCCCCCCCACACACACCCTCTCTCATTTGCCATTTGAGACAAAAGTGAGCACTCAAACCACTCTCCATTGCTGCAACTCGAGCTTAAGCAATGGTGGTTCGAATGGAAAGATTAAAGAAGGGAAAAGTTAGGAAAAGTGTGAAAGATTAAGGTAATAATTCCATAACAGTTTTTCCTCTACTTTATATCTACCATATGACTTATGCATCATATGGTGTACCCTAGGATTGTTCTACATGTTTAGAAGTGTAGAATGAGGGGTTGGAAGGTTGGTTTTAAGTCCAAGAACGGACTTAGAAGCTAAAACGAACGGCTCACCGGAAACTAACCTTTTAGAGGTTATTTGTATTGATATGAGTTTTGTGATGTTAAAACCTTGTTAGGAACTTGTCAAAGGTATTCCTAGAGATTTCACGAAGTTGAAAGAGTCGTCGGAGCGAGACAAAGTTCGCCGGAGTTTCGCTGGAGTTCAACCGAGAGGGATATAACTTCTTAAAGCTCATTCGAGGTGAGTGGACGGGTTAATGTCTTGTAACTTTTGGGTTGAGTATGAGATTACCTAAGTAAATGCTATATGTTTTCATAATTATGTTTAAAGGAATTTAAGGATGTGATTAACCAAGATGATTAGGCTCATATGAAATGGGCCATGATAATATGCATGAAAAATGATATAGAAATTATATAAAAACATATGTGATGTTTTGAATGACCCTAATGGCAACTATTGATTTTTAAGACTTAATATACGTTGTGAGTAAGTCTCGGATCAATCAAAGTCGGTTTGGGCGGTCAACGGACAGTTGACCGCAAGGAAAACGGTGAATTGGCGTCGGTACGGCTTGAACCGGCGCCAGTCTATGTTTGACTTTCAGAAAATTAAATAAAATAAAATAAACTGAACCAGCGCCGTTCAAGGCTTTATCTTGTGAGTTTTTTTAAGCGCATACTAAGAAGTACTTCATGTCCTAAATGTTTTTTCAGACATCTTTGATTATTAGCAAGTCTGTCTTCAAGTTCCTTTATTTTATTTTTCTCTTGTTTCGAAGAGGAAACTTGCTCATTAATTCTAGTGCATTGTTTGGTAATTAAAAAGTTAAGATTACTTACCCCATTCTTAGCAGATGGAGAACCAGTATGTTCCTCAGAGCAATCACTTTCACTTTCAGCATCAGTAAGTCGAGCCATCAGTGTCATATTCTATGGCTTGCTATCTTCAGAATATTCTAACCAGTGGTCATGTTCAGCCATTAAAACAACCCCTTGCTCCTTCTGCTTAGCAAGTTGTGCCTTCCGCATGTAATAGTTGAAGTCTTTCTTTTTTCGCAGATCTGCACTCCATAGCAAAGTGACCAGGCTTGCTGCATTTGAAGCAATTCAGATGATCTTCAGTTACAACTTTATCAAAAGGTTCACTAACTTTGTTTGAGTAATGGAATGAAGAAGTTATCTGCTTGTTGGATGATGATGTGGGCTTTAACCGAGTAAACTTCTTATTCATCTTCTTTATGAGATTAGTCAGCAAATCCAGTTCTTTCTTTAAATCATTAATCTCATGGTCAGAATCAGACCGGTTCTTCTCTTCATCAGATGATTCAACTTCAATATAAATTTTAGGAGCTTTTTCTCTTTTCTTCCTATCAGGAGACAAAAGAGCAAGAGAATCAACAATGTTCTTTTCTTTGGAAGTTTTCACCTTTTCAAGAACATCTTAAGAGAATTCAACTAGACAGCTCATCGAGGTCCTTATCTTGTCTGATTCTTTTAGCTGCATTCTTCCATTATGGTCTAAGAGATCGTAGAAAGCGCAAATTGGCTTCCATGTTAATTTTATGGATGTTGATCTTCCTCATTTCATTCAGGACTGTCAGGTAACCCTGGTAGGTATCCTCTAGTTCTTCACTAACTCATGCAGAAAACGAGTCATAAGCAGTGAGAGTGTGAGCTCGCTTAGTCTTTATGCCAACATCGATCGATTCCTTGCATAAGTTGATGAATCTCATCCCACACATATTTGGCGGTCATGAGCCTGTCAATTTGCATGAAAAGATCATTTGGGATAGATTGCATGAGATATGTTGATTGTTGTAGCAAGAAGATCAACTTTAGCTCTAAGCTTTTCGGGTTCAGTATACTCGTCCTCATTCTTATTGTAAGGAATAAATGTAATTAGATTTTGATGATGCTATAGGATTAGAAAGTTAGAATACCCCCAAATTAGATTTTATGTATTAGAATTTTCAATTGTAAGTATTAGTGTAGTCGACGATCAGAGTTGCTCTGCTTTGGATCAGATCAGAAGTGCATCAGAATTGCTCGACCAGACTTGCTCTATGAGAACTGCTTTATCTGAGTTCTCTTATCAGAAGTCCATCAGAGTTGCACCATGAGATCTGCTGATAAATTGGACATCTGATAACCAATGAGAGTTACAGATCAGAGGTACTCATCAGCGGACCTATCAGAGTCAGAGTTAGAGTTCAGTCAGAGCTCAGAAAGCCATCAGAACTCAGGATGCCATCAGAATCCAACACATCAGAAGAGCCTGATCAGAGCCCGACTAACACTTAGAAGATTTCAAGCAACATCCAACAACTATGAATCCAACGGGTAAAAACATCCAACGGCTAGAAGACTGTGCATGAAAGGAAAGCATTTAATGCACATTAAATGAGCCTGATACGCTGAAGGATTGATTGCAAATGATTGACCAAGGAATCCGGGAAGATATATTATAAAAATAGAAACCTTCCAAAACGGCGGTCAAGTCAACTGTACGCGCATTTAATGCAGTTGTCTCCTCCTCCAACGGGCAGACAACCTCAGTATATAAGCTACTCACCGAAGAACAGGAAAAATAACTCTTCGCAGAACTTTTGCTCCATTCATTACTCTGAACATACTTCTTGAGATTCAACCTTCATAACACTACAAGAAAAGTCCTACGTTGGGAAGATTCAAACTCCAAATCTTTCATCCCCAACAACGAGCAAAGTTCATCCTGTTCTTCAACACTTCAAGATCTTCATAACACATCAATTGTGACGAAGCAAGTTGGAGGAAAAACTTTGTTTTTCAAAGGATCTTCTGCAAAGAAGGGCGTCCAAGTAACTGCAGTAGTGAAGTGGTGATACTTTCGGGAAGCTGAGTGAAAGGACCAGCCATCAGGACGTGGAATTGCATCCTGGGTGGCATCTAGACTTGAAGAAGACGAGGAGTGCTTCTTAAGTGCTAGGAATTAGCTTTGTAACCGATCTACTTCAAAGCTAGTGGAACAGTGGACTAGAGGAACGCGTTGTTCCTTGAACCACTATAAAAATATCCGGTGTCATTTACTTTACTGCAATTTATATTTCTGCACTTAGGACATTAACTGATTAACTCTAAGACTTGGAATCTGTGTTCAGCAGATCTTGTTTTCAGAGTTATCAGAAAGGCATTTGCCTTAGTGTTTCTGAGGCTACCCGGACAGATCAGAATCCGCTGCCAAGGCCGGTTCTGATATCAGAACCAGCCCTCCTCTGTTACCAGAGTAAGACCTTCTCTGATAAGTCAGTTTGGACTTAGAGAAAATTTTGAAAAACCAATCAGTCTATTCACCCCCCCCCCCCCTCTAGACTGATTACCATATTATTCGGGACCAACAAGTGGTATCAGAGCCTCCTTGTTCTTGTAATCTTTTAGGTTACTCTCTGAACAAAAGATCCACTTGTTCTTAGCCTCTATTTACTTACTATTATGGATAACTCTCTTGCAAAGCACCTCATGTTTTCAGATCAGAAGTATGATGACTGGAAGATCAGAATGAAAGCACACCTCTGCGCTCTTCATGATGAAATGTGGGAAGTCCTTGAAGAAGGACCTTTCACCAAATTTATGAAGGTGAATACTGAGCATACTATTGACAGGACTCAGCCTGAGATGATTGAGAAAGCCAGATCAGAATGGACAAAGGAAGAGAGGAGACAGTACAATCTTGACAATATTGCCAAAGATATCCTCTACAAAGCCATCGACAACAGATACTTCAACAGAATCAAGAAGTGTCGAACTGCCAAAGAAATATGGGACAAACTTGATCTCATAGGAGCAGGTGATGAACAAGAGAGAGACAACAAACTGACAATAGCTATGAAGAAGTTTGATGACTTCAAACTTCTACCTGAGGAATGCATAGCTGAGATGCATGCCAGACTTCTGATTCTTACCAGTGAGATATCCGAGCTTGGGAAGGAGCTCACAGTTAAAGAAGTCAACCTGAAGATTCTCAGAGGACTGCCCCCAGTCTGGAAGATGAAGGTTATTGCTGTCCAAGAAAGCAAGGACATCAAAACCTATCCCACAGAGAAACTGATATCTGATCTCAAAGCTTATGAGTTTGAGATGCATGATGAGAAAGAAGAAGTGCCAGATGAGAGAACCACAACTGCTCTTACTGCCAGCACTTCTAAGGCTACAAATTTTGATCCCTCAACTCTTCTATCTGATGAATATATGGCTGCCTTTGCCAGAAAATTCAGAAAATTTATGAAGAAAGATGGAAGGAGTCCATCTTCCATCAGAAGACCAAATCTTCTGAAAACAATGGAGAGTACCTCTGCTACAATTGCAGACAGCCTGGTCACTTCAAGGCTAACTGCCACTTCCCCAGAGTGTCCAAGAAGCAAGGACACGAAGAAGAAAAGAAGCCTGAAGATCAACACAGAAGAAAAAGAGCATTCGTCTCAGAGCAAGCTGAGAGAGATCCACTCTCTGAATCAGAGTCCAGTTCAGACTCTGACTCTGATGAAGCTTTCTGCTGCTTGGATGCAGAAACTGAAGACCTTTGCCTCATGGCACAATCTGATGATGAGGTATGTTCTACAGCTGATTCTATCTCTTCTTCGGTAGGCACAGCCTTAAATGATGATCCAATGTCATCATTTTGGGAAGAGTTCAAAACTATCCAAGGATCTTATTCCTTCATTAAAGAAGAGAACAGTAAGCTGAAAGCTGAAAATGAGTCTCTTCTAAAGAGAATAAGAGAGATTGAACATCTTGAAGTCAGATACAATAGCCTTCTGAAGATGCAATCTTCTATGAAGGGTATCAATGACTTTCACAACTCTACCCCTGGTCTTGGATATGTTGAACCCAAGTCTGGTGAATCTTCTGTAAGGCCTAGCACTCAAGTTGCTAAAGCCAAAAAGGTCATAGTTTCACAGACTTGCAGCCCCATCTGCCATGCTAGTACCTCTGGTACTAAAGTTGTTCATGAGAAGGTCATACCAGAGAAGCAAAATCTAAAGGCCAAACCAAAACAAGTTTTGAAAAATAATGAACCAGGCAGAAGACTTAATCACAATAAAAATTTTCAGAACAATAAAATTCAAAGGCCAAAATCCATCAGACATCCTCATGATAACCGTATCAGAAACTGCTATCAGAGAGGCAGGTATCAAGAGAAGATTAACTATAGGCAGAAGAGGTTGTCTGGTCAACCTCAGAAGCCTAAAGTTAAGCGCTCCTCTGATCTTGATAACATATGGGACTTCTTTCCAACTAAGAAGGCTATGCAAAAATATGCAAACAGAAAGCATGATCCTCACAAGCATCTGCCCAAAGTGAATCATACATCTGTTTACTACGACTACCAGGTGGACAATGGGTACCATCCACCAAGGTTTCAGTTGATGAGACCAAAATGGTACCAACTACCAAGACTACATTACCCCCCAGGACCCAACGTTGCTTGGGTACCTAAATCTTCCTTTTAATTTTGTAGGAACTGTGTGCTGGTGCCATCTCAGAGCAAGAATGGTTTATAGATAGTGGATGCTCCAGGCACATGACAGGTGACAAGAGTTGCCTATCAGAGTTCCAGAAAATCAATGGACCCCGAGTCACTTTTGGAGGAAATGACAAGGATGGTCAAACAAAAGGAAGAGGAAAGCTGATCAAGGACCAGATAATCATTGAAGATGTCTCATATGTCAAAGGTCTGAAATTCAACCTCCTGAGTGCTAGCCAATTCTGTGACAAAGGCTACACAGTTGAATTCACCAAGACCTTATGCTATGTCAAGCATGAGACAACCAGGGAAGTGGTTCTTACAGCCAAAAGAAGGAAGAACATCTATGTTGTTGATTGGCAAACAGCAAAAGATGGAACCTGCCTGATAGCCAAAGACAATTCAAAGCTAAGCTGGGATTGGCACAAGAAGCTTAGCCACCTGAATTTCAAAACCATCAACAAACTGGCAAGAGAACACATTGTAGATGGTCTGCCTTACATTGTCTACAAGAAGGAGACCCTCTGCAGTGCTTGTCAGAAAGGCAAGCAAGTGAAGACCTCATTCAAACCCATAGCTGGAGATCTTTCTACTTGTCCTCTAAATCTGATTCACATGGATTTATTTGGACCAGTTGAAACTCCCAGTGTTGGTGGAAAAAGATATACTCTTGTTATGGTTGATGACTACTCAAGATATACATGGACTGTGTTCCTAGCAAAGAAAAATGAAACTCTTCAGAAGTTGCCATCTCTGTTAAAGCAACTTCAAACTGAGAAGAATATGAAGGTCAGGACAATCAGATCTGACAGAGGAACTGAATTTGTCAACAAAGTGATCAAAGACTTCTGTGATCAGAATGGCACTTTCCATCAACTTTCTGCTGCCAGAACACCCCAACAAAATGGTGTTGCAGAAAGAAGGAACAGAACACTGAAGGAAGCTGCAAGGACCATGATTGCTGAATCAGGACTGCCCATCAGATACTGGGCTGAAGCAATCAACACTGCATGCTACACTCAGAACAGAAGCATGATCCACAAGAATCATCAGAAGACCCCCTACGAGCTGTGGAAAGGAAGAAAGCCAAACATTAGCTACCTCCATGTGTTTGGATGCAAGTGCTACATTCTAAACAATGGAAAGGATAATCTGAAAGTATTTCAAGAAAAAGCTGATGAAGGTGTATTCCTAGGCTACTCAAGTTCAAGCAAAGCCTATAGAATACTTAACAAGAGAACCATACAAGTTGAAGAATCCATTCATGTCAAATTTGATGATGGCGCCTCTGCAGAAGGACTATCAGAGACCCTGCAGAAGATCAATCTTGAAGATAAGGTTTCAGAACCATCAGAAGGGGTCACCAGCAATCCAGTATTCTCAACTCCTACTACTAACCCAATTCTGATAGATAAAGATGAAGATGAAGAATCAGAAGATGAACCATCAGAGTTGCCTAGACAGCAACTATCAGAACCTGATCTAACTTGGTTAAGAGACCATCCTCCTAATCAAGTGATTGGTCAAGTTACCAGTGGAGTAAGGACCAGATCTGCATCAAGAAGAGAAGCCATGTTCACCTGCTGTATTTCCCATATGGAACCAATGTGTGTGGAAGAAGCTCTAGAAGATTCAGACTGGATCAATGCAATGCAAGAAGAGCTGACACAGTTTGAAAGGAATGAAGTATGGAAACTTGTTCCTCGACCAAAGCATCAGAATGTCATTGGAACCAAGTGGGTATTCAAAAACAAAGCAGATGAAGAAGGCAACATTGTAAGGAATAAAGCAAGGCTTGTAGCAAAGGGATACTGTCAAGAAGAAGGCATAGATTTTGATGAGACCTTTGCACCTGTTGCCAGACTGGAAGCAATCAGGATATTCCTAGCCTATGCTGCCTACAATAACATCAAAGTCTACCAGATGGATGTCAAGAGTGCATTCCTGAATGGAGAACTTGAAGAGGAAGTTTATGTTGAACAACCTCCAGGTTTTGTCATTCCTACTCAATCTTCTTGTGTCTACAAGCTCAGAAAGGCCCTTTATGGTCTTAAGCAAGCTCCCAGAGCTTGGTATGACACATTGTCCCTATTCCTAGTGAACCATGGGTTTACTAAAGGAAAGGTTGACAAAACTCTATTTCAAATCTCTGTTGCTAATCATATTCTATTAGTGCAAATCTATGTTGATGATATTATTTTTGGAAGCACTAATCCAGAATTGTGCAAGAAATTTTCTCAAGTTATGCAGAGCAAGTTTGAAATGAGTATGATGGGAGAATTAAGCTATTTCCTTGGATTGCAAGTCAAACAAGTTCCAGAAGGCATCTTTATCAACCAAGGGAAGTACACCAGAGATCTCATCAAGAAGTTTGGAATTGATGGAAAATCTTCAGTCAAGATTCCAATGAATGCATCTCAAGGAATTGGACCAGATGATGAAGGAAAAGATGTTGATGCTACAACATATAGAGGAATCATTGGATCTCTCCTCTATCTGACTGCAAGCAGACCAGACATAGCTTTTGCAGTAGGAATCTGTGCCAGATACCAATCAAAGCCCAAGGAGAGCCATCTAGTTGCTGCTAAGAAGATTATCAGATATATCAAAGGAAATCCAAATGCAGGACTATGGTATCCTAAGGGAGGTAATTTTGAACTAATTGGCTATTCTGATTCAGATTTTGCAGGTTGTAGATTGGACAGGAAGAGCACTTCCGGTCACTGCCAATTGCTGGGTGGGAGACTAGTCTCCTGGTTTAGCAAAAAGCAAAATTTAATCTCAACTAGCACTGCTGAAGCTGAGTATATTGCTGCTGGAAGTTGCTGTGCTCAATTACTCTGGATGAAGCAACAACTCAAGGATTATGGAGTGCAAGCAAAGGAGATCAAGCTGTTGTGTGATAACACAAGTGCCATTGCCATCACTCAGAATCTTGTGCTGCATTCAAGGACCAAGCATATTGAGATCAGACATCACTTCATCAGAGACCATGTGGAGAAGAAGCACATCTCAATTGAGCATGTTCCAACTGAAGATCAGCTTGCGGATATCCTAACCAAACCTCTTTCAGAGGCTAGGTTTAATAAGTTGAGAGAAGAATTGGGAATGATGGATGATCTTCCCAGAGATTCATGAATCAGAGTTACAGAAGTATCAGATGTGGATTCATCAGAACACCCCATCTCTGATACCTGAGCTTTTATCCGTCAGAAGCTTGAATCAGAGTTGCAGAAGCATCAGACGTGGATCAATCAGAACTCTCCACCTCTGATACGCTTATCCATCAGAGAACCCTGTGTCAGAATACCCCTTCTCTGATATGTGGAATGTTATTCATCAGAGTGGTTGTGGACTTGGCAAAATTTTCTAAATTTCGGGCGAGACTGTTCAATAAACCGAAAGTTACCACTTTACCCTCGGTAGTTATTACCATATTTGGAAAACGGCTTTCCGCCCACAATCCATTTAATGCGACCTCGAAACCGCAAATTATATCAAACGTCCACTAACCCAAATTCATATATACCCCTTCTGAAAACCTAAGTCGCTACTGCAATTCTATTCTTCGCCCTCAAGCTTTATCTCTCTAAACTTTAAACTTTCAGACCTCTCAACCTCTTCACTAAACTGAAAATGAAGTTCATCAACATCAACGATCTTTCCAAGGAGGAAGTCAAGGCTCTTGTGAACAATATTGTTACAGGCATGCGAGTTGACATGTCCGCATTGCCCCTGTTGGCAGAAAATCAGAAGCGGATGAAGAAAATCATCCAGGGAATGCACGATTCCCAACTAAGCAAGATTGTTGCTCATCCATATGAAGAATTCAGCACCATGGATGTAGCCGAGTTCTATCTGAACGCCACTATCACCGGAGAAGCCATTCACTCTCAAGTTCAAGGCAAGGACTTGAAGATTGACGCCGATGCTCTAAACGAGTTCTTTGGTGTTCAACTCGATTCTCAAGATCAGGATACTCCAACCCTGATTGATCTAGACACAGTGGACATTGCTGTAGAGACCTTCGTCGACATCTATTGCAGGCCTGAGGTCACAGGGGTTGAAAAACTATATATGAAGAAGTTCCTATTGAAGAAGGACTACGAAAAGCTGGTCAGCATCCTGCACAGGTGCCTTTGGTGCAAGACCGGATCCACAGATGAGATGAACAATGCAAACGCCAAGGCGATTTATGCAGTTCATCGAGGAATGAACATTGACTGGGGAAAGGTAATCTTCAAATCTATCTCTGAATCAGTGAAGAAGAAGGACAAGAAGACTGGCTTATTCTCAACCAAGATGGGCCATGGTCTTCTCCTCTCCCAAATGATCAAAGCTCAAGAACGGGAACTCAGAAATCCCTCCAAAGTTGACCACTCCAAACTCATCTTTCTCACTGCTTCTCCAAAGCTAAATATTGTTGTTGCTGCTGAACTAAAGAGAGAGCAACGACTAGAGGAGAAAAGAGAACAACTGGCTGCTAAGCCCAAAGTTGTCTCCAAGAAGAAACCTCTGCAGAAGCTCAAGGCAACTACTGAGAAGGATGCATCAGAGGAGGATGCATCAGAAGAGGATGCACCCGTTGTGGCACCTATCAAAAAGCTCAAACAAAAGAGGAGAAGAAGAGCTGTCATTCAAAGTGACTCTGATAGCTCAAAATCTCCTATCAGAATCCAGAAGAAGAAGAAGAAGAAGAAGAAGAAGAAGAAGACCAACTCTCCCCCCAAGGAATCAGAACCTCAGGGGGAACCAGCATCAGAATTGGCTGGAGCACTAGTGATCTCTGACGCTCAGGGGGAACCTGAATCAGAGGTCCAACCTTTATCTGCACCAGACCTGCAAGTCACCATGTCCCCAACAGAACAGCTAAACCCTACTACTGCTCTGGACAGACAGTTTCAAAGGGTACTCACATGGAGGAAGTGGAGGATGGGACCTCTGCAGCAAATACTTGCCCAAGCTGCAGCCTTTGAATCTGAGGAAGAAGAAGTCCTCAAATGGGCAGGTACAGACGATGTTTCACTATGCTTTGATCTTCAATTCTTGCATTCTGTGTTGGAAAAGAAAAAGGAAAGCCTCAAGGGAAAAGAGAGGATGACTGCTCCACCATCAGAAGAGCATGTCAAACCACTATCAGAGAGTGAGATTCCAGTCTTTGAAGAATGGCTGGTGGAGATGAAAAGGAGGGAATCTCTGAGAAAATATCCCTACCTTCCTCACTTTCACGGTGAATCCTCAATTGCCAACAATATGCCACTGGCAATGCAGCAACTGATCAGAGAGTGGAGGAACTCTCAGACTGAGGAGACTTCTGTTGAGGTAATACCTAACTCTCCCTCTCCACCTGTTCATATTACACCAGAACCCCATACCTCACCTCCTAAATCTCCTTCACCAAACCCTTCCACTCCCTTATCAACCCCACCAGAGAACCCCCAACCTCCATCAGATTCACCTACTACCTCACCCAAGAAATCCCCCACACCCAAACCTTCCTCACCCTGTCATCAGATTACCCCCATCAGAAGCCGCTCACCCTCACCTCCTCCTCCATCACAACATCAGAGAACCCCTACCCCTCAAACCTCACCTCATCAGAGCTCCCACCATCAGAAATCCAAATCTGCCTCTCCTCAGCAGAAGCCTTCATCCAAATCTCCTTCCCCTCAGCAATCTGCAGCCTCTACTCCAAAGAAAGAACCAGTTGTAAGGATTCTTTCCTCAACTGAAGACAATGATGGCTTTCTCACAGCTTCAATGGCTGGTGATCTTCAATCTGCCAAGAGAAAGACACCTACTCCTCCTCCATCTCCTGCTCAACAACCGCAGGTCAATCATATACCTCAGCCAGAACCTCCAAAAGCTGTCCTCATCCCCTTCCAGGAGTTTGTGGAATCAGCTGAAGAATTTGGAGACCAGATGATTGCTGGGCTCAACAAAATGCTTGTACTAAATCAGAAGCATGATGCTCATCTGGATTTAGTTCAGTACAACATTGAATCTGAACTCACCAAAATATCAACCTCTCTTTCTACACTAGCAACAACATTCCTCAGTTACATGAAGACATCAAATGAGAAGGTTGATAACATAGCCTCAGAGGTAGCAAGCATCCACACTGTCCTCTACTCTCAATCTCTGACCCTCTCTGCTCAAGACAAGGCCATTCAGGAGCTGTCTGATGCTGTGGATGATCTTCAATGGTCCTCTGATAAGCATGCTGAGCAACTCACAGATGTAGAGGACATCTGCAAAATCTTGAAGGAATTTGACATCAAACTGATAAACACTGGAAAGGACAGAGATCACAAGCTGACTCTCCTCGAAGCTACTACCAGGGATATGCAATCGGCTGTGGGCAAGCAAAAGGAACTGATAGAAGGGCTGGCCTCAGTAACCCAGACTCTTCCTGGGGCTCTGGAGGCGATCAAAGACAATAATGCTACAGAGTTCTCCAAAATTGGACTCCTGCTTGGCGACCTTGTTGATGCCAAAAAGGGGGAAGAAATCAGAGAACCTGCTAGAGCCATCAGAGCTGCAGAAGGAACTAGCACCAGAGCTGTTGATCCTGCTGTATACTTTGAAAGGGCAAGACAAAAGAGGATTGCTGCTGGTACTCAGAGACCACCTCTTCCAAGATCAAAGAAAGGAAAGAAGTCAACTTTCACTCTTGCTCAATGGCTTAAAAGTGATCTAGCTAAACCTGATGCTGCTCAGTTTCAAGAAATGAAGAAGCACATGACACCTCTCCAACAGGAAAATCTTATTCTGGATAGAGATGGGACGATCATCATAAATCATGGTGGTTCCATGCAAGAAGCAGAGGATTGGTGGCACATGAAAGTGATCCCTGGCAAGGACATCTCTGAAGCCATCAGAAATTATCTTGATTGCAAGCTTGAACCTGCCTGGTCAGAGTGTCAGAACCCAAGGAACTTGGCCTCCATCAGAGCAAAGGTAAATGCTGATCTGAAAGAAATTGAAGCAAAGGAAGCTGAACTAGAAGAGGAAGATATCTAAACACTATCCTCTTGTTGCTTTAAATATCCTCTTTTATATAAAATAACCAGCTTGCCTCTATTTGCATGGCAATTTCAAATCATTTCTACTTGCATTCTGATTATTTATGCTCTGATATCTTGTGTTATTTCTTATTCTGCTTATCTGATTGATTGTATCTTACTCTTGCTATTTTCCTATGCTAAGTGCCCACCAAGATTTTGAATGAAAGGTTATTTTTAACTTATTTTTTTTCCTCATGGTGAAAGGCACTTCTCTGGAGATAGTTTAAGGGTTTTGGCATCATCAAAAAGGGGGAAATTGTAAGGAATAAATGTAATTAGATTTTGATGATGCTATAGGATTAGAAAGTTAGAATACCCCCAAATTAGATTTTATGTATTAGAATTTTCAATTGTAAGTATTAGTGTAGTCGACGATCAGAGTTGCTCTGCTTTGGATCAGATCAGAAGTGCATCAGAATTGCTCGACCAGACTTGCTCTATGAGAACTGCTTTATCTGAGTTCTCTTATCAGAAGTCCATCAGAGTTGCACCATGAGATCTGCTGATAAATTGGACATCTGATAACCAATGAGAGTTACAGATCAGAGGTACTCATCAGCGGACCTATCAGAGTCAGAGTTAGAGTTCAGTCAGAGCTCAGAAAGCCATCAGAACTCAGGATGCCATCAGAATCCAACACATCAGAAGAGCCTGATCAGAGCCCGACTAACACTTAGAAGATTTCAAGCAACATCCAACAACTATGAATCCAACGGGTAAAAACATCCAACGGCTAGAAGACTGTGCATGAAAGGAAAGCATTTAATGCACATTAAATGAGCCTGATACGCTGAAGGATTGATTGCAAATGATTGACCAAGGAATCCGGGAAGATATATTATAAAAATAGAAACCTTCCAAAACGGCGGTCAAGTCAACTGTACGCGCATTTAATGCAGTTGTCTCCTCCTCCAACGGGCAGACAACCTCAGTATATAAGCTACTCACCGAAGAACAGGAAAAATAACTCTTCGCAGAACTTTTGCTCCATTCATTACTCTGAACATACTTCTTGAGATTCAACCTTCATAACACTACAAGAAAAGTCCTACGTTGGGAAGATTCAAACTCCAAATCTTTCATCCCCAACAACGAGCAAAGTTCATCCTGTTCTTCAACACTTCAAGATCTTCATAACACATCAATTGTGACGAAGCAAGTTGGAGGAAAAACTTTGTTTTTCAAAGGATCTTCTGCAAAGAAGGGCGTCCAAGTAACTGCAGTAGTGAAGTGGTGATACTTTCGGGAAGCTGAGTGAAAGGACCAGCCATCAGGACGTGGAATTGCATCCTGGGTGGCATCTAGACTTGAAGAAGACGAGGAGTGCTTCTTAAGTGCTAGGAATTAGCTTTGTAACCGATCTACTTCAAAGCTAGTGGAACAGTGGACTAGAGGAACGCGTTGTTCCTTGAACCACTATAAAAATATCCGGTGTCATTTACTTTACTGCAATTTATATTTCTGCACTTAGGACATTAACTGATTAACTCTAAGACTTGGAATCTGTGTTCAGCAGATCTTGTTTTCAGAGTTATCAGAAAGGCATTTGCCTTAGTGTTTCTGAGGCTACCCGGACAGATCAGAATCCGCTGCCAAGGCCGGTTCTGATATCAGAACCAGCCCTCCTCTGTTACCAGAGTAAGACCTTCTCTGATAAGTCAGTTTGGACTTAGAGAAAATTTTGAAAAACCAATCAGTCTATTCACCCCCCCCCCCCCTCTAGACTGATTACCATATTATTCGGGACCAACACTTAGGGACTCTCAACTCTTAGGGGGTGTTGGAGGATTATTTGTCGCATCATACTATCACCGGGAAGATCAACCCAATATTCAATTGGCTTTTGATCTTGAAAGATAAAGCATTGGATGGTAACAGTGAATCCCCAAAATCGTCATATCTGTGCATCAACTTCCTCTCCGATCTTCCGTCGTGTTTCAGCACCTTGGTGAGCCAGTTTTGTTGAGATGATTCCCACCTACGCTTCCACCCATCAAAAACCCGTTCCCTATTACCTGTCACCGACAATTTCTGCCAATTCCTGTTTCTCTATGTTCCCTCTTGAATGTTCCTTCGCCATCACAAGTCGATATGCCCCAACAGTGGTTCCGCTTTCCCAAGTTCCCTAGTGTGCACCACTTTTTTTATGTGTCCATCACAACGTAATTGCCTATGTGGCGTTGTATTTTGTTTGTCTGCTTGCTTTTTTGTCTGGCCTAAATCATTAATTGTTTGTCCATGCCTACAGAGATGTCCGTGTACAGACATATTGTCATTGTTATGCACCATGTCATTGTAATGTAGGTGGAAGTTGCAAATGCAACAGAAATGACCCCGTATGTCCTTTCTGATACCGCCTATTGGGATGAGGTCATTGAGGAGTTGCAAGCCGCCGGTTAGAGGAGTTGGAAACCGCGCGTGAGGAAGTTGTTATGAAAAGGAAAAGATTCCATTCTAAGTTCATGGTCAGGCCTTTCACTGACCTAGGTCAAAATGGTTCAAAGTCATCAACGAAGGCAATGATAACCACAACCCTACCTTCATTGTGCGAAGCATTGACGATTGAAACAATTTGAAGGCTTGGATAGAAGCGGATACGGCTCTTTCCCCTTTTATTGTGATGTTAGACATCCTTGAGTTGGTTGAAGTGAGCGGATTTTTTATCTTCTTCAACATGAAACGTTTTACCATCTTCGCTTTGAATTGAGTCACAATAAACTTTTCTGATCACTTCACTTTGTAACTCTTTGAACTTGGCAAGTGTGTAGAGTTCTTGCACTTGTATCTCCATTGCAAATGTAGTAACGCACGAAATCGTTTTTGTAAATGAATTTCTATTCGCATGGAGCTCTTTTTCTGCTTTACATCTCACAGCTCGACCATATTGATCCGCATATTGTTGAAGACGTGTTTTGTAGTGAACATAACCATCAAAGGTGTCCATGCTCTCACTTTGTTGGGTGGTTGATATACCCGCCCAAAATGTAAGTTTCAACTTTCAAGTAACAAGGTACCCCACATATGACGTTCATTGTACATCACCCAAGCCAGTTGTCACCTTGAAGTGAATATCTGTAACAAAAAAGCATCATTTAGTCACCCGCAAACAATGAATGTTAGGATGGCCCCGACATGAAATGTTTGTCACAGACAACTATTGTATGTTACACAGGAAAAATTAGGCTGGCCCAGACATGAATTGTCTGGCACAGACGACTATTTATTAGACGTCCAGAATTAGGCTGTCCCAGATATGCAAAGTCTGCCACAAACAACTATTGTCTGTTAGGCAGAAAGAATTAGGTTGTCCGAACTCCAAGTGTCTGACACAGACAATTTATGTCTGTTAGACGTCCAAAATTAGGGTGTCTCAGATGTGAAATGTTTGCCACAAACAACTATTGTCTGTTAGACAGAAGCATTTAGGCTGAGGTAGACACGCCATGTCTGTGACGGACAAAATTTATCTACAAAGAGAATCAATATGATTACACAACCATTTAACACCTTTCGACATGCGATTCCCAACCAACTTCAAAGTCAACGGGGAATTGTGACTCGTATACTACTTCATGTAGACCCTACATAATGTCATCTTTATGGGTATGCCCTCCGAGTTTTTCTGGTAGCTTCATCATTATGTGCCACAAACACCATCAGTGCCGCGTATTCAGAAGTACGATTTGGATGGCGTTTTGCATTGCACACTCTTGGTCAGTGATAATTCCATTATTTAGGGCACAACCGTCCATACATTCTAACCAACCTTTAAAAAGCCACACAAACGTATATCTATTTTCACTAAAGATTAGCCCACAACCAAGCAAGAATGATCGATCGTGGTGATTAAATGCCACAAAAGTCACAGATGGCATGCTCATATCGATTCATAAGATATGTCGTGTCAAAAGTAATGGCATCATCAAGTCTTTGTAAACACATCGTCATTGATTGTCCGCCCAAAATATATTTTGTAACCTTGATTCCTCATCCAAATCAACTATAAAGGAGAAAACAGGGCATTGTGCTTGCATCCTACAAAAGAGCTCTTCAATTGTCATTGTATCACCACTTCCTAATCCAAGTTGGCACATCTTATCTATGTAATTCTTACAATCCTTTTCAATAAATGGAAGTTCAACATATCCACCGGCTTCTACAACGGCAGAGTTGAAACTAGGGGTGGGCAAATGGGTACAGGAACCGCGGGTCGGGCCGGTACGGGTTCAGGGCGGTTAGAGTCAGGTCCTAATTTTGAAGAACCCAAATGGGTTGGGTCGGGTCCAAAAATGTTAGGAACCGTACAAGTATTAGAATTTGAAAAAACGGGTACACGGACCGACCTGTTTCAAAATATTTTCATAAAAAAATTAATAATATTTAACATAATATACTAATAACACCCAAAAAAATTTGTATCCACGGATCTATTAAAAATAGTTTAAAATCCATATAATTTTCACCAAATTTTCTTTATTTTATTCCTAATGCACCAAATTTTCTTTATTTTTCAAACAAAGACTCTTGCTCAATAAAGTATGACATGTTCATTTAATGAGAACGTACGTTGTACGTGTAGAAAGTTAAAGAGCAGAAAGATTCGTTCTATTAGAGTTTGGGTCTAATGCCCAATAAATACAAAAGGAGTTTTACCAAAAGAAGGTAACTATCTAAAGTGGGAAACAAATAAGTAGTAATAATAATAAGATACGTAATTATGGAAAAATAAGTATGAGAATATCTCTAATACCCCCCTCAAGTTGGAGCATGGGGATCAATAATGCCCAACTTGCGAAGGAGAAAATCAAACTGAGTCTTCCCGAGTGCTTTGGTAAAAATATCCGCAGGCTGTACAGTGGTAGGAACATAGGAGGGAGCAATGAGGCCTGCTTGAACAGCATCACGCACAAAGTGGCAATCAACTTCAATATGTTTAGTGCGTTCATGAAAAACCGGGTTCTTCGCTATATGCAATGCTGACTGACTGTCGCAGTATAGCGGCATGGCTTGTGTATGATGTATTCCAAGACTGAGAAGCAAGGCTTTCAACCACTTCAATTCACACGTGGTTACAGCCAGGGAACGATATTCGGCTTCAGCTGAGGAACAAGACACCGTGTGTTGTTTCTTGGTTTTCCAAGAGACCGGAGAATGCCCTAGAAAAACCAGCCATCCAGAGACGAAGCGTCGTGTAAGTGGACATGCTGCCCAATCCGAGTTACATCATCCTCGAAGAGTGAGATCACTGTCTGCTCTAAGAAGAATACCCTGTCCAGGCGAGCCTTTGAGGTAGCGGACAATACGAAGGGCGGCGTTCCAATGTTCTTGGCGTGGTGACTGAAGAAATTGAGATAAGATATGCACGGCATAGGTAAGATAAGGTCGGGTTACAGCCAGATAGATAAGCCTGCCCGTAACCCATCAACCGGCGGTAGGGCTCCAGGTCCTGAAGTAAAGGTCCAGTGGCACTCGCAAGCGTATGATTTTGTTCAATTGAAGATATAGCCGGTTTTCCACCAAGCAATCCACTCTCTGAATTAATATCCAACGTATACTTACGTTGTGTAAGAAATAGCCCGGTCGGGCTACGCGCCACCTCGATCCCAAGAAAATATTTTAGGACTCCCAGATCCTTCATATGAAAACATTTGCTGAGATATGCTTTGAAGGAGGAAATAGCTCCTTCATATATTGAGTATAAGTAAAAAGAGAGTAGTCAGCATATGCCTGAGTAAAGCCATACTCCTTCAATGCACTTAAAAGTTTAGCAAACCAACACCGTGGTGCTTGTTTAAGGCCATAGAGAGATTTTCGGATCCTGCACACTAGAGAGGGATCAGTAACCGAAAAACCTGGGGGCGGAGTCATATAAACCTCCTCCTGAAGATCCCCATGAAGAAAAGCATTGTGCACATCCATCTGATGAAGCTCCTAATTTTTAATTGCGACGACAGCCAGAAACGCACGAACTGTAACCATCTTGGCTACTGGAGCAAATGTTTCAGTATAGTCAAGTCCCTCCACCTGCTTGTTTCCAAAAATCACCAACCGTGCTTTGAGACGTTCGACACTGCCATCTGAGTGGTATTTAATTTTATATACCCACCTACATCCCAAAGCCCGTTTTCCAGGAGGGAGAGGTTCCAAAGTCCACGTCCCAGGGTAGGGTACCCGATCGGGCACCATTGCTATACCCGATCGGGTACGTATGAAAAGGCAGGGCTTCGAGGAAACCCGATCGAGAAGTAAGAAAATTTTCAAGAGGGTACCCGAGCGGGTACCCATAAGGCCCGATCGGGTATATTACGGAAATTTAAAATTTTTTCCTTTGAATTAAATTCCCCGATCGAGTACCCCCAAACTCGATCGGGTGAGAACCCCTGGAACAGAAAAAAAAAACGACGTAATACCCGGTCGGGTATTCGAGTCACCCGGTCGGGTGAATTAATCTGGAAAGCTAAAAAATCCTTCGAATTAAATTACCCGATCGGGTATATCAAACCACCCGATCGGGTACTTGAGCTTTTTACCCCAAATCAGACCCAATTCAAGTCACTTCTTCCCCAAACCCCAATGTCCGATTTCTCTCTCCCAAACCCACCATTTTTTGACCCTTTTCCTTCCATATCTCCATCATCACTCAACCAAATTCCCTCAACCCACCACCAAACACTTCCCTCACTCTCTTCTCCACATCATACCCACCAATTACACCATCTCTCCCCCTCCCCAAAAATCCGAAACCCTACCCAAAAACACCAAGTCCGAATTTCAAAGCGTCAAAAGGGCATCAATGGCACCGAAGAGGGATAGGGCCGAAAGTTCAAATGCAAGGGGACAATTACAGGCTACGAGGATGTCTGTTTCATCCCGAGTATGACGGAGACGAGCACTAGGGACAGTGCTTCGAGCTAAGTGAGGGGGAGTCACTCATTGGTACGTACTTAAGTTTGATACCTTGTAACTAACATCATTTTCTTCAAAAAAAAAAAAACAAAAAAAAAGGAAAAGAAAAGAAATGCTAGTTAGGTTGAAAACCCAAAAAAGGGCAATCTAAGCAAAAATGGCTTTAAAAAAAATGAGTGAGTGAAAAGGATGGAAAATAAAAAGAGATGCTAGGATGAAAACCTGAAAAGGCTCCTAGGCAAAATGAGAGATATGAGAGAGATATTTGTTTTTATAGGACATCATTTAATCTCTTGAACATGAAAAGAGGAGAAGAAAAGAGATGAGCATAGAAGGCCATAAAACCCAAGAAGATATTGTTCGTTGAGCTAAACATTCAATGTAAAAACTCATGTTTTATCCTTGGTGGTCTTTTGCTTTTTCTTGTTGATTGTTGAACTCTTGAGGACTTGGAACTGTTAAACATTTGACTTTACTCGAGGACGAGTAAAGAAGCTAAGTGTGGGGGAGTTGACATTCATGTAATTTCCATGTGTAAATTTGTGTTTTTAATTAGTTTAGAGTGAGTGTTACTTCGGAAATTACACACTTTTGGTGTAATAGTTTAGTTTGTAAAATATTTGTAATATGTTTAGATTAGGTTTATTCTGAGCTCAAACAGGTCCAAGAACACTTTGGGGACCATTGGTGAACACCACAAGTGGAAGGAAAGTGCAAAAATGCAAGACAAAAAGTGGAGATTTCGTTTTTGGTCTGTACCCGGTCGGGTATGACCTATACCCGATCGGGTACCCTTCTAAGAAATCAAATCGGATCAACCCGGGAACCGAGCAACATGCGGGAAAGATTTTGGCCATGTTCGATTGTCATACCCGATCGGGTGACCGACAGACCCGATCGGGTATGACCCTATTTTTCAGTTTCTGGGCAATTTCCTAAGATACCCGATCGGGTATCCTATATACCCGATCGGGTACACAGCCCTGCAGCTCCCAAAAGCCTATAAATACACCCCATTTCCTTCCCATAAAAGCACCAATTCACATATACTCTTTAGCTCAGTTTAGATTAGTGTTTTCTTTATATTTTCTATCATGTTTAGTCTCCAAATGAGGAGCTAAACTCTTCCATCTTGGTTTTGCTACTTTGAAGCTTAATGAATTTGTAAGTTGTGAGTTATTCTCTTTAATCTTCTTCCTTGAATATTAATTCTTCCTTTAAATACTATTTCTATATCAATGTTGGGGAGTGTTACTAAGATGACAATTAGTTAACATCTTGACATTAGTTATAGTAATAGCTATTTCTTCCTCTATGTTAATATTGGGGAGTGTTACTAAGATGACAATTAGTTAACATCTTGATATTAACTATAGTAGGATTCATCTTCTTTAATATTCTTCCTTGAGTATTAATTAATTCCTATTCATATTTCATATTAATATTTTGAACATTACTTAAAGGATCAACTAGTTTTGTTTCATATATTAATTATTACTAGAATCGGTCGATTAATACGCTTGTTATTAATTCGGTCCTTTCGCAGTAGTAAACTTGGGTTATTAATGCATGCGTTTCATGGTTAATAAACCAAGGGGAATTAATTATATTGATTAAACCAATAAACCGCTTGTGTTGAGGTTATCAATCTCAATCGTTTTCATCTTGATTTTATTGCTACTATCGAGTGAATATACGGCGCGTGTTCTATATTAACTCGGTAGTAAGTTTTATTAATGAACGCGTCTCGTTATTAATAACTACCCTCGATGAATTGGATATACTCCTCGATTGAGTATTCGAGAGGAAGATAGTTAAAGATATAACCGGGATCGACGAACATTTCATTAAGTGGATAAAAGCAAAGCCAAGTCTTCTTCTCATTAATTAAACCACATAACTCGTTCATCTTCGTGTTTAAATATAATTTAAAGTTCATCAACCAAATATAAACCCCCCTTATTGTTACTTATCTATCTCCGTAAGAAGAAAAGTATTCCTTTCCCTGTGGATACGAACCTTACTTCACTATACTACGTATTTGTGTTGTATTGTATTATTACTTTGAGTGCACATCACGACAAAGTGCACGTCAAATTTGGCGCCGTTGCCGGGGATTGGCAATTATTTTTCTTTTTATTTTGTTTTAAAAAAAAATCAAAAAAAAAATATATAATTAAATAAAAATATAAAGAGTTCTTATTCTTCTATTTCTGAGCTTTGTGAAGTATATGGTAAAATATCGTTCACTGAACGAAATCACCTACCAATCAAACCCCGAAATAGAGCAAACTCTCGAGCGGTTGAAAAATAAATTCTCAAATACCGACTCGGGAGATTCATCAAGTGCTAGCTCTTATTCTAGCGAGCCTGAAGAACCAACAACTATGGCTCTCGAAACAAGAACGTTAAGGGAGCTCACAGCTCCGAACTTGAATCAACAGCCGTTATGTATTACCTTCCCTACACTCAACGAGGGTAATACATTTGAGCTAAAATCAGGGCTCATTCATCTTTTGCCATCCTTCCATGGCTTAAGGGGGGAAGATCCGAACAAACATCTGTCAGAGTTCCACATTGGATGCACGAGCATGTGCCCCAACGGAGTCACGGAGGAGCAAATCAAGCTCAGAGCTTTTCCATTCTCCTTGAAGGACACCGCAAAAGATTGGCTTTTCTATCTTCCTTCGGGAAGTATAGACACATGGGCGGCCATGAAAAAATGCTTCTTGGAAAGGTATTATCCCGCTTCCATTTCATCATCTCTAAAGAAGCAAATCAGCAACATCGAACAAGGTGATGATGAATCACTTTACGAATATTGGGAGCGCTTCAAAAAGCTTTGTGCCAGTTGCCCATACCATGGATACACGGAACAAGACCTCATCCTCTACTTCTATGATGGTCTTGCGGAACACGATAGGAGAATGGTGAATGCGGCATGCGGAGGGGGCATTGTTAACAAAACCCCTTCTCAAGCAAGAAATCTCCTCTCGGAGTTGGCGGAGAACTCTAGGCATTACAACGGAAGATCCTCAACCCGTAAAGTTGCCGCGGCGGAATCATCTTCATCTTTGGAGAGTCAAGTTGCCGGCTTGACTTCTTTGGTTAAAGATTTCCTCTTAAATCCTAGAACCCAAGAGGTCAAGGTCTGCGGCATATGCACACAGCAGGGGCATCCAACCGATTCTTGCCCAAATCTCCAAGAAGAGCAAGTCAATGCCTTGGGTTTTCAATCTCATCAACAAAAGAGGTACGATCCACACTCTAACACTTACAACCCCGGGTGGAGAGATCACCCGAATTTGAGATATGGGAACCCTCAAACACAACATAATCAGCCTTTTCAACAATCCTTCCCAAATCACCAAGGCCAAACCTCAAGCTCAAATATGTCCACTCAAGACATGATCCGAGCACTTGCTACAAATATTTCAACGATGCAACAAAGTGTGGCTCAATTCCAAGAAACAACGAAATCTAGCATCCAAAACTTGGAAAATCAAATGAGCCAGATCTCAATTGCGGTGAGCCGACTTGAGGCAAAAGACTCGGGTAAACTCAAATCTCAAACGGAGCAAAACCCGAGACAACATGTTAATGCAATCATGTTAAGGGATGAGCCAACATTGAAAGAGGTGCATGAGGAAGAAAAACAATCTGAAAATGGGGTTGATCCTGGAGAAGATTTTCAACCAAACGAGGGGGAACCAACGAAAACTAAATCCCCTCCACTTTCATCATATGAGCCACTTCCTCCATTCCCCGAAGCACTGAAGGACACAAGAAAGCTGAAGAATGATCGGGACCTCTACGAGACCTTCGCCGATTCTGAGGTAAACATCCCACTCTTCAAATTGATCAAAAGTGTTCCCCGTTATGCAAAGTTTTTAAAAGAACTATGCACAATAAAAAGGAAAGATAAATTGAAGGCAAAACAAGAGGTAAAGGTTAGTGAACGTGTCTCAGCAATTTTCCAGAGGAAACTCCCGGAAAAATGCAATGACCCAGGCATGTTCACTATCCCATGCAAAATAGGAGACACTTTATTTCCTAGGGCCTTGTTGGATTTAGGGGCTTCAATCAATGTTATTCCATATTCATTATACAAGTCCCTAAAACTTGGCCCTATGCATGAAACCGGGGTGGTAATCCAACTGGCAGATAGGTCTTGCACATACCCAAAGGGTGTAGTAGAGGACGTGCTAGTACAAGTTGAAAATTTGGTCTTCCCTGTTGATTTCTATATTCTTGAAATGGAAGCCGATAACCAAACTACACCCATCCTTTTGGGGAGACCTTTCTTAAAAACCGCCCAAACAAAAATAGACGTGTCTAATGGTTCATTAACATTGGAGTTTGATGACCAAAAGGTAGAAATCAACATCTTTGATTCTACGAAAAAACAATTTAAAGACCAATCTCTTTGTTCTCTAAATGTTTTTGAACCACAAACACCAAACGTTTTTGTTGGAAAACAAGCCAAGGAGACCTCACTTTTTAAGGAAAGAATTAAACAAGAAAAATCTATTTTGAAAGAAGAGGCACCTAAATAAGAAAGTAAATCACTTGTGTTTGAGGTGATAACAAAGAAGAAATCTCGGCCTTACTGGAAAAGGCTGAAGAAAAAGAATGAAACAGGGGATATTCACGATCCCACATAAAAACAATAAAAAAAAATAATAATAATGTCGTGCCGCGACGTTAACTAAAGCGCTTCTTGGGAGGCAACCCATGCTTAGGTACGCATCTTTCATCTTTTCTTTTTAAAATTTTTGTTTTTGAATATCAACTTTGAGAGAATGGGGAAAATTCTCAAAAGAAAAATGAGGGAAAACCATGTTTTGAAAGCCTGGGAAAACCTCCGATCGGTCTTCATCACTTAACCGATCGGATCCGCACTAAAAAGAGGTTAAAACTGGACAAAAACACGTCCCAGGGTAGGGTACCCGATCGGGCACCATTGCTATACCCGATCGGGTACGTATGAAAAGGCAGGGCTTCGAGGAAACCCGATCGAGAAGTAAGAAAATTTTCAAGAGGGTACTCGAGCGGGTACCCATAAGGCCCGATCGGGTATATTACGGAAATTTAAAATTTTTTCCTTTGAATTAAATTCCCCGATCGAGTACCCCCAAACTCGATCGGGTGAGAACCCCTGGAACAGAAAAAAAAAACGACGTAATACCCGGTCGGGTATTCGAGTCACCCGGTCGGGTGAATTAATCTGGAAAGCTAAAAAATCCTTCGAATTAAATTACCCGATCGGGTATATCAAACCACCCGATCGGGTACTTGAGCTTTTTACCCCAAATCAGACCCAATTCAAGTCACTTCTTCCCCAAACCCCAATGTCCGATTTCTCTCTCCCAAACCCACCATTTTTTGACACTTTTCCTTCCATATCTCCATCATCACTCAACCAAATTCCCTCAACCCACCACCAAACACTTCCCTCACTCTCTTCTCCACATCATACCCACCAATTACACCATCTCTCCCCCTCCCCAAAAATCCGAAACCCTACCCAAAAACACCAAGTCCGAATTTCAAAGCGTCAAAAGGGCATCAATGGCACCGAAGAGGGATAGGGCCGAAAGTTCAAATGCAAGGGGACAATTACAGGCTACGAGGATGTCTGTTTCATCCCGAGTATGACGGAGACGAGCACTAGGGACAGTGCTTCGAGCTAAGTGAGGGGGAGTCACTCATTGGTACGTACTTAAGTTTGATACCTTGTAACTAACATCATTTTCTTCAAAAAAAAAAATAAAAAAAAAGGAAAAGAAAAGAAATGCTAGTTAGGTTGAAAACCCAAAAATGGGCAATCTAAGCAAAAATGGCTTTAAAAAAAAATGAGTGAGTGGAAAGGATGGAAAATAAAAAGAGATGCTAGGATGAAAACCTGAAAAGGCTCCTAGGCAAAATGAGAGATATGAGAGAGATATTTGTTTTTATAGGACATCATTTAATCTCTTGAACATGAAAAGAGGAGAAGAAAAGAGATGAGCATAGAAAGCCATAAAACCCAAGAAGATATTGTTCGTTGAGCTAAACATTCAATGTAAAAACTCATGTTTTATCCTTGGTGGTCTTTTGCTTTTTCTTGTTGATTGTTGAACTCTTGAGGACTTGGAACTGTTAAACATTTGACTTTACTCGAGGACGAGTAAAGAAGCTAAGTGTGGGGGAGTTGACATTCATGTAATTTCCATGTGTAAATTTGTGTTTTTAATTAGTTTAGAGTGAGTGTTACTTCGGAAATTACACACTTTTGGTGTAATAGTTTAGTTTGTAAAATATTTGTAATATGTTTAGATTAGGTTTATTCTGAGCTCAAACAGGTCCAAGAACACTTTGGGGACCATTGGTGAACACCACAAGTGGAAGGAAAGTGCAAAAATGCAAGACAAAAAGTGGAGATTTCGTTTTTGGTCTGTACCCGGTCGGGTATGACCTATACCCGATCGGGTACCCTTCTAAGAAATCAAATCGGATCAACCCGGGAACCGAGCAACATGCGGGAAAGATTTTGGCCATGTTCGATTGTCATACCCGATCGGGTGACCGACAGACCCGATCGGGTATGACCCTATTTTTCAGTTTCTGGGCAATTTCCTAAGATACCCGATCGGGTATCCTATATACCCGATCGGGTACACAGCCCTGCAGCTCCCAAAAGCCTATAAATACACCCCATTTCCTTCCCATAAAAGCACCAATTCACATATACTCTTTAGCTCAGTTTAGATTAGTGTTTTCTTTATATTTTCTATCATGTTTAGTCTCCAAATGAGGAGCTAAACTCTTCCATCTTGGTTTTGCTACTTTGAAGCTTAATGAATTTGTAAGTTGTGAGTTATTCTCTTTAATCTTCTTCCTTGAATATTAATTCTTCCTTTAAATACTATTTCTATATCAATGTTGGGGAGTGTTACTAAGATGACAATTAGTTAACATCTTGACATTAGTTATAGTAATAGCTATTTCTTCCTCTATGTTAATATTGGGGAGTGTTACTAAGATGACAATTAGTTAACATCTTGATATTAACTATAGTAGGATTCATCTTCTTTAATATTCTTCCTTGAGTATTAATTAATTCCTATTCATATTTCATATTAATATTTTGAACATTACTTAAAGGATCAACTAGTTTTGTTTCATATATTAATTATTACTAGAATCGGTCGATTAATACGCTTGTTATTAATTCGGTCCTTTCGCAGTAGTAAACTTGGGTTATTAATGCATGCGTTTCATGGTTAATAAACCAAGGGGAATTAATTATATTGATTAAACCAATAAACCGCTTGTGTTGAGGTTATCAATCTCAATCGTTTTCATCTTGATTTTATTGCTACTATCGAGTGAATATACGGCGCGTGTTCTATATTAACTCGGTAGTAAGTTTTATTAATGAACGCGTCTCGTTATTAATAACTACCCTCGATGAATTGGATATACTCCTCGATTGAGTATTCGAGAGGAAGATAGTTAAAGATATAACCGGGATCGACGAACATTTCATTAAGTGGATAAAAGCAAAGCCAAGTCTTCTTCTCATTAATTAAACCACATAACTCGTTCATCTTCGTGTTTAAATATAATTTAAAGTTCATCAACCAAATATAAACCCCCCTTATTGTTACTTATCTATCTCCGTAAGAAGAAAAGTATTCCTTCCCCTGTGGATACGAACCTTACTTCACTATACTACGTATTTGTGTTGTATTGTATTATTACTTTGAGTGCACATCACGACAAAGTGCACGTCAAAGACCAAGGCTCATGACCCGTGGTAATGGCCGCCAGAAATGCCTGATGCTGCTATGAAAAGTTAGTACAACCAACATAATGTGCTATAGGGAAAGGAGTACCTGAGGAGCTGACCGGTATGGATGGAGAGGGAGGGGACGGACTAGAGACAGCAACAGTGTGGGTAGCATAGTCACTCAACCGTACAGATGGCAGTTTTGCTCGTTTTCCACTACCGAGCTCTATAGAGTCAGTAGTTGTTGTGTCAGGGGCATTGGCAGCAGTTTGGTCAGTAGGCTCAATTGACGTCGTTCTTCCAGAATCTTCAGTTGAGTGGGCAGCATTATCCGTGGGCTCGACACCAATAAACTCGTCATAAGTAAGGGGGACTTCAGTCGGAGAAGGAGTTTCCACGTCGTGAGTTGGTTGGGTGTCGGCCGAGACAGCAAATGGGAAAATATCCTCAAAAAATTTAACGTCTCTTGATACAAAAAAATCCTTTGTTTCAATATCAAACAGACACCATCCTTTTTACCGAAAGAGTACCCCACGAAAATACACTTTCTACTTCGACTAGCAAATTTATCAAGTTTTCCTCTCGGATTATGTGCAAAGCATAAGCAACCAAAAATTTTGAGTTCTTGATACGCAGGTTTAATCCCAAAAAGTACCTCAAATGGCGTTTTTCGCTGAAGCAATTGAGAAGGAGTTCAGTTAATGAGATGTGTTGCGGTCAACACGCACTCTCCCCAAAAATAGACAGGAAGATGTGCCTGAAACCTCAAAGCCCGAGCCACGTTCAAGATATGACGATGTTTCCTCTCTACGCGCCCATTTTGCTGCGGAGTATGCACACAAGACGTGTGAAACAAAATTCCATTATGTTGGAAATATTCACGCAGACAAAAAAAATTCGGTGCCATTATCACTGCGCACAATTTTAATTTTGCTTGAGAATTGCCTATCAATCATAGCAATAAAAGACATAAAAGTCTTAAAAATTTCCTTTTTATCACATAACAGGTAAACCCAAACAGCACGAGAAAAATCGTCAACAAGCGTAAAAAAATATCTAGATCCACAAGACGCGAGAGTATTGTATGGTCCCCAAAAATCACAGTGCGCAAGCTCAAAAATTTGAGTCGTTTTATTAATACTTAAAGGAAAAGGATATGTGCTTTGTTTAGCACGAAAGCAAATGTCACACGGTTTAGTCACACTCTCCGAAGTGCCGATATTTGGAGATAACCATCTAATGACCTATTGTGAAGGATATCCTAACCGTTTGTGCCACGTATCCAAAGAAGCATGCGATCCATCTACTGCTACAGATAAAGCTTCCGACAATCCCCGAAAATAATATAGTCCATCTCTCCTCTCACCTGTGCCAATCAACCTCCTCGAGCGAAGGTCCTGTATAGCACAAATGTCAGATGAAAACTGAACAAAACATTGTAGATCATCGTTGAGTTGAGAAACAGAGATTAAGTTACAACTCAAATTTGGAACAAATAGCACATTTTTTAAAATAATTGTACTAGTCAGCCGCACACTACCCTCATGGGTAGCAACCACGTGTTGACCGTCGGGTAGACCAACAAGTCGAGACGGGACTTCAGTCAAATCACTCAAGCCCGTAATATCACCTGTTACATGATTGGAAGCACCGGTATCGATGATCCAGGAAGTGGTATCAAACTTACCGCTCATTCTTTCCGGCTGAGAGTGAGGGTTACCAAAGAACGCCATCAAAGACTTCCACTGTTCCGCTGTGAACCCCGAAAATGATGTCTGACTGCTCCCAGCACCATCAGAGTGTTTCTCGGCCAAAGAGACCGAGTCAGTAGCTGCAGCATGTGCCCGAACCTGGTTCTTCTGCCTCATGCCTGAACTGCCATTTGTTGACCGTGATGCATCAGAAAAGGGTGATGCCGGTGTCTTTCCTCGTCCAGTGCCCGCTCCTTGCTTGATTCCCAGACGCGGTCTGTAACCCCATCAGTCCGGGTACCCAATGAGCTCGAAACAGTTGGCCGTTTCATGACCTGGAAATCTGCAGTAAGAGCAAATAATACCTGATTTGTCCACTTTGTCACGTGTTGTTTTTCCACGTCCGGAAGCCCGAACGGCAAAGCGTACTGCATCTGGTCTTTCTTCCTTGATCTGTGTGATTCCACGGACCCTCTCTTCTTGGGCAACTTGGTGATAGGACCTCGTAAGCGACGACAAGGGAGTTTGATTCAATAGTTGAGACCAAACTTGCCCGTAGTAATCCGAGTAAAGTCCCATCAAAAATTGATGGAACCTCTCGGATTCCCGTCGTTTTTCATGCAATTCTCCCAAATTACATCTGCACTTACCGCACTTACAAGCAATGAGCGGCTCAAAATTGTTTAATTCATCCCACAAAACTTTGAGTTTCGCATAATATGAACCAACAGACACATTTTTCGTTTGTTCACACCGAGCCAAATCAGATTTTACTTGGTGAATTCTAGCCCCATCAACGACAGAAAAATGCTCTTCCAAATCATTCCACAATAGTCTAGCATTATCAAACTTTGAGAGTGTAGTTTTTACCTCGGGAGTAATAACGTTCATAAGCCAAGAAACTATCATGGAATGAATTGTGAGCCAATCTTCTTCCATACAGGGTGGCTTCGGTTCGTTGATGACGCCATTGACGAAAACAAACTTCCAGCGTGCCCTCAAAGCAAGACACACCGAGCTTGACCATTCGTCATAGTTTTCTCCGGTGAGCCGAACCGGTGTTATGAAGTCGCCTGGACTGTCTTGCGGTCCCAGAAAGTATGGTGATGTGTGATCGATCCTTGAGGAAGACTGCCCTCCTCCACCGTTTTCGTCCCCCATGTTTATCACAGCAAGTGTATCGGCCGCAGAGGCTGTGATACCATGAGAACGTACGTTGTACGTGTAGAAAGTTAAAGAGCAGAAAGATTCGTTCTATTAGAGTTTGGGTCTAATGCCCAATAAATACAAAGGAGTTTTACCAAAAGAAGGTAACTATCTAAAGTGGGAAACAAATAAGTAGTAATAATAATAAGATACGTAATTATGGAAAAATAAGTATGAGAATATCTCTAATATTTAATTATCTTAATTTTGCTTACGTTTTGAGATTTGTTAATTAAGCTTTAAATCGTTTCTTAAATATATAAATGTATAGTGACTAGTCTAATTTCTTATGACTTTATGGTGCTATCTTATTTCTAGTTTATGGATGATGAGATGATGTCTAATTTCCTACATTTCAAAGTTTAGTGTTATTTAAATAGTGTGATTGTGTGCTATTTAATTTATGCATGCGTGGTTAGATATTTTGTCAACTAATTCAAAACCTTGTTTTATATTTTTTTTTTGAATTTTTACTATATTATGGTGGCATTGATACCTAACTAGTTTGAATATTTTATTAGCGTAATGGAAGTTTTTTTATATAAAATTAAGAACCAAGAACCTAGACCGAACCAACCCGTTTCAAACAGGGCGGGTAAGGTCCGGTTCTTATTTCGAGACTTGGTATACTCAGACAGAAACTACCCGTTAAATAGATGAGTCAATTCCCTAAATAGGACTAAAAAGTGGCAAAATTGCACAAACAGGACTACATTTTTTAAATTCCCTTAATATGACTATTTATGTGTGTTTGGCCAAATATACCCTTGTAACTTGTGAAATGTTTTAATTAATAATAAAATCATACAAAAATAATAAAAATCGAAAAAAATACTAAAAATCGTAAAAAGATAATAGAAAATTAATAATAAAAAAAATTTAAAAAATTAAAAAAAAAAATTGAAAAAAATAAAAAAAATAAAAAAAATCGTAAAATTAAAAAAAAAACATTACCACCCCTGCCACCCCCAGCACCACCAGCTCCCATCACCGGAGAAAAATATGCCAACATTTTAAATAATGCCATAATGATGGCATATTCAATGAAAATGTTGGCGTATTGAAGAGTAATTATGCCATCTTTTTTGGCATTTTCAGAAAAAGATGGCATTTTTTTACCAAAAGTGGAAGAAATTTCACCAATCAGAGGTGGTGGTGCTGGGAGGCGGCGGATGGCGGTGGGAAATGTATCCATAATTGTTTTCATTTTTTTATGGGTTTTTACTATTTTTTATTATTTTTTAAAAAAAAATTAAAAAAATAAAAATTAAATTTTTTATTTTATAAATGTTTTATAAATTTTTTTATAATTTTTTTACGTTTTTTAAATATTTTTACGTTTTTTAATGATTTTATTATGAATTAAAGCATTTCATTATGAATTAATACTATTAGGGGTATTTAGGGTAGAAAATCTTTGTTTAGTCCTATTTAGGGAATTTAAAAAGTAGTAGTCCTATTTGTGCTTTTTAGGAACTCATTAGTCCTATTTAGGACAATTTCCGTAAATAGAACCCGTGGTTCTTGAAAATTTATCAATTACCCGGACCGACCCGTACCATGCCCGCCCCCAGGGGCGGACGTATGTTGTGGTTAATGGGGGCACATGCCCTCAATGACTTCCTAGTTTTTTAATACTATGTATAGATATGTATACTTGATTTATATTACTCGTATAAACTAAAGTGTGGCCCCAATGAAAATAATGGGGGACCCCATTGATGTATTAGACATTAGACACTCACTAACGAATGATTCAAGTCCAAACTAGAAGGCTTCAAATCCTTCAATACGGATAGTCCTTATTCCTTTTTTATTTTAATTTCTTAAATTTTTATTTAAAATTTAATTCATAGCACATACTCAATAGTCAATAAACTCAATAATCAATAGGAATTACGGTCTATGGAGTAGCAGAGTGAATAATAAGATGCGGTTAAAAATGCGCCCTTTTGCCGCAGACGGTCGACTGAATAAGCAAAAATCTTCTCCGTCTCTCCGCCTCCTAATCCCTTATTCGATTTTCCGTTCATGTTCAATAACTACTTTGTTTTTTGAAGTTGGTAGTTTTCTAACAATCTCCCTTTTAAAATTTTCTTTTAACTAGGTAATTATATATTATTTTCAAAAAAGTACTAGGTAATATAAATTAGGAATTTACTTATACATTCTTTTAATTAGAGTGATTTGCTATTTTTTTAATTAGAGTTTTCATATTTTAATTCTTAGAACTTACTTATAAATTTAATTTATCTTGTGTGTTCAGAATGAGTAATTTAGTTTTGTAAAATTGTAAAATTAGTTGACATCTTAATCACATGGTGGTATGAATTTGACCTTTGCTATTAGTTTATTATGAATTTTGTTTGGGAAGATTAAACATAAGCATTTGGACGGACTGTTGAGTACGCTAACATTAGAATTTTTTCATCTTTTGAAGTTAATTTATAATCAGTAGAAATTTTCTCACTTTTACTTAATTTGTGCCCCCAATAATTGATTCTTCTGGATCCGCCCCTACCCGCCCCAGTTGAAACTCTTATGAAGGGCTATTCCCGTAAAATCATTAATTTCAAGTTGCCTCTTAATTTGCGGTGTCAACATTCTATTACACCGAAATATTCCTGCCTCCGTAGGACTCATATCATGATTATGATCTAAGCAAGCATTTGAAATGACCCATGCTCCAATGTAATTTGTATGTGCTCTTATTCTTGCCAAACAATCGACTTGCATTGAAGCTTGAGGCTTCTAAGCATCTTGTGACTGGCTAGTCATACTTCCGGCACATGCACACTCTATGGCCATCGTAATTATGCTTCTTGTTTTGTCTTGAAGTTCGTAGTCTAATATGAAAGTCTACTCTTTTCCCGTAGCTCTTATAAAATATAAATCATAAACTGCCTATCTACTAGGGAACCCCATACCAACATCGAGACCTTTAGTACAACTCTTTTCTTCCTCTTCATCTATTATTCCAAAAAAATATGCATGTTGACTTCAAAACAATACAAACCACAATACATAATTTTGATAGTATACCTATATTTAATTGACCACATTTGTCTGTACATTAACAAATACAACCATACATCTGAACACTTTTACACAATTTTATATAACAACTACATTAACAATTACTCAACTCATCAAAACGTACTATAAAATACACTTGTACCAATACTTGCATGTGCATACATACAGTAGTTCTACGTAGACAAACAATTTAAGTTGTATGTGCGACAAACATTATATATATGGGTCCGCCAACTATGAAACCACGTTTGAGTATATAGACACTGCACTTATAAATTGTCTGTCACGCCGATAACCCCTTTCATTTCGAGTTCAAACCAAAACACATCAAGAAATCAAGAAAACAAAACCAAGAAAACAAAACCAAGAAAACAAGACCTACTCAAGTCACTTAAGGCTTCGACGTCTGCTACTTCATCCTCGTCTTTCCTTGACGTCACACCCACTTCAACGGCACCCGGTGTAGCTAGGTGTAAGACCTCCATCTGCAACTTCATCACCTACCTCTCCCTATGTCAAGCCATCAAAAAGTAAGTTATCACTAAACTTGAATGTGCCATTCCCTATGAACTTCATTCAAGAAGATGAAAGACAGAAAAGGTGAAGACGATCAAAATTGTTCGTCACTTGCTTCACTCTAGCTGTTTCACTCGCCTGAAAAAAAAAGTTGGCGGGCGAAAGGAGGTGTAGCAGTTGAAGGCAGAGGATGTGAAATGAGAAATGTATATGGAGGAGGGGTAAAAGATGATAAAAAATGAGAGACTTTTATATGAAGTGCAAGTGTATGCATTTATGTATTTTTTTATATCGTCAAACCAACAAATATATTAAATCAACAAAACGTTCGGCACCTAGCTGATAATACAATCAAAGAAAAAGAAGGAAACAAAACGTTAAAAAGTCTTCTGTCTGTCGTTCGCCCTTGAACCAGACTTAGAATCTATCACCTTTGTAGAAGCAATAAGATTCGATGATCCTATAATGGGCTTAACTGAGTCAATGACAGGCAAACCGGACTTCTCATCACCTGACTTAAACTCTAGAATCTTTCTGCTAGGAAAAAAGAATATATCCAAAACAATATGCAATTCAAAAGAAAAACACAAACAAAATAAAACGAAATTAAGACAGAGTTCACTCATCTTCTTCAAAACCCTAGACTCTCTTACACTCCATGGCGGTGGCTCGAGAGGGGGACGCGCCCGCCGCTCATCCGCCTCAATAACCATGCTTCTGTATTGTTTGACGATATCTATGTATAAGATGCATTTTTGCTAGAGCTGTGCTAGGTGTACACAAAATGTGTACAGTGTACACTCGTCTGTCCCCCGCAGACAAGTGTACAAAAAAAGTGTACACATTTTGTGTACACCACACATTTTTCTTTTTGTTATTGCAATATGACAGTTTTCACTTGTACCATTTAAATCTATTCTAATATAAAAGCAAAAGAATTTCTAGGAATATTGTTCCCTCCCACAACTGTCAACATCAAGGACATATCAATAAATATCAAATAAAAAATCAAAAATGATAAAATTGTATGGTATCCAACATGTGGCGTAGAAATCCTACCTTCCAAATAGTGAAAAGTTAAATGGAATAGTAGAAAGTGGAATAGTAGAAAGTGGAATAGTAGAAAATCAAACAGTAAAAATAGTGTGAATGGTGATTGAACTTTACAGTTTTCAGCTTTAGTAACACTTTAAATTAGTAAAAATCAGCATGAATCAAATCCCGCCTGCCCGTGTCTTGAGGTGTTTGTGCACACCGACCCTTACCATGGCCATCTTGTGTTTTGGGGATTGTGAATCTTCTCAAGGAAGGATTATCCAATTTTCACTATAAATGAGGACGCGATTACAATTGAACCCATTCGGTCCTTCAACCTCTCTTCTTTCATTTAAAGTTTTGAGCCTACAATTGTTGATGAGGTGAAAAGCAAATCAGAATACAACTTTAGAAATGTAAGCAAATGTCTAGGCTTCAAATAATTTCTTGATGTCTATCTTATAAATAAGCATGTACCTGCAGCAATGGGTCTCTCCAATCTCCACAGCTAATCCCTAATGAAAGTTTGTCACTGATCAAAACCAAATAGAAGGATTCTGGCCAAACATTTTTTTATGTGTAGTAGTTCAATGAAGGCATTTTATTTCAGTCTGAAATACACAACCAAAACTATGATAAAGAGATCATCAACATCATACAAAAAGCTGATAATTCTGAGCTTAGATTTATTAGTGTATTCAATGTTTTGTAAATCCAATCATAAAAGAAATCTCAACATAAAGTTTAAACACACAAGGATATGTCTATACATATAGACATACAAAATAGAAACACTTCACAAGTACATACATAAATGAAAATATACATCACAGGTTTTAATCCTTAAAGTACATAATGGAATTCTGTTTTGCCCATGTTGTAAGATAGATGTGGCGTAATATTTCTTGGAACATTTCAAATGCATACTTTCTGAAAAATCAAAACACATTTATAGCACCACCCTTTAAAGTATAGAAATTCTCATGATAACCCATTTCCCTGTAAATTAAACGGATAAAAGAATATAACATTCTGGCATGAGAAATATACATGCCTTCATTCAAATAAATATTAGTTACAAACAATTTGTCATTCCAGTGTAAAATATAGTGAAAATTCATTTTTAAGATTCAGTAAAATCTAAAAAAATCATTAAAATGGTGTAAGAAAACAAATCTTTTAAGAGTTAAAATTGGAACATTGTGTATTGTCTAACTAAATATACAGAATGAGTGCTTTTAAGCGCTTTTAGATAAGTAAAAGTGTTAGTAAGAAATGAATTTTACGTATTTCAATCTTATGATGTCATTACGAGTTCCTTGTGATGTCATTTGGTTTAACCAACGCACCGGCGGCATTCATGGACTTGATGAACCGGGTGTTTAGTGAATACTTAGATCAATTTGTGATAGTATTCATTGATGATATCTTGATATACTCCAAGAGTGAGGAGGAGCACGAACATCATTTGGGGCTTATACTTGATCGGCTAAGGGAAAAGCAACTCTTTGCCAAGTTCTCTAAATGCGAATTTTGTCTCAAGGAGATTGGTTTTCTCGGTCACGTCATATCTGGTTCGGGCGTAACTGTGGATAACGCCAAGATAAAAGCTATCATGGATTGGGAGAGACCCAAGAATGTGAAAGAGATACGTAGTTTCCTTGGCTTAGCGGGATACTATCGTAAATTTGTTGAAAAATTCTCCGTATTGGCGTCTCCATTAACGAAGCTCACAAAGAAAGGGGCCAAGTTCATATGGGACGACAAGTGTGAGAAAGGGTTCCTTGAACTGAAGAAACGACTTACCGAAGCACCAGTCCTTGCCCTACCCATACAAGGGATAGGGTATGATATCTACAGCGATGCTAGCATCCAAGGGCTTGGATGTGTACTAATGCAAAACGGTAAAGTGATTGCCTATGCTTCTAGGCAATTGAGGAAACACGAAGTGAACTACCCTACCCACGATCTAGAGCTGGGGGCAGTTGTGTTTGCATTGAAGATTTGGAGGCATTATCTCTACGGGGAGACATGTCACATTTACACTGATCATAAGAGTTTGAAGTATGTATTCACTCAGAAAGAGTTGAATATGAGACAGAGGAGATGGATGGAGTTGATCAAGGACTATGACTTGATCATCGACTATCATCCCGGAAAGGTCAATGTAGTGGCCAACGCACTGAGCAGGAAGAGTACGTCAGGGACGTTACTTACTTGTCTGCAGGCATTGAGGGCACGCGTGGAGGTGTCCACGTGCGGGGCTCTCATTGCTCAATTTGAGGTTAGGCCCACCCTATTGGGCGAGATTAGTCGAAGTCAGGCCATTGATGAGGAATGTCAGAAGATCCGTGAAAGGATCCTTGAGGGGCCCGTTGAGAACTTCCGAGTACGCGGTGACGGTCTATTATTGTTTAAGGATCGTGTATGCATACCAAAGAATGAAGAACTCCAGAAGTCTATACTCGAGGAGGCTCATTCTTCAGCTTATGCTATGCATCCAGGAGGTACTAAGATGTACCGAGATTTGAAGGAAAGTTACTGGTGGTCAGGTATGAAGAGAGACATCGCAGAGTATGTGAGTCGATGCCTTACTTGCCAGCAAGTTAAGGCAGAACATCAACACCCGGCAGGGCTTTTGCAGCCACTCACCATCCCAGAGTGGAAGTGGGAGCACGTGACCATGGACTTCGTGGTGGGGCTACCACGAACAGTGAACAACTATGACGCAGTATGGGTAGTGGTTGATAGGCTCACCAAGAGTGCTCACTTTTTGCCTATCAACATTACTTATCCTCTTGAAAGATTGGCCAAGCTCTACACGGAGGAAATTGTGAGATTACATGGAGTCCCGATATCCATTGTCTCGGATAGGGATCCACGATTCACCTCCCGATTTTGGCCAAAGTTTCAAGCATCGTTGGCTACTAAACTGAAGTTTAGCACAACTTTTCACCCACAGACGGATGGACAGTCCGAACGGGTGATACAGATTTTGGAAGACATGCTTAGGGCATGTGCGCTGGAGTTCCAAGGAAGTTGGGACAAGCATTTGGCCCTAGTGGAGTTTGCTTATAACAACAGTTATCAAGCAAGTATCGGCATGCCTCCATATGAGGCATTGTATGGGAGGAAATGCAGAACACCATTGTGTTGGGACGAGGTTGGCGAGGCCAAACTCGAAGGGATAGAACTGGTTGAGATCACCAAGGCTAAGGTGAGGATCATTCAGGATAGACTGAGGGCTGCTCAGGACCGACAGAAGAGTTATGCTGACAAACGGCGGAGACCGTTGGAGTTCGAGGTCGGTGATGAGGTTTTTCTAAGGATTTCTCCTTGGAAGGGCATCATCTGATTTGTATCGAGGGGGAAGCTTAATCCCCGATACATTGGTCCATTTGAGATCCTTGAAAGGATTGGGGCCGTGGCGTACCGCCTCAAGTTGACACCAGAGCTTGAGAAGATACATGACGAGTTTCATGTATCGATGCTCAAGAAGTACATACGGGACCCATCTCATATCCTTGAGAAACCACCGGTAGAGATCCGTGAGGATTTGCAATATGCGGTAGAGCCGGTGAAGATAGTAGGTCAACAAGTGAAGAAACTTAGGAACAAGGAGATTCCTATGGTAAAGGTTCTGTGGAGAAGTGATCAGGTCGAAGAAGAGACATGGGAGACCGAAGTCTCAATGAGGGAGCAATACCCATCTCTTTTCGATTAGATACTTGGATTTCGGGGACGAAATCCCAATTAAGGGGGGGTGAACTTGTAACACCGTCCCCAAATATAGTTACTTTTACGAAAATAATGTATTGAACCTTATTAAGGGATTAATGAATTTACGAAGTTGTAAATTTTTATTATTTCATTCGCGTGAATAGTTAAATTGCACGTGGGACCCACACCGGGAGCGGGGGTCGCCCGACATTCCCGAGACCTTATATTTTATTCATCTTGGTCTAGATAATAAACATATAGTGGTGGATATTTCATTTGGGCCAGGGAAAGGCCCAGAGTTGACCGATTGGTCAAGAGAAGCCCAAATTACCGGTACTGGTAATTTAACAGATAACAGCCCGAACTGAATTTCGGAGGCTTATAAATTAAAGTTGGGGAATGTATACTCATTATACATGTCATAATGAGTAAGAGCACATAATATATTTTATTTGACCCGATAAAATAAAATACATTTAAAACAGTCCGAAAAATACAACTTTCGGGACCGATTGTACACACCGGGACACAAAGGGATGACCTCCCACAAGAGTGGGGGCCACCCCACGTTTTTGTGTGCTCAAATTGACCAAAGGAAGGCCAATGGTACACATGATGAGAGGGTGAGACATTGAGAGACACCAAATGGGTCCCTCTCTCACTTATTAGCTAAATGAGACAAAAGGAACCCATCCCCCTCCTTCCTCCTCATTGTACTCGACCAAGCTACCCAAGAAAGAGGAAGAAAAATCTCTCCAACCCTCCTCCATTGCTGCAACTCGAGCTCAACCAAGAAGGATCCAAGAAGTGGGATTAAAGAAGGAAAAAGGCTAGGAAAAGTGTGTAAAATTAAGGTAATCACCTTATTATAACTTTTCCTTTATTTTTCTTCTATCATATGAGGTATATATATCATATGAAGGACCCTTAGTATGATTCCACATGTTATAAGTATGGATTTATGGGTTGGAAAATGGTTCTACGTCCAAAAACGGACTTAGAAGCCAAAACGACCGGTTCACCGGAAAATAACCCTTTTGAGGTTATTTGTATTAATATGGGTTTTATGATTATAAAACCTTGTTAGGCACTTGTAAAGGGTATTTCAAGTGATTTCACAAAGTTGGAAAAGTCGCCGGAGTTGTCGCCGGAGTTGACCAAAACTTGCCAGAGTTTCACCGGAGTTCAACCAAGAAGGGTAGAACTTCATAACGCTAGTTCAAGGTGAGTGAACGGCTTAATATCTTATAACTTTTGGGTTAATTATAAGATTACCTAAATAAATGTTATAAGTGTTCATAATGATGTTTAAAAGATATTTAAACATGTGGTTAGCCAACATAGATAAGTTTGTATGAAAGGAATTAATTGTTTATACATGAAACATGATATGAGAAATAATATGAAATGCATATTTGTTGGGAATGTAAAAGAAGCACAAATGATTATTATTAACTTAATTACATGATGATTAAGTTGATATGTACAAGGCTTGAATGGCGGTCAACGACAACGTTGACCGATGGATAATGGATTAATTAATATCGGTTGATATTAGTTAATTGTACATTTATATAATTGCATGGATTTGCATGAATTGTGATACATAAGTTTTATGTAATGAACTAGTTATGAATGACTAAGTATGATATAGACTCTATCTAGGTTGATAGGAGGTTGATCATAGGAAAACTTGGTGGAGGACCCTAGTACTTAAAAGTACTTAACACTCAAAACTTGGTGGAGGACCCTAGTACTTAAAAGTACTTAACACTCAAAACTTGGTGGAGGACCCTAGTACTTAAAAGTACTTAACACTCAAAACTTGGTGGAGGACCCTAGTACTTAAAAGTACTTAACACTCAAAACTTGGTGGAGGACCCTAGTACTTAAAAGTACTTAACACTCAAAACTTGGTGGAAGACCCTAGTACTTAAAAGTACTTAACACTCAAAACTTGGTGGAGGACCCTAGTACTTAAAAGTACTTAACACTCAAAACTTGGTGGAGGACCCTAAGATTTATGAGTCCTTAACACTCACAAACCGGTGGAGTATCCAAGGATCATGATCCTAAAACTCATAGATTATGATATACAAATAGGGACAAGGAGGAGTCCTATACACTCATAGGTATATGGGTGGGTTGGGGTGTGACACTCCATAAACTTAATAAAATAAAATTTAATATTAACTAAGATGTGGTATTCATTTGCGGATAAAATTTTCTTTAGTTTATGTTTCGGGACGAAACATCTTTTAAGGAGGGTAGAATGTGACACCTCGAAAAATTTAATAAAATAAAATAAACAAATTTTATTAGTTAGCAAAATATTACGAAAGTGATTTTTTTAATAATCAAGTGAATCAGATAAAATCTTAACATTGGTGACATTTTTAATCAGATAAAAATGTTTCAATAATAAAAGTGACATTTTTATAATAATATTGTTGACCGGAAAAGACTTGACATAAATAATAAAAGTGATATATGAATTTGAAGATACGAGTTAATAAAAAAAATACCATACAAGAATACAATGTTGAAAGAGTTGACTTCTAAAAACTAATAATAATGCATAACAACAATAATATGGCTGCAATAGCAAGGATATACGAAACACATAACATCATCATTCATCTAATAACCAAGTAATACTCCATATCAATAATATGCACATGGTAGCCATATGCTTTGCACACTCAATCACATATGGTGGTCGGAGATGTCAACCAATATGGCCAAAAATAAGATAAAATAAAGGGTTTTTCTATGGTACCTACATAAATAAACTAGGTACTTGTACATCGAGTTTTTTAGCCAATCACCTAAGACTATGAAGCCACGTTACCTCCTAATCATATTAGCATATTAAGATTGATTATTTGCATTTTTAGTCCCTAATGATATGAGGAAGCGGTTAACAAGTGAACTACCGATTAAATCCATTATCCCCGCATTATTTGCATATATTTCATCCCCTTTTATTTCCTTATGCATCCTATATTCTTTTACAGGTTATACTCATAATTTCTCTTGATAATTCGGAAACTCTCATTCAGTGACGGATCCAAGAAACATATTCACAACCTATTGATGACCCGTATATTCGGTTTATTAGACTTATCAATCAATTTTTTCATTATACACGAACTTTTAATTTTGTGCGCTGAATTGTATAATAATAAAAAAAAGTAATATTGAAGTTACTTTTTTCTGTCTGAATTGGCAAAGTTAGTGTAGAAGTCCATTTTAATTATTTTGTTACTAGCATCCTTTTTTTATCGCAACATATATAAATTTACACTATTCACATACTTTAAATAGGTCTACCTTTCAAATTCTACTGCTTTTTTTTAATACATTTCATATTTCATTATTTTTTACACATAAAATTAACAACATAACTTTAATTATAATGAAAATGGGGAAAATATGAAAATACATATTAAATACAAATAATAATAATAAAATATTAAATTAATATATATATATATATAGACAAGAGATCAAATACAAACCATGCTTAAAATACTAACCTACAAACTCAATAATATGCAACACTTTGAACTTCAATATGCAGTACAAATAATGTAAAGATGCACACTGTGAACTTCAATATGCAATAGAAATAATATGCAACACTTTGAGGCTCAATATGCAATACAAATAATATGCAACACTTTGGACTTCAATATGCAGTACAAATTATGTGAAGATGCACAGTTTGTGAAAGTTTGTAGGTTAGCATGAGAGGACTAGTTTGTATGTGATATCACCCCTATATATATGTGTGTGTATATATATATAATATGGAGGTCTTTCCCGCAACCTCTATCACCTCTCCGCACCACAGCTCCGATCACCGGAAAACAATGCCAACATGTGTCAGTAATGTCATCTTGATAAAAATTTTAGAGAAAAATTGACATTTTTAGATAGTAACAATGTCATCTTCATGACATTTTTAATAGATAATGAACACTTTTTTAATACACAAAACGACATTTTCGTCGCCGATCGGAGGTGGCGTTGCTAGGAGGTGGCAGGGGCTGTGAGAAAGACCTACATAATTGTGTTATATTTTTAAGTGTTTTATGTATTTTTTGTTTTAAAGTTTTTACTTTTTAATTTGATAATTTTTAATATTTTTATTAATTTTTAAAAAATTTTGATTTTTTTAGTTTAATTTTTTTTATAAATTAAATTTGTATTATTTTATGTTTTATTACAAATTAAAAGATGAATTTTCTATTCAGTTATGATGAGAATAGAATTGAATATAAAGATAGTGTATATTCTTTTTTTGGAAGTTAAATACAATAGTCTCCCCCAGATTGGCCTATTGGTGCTAGACTGCTAGCGTACAAAAGAAAATTAATTTTGTCAAAACAAAAAAAAATGATTAATTGGATGCCCAGCCAAACCCCATTCACTTTTTTTTACGATACCACTCATTCACTTGCTAACTGTTTTTTTTGTTAGGGACTAAAATGCAAAGAATCAAAATTTATACACCGGCCGTAGTACTTATTACTAATGTGAGTAGAAAGATGACGTGGCTTGATAGTAGAATGTGATTGGTTAAAAACCTCTAGGTACCGGTACCATGTTTATTTTAGAAGGTACGGTAGAAATACCCTAAAATAAAATTGTAACGCCCCTCTCAGGGTTAAAGGATACATTACACTAACTTATTACTTTTTAAAAAATAAGTGCAATATAACGGTCGTCTATTTAAGAAAATAACCCTGATAGAATCTCAGTATTAACTAAAACAACTCTAAATAAAAACTTAATAAAATATAGTTATCACCAGCAAATGTGACAACCACCTGGATCCAGGAATTTATTTAAACATTAAATCCTCAAATAAAATAAATAATAATAATCTCTTTATTATAACACTAAAATACTGAAACAAAATAATATCTAGCTAAAAGTCGCCAAGGTCGTTCCCGTTAACTCATCTTGGCACGCGTCTCACTCCCTCATCATCTTCCTAGGCCTTGGCCTTACCCTTAGTATCTGTACATGCGAAGAAAGAAAACTGATAAGCTTTACGCTTAGTAAGTCACTATGGCTCCACAAAAATATCTAGAAGTCTAGGCCAATTTATCAATAGATAAATTTAGGCTATAAGCATGCACTGAACAAATAACTAACACATAACTTCTCAAATACATTCTGAGAGAGATCTCCAAAGGAAAATATTTTCTAAAATAATTTCTCAAAACTTCTGGAGAGATCTCAAAATTTCTTCTCAAAACATCTCTGTAAAACTTTCTGGAAGAGATTTCAAAAACAACTTTCTGAAAGAGATCTTAAAAACAACTTTCTGTAAAAACCTTCTGAAAGAGATCTCATTAAACTTTCTATAAACTCTTTGTGGCTAATTTTAACTGTGGGCCCGTGATATGTACTCAATGGCGCCAATCCGACAGCTCAGGGGAGCGACCCACTAAACATATCGGACTATCTAAAACTAAAACTGCTAATCTGAGGGATCTAATTCCCGAGTACATATCACTTAATCTTTCACTTTAAGTATTAGTTCTTTTTATGGTGACGTTTGACTAAACATCATTAAATCTGGAAACGAAAGTACTAACAAATCTTGACTATGCCAGATAATAAACATAACTTAATCTAGCAATAAAAGAACTCATCACATAATTCACATAGTTCACATAATAGCAAATAGTCTAAAATTATCTATTAAAAATCAACCAGACTTCTTTCTTTCATTTGGTTGAACAAACATGTACAGGTGGTAGTGAACTTACCTGTTAATAGCTGAACTCAAAATACTCAGATAAGTGTGGCACCTTGATAACGTCTTCTGATAAGACGTTCTCTTAAATCTTTAATTAGAAATAAAAGTGTAATCAGAACTTGCTATATTCTAATAGGACTTCATCACCGACTTATACGATCTTCCCGGAAGTTGCTCTTTAAACAAATGCGCATAAAAATTAGGAGTACTAGTTCTGGTTTTTAATCGATGTGTTTTTGTTCACGAGCTCTGCGTTCAAATCTGTAAGTTAAGTTTCTTCTAAAATAAAGTATTATTTTAATCAGCTTTCTTTTAATAAAAACGAACTGCTGCAATTTGGCAAAGAGTAGTTTAGAAATCCCAAAAGGCAAAAATCTTATTCCTAGGATTACCGAAAAATTGTTTATCTTTCCAATGGGATGAGTAAATATTTTTTCTCCAGCTACTAGAATTCCACAATGCTCAATTAAAACTTGTATACACCCATCGGTACAACTCAGTTAGTCCTCAAAACCATCGTTTTCCAGCCTTCAAAACTATAAATAAATTTGTTTAAACTGAAAATAGCAGCAGCTAAATAGTTTTGTTATTAAATTAAAATAGGTCTAATGTTTATTAGAAGCTTTGTATTGAAAATCTTACTCTGCCCCCCCTAAAGATCGAACCAATGATGAAAAGCAATTTTAGTGGAGACTAACTGATGGCTGGCGAATTTTATACAAGAAACCTAGACACAAAATTATCAATTTGCAGAGCAAGAACCGGCTCATCACAGAAGTTAGCAGATTTTAAAGCTTTTCCTTGAATACCGATTTTACAAATCATTGTCAAAATATATTAATACATCTGTATCGTAGCAAGAGGAAGAAGAATTAAAACTCACCCGGCTTTAGATCGATTCACGGCTGAAAAACAATGCTTCGGTATGTGAATTGAAGAAGGGTGAAAAGAGAGGAACTTTGAGAAGTGCGGGTACTGCGGCTAACGTAGATAGAACTTATGGTTGAGATGTCGTGTGTATATTTATACCATACTCCTTTCTAGGGCTTTTTGAGTAACATACTAATTCGGGCTAAAGATAACTGATTCGGGTCTCTAATTATCTTTAAAAATAAATGTTTCTAACACCATTAAAATTATTTTCTCTTTCAATATAAACTGATAAAGCTTTAAAACATTATTTTTTTTAAAAAAATTATTAGAGCTTACCGGTCAACGTTACCTGCCAGAACAACACATGATCAAACAATAAATCACATTATTCATAATATATACTTATTGAACTGACCAAATAAAATAACTGATTAATGTAACTAGTTCGCTAAAATTGGGGTATTACAAAAATACATCATACATTAACCATATCTTTACAAATCAGGTACACCCACATGGGATGTCATACATTGATCAATCTATTCCTCCCTAGCTCTATAACTTACGTATCCAGACCAACATATATGTATTTATATACGGACTGGGAGTCTTCCAGGTAAAACCAAACAAGCTCAAAGCCAATGGGATGCGTTCGATGTCAAACCCATAACCCTCTATCTATCGGTATAAATACCGGCCTCGACCTACACTTTCATCTACACCAAAGCTGAGCTTAACACCCGTGCATATATTTAGTTACATATATATACATAGACTGATATACGCATATACGCCTATATGAGTCAAATTTTCGACCCTTCATTATAACCCCAAATCGAAGCCAAAAATCACATTAAATCATTTCCCTTCGTGAGAGGAAGCCAACGGAAGAAGAATCAATAAAAACGGTCGTGAAACGTGGAAGAACGAGCTCACCGGGGTGGCCGCCGGACTGGTTTGCCGTCGAAGAATGGAGCAACTTCTGCTGCCAACACCAGCCGACTGCCGTCCTTCTCCTTCCATAGACACACCGCCCTTCCCATCATCACCGTAGGTTAGCCTCGTTTCTCTGCGTTTGTTTTCCTTCGTGCCGACACTTTTCATGGAAGAAGATGACATAGAGGCTTTGCCTCTGCAATTCAATTCTTCTTTGGTGGTTGGGCTGAAATTTTGAGCCTATTTAATAAATGGGCCTAATTTTAAATGTTCAACCACAACCTTAAGTACTTGGGCTATAATAAAAGAAATAATAATAATAATAATAATAATAATAATAACAATAATAATAATGATGATAATAATAATAATAATAATAATAGGAATAACAATCTGCAAAATTGACAAATTTGAGATGAGAAATATTAATGAGGAAGTTGGCTTGGTTGATTGATAGTAATCACTTAGATAAATTTGTTAATTGTTAGATAACCTAATTACATAATGCTAAAATGAATTGATGAGTAATTAATAAAAACTAATAAACGTACATTATATCAAAATAATATTTAGTCATTTGGACTTAATAACATAATCAGATTAAACAAAGTTGGATAGGTATTATTTTCACTAATTATTGGATTAATGGAAGTAGATTCATAAAATTAAATTACGGACTCGGAAATATTAAGTGTTAAGTAGATTAATAAAATCAGGTTTAGTTAATGATGATTAGTTAATTGCTAGAACATTTGGATTCACTAATAATGTTGATTAAGGTAATTATGAAATTTGAATAATTTAATTAAATATAATTCAGATTATTAACAAAATCTTTGGATTAATAATATAGGTGTCAATAATAAAAAGATTATGACGAATTGAGCTAGTTAATTATTTGATACCTTTTTATTATCGGACTAGATTGAAATTAATAAAGAATTATTGAATTAATTACCGAATTTAATTAAGATAGTCATTAAGTACGAAAATATTAGTAATAAACTATAATTGAAGGTAATTCGAATATGTTTATAATTTGTATAACTTAATAATATTAAAATATAATTAATTATTTTGATGTTTATAAGTAGAGTAAATTAATGTTGATAAAGAAATTGTGAAATTTGGATATGTAATTGAAATATAATTCGGATAGTAAAACACGATATTGGATCATTAGTAATTAAAAATTATTGGCCGAATCCATATAGTAACAAAGTAATGGATTAGTAAAAGTGATTAATGAATGGATAAGCTAAGTTTGAATAATTATTTAATTAATTATATTAATAAATTTGAATAAATACAGTAAAAGGTGAAAATCGGATAAGTTATTACAAATAGAATAAGTGACTAATTATATCATCTTAATTAAAAAGGTGAACATTTAGAGACCGGATTTGAGAAAGAGAATTAGGAGCATCAGGACTTAAGGTAAGTTTCTCTGCCGATCCAAAATGATTTCCTCGTATTATATGCTTATTATGCATTACATGATTAAGTGTGAATTTTGAATTATGTGTATGTGATTTTGAGGAGATATTAGATCTATGGTATTTGAGAAGTGCAAACTAAGTACTTTTGGGTATTAAATATTTTTAAATATCTTTGAGACTATTTAAAGAGAGTGAGAAATATTTTTTTTGGAAGTATATTTAAAGTCAAGATAAAATTTACGTTTTTATAAGAAGTGAGCACCCGGGAGAAATCCGTGGTGTCGGTTTTCCACATCCGGATAAATGTGGAGGGTGATTAAGGTTGCTACTACTAAGAAGTACAGTTTGAGTTTGAAGTGACGTTTGGATCTATGATCCCTTTTAAGAAGAAGTTATAGTAGTAGTAGTCCCTAATCATTCAAGAATTTTAAAGGTGGGGTAGTTGGTAGACTGAGTCCCGATTACTCACGACGACTTACTACTCGGAGGGCTTGGAATCCCTTTTAGGGGGTGTGCACACTTAAGGTATTCGTTTCGTTTCCATTAGCAGTTGTGGTACCGGCAAAAGTCCCGGGGTGGCCGTACATAATAACGTAACCACCGGGCTCAACCAGAGTGTTGGGCACCGCCCTTCTAAATTACTAGGAAGATAGAGAAGAAGTGAATTTTGAGAAGTTCTAAGAGAAGAGTTACTATAGTATTTTCGAAGAAAAGTTGACGACTTTAGTAAAGAAGTGATCAAAGAGAAAAGAATTTTGGTGGAGTGTGTCATTTTTATATAGTATTTATGAAAAACTATTTTTAGCCAAACCTGATTATTTTACGGGGTTGGGTAGTACTTACTTAGCTCTAAAGCTAATTTTTGTTTCCTTTTCTTTGTTTTGTTTTCAGCACTTTATTTGTGCAGGTGATGATGCTTATGTGGACTGATGATTGTATGACCACGAGAGCGGTTTAGAGATGCCTTAGTCAAACCTAGTCATAAATAAACAATCCAATTATGTTGAACACTTGTTTTACATTGTTTGGTGATTGCCTGTGCATTCGGTTAAGAGATGACCGGATGTGGCGGTAACACCCATTTCCCAATTAATGTTATTTCCGCTGCAAAACTTTTTATCTGTTTAAAAGAATAAATCAAGTTATTATAAATAAATCTATTATTTCAAGTATTACTTTGGGAGGGAAAATGGGGGTGTTACATGGGGTTTTTAGTCAAGAATATTGACTATTACTATTTTTCCCAAATAAAATGGTGATCTACGGATTGGATATTTTCCAAGTATATATATACTAATAAGTATTTCATAACTTGGGGAAAAGACTATTTATTTAAGTATCACCCTATGTTTGGGTCTTATACTTGAAACGCTAGTTATTCTATATTTAGCCTGCTACTCGCTCGGTACTTGTACTGACCCCTTCGGGTCCCCCCACCATTTTCAGGTTGAAGCTAGGGCTTGCTACTTGCACCTTCTCACGGGTGATATCAAATCAGAAAGACGTGGTTCATGCTTCCTTATTTTCTTTCAAACTACCGAACACTTGCTCATGGATATTTGTTTTTACTATAAACTATTTTTGGGGCTTGTATGCCCATGTTGTTGGCCGGTTGTGGCCCATGACTTACCGTTGAATATTTCCGCTATTCATTGGTTTAAATGTGATGTTGTTATGTATGTTTACTACTGAGTATGGATGGATTGTTTTCTCGAACGCCTTGTGTAATTAAGTGAGGTTGACTCGTGGGTGACGTCACTTAGTTATACGGCGGTTGTACACGCGCTTGGATTGCGGTATGGGGCGTGACAATTAAGTGGTATCAGAGCCATCTCAGTTCTAAACTATATAATCAACCTCTCACAAAAGATTTTACAAAAGAATTTTTACCGAAAACCATGAGCATTGTATTTTGACGTTTATAGGACTATTGGTGCTTAAAGTTGCAAGGCCTCTAATTGTTAAGACGGTACCCTTAACAATTGGTATGATGGTGACTTGGGCCAATACGTGTCTGTAACGTTCTTCCGTCAATTGACATTTATAGGAGTCTAATGACTCCTCCATATTTCTTTCAGAAATGGAGGGCAGGCGAATGGCAACCAGGAACAATCCGAGGGGGCAGGCGCCGGTAGCATCCCAAAGGGGAAGCCGGGCTGCATCTCGGGGTTCAAGAGGAGGCCGTGGAGGCCGTGGAAGTCGTGGAGGTCATAGGGCTCAAACTGTGAGCGACGGCCATGTTAGTTCGGTGTATGAAACTAACACCGAAGACTACGACTCTACATATGTTCCTGAAACGGGGCATGAGGAGACCCCATATGATGGGGGTGACACATACACCGATGATGATGATGAAGAGAGTGATGCCAAGTTCGCCCAAATGGGCGAATTACTTGAGTGGTATCAAAAAGAGAAAGTGAGGAGAGACCTTAGGCGCCAAGCAAGGCGTGGCTCTCGCGGTGGTTCGGGTCAAGGAAGCCGGGGAGCTTCAAGGGCCACTCCCGCGGCGTCACATGATGGGCGTGAAGGAGGTTTTTGCGTGAGAATCTCCAAGTACCTAAAGGAGGCTAGGGCCTTGGGGTGTAAGTCCTTTGACGGCACCGGTGACATTACCATTGCCGCCGATTGGATAAAGAAGGTGAAGGATGCGGCAAAGGACATGCAAATTTCACCGGACGTGAAGTTGACTGTTGCTTCACGGCTACTGGAGGGGATAGCTTCCACGTGGTGGGAGAGTGTAGAAGGAAAATACCATGGGGAGGTCTCGTGGTTGAACTTTGAGCAGGAATTTTATGACCAATACTACACTGACTACGAGAAAAATGTCAAGCGTAGGGAGTACACCAACCTCAAACAGAAGGAGGGTGTTTCTGTTAAACAGTTGGAGCAAGATTTTAGAACCTTGGCTAGGTTCTTACCGGAGTACGCGATCAATGAGGACCGCATGTCGGAGCACTTTTGGGATGCCCTACTCTTGGACATCCGTGATCGGGCTACGTACTCGCGCCACATGACCTTTAGCGAGGTGGTGGAGCAGGTCCTTCTTGGGGAGGCTCAATGGAATGAGAGAAAAGAAAGAGACGCCGAGGAGGCGAAAAAGAGAAAATGGCATAATTCGGGGCCGCCCGAGCAAGCACGGAAGAATAACCACGGTGGGGGTGGTGGTACATTCAAGGCGCCGGCACCACCGGCGAAGAAGAACAAGGATGCTCGGTGGCACGCATCCTCCTCTCAAAATACGGGGCCTCCTAAGTGTGCCAACTGTTCAAAGAATCACTTTGGGAAGTGCAACGCACCCCCGAGGTGTTATCGATGTGGGAACACGGGCCACATGAAGGCCAATTACCCACAATTGGGGGGAGGAGGAGCTCCGGGATCCGGAGGAAGAACCATGACGGGAAGAAACCGTGCGGGCCCGTCAAACGGCGGTACGGGAAGAGGTGGCGCTTCAACAAGCCATGCCGCGTCCGTAAATCAAGGTGGGGCCCAAGCAAGGGTCTACGCGATGACCGAGGCGGATGCGCGAGCAAACCCGGACTCCGTCACAGGTAATACCCTTATTCTGGGCATTTCTAGGCTTACTTTGATCATATACGTCGTTGGGATTGAGTGCGGGCCACCCCGGGGTCCAACCGGGTGAGTTAGGCCAAATCAGGCTGAAAATAGCCACTGCCGGCCGGGCACGCCCTCAGGCACGCCGTGCGTGGCACCGTGCCTGGGAGGCAGTGGCTCTCCAAGAAAATTCGGCCAGGCACGCCCTCAGGCACGCCGTGCGTGGCACCGTGCCTGGGAGGCAGTGGAGAAATTCGGCCAGGCACGCCCGCAGGCACGCCGTGCGTGGCACCGTGCCTGAGAGGCAGTGGCTCTCCCAGGGAATTCGGCCAGGCACGCCCGCAGGCACGCCGTGCGTGGACCCCTGGCAACCGAAAACTTATTTTTTTCGCTCCGTTCTCCTACGTTTGGACTCCCGTTCGATTCCAAACATTAGTATGAACCTAATAACCTTCTAAAGATGTGTAAAAACATTAGAAAATGTATCTCACATGGTGTATAAATGTAGGAACATTAAAGATCAATGGTAGGTGTGCGAGGATCCTCATCGATACCGGGACACAACGCTCATTTGTGAGTGAGACGTTCGCCGAGGACCTTGACGTGCCATTGACACCATTGACGCAAACGTTGGTAGTCTCCACACCGTTAGGAGTCAACGTGGAGAGAAATCATTACTATCCATCATGTGAGGTGGATGTGACGGGTCAACCCTTGACTTGTGATTTCGTACCTCTGAGCATGTTGGAGTTCGATGCAATCCTAGGAATGGATTGGCTTGAGAAGCACCATGCTCGAGTAGATTGCTACACCAAGGTGTTGGAGCTCGAGGATGATCAAGGAAACACGCTATGTTTCGAAGGAGATCGGGGGAAATCTAATGCTTGCATCATATCCGTGATGAGAGCACGGAAGATGATGAGAAAGGGGTGCCACACATACCTTGCTTACGTGGTGGACGATACGAAGAAAGAAGTTGACATCAAGGATGTAAGAGTCGTGTGCAAGTACCCGGATGTCTTTCCCAAAGACCTACCGGGGCTTCCACCCGATAGAGAGATCGAATTTGTAATTGAAGTGGAGTCGGGAACCAAACCCATTTCGATTCCCCCTTATCGAATGGCACCGGCCGAACTTCAAGAGTTGAAGGTCCAACTACAAGAATTATTGGACAACAGATTCATCAGACCCAGTCACTCACCGTGGGGGGCACCCGTACTCTTCATGAAGAAGAAGGATGGTACACTAAGAATGTGTATTGACTACCGACAATTGAACAAGGTCACAATCAAGAACAGATATCCCTTACCGAGGATTGATGACTTGTTTGATCAACTTCGGGGGGCAATAGTGTTCTCGAAGATTGATTTGAGGTCGGGGTATCATCAGTTGAAGATCAAGGAGAGCGACATACCTAAGAGTGCATTCCGCACTAGGTATGGTCATTACGAGTTCCTTGTGATGTCATTTGGTTTAACCAACGCACCGGCGGCATTCATGGACTTGATGAACCGGGTGTTTAGTGAATACTTAGATCAATTTGTGATAGTATTCATTGATGATATCTTGATATACTCCAAGAGTGAGGAGGAGCACGAACATCATTTGGGGCTTATACTTGATCGGCTAAGGGAAAAGCAACTCTTTGCCAAGTTCTCTAAATGCGAATTTTGTCTCAAGGAGATTGGTTTTCTCGGTCACGTCATATCTGGTTCGGGCGTAACTGTGGATAACGCCAAGATAAAAGCTATCATGGATTGGGAGAGACCCAAGAATGTGAAAGAGATACGTAGTTTCCTTGGCTTAGCGGGATACTATCGTAAATTTGTTAAAAAATTCTCCGTATTGGTGTCTCCATTAACGAAGCTCACAAAGAAAGGGGCCAAGTTCATATGGGACGACAAGTGTGAGAAAGGGTTCCTTGAACTGAAGAAACGACTTACCGAAGCACCAGTCCTTGCCCTACCCATACAAGGGATAGGGTATGATATCTACAGCGATGCTAGCATCCAAGGGCTTAGATGTGTACTAATGCAAAACGGTAAAGTGATTGCCTATGCTTCTAGGCAATTGAGGAAACACGAAGTGAACTACCCTACCCACGATCTAGAGCTGGGGGCAGTTGTGTTTGCATTGAAGATTTGGAGGCATTATCTCTACGGGGAGACATGTCACATTTACACTGATCATAAGAGTTTGAAGTATGTATTCACTCAGAAAGAGTTGAATATGAGACAGAGGAGATGGATGGAGTTGATCAAGGACTATGACTTGATCATCGACTATCATCCCGGAAAGGTCAATGTAGTGGCCAACGCACTGAGCAGGAAGAGTACGTCAGGGACGTTACTTACTTGTCTGCAGGCATTGAGGGCACGCGTGGAGGTGTCCACGTGCGGGGCTCTCATTGCTCAATTTGAGGTTAGGCCCACCCTATTGGGCGAGATTAGTCGAAGTCAGGCCATTGATGAGGAATGTCAGAAGATCCGTGAAAGGATCCTTGAGGGGCCCGTTGAGAACTTCCGAGTACGCGGTGACGGTCTATTATTGTTTAAGGATCGTGTATGCATACCAAAGAATGAAGAACTCCAGAAGTCTATACTCGAGGAGGCTCATTCTTCAGCTTATGCTATGCATCCAGGAGGTACTAAGATGTACCGAGATTTGAAGGAAAGTTACTGGTGGTCAGGTATGAAGAGAGACATCGCAGAGTATGTGAGTCGATGCCTTACTTGCCAGCAAGTTAAGGCAGAACATCAACACCCGGCAGGGCTTTTGCAGCCACTCACCATCCCAGAGTGGAAGTGGGAGCACGTGACCATGGACTTCGTGGTGGGGCTACCACGAACAGTGAACAACTATGACGCAGTATGGGTAGTGGTTGATAGGCTCACCAAGAGTGCTCACTTTTTGCCTATCAACATTACTTATCCTCTTGAAAGATTGGCCAAGCTCTACACGGAGGAAATTGTGAGATTACATGGAGTCCCGATATCCATTGTCTCGGATAGGGATCCACGATTCACCTCCCGATTTTGGCCAAAGTTTCAAGCATCGTTGGCTACTAAACTGAAGTTTAGCACAACTTTTCACCCACAGACGGATGGACAGTCCGAACGGGTGATACAGATTTTGGAAGACATGCTTAGGGCATGTGCGCTGGAGTTCCAAGGAAGTTGGGACAAGCATTTGGCCCTAGTGGAGTTTGCTTATAACAACAGTTATCAAGCAAGTATCGGCATGCCTCCATATGAGGCATTGTATGGGAGGAAATGCAGAACACCATTGTGTTGGGACGAGGTTGGCGAGGCCAAACTCGAAGGGATAGAACTGGTTGAGATCACCAAGGCTAAGGTGAGGATCATTCAGGATAGACTGAGGGCTGCTCAGGACCGACAGAAGAGTTATGCTGACAAACGGCGGAGACCGTTGGAGTTCGAGGTCGGTGATGAGGTTTTTCTAAGGATTTCTCCTTGGAAGGGCATCATCTGATTTGTATCGAGGGGGAAGCTTAATCCCCGATACATTGGTCCATTTGAGATCCTTGAAAGGATTGGGGCCGTGGCGTACCGCCTCAAGTTGACACCAGAGCTTGAGAAGATACATGACGAGTTTCATGTATCGATGCTCAAGAAGTACATACGGGACCCATCTCATATCCTTGAGAAACCACCGGTAGAGATCCGTGAGGATTTGCAATATGCGGTAGAGCCGGTGAAGATAGTAGGTCAACAAGTGAAGAAACTTAGGAACAAGGAGATTCCTATGGTAAAGGTTCTGTGGAGAAGTGATCAGGTCGAAGAAGAGACATGGGAGACCGAAGTCTCAATGAGGGAGCAATACCCATCTCTTTTCGATTAGATACTTGGATTTCGGGGACGAAATCCCAATTAAGGGGGGGTGAACTTGTAACACCGTCCCCAAATATAGTTACTTTTACGAAAATAATGTATTGAACCTTATTAAGGGATTAATGAATTTACGAAGTTGTAAATTTTTATTATTTCATTCGCGTGAATAGTTAAATTGCACGTGGGACCCACACCGGGAGCGGGGGTCGCCCGACATTCCCGAGACCTTATATTTTATTCATCTTGGTCTAGATAATAAACATATAGTGGTGGATATTTCATTTGGGCCAGGGAAAGGCCCAGAGTTGACCGATTGGTCAAGAGAAGCCCAAATTATCGGTACTGGTAATTTAACAGATAACAGCCCGAACTGAATTTCGGAGGCTTATAAATTAAAGTTGGGGAATGTATACTCATTATACATGTCATAATGAGTAAGAGCACATAATATATTTTATTTGACCCGATAAAATAAAATACATTTAAAACAGTCCGAAAAATACAACTTTCGGGACCGATTGTACACACCGGGACACAAAGGGATGACCTCCCACAAGAGTGGGGGCCACCCCACGTTTTTGTGTGCTCAAATTGACCAAAGGAAGGCCAATGGTACACATGATGAGAGGGTGAGACATTGAGAGACACCAAATGGGTCCCTCTCTCACTTATTAGCTAAATGAGACAAAAGGAACCCATCCCCCTCCTTCCTCCTCATTGTACTCGACCAAGCTACCCAAGAAAGAGGAAGAAAAATCTCTCCAACCCTCCTCCATTGCTGCAACTCGAGCTCAACCAAGAAGGATCCAAGAAGTGGGATTAAAGAAGGAAAAAGGCTAGGAAAAGTGTGTAAAATTAAGGTAATCACCTTATTATAACTTTTCCTTTATTTTTCTTCTATCATATGAGGTATATATATCATATGAAGGACCCTTAGTATGATTCCACATGTTATAAGTATGGATTTATGGGTTGGAAAATGGTTCTACGTCCAAAAACGGACTTAGAAGCCAAAACGACCGGTTCACCGGAAAATAACCCTTTTGAGGTTATTTGTATTAATATGGGTTTTATGATTATAAAACCTTGTTAGGCACTTGTAAAGGGTATTTCAAGTGATTTCACAAAGTTGGAAAAGTCGCCGGAGTTGTCGCCGGAGTTGACCAAAACTTGCCAGAGTTTCACCGGAGTTCAACCAAGAAGGGTAGAACTTCATAACGCTAGTTCAAGGTGAGTGGACGGCTTAATATCTTATAACTTTTGGGTTAATTATAAGATTACCTAAATAAATGTTATAAGTGTTCATAATGATGTTTAAAAGATATTTAAACATGTGGTTAGCCAACATAGATAAGTTTGTATGAAAGGAATTAATTGTTTATACATGAAACATGATATGAGAAATAATATGAAATGCATATTTGTTGGGAATGTAAAAGAAGCACAAATGATTATTATTAACTTAATTACATGATGATTAAGTTGATATGTACAAGGCTTGAATGGCGGTCAACGACAACGTTGACCGATGGATAATGGATTAATTAATATCGGTTGATATTAGTTAATTGTACATTTATATAATTGCATGGATTTGCATGAATTGTGATACATAAGTTTTATGTAATGAACTAGTTATGAATGACTAAGTATGATATAGACTCTATCTAGGTTGATAGGAGGTTGATCATAGGAAAACTTGGTGGAGGACCCTAGTACTTAAAAGTACTTAACACTCAAAACTTGGTGGAGGACCCTAGTACTTAAAAGTACTTAACACTCAAAACTTGGTGGAGGACCCTAGTACTTAAAAGTACTTAACACTCAAAACTTGGTGGAGGACCCTAGTACTTAAAAGTACTTAACACTCAAAACTTGGTGGAGGACCCTAGTACTTAAAAGTACTTAACACTTAAAACTTGGTGGAGGACCCTAGTACTTAAAAGTACTTAACACTCAAAACATGGTGGAGGACCCTAGGACTTATGAGTCCTTAACACTCACAAACCGGTGGAGTATCCAAGGATCATGATCCTAAAACTCATAGATTATGATATACAAATAGGGACAAGGAGGAGTCCTATACACTCATAGGTATATGGATGGGTTGGGGTTTTTAGTCAAGAATATTGACTATTACTATTTTTCCCAAATAAAATGGTGATCTACGGATCAGATATTTTCCAAGTATATATATACTAATAAGTATTTCATAACTTGGGGAAAAGACTATTTATTTCATAGGAGGAGTCCTATACACTCATGACTATTTCTTATACTTGAAACGCTAGTTATTCTATATTTAGCCTGCTACTCGCTCGGTACTTGTACTGACCCCTTCGGGCCCCCCACCATTTTCAGGTTGAAGCTAGGGCTTGCTACTTGCACCTTCTCACGGGTGATATCAAATCAGGAAGACGTGGTTCGTGCTTCCTTATTTTCTTTCAAACTACCGAACACTTGCTCATGGATATTTGTTTTTACTATAAACTATTTTTGGGGCTTGTATGCCCATGTTGTTGGCCGGTTGTGGCCCATGACTTACCGTTGAATATTTCCGCTATTCATTGGTTTAAATGTGATGTTGTTATGTATGTTTACTACTGAGTATGGATGGATTGTTTTCTCGAACGCCTTGTGTAATTAAGTGAGGTTGACTCGTGGGTGACGTCACTTAGTTATACGGCGGTTGTACACGCGCTTGGATTGCGGTCTGGGGCGTGACAGGTTTCAATTAGGGTTGGGGGCTTGGGGCTTTGGGGGAGTGTTATACGTATTGGGGAAGAAGTATTATACGTATATGTTTTTTTTACAACTATAGGTATATGTTTGATATATGTTCTAGAATACATTTTTATTACTTTGCTCCTTTTGCTTGAAATAAATTTTAAAAATATGCAAGGAATAATTAGTTATAAGCCGAATGGGTAGTAATTACAGGAATAAATAAATAAAAATTTAAGTTCCCGTTTGGTGAATCGGGCTTATAGTCAAATTTTCATGAGATAATTACCGAGATAAGAGTAAAATATAATAAAAGTGCAAAACGAGGACCTTCATCTTTTGTAATCTTTCGTAGGAGTAAAAGTACTGATGCTGACCAAATTACCCTTAATGAAAGACCTGGATTATTCAGTAATACTTAATCAACGTTATAAAATACGGAGTACTCGAACACTAAAGTTCAATAAGAGTACTAAAGTTCAACTCCAATTCACACAGATCTGGTGCAAGGCCACCATCTCCGGCGGTGCCGCCACTACCCGGCGCCGCCGCCTTAGTCGCTGCCGTCATATCAACTGTCGTCGCCACCTCAGCCGCCGCCTTAGTCGCTGCCGTCATATCAACTGTCGTGGCCACCTCAGCCGCCGTCGCCACCTCAGCCGCCTTCGCCGCCGTCGCCGCCGTCGCTCTTAGGTGGGTCTTCATATGCCACCACCACGCTTTGTAGAGCCGCCACCGCCACTAGCTTGATTGCCACCTGCATAATCTAATGAGATAATATGTATTGCCATGATAAAATAAAATGTCATTTTCGTACAAAATAAATGGCATTTTCGTACAAATAAATAGCATTTTCGTACAAATAAATGGCATTTATGGACGTAGAACATGACACTATCACACAAAAATAATGACACGTTCACATTGAAAATTGTTGAAATTGTCCAATAAAAAATAAATTTATTTTAAAATGGAAAATATAAAATATGAGAATATAAAGAAAAACTTGAAACGAAGAAGCAAGGAAGCAACATTTATATTGCCATCTTGTTTGTAATTAGTGACGTCTTGTTTGAAGTTAATGCCATCTCCAATTCTCCATATGTATAAGTTGGCATTAATTGTCAACTAGATCGAAAAACAAGGCTTCATTAAAACTGTGATGCTAATTTTTTTTTCTCATATAGATGAATGTATTACGTGGTGGAATAGATGAATGTTAAAATATTTTTTTTAAATAGATAAAACTAAAATATCTGTAAAATCAGTTTTCAAAAATAAACATTTATTATAGTAGAATTTTCTGATGCAAATTAGTTTATTTGTAAATTAGATTTAAAATAAAATCACTGAATAAATAAATAACAAAGAAATCATATCCACTTTTCTCAATCACTGAACGTTCGTGTTTAAAAAAAATCTGAAATAGAATTTCTTAGTGTAGGATTTCAAAGTAAATAAAATAATTAATGGGGAATAAGAAAAACATATACAAAAGAAGAAATTAAAGGTAAATGAAGAAGGAAGAAGTGGAAAGGAAGAAGAAGACGAGGAGGATGAGAGGAGAAGACAAACCTTTTACTTGAATACTTGGTCAGATCTTGCTTCCGTCCCTCAAATTCGCCGGAAATGGTAGAGATTTGAAATCTCCGTAGATATGAGTAGAGATAATTGAGTTAGAATCATTTAGAAAAGTGTGACGTGGGGATGGGATAAGAAACAGAGAAGGATGGTGGCTGGGAGATGAGGTGGGAGATGAGACGCGTGTGAGGGAAGGGAGAAGAAAGATAATAGTGGGTAGAGGAAAGAAAAGAAAGGGGGAAAGTGGGGGATGGGATGCAAGCGGGCGGTACGGAAAAAACGGGAAGGGTATAATTGGAACTGAAGGTCCTATTTTGGGAATAAAAAGTATAAGGTCTTACTTTGGAATTTTTATTATGATTTACTCCTATCTTGGACAATAACTTAATTTTCATTGAACACATAATTTTTTACTTTGCGCGCTGAATTGTGTAATATAAGAAAAACCAAGGTTAGAACTATTTTCTTGACTATATTGGTTGAAGTTACTATAGAGGACCATTTTAATTATTTTTCATAAAAAATCTTTATTTAATTAGTAAAATATAATTTAAACATCATTCTTACATAAATCAACAGAATTGACCAATCTAGCCACTTTAAAATGGAGTAATATAGTCCTTTTTTATATTCATAAATACTATGTATTATTGAGATTTATAAAAAAAACTATTTGATTATTTTCACCTAAATTTATATTTAAGTATAATTTAAGAATGACATAACACACTTTCACATATTTGCATCCCCTGATTTGCCTATTTACAAAGGCAATTCGTCTAAAAACGCATAAGTGTAAAGTCACTCTATTATTCAATTATTATAAATACTTTACCATCAATATATATATATATATATATATATATAAACCTTTAAAAATGAAAAAATCATTTGTAAAACTATTAGTGCATCGCGCAAGAATGACTAGCAAAACATTCGGCTAGAAGGAAAGATTTAAACAAGAGTTGAAATGAAAGGTTCATTAGAACGTAATTTGTTTTCAAATTGTATTTGTATTGAGTGTTACTGTTTTGTTAGACTATACACATTTGTGTGCTACTCCACAATTATTGATACTCCGTAAATCATATTGAATACATTTCATTTTACATCAAACTTGATTATTGTGCATGTTTATAAGTCATTTTACACAACATTCCACCATTTGAGTAAAACTTCGCCCTTTAAATTTCACCAACCGAGCATCGCACTGCAGTTGTACATATTTTTGAATTAAGAACTACTATAGATTCTATATATTGAATTTGTTTCAAAAGTTATTGTGCTGAAATGATAGCATTACTTTTCATATACGGCCTCAACTAACATTTTCTCACAAATTCATATTTGAGTATTGTTTAATAATGCCATAACACACTTTCACATATTGCACACTCCCCCTGATTTGCCAATTTACCCGGACAATTCGTGTAAAAATGCAATTCGTATAAATGCATAGTCACCATATTACTTGAGATGTTTATACTTAGACTTATTTCAGTCTCAGACCAAATCAAACTTAAACAAACCAGATCAGATCATACTTGAATACTAGAAATTGTAGAAGCACCTATTTGTACATTATTTTCCCACAAATTCAGATTCAAGTATAACTCAAGAATGACATAATACACTTTCACATATTTTAATTTACTCCCCTATTTTACCTATTTAGAGAGACAATTCGTCTAAAAATGCAATTCGTGTAAATTTATAGTCACCTTATTACTTAGTAATTATAAATAATCTACCTTCAATTAATTTATATAAACCTTTGAAAATGAAAAAAAATGGCAAAATCATATGCGCATCGCAAGGTGAATTACTAGCAAAACATTTTACTAAAAGAAATGATTTTGACATAAGTTAGTGGCACACTGGTTAGCGAGCTAAAATGTGTTGACTCCTAGGCATTTCTATTAACAATTCAAATGTTAGCAGTCATTGTGGCACACTGGTTTTGTTGTTGAAAATGCCTTTTTTAGTCATATTCAACTTTGTGTGGTTGGGTTAATAATAACCAACCAACATTATAGTGCGTGATACATACTATAAAAACTTTATATAGTATGACTTTATATAGTACGTAGTATGTAGTATAAATTATTTAGTCATATTCAATTAAAATTACAAGTTTAGTTTTATTTCAAAATAAATTTGATTAAAACTAACTACACCCTGTGGAATTTCACCAACCGTGCATCGCACGAGCGTTCAACGCATTTCCTCTAACGTTATTTTTATAGTACATTTTAATACATAACGCATGTATTATGTAGTTATGTACATTTTTTAGGAAAGAAATCACCAACCGTGCGATGCACGATCAGTCGATGAGATACATATGTACTATGATTGTAGATACATTTATGTGTGTGAGGCTGCTTGACGCATATTTGGGTTTGAAATTCAATATAAGACTCCGACATTTGAACATTTGAGCTTCCATTTGTTGGAAGAACAAAATGTTGGTAAATTACACTGTGACACCGCACCCGGATGTACTCGAATTTGAAATTTGACATGTATTTGAAATTCCTAGCGAATAAATTTCGTATGATTGATTGGAATATTTAATTAATGTGAGATTAATTAAACTATTTATCGGGTCCATAAAATGAGAACGGACTACCAAATATTTAGTTGGGTCATAATAATAAATTATAGAAGCCCAATAAAGTGCCAACAAAAGTTGATAAAAATGTTTGGACAACCCGAGCGCTATTTTGGCCCAACCTGCCAGAAATAGCAGGAATAATTGGGAGGGACTTCCTACACCCACTTGGGATATTCCACCAGTCAAATAACCCCCAAATAATGGGGAGGGGACAAGGAAATAAGGGGAGGGGCGAGCTAGGCATGAGGGGAGTCTCATTGAGACAAATGCCCATACCCCCATGTCCTACTCCTTGGATTATCTTCCAATTGATTGAGGAGTTGTCTCCTATCATTGGCATCCATTCGAACCAGCCAGGGAGAGGGAGAGCTCAAGGGGAGTCCTCACATCATCCAAGGCTTGAAGGAAGCAAGAAGCTAAGGAAATCCAATAGAAAACAACTAGAAGAAGAGGTAAGAACACAACTCTTATCTTTTAACTAGTTTTGTTGTATGATTTTTTAGAAATCATATGGTGGATTAAACCATGAGTTATACACGTTTAAAAGTGTATAATATTGTTATTTAGTGGTGGTATTTAACTTAGAAGAGTCGTGGAATCGATAGGAGTTGAAATCGCCGGAAACCGCCAAGTGTAGGAGGCTGTTCGTAGCAGCAGACGACGAAAGCCGCCCAGCTTTCGTGAAAGCCGCCCGGCTTTCACCTTCTGCCCAGATTTTTCGCTTTCGATCGGTTTAGAACGGGGATTGATCGGAGGGCTTAACAAAGGCAGTTATTTCAGCACTTCATAAGGTGAGGATGGCTGACTATATTGCTCATAATCTTTGGGTTAATTTCATAAGATTACCTAAAGTAATTAAATGTGATTTTCATGGATTATTAATGCTTAATAATGCCTAAATGAAAATATCATTGTTTGTGAATAGAAGATGCATAACATACAAATTTATGAGAGATTGTGTATGATGATGCATAATAAATGTGAAGGTATAATGATTGTATAAACCATGAATTTTTGTGATAAAATATACTTTTACTTCATGTATAGAAATCATGAATGGATAAAAGTGATATTTTTGATATTGAGATTAAATCGTATACGGATTAGAAAATCCATAGAAATGAGCCTTATAACTATGAGTTAAGGAGCTTGGCTGTTTAAAGATTTATGGATTAGTATTTAATTTACTAATCGGGAATGTTGTATAAAAAGTGATAGAACAAATCCTAAGGACTTGGATTGTGAAGGATGCACCTTAAGTAGTCTTATGAGATGCCTTAAGGTAGGAATGGGTAACCACTAAGTTACATTAGGAGTAGGCCTCCTTGGCTACTCAAGATTGAGAAACTCTAGGCATAGAAATTGCTAGTGAGTTAGTATCGTGACTAGAGGAAGCCTCTAGCACGATGAAGAATGACTGGAGGAAGCCTCCAGCATTCGTGTAGGGTGAATTAGTTTCGTGACTAGAGGAAGCCTCTAGCACGATGAAGAATGACTGGAGGAAGCCTCCAGCATTCGTGTAGGACGACTAGAGTAAGCCTCTAGCGTAGAATAGGATGACTAGAGGAAGCCTCTAGCATAATCTAATGTGACTGGAGGAAGCCTCCAGCACAAAGTATGTAAGGTGATTAGAGGAAGCCTCTAACACCGAATGTAGTGACTAGAGTAAGCCTCTAGCACGGTGAAACATGACTAGAGGAAGCCTCTAGCATGGTAAATAAATATAGATGGGCGTGACTTGAAGTCACGGGGAAAGGGTTGAACGTTTTCAAAGAAAACATGGGTCTTCGGGCCGACTACTTGACTTTATATATAAAGTAAGTATATTTTCAAAGAGGGTAACCACGGGTTATGACCTATAATATATTATCACCCTATTTGAGGGTCTTGGAAATTGAAACTTTGATTATACTTAGTATAGTTGTCATTGTACTTGTCAAATGCTTCCAAGTACTGACCTCCCCTTCACGGGGGAGGCCACCTCACAGTTTCAGGTAGGACTTGAAGGTTGCTACCGCCGCCGTTGCTTTGGGGAGGTTCAAGGAAGGAGACGTGGTTCGTGCTTCTTCCGTTCCTGTTTTGAAAACATTTTCAAATAATGCTCATGGATACTATTTGAATATTTATTTGGGCTTGTATGCCCGTGTTTGCCACGTGTGGCTTGGATATTTGAATTAATGTTTCCGCTGCTTGATTAAATATTTTGCATTATGATTGTTTATGGATGTACTATTGTGAATGATATTCATGACGCCTAGTATAGTATGGATGAGTTGGACTGCGGTTGACTATTCGTACTGTACGGCGGGTTGTTGACGTGTCCGGTGGGTCCGGGGCGTGACAATTTAATTGGTATCAGAGCCTTAGTCCGTAAACTTCATAATGAAGCTTCAAAATCCTTTTTGAAAATGATTTTGAAAACCATGAGCATAAAGTTTTGTACTTATAGAACTTTTGGTACTTGAGTTGCAAGGTCTCTAATTGTTAAGATGGTACCCTTAACAATTGGTATGACGGTGATTCGAGCCAAGATGTGTCTTTAAGTGCCTATCCGTCAATTGACATTTGATACGAGTCTAATGGCTCATTCTCAATTTCTTTCTGAAATGGATCGTACCGGGAAAGTAACTAGAAGGAACCCGACTGGCCAGGCACCGAGAGGGTCCGTGCAAGGCAGTAGAGGGGCTTCTAGAGTGTCCAGGGGACAAGGCCGTGGAGGCCAAGCTCAGACCGTGAGTGACGGTCATGTTGAAACAATAAATGGGTCTTATGAGTCCGAGGAGGATTCAACGTATCAACCGGGAACTGAGCCAGTTAAGACCCCATATGATGGGGAATATGATGATGACAATGATGAGGAGAGCGACGATGACGACGCTCTAGAAAGGATGGAGGAACTGCTCCGTCAATACCAACAGGATCGCCAAAGGCGCCGGGCAAGGCGTGCTTTGGGAGGGGCTTCCAGGGGAGGAAGCCGTGTGGGTTCTAGGGGACATGTAGAGTCCCGGAATGATCGAGGTACCGAGGTCCCGATAATAAGGATCTCAAAGTACCTCAAGGAGGCAAGAGACTTGGGGTGTAAACCGTTTGATGGAACGGGAGACATCTCCATTGCGGCCGAGTGGATCAAGAGATTCAACGAAGCGGCTCTTGACATGGAGCTGCCGCCGATCATGAAGTTGAGAGTGGCAACGAGGTTGCTAGAGGGAATGGCGTCCACGTGGTGGGACGGCGTCAAGGGGAAGTATGGTGAGGCAGTCACTTGGGAGAACTTCCATCAAGAATTCTTTAACCAATACTACTCCGACTTCGAGGTGAACTTGAAGAGGAGGGAATACACCAACTTGACCCAAGGAGGCAAGTATACCGTGAGGCAACTCGAGCATAAGTTCAGGGAGCTTGCCGAGTTCATTCCGGAGTACATATGTGATGAGAACCGGATGGTGAACCACTTCTGGGATGCCTTGGACCTTGACATACGCGAGAGGGCAACACAATTGCCTAATATGACGTTTAGTCAAGTTGTTGAGCAAGGCTTGAAGGGGGAGAAAGAATGGGAAGAAAGAAAGCGGAGGAATGCCGAGGAGGCAAGGAAGAGAAAATGGGAGAACCAAGGCTCCCAAGGTTCCAATAAGAAGGGGAACCACGGGGGAGGGAGCTCTTTTAGAACCCCTGCACCGCCATCGAGAGGAAACCCGGGAATGAGTGGACAACACTCGGGATCACAAGCCTCAACAGCGCCCAAATGCAAGAATTGCAAGAGAAACCACGTGGGCAAGTGTCGTGATCCCCCGAGGTGCTATCAATGTGGTGACACGGAGCATATGAGGTCAAGTTGCCCGCAACTTGGGCGAGCCGTGAGTGCCGGGCCGAGTGGTGGGACCACGATGAGCAGGAACCGGACAGCGGCACCTCACGCAAACACGGGGCACGGTGGAGCTAGCACAAGTAATGCACCGTCCGTGAATCAAGGGAGGACCCAAGCGAGGGTCTATGCGACTACGGAAGCCGATGCACGTGCTAACCCGGACTCCGTCGCGGGTAAATTCTTGAACCTTTGATGTTATTTCCTTGTAAACAATATAAATGTTGAAATGTATAAGTTATATGGCCAACCCAGCCTGTTTAAAGTTCAAAGAAGTGGACAGATATCTGCCTGGGGCGAAAGCCGCCCGGCTTTGACGAACGTCGCCCGACGTTTGTCTATGATTTATTACATAAATCCTACGGCGACCATAAGCCGCCCGACGTTGACGAAAGCCGCCCGGCTTTCGTAAAGGATTTTTGTTAAAATCATTCGGCGGAGGAAAACCGGCCGAGTTTCGTAAAAACCGGCCGGCTTGTGTTCAGGCATCTCCGGTGTGAGGCGCTGTTAACGAAAACCGGCCGGCATTCGTAAGAACCGGCCGGCTTTTAGGAATTAAAATTGGGAATTCTTTCGGCGACAGAAAACCGGCCGGCTTTGGCGAAAACCGGCCGGCTTACGTAACCAGCCATTCCGAGCCGAAGGCCAAGGTACGAAAACCGGCCGGCTTTCACGAAAAGCGGCCGGCTTTCACTTATTGGTGCATGGTGTTGGTTTTTGGGTGGGAACCGGGATGGAATCGGGATGGGGCGTTAGATGACGATCATCCAAACCATAGCCGGGGTACTCTTTTACCTAAGAAATGAGTCTAATAAGTGGGGAGTGTGTCTTACATTGCTTATGAATGTAGGAACACTAAAGATTAACGGGAGAGACGCAAGAACCCTCATTGACACCGGGGCGCAACGATCATTCGTGAGTGAGGCGTTCGCCGGGGGATTCAAAGAACCACTTGTACCGATGGCTCAAGCCCTATTGGTATCCACACCTCTAGGGGAAGACATCGAGAGAGATAGCCACTATCCATCGTGTGAGGTGGAAGTGGAGGGCCAAAACTTGACGTGTGATTTCGTACCGCTGAGTATGATTGAATTCGATGCAATCCTGGGGATGGATTGGCTTGAGAAACATCATGCTAGGGTCGATTGCTACACAAAGATACTTGAACTTGAAGGCGATGAAGGGGTAACCTTACGCTTCGAGGGGGGATCGGGCCAAATCCAATAGTTGTATCATATCCGCCGTAAGAGCTAGGAGTATGATGAGAAAGGGTTGCCACGCATATCCAGCATACGTGGTAGACAAAACAAAGGAAGAGACGCGCATTGATGACGTGAGGGTGGTATGCAAGTATCCGGATGTCTTTCCAAAGGACTTACCGGGACTTCCACCCGATAGGGAGATTGAATTTGTGATCGAGGTCGAGCCCGGCACCAAACCAATCTCTATACCACCATACCGTATGGCACCCGCTGAACTTAATGAGTTGAAAACCCAATTGCAAGAGCTTTTGGACAACGGCTTCATTAGACCAAGTCACTCCCCGTGGGGAGCACCGGTTCTTTTCGTGAAAAAGAAAGATGGGACACTTCGAATGTGTATCGACTATCGTCAACTGAACAAGGTCACAATCAAGAATAGGTATCCTTTGCCTAGGATTGATGACTTGTTCGATCAACTCCGAGGAGCAACTGTATTTTCAAGGATTGACTTGAGGTCGGGGTACCATCAATTGAAGATCAAGGAAGATGACATACCAAAAAGTGCTTTCCGCACAAGGTATGGGCATTTTGAATTCCTTGTTATGTCGTTTGGATTAACAAACGCCCCCGCGGCGTTCATGGACTTGATGAACCGAGTATTTCATAAATACTTGGACCGATTCGTGATTGTGTTCATAGATGACATCTTGATTTACTCGAGGAGTGAAGAAGAGCATGAAGAGCACTTGATACTTGTTCTTGAGACACTACGGGAGAAGCAACTCTATGCCAAATTTTCTAAATGTGAATTTTGGCTAAAGGAGATTGGCTTCCTCGGGCATGTGGTTTCGGGATCGGGAATTGCTGTTGATAACAAGAAGATAGAAGCCATTACCGAATGGGAGAGGCCAAAGAACGTCAAGGAAATTCGTAGTTTTCTTGGGTTGGCAGGCTACTACAGAAAGTTCGTGGAGAAGTTCTCCGTTTTGGCATCACCATTGACGAAGCTCACTCGTAAAGGAGCTAAGTTTGTATGGGATGACAAATGTGAGGAAGGTTTCATTGAACTAAAGAGGAGATTGACCGAGGCACCGGTACTCGCATTACCCAAGCAGGGTATGGGGTACGATGTCTATAGTGATGCCAGCATCCAAGGGTTTGGATGTGTGTTGATGCAAATGGGGAGGGTAATTGCCTATGCTTCACGACAATTGAAGAAACATGAGGTAAATTATCCTACTCATGATTTGGAGCTCGGGGCAGTGGTGTTTGCACTTAAGATATGGAGACATTATCTCTACGGGGAGACATGCCACATATACACTGACCACAAGAGCTTGAAGTACGTGTTTACTCAGAAAGAGTTAAACATGAGGCAGAGACGGTGGATGGAGTTGATAAAAGACTACCACCTGGTAATCGAGTACCATCCAGGCAAGGCCAATGTGGTGGCAGATGCCTTGAGCCGGAAGAGCTCATCTGGGGCATTGATAGCTAACTTGAGGGCTTTAAGAGCCCAACTGGAGGTATCCAGTAATGGAGCCTTATTGGCACGATTTGAGGTGAGACCTACTTTGCTTGATGAGATCAAGAAGGGTCAGGAAACTGACGAGGAAATCATGAGGATCCGGGAACGCATGCAAGCGGGACCAGTGGAGGACTTCAGGGAAAGAGATGATGGTCTCTTATTATTTCGTGACCGAGTGTGTGTACCATCGGATGAGGGGCTCCGAAAGTCCATCTTAGAGGAGGCTCATTCATCGGCGTATGCTATGCACCCGGGAGGTACGAAAATGTACCGTGATCTGAAAGAAAGTTACTGGTGGTCTGGTATGAAGAGAGAAATAGCCGAGTACATCAGTAAATGCCTTACTTGCCAGCAAGTTAAGGCGGAACATCAGCATCCAGCTGGGTTATTGCAGCCACTTTCCATTCCAGAATGGAAATGGGAGCACGTGACCATGGATTTTGTGGTAGGACTGCCACGGACCGTGAGGAATTATGATGCTGTATGGGTTGTGGTTGATAGGCTCACGAAGAGTGCACATTTTCTACCTATCAACACCACCTACGCACTTGAGAGATTAGCCAAATTGTATGTGGATGAGATCGTGAGGCTACATGGGGTTCCTATAACCATTGTGTCCGACAGGGATCCACGATTCACATCACGATTTTGGCCGAAGTTCCAAGAGTCTATGGGAACGAAATTGAAATTCAGCACTGCTTTTCATCCACAGACGGATGGACAATCCGAGAGAGTTATACAGACTTTGGAGGATATGTTGAGAGCTTGTGCATTGGAGTTCCAAGGGAGTTGGGACAACCATTTAGCACTCGTGGAGTTTGCCTATAACAACAGTTATCAGGCGAGTATTGGCATGCCTCCATACGAGGCATTGTATGGGAGGAGATGTCGTACACCTTTGTGTTGGGATGAGGTTGGCATGGCCAAACTCGAGAGCACGGAATTGGTGGAGATCACCAAGTCTAAAGTGAAGATGATTCGCGAAAGGCTTAAGGCGGCCCAGGATAGACAGAAGAGCTATGCCGATAAGCGTCGGAGGGCCTTAGAGTTTAAGGTGGGAGATGAGGTATTCTTGAAAGTTTCACCTTGGAAAGGAATCATCCGATTTCAAAGCCGAGGGAAGCTTAACCCACGCTACATAGGGCCATTTGTGATTCTTGAAAGAATTGGGGCCGTAGCATACCGATTGCAGTTGACTCCAGAATTGGAGAAGATACACAACGTGTTCCACGTGTCTATGCTAAAGAAATATGTGCCGGATCCGTCTCACGTGTTAGAGAAACCACCCGTGGAAATACGTGAGGACTTGAACTACGCCGTACAACCGGTGAGAATACTTGATAGGCAAGTAAAGAAACTAAGAAGCAAGAAAGTTCCAATGGTGAAAATCCTATGGAAAAGTGACCGAGTTGAAGAAGAAACTTGGGAAACGGAAGCCTTAATGAAGGATCAATATGCATTTCTGTTTGAGTAAGCATTTGTGAATTTCGGGGACGAAATTCCCGTTAAGGGGGGGTGAACTTGTGACACCGCACCCGGATGTACTCGAATTTGAAATTTGACATGTATTTGAAATTCCTAGCGAATAAATTTCGTATGATTGATTGGAATATTTAATTAATGTGAGATTAATTAAACTATTTATCGGGTCCATAAAATGAGAACGGACTACCAAATATTTAGTTGGGTCATAATAATAAATTATAGAAGCCCAATAAAGTGCCAACAAAAGTTGATAAAAATGTTTGGACAACCCGAGCGCTATTTTGGCCCAACCTGCCAGAAATAGCAGGAATAATTGGGAGGGACTTCCTACACCCACTTGGGATATTCCACCAGTCAAATAACCCCCAAATAATGGGGAGGGGACAAGGAAATAAGGGGAGGGGCGAGCTAGGCATGAGGGGAGTCTCATTGAGACAAATGCCCATACCCCCATGTCCTACTCCTTGGATTATCTTCCAATTGATTGAGGAGTTGTCTCCTATCATTGGCATCCATTCGAACCAGCCAGGGAGAGGGAGAGCTCAAGGGGAGTCCTCACATCATCCAAGGCTTGAAGGAAGCAAGAAGCTAAGGAAATCCAATAGAAAACAACTAGAAGAAGAGGTAAGAACACAACTCTTATCTTTTAACTAGTTTTGTTGTATGATTTTTTAGAAATCATATGGTGGATTAAACCATGAGTTATACACGTTTAAAAGTGTATAATATTGTTATTTAGTGGTGGTATTTAACTTAGAAGAGTCGTGGAATCGATAGGAGTTGAAATCGCCGGAAACCGCCAAGTGTAGGAGGCTGTTCGTAGCAGCAGACGACGAAAGCCGCCCAGCTTTCGTGAAAGCCGCCCGGCTTTCACCTTCTGCCCAGATTTTTCGCTTTCGATCGGTTTAGAACGGGGATTGATCGGAGGGCTTAACAAAGGCAGTTATTTCAGCACTTCATAAGGTGAGGATGGCTGACTATATTGCTCATAATCTTTGGGTTAATTTCATAAGATTACCTAAAGTAATTAAATGTGATTTTCATGGATTATTAATGCTTAATAATGCCTAAATGAAAATATCATTGTTTGTGAATAGAAGATGCATAACATACAAATTTATGAGAGATTGTGTATGATGATGCATAATAAATGTGAAGGTATAATGATTGTATAAACCATGAATTTTTGTGATAAAATATACTTTTACTTCATGTATAGAAATCATGAATGGATAAAAGTGATATTTTTGATATTGAGATTAAATCGTATACGGATTAGAAAATCCATAGAAATGAGCCTTATAACTATGAGTTAAGGAGCTTGGCTGTTTAAAGATTTATGGATTAGTATTTAATTTACTAATCGGGAATGTTGTATAAAAAGTGATAGAACAAATCCTAAGGACTTGGATTGTGAAGGATGCACCTTAAGTAGTCTTATGAGATGCCTTAAGGTAGGAATGGGTAACCACTAAGTTACATTAGGAGTAGGCCTCCTTGGCTACTCAAGATTGAGAAACTCTAGGCATAGAAATTGCTAGTGAGTTAGTATCGTGACTAGAGGAAGCCTCTAGCACGATGAAGAATGACTGGAGGAAGCCTCCAGCATTCGTGTAGGGTGAATTAGTTTCGTGACTAGAGGAAGCCTCTAGCACGATGAAGAATGACTGGAGGAAGCCTCCAGCATTCGTGTAGGACGACTAGAGTAAGCCTCTAGCGTAGAATAGGATGACTAGAGGAAGCCTCTAGCATAATCTAATGTGACTGGAGGAAGCCTCCAGCACAAAGTATGTAAGGTGATTAGAGGAAGCCTCTAACACCGAATGTAGTGACTAGAGTAAGCCTCTAGCACGGTGAAACATGACTAGAGGAAGCCTCTAGCATGGTAAATAAATATAGATGGGCGTGACTTGAAGTCACGGGGAAAGGGTTGAACGTTTTCAAAGAAAACATGGGTCTTCGGGCCGACTACTTGACTTTATATATAAAGTAAGTATATTTTCAAAGAGGGTAACCACGGGTTATGACCTATAATATATTATCACCCTATTTGAGGGTCTTGGAAATTGAAACTTTGATTATACTTAGTATAGTTGTCATTGTACTTGTCAAATGCTTCCAAGTACTGACCTCCCCTTCACGGGGGAGGCCACCTCACAGTTTCAGGTAGGACTTGAAGGTTGCTACCGCCGCCGTTGCTTTGGGGAGGTTCAAGGAAGGAGACGTGGTTCGTGCTTCTTCCGTTCCTGTTTTGAAAACATTTTCAAATAATGCTCATGGATACTATTTGAATATTTATTTGGGCTTGTATGCCCGTGTTTGCCACGTGTGGCTTGGATATTTGAATTAATGTTTCCGCTGCTTGATTAAATATTTTGCATTATGATTGTTTATGGATGTACTATTGTGAATGATATTCATGACGCCTAGTATAGTATGGATGAGTTGGACTGCGGTTGACTATTCGTACTGTACGGCGGGTTGTTGACGTGTCCGGTGGGTCCGGGGCGTGACATACACCGTACAACCGGTTGTACCTAGGGCATGGTACAACCGTTTTTTTTTTTAAATTAGTTTCTACTTTGAGGGCAATAGATATGTTAGTTGCTGTTCTTTACCTCTTTTGTCCACTGCAGTACGTACTCCACCTGGGCACCGGTCGTTGCTGATTTCCATTCCATGCAGTACTCCACTTGGGCGTTGATCGTTTCTAACTTGCTATGGTTCGTTGCTGATTTCCTTTTTTACTCCTTTTCGTTTTTTGCTTTTTAATTGTTTGTTCTCTTTAATTTTATATTAAAAATGTAGAATATAAATAATATAAAAAATATTACTAAGTGTCTCAATCTTTTTCTTTTTCCAATCAAACTTCTATTTTCTTATTTGTGTATTATAACATATTTTAGGTATTAATGTTTTACTTTTAATTTCTATTTTTAATTTACAATGAATATTTATTAGTTTATTAAATATTATGTGTTAATTACTAACATGAGTTATGTGTTATATTAAAATAAGTATAATGGAAAATAAACATGCGTGGATAACATTATAAAAAGAACCCAATCCTAGTTATATTTGTAATTCAAGAACGAAAGACTATATTATTTTAACATAAAATTACTATATTTGTGATTGATTATATGTGCATAAATGAATATTTGAACACATTAGAGAATTCAAATGAGCTTCGAATTTTTTATGCTCATTTTGTAAACTATATATGTTCATTTGACACTAGTTTTATGGTCATTTTAAAATGGCATATTAATGCATATTTTAAAAGTATCATATTTATATAAATGGGAGCAGAGATCATGATACTCAATTGCATATTTCTGATTCTCAATAGAATGTTTGATGTTCAATAAGATGTTTTAATATTCAACTAACAAAGCTTATAATTTTCATATCATTGCTTATTTGGTAAGTAATGTATGCATATTTTGTACCAATATCATGCTTATTTTAAAATGTTATATCTATGTATCTTAAATTCGCATGAGAGTTGATTATAGGCCTGGGACCGGTTCGGTTCCTAGGCGAAATATGTGGAACCGTTTGAAAATATGAAATTTTACTAACGGTTCGGTTCTTATAAATTATTTTGTAGAACCGATAAGGAACCGAACCGTTCTTAACGGTTCGGTTCTTGTCATTTAACGGTTCCTAGTATTTAAAAAAAATCTTACAAATCACGGTTAAATTTGTGTCAAAAACACATTCAACGCTTGAAATTACAATACAAATATGTTGAACTTCGTTTCAAACCTCAAAAGTTGAGTTTAAAAGATGAATACATAACAAACTGCAAATTTTAGAAAACAAAAAAAAAACAAGATACTCGGTAAAGAAGCCCAATAAAACCAGTTAAATGAAAAATAATTTCAAATAGTTAAATAACTAAACTAAAATAGTGAATGTATTATGAAAATAGATAAGTAAATATACATTAAAATATATATACTAATAAGAAATATATATAATTTTAATTATTATATATAACGGTTCTTTAACGGTTCCACGTACATATTTTTTACAAGAACCGAGAACCGAACCGTTAAATAAAAAGTAGGAACCGAACCATTAACAAATAACTAATAAATTTTGGAACCGAACCGAACCGGGTCATAACGGTTCGGTCCGGTCCGGTTCGGTTCTCCGGTTCTTGGTTCCAAAGTCCCAGGCCTAGTTGATTATAGACACGAGAGTAGAGATCATGATACTCAATTGCATGTCTATACTACTCAATAAAGGAGTTTTGATGTACAATGAAAATGTCTTGATGCACAACTAACAAATTTTATGATTTTCATATCATTGCTCATTTGGTAAGTAATGTATAATCATTTTGTACCGGTGTTATGCTCATTGAGTATCCGAATACTCAATAGACCGAAATGATCATAATAGGATTCAATTATAGACCCGAGAGCACATATCATTATACTCAATTGCATGATTCGAATACTCAATAGAGGGGGTTTGATGCTCAACTAACAAAACTTACGATTTTCATGTCAATTCTCATTTGTACGTTACATATGCTCAGTGGGTACGGATGTGCTCACTTTTAAAATGTCATAACATTGCATATTTTAAAAGTAGCATATTACATTAGATTCACATATTGAAATTCATGGGAATGGATTAAAAGTGTATTAATGCTCATTATTTGACTCTTAATGCTCAGTAGAATACGTCTGATACTCATTAAAAGTGTATTAATGCTCATCCAACAAAAATCGCGAATTTCACTGAAATTACAAAAATGCCATCGTTTTTTAGTTTGTGATATCAGCTTTCTTGTAATAACACGGTGCTCATTATTGAACGCTTAATTCTCATTAAAATTGGACTATTGCTCATTAAAAGTACACTAATGCTCATTTAGCAGAAACCGCGATTTTCACGTTAATTACAAAAATGCCACCGAATTATTTTGCTATTTTCCCCTTGGGCCTGTTACTGGGCCGGCTGTACGGTGCTCACCGTACAGCCGGTTGTATAATATACGTACTCCAAAATGTTGTCTTTCGCGATGATCAACCTCTGGATTCAGTTGTTCGGGCATGTTCAGTTAAGGACAGTGTGTTCACAGCATGGATGAAGCCCAATAAGAAGTACCCGGAAGTAATGCTTTAATATTATGAGCACATCGATTTCAATGCATATTTACAATGTTATGGTTTCAACGTATTTGTTGGATGTTTTTATCTTTTAAGTAATACTTAGTAATCTCATTTTGAGCATAATACTACCTCTGTCCCGTAAAGAAGTTCTCATTTTCCTTTTATGGATGTCCCAAAAAGAAGTTCCCATTTCTATAAAAGGAATCCACTTTTATCCCAAAAGTCACAATTACCCTTACTTTTTACCCACTTTTTGCTTGATTTGACATAAAGTAAGAGTAAACTTGGAAAGTCAAAACAAAACTTTACTTTACGTAAATATATGTGTAAGTCAAACCCTGAAGTTGATTGTGGGAAGGAGGGAGTATTATAAGTGTGTTTCTTTCTAGGAATTCCTTCTTTCTACAATAATGCTATTTGTACCCATTATAATACCCACCATATACCCACTATATATATACTCCCCAAAAATAATTACTCCCTTTCACCCCTTTACCCCATCTAGCCTCTCTCTCCCCATCAGTTCATCTACCGCCCTTTCTCTCCCCCTCGTCTTCTTCTACGCTATTTCTTTGTTCTCTCCCCCCTCCGTTCTTCACTTGCCTTGAGAGTCGAGCCCTTCACCCAATAAAACTGTGCACTCGGGTAGCAGAAGCTTCAAGACCAACCCCAACATGAACGACGCTCTTGTTGCTCGAATCGAAGCTGACGGAAGGGATAAAGACGGTCGATCTACATCTAATATAGCAATGAGCAGCCACTTTTTCAAAGTAACATTCAACCTATGTTTTCTCTACATTGTTCATTGTGTTGTTTGTACGTTTAGGGTTATATATTTGGGTTTGTGATGTTGAATGCTTGATTACATTGGTATATTGTTGTAGATTTGTGATGCTTATTATTGATGTTTTAATTCAAACTATTTTATTTCACTTTTATGTCCATAAGATGTTTGTAAAAATGACCCAATGATTTTTTTATTCATATCCACAATTTGTGTGTTCATTTCTTTGACTATTTTATTTTATTATTATGAATTTATACTCTGTATTTATGTTATTGAGATGTTAGTTTTTAAAATCTACTAAATATTGTTCATATATATACTATACTTCGTATTGTTTTAGAAATTTATTTCAATTAAATGTTGAGTTTGAATATGACTTTCTAATTGTGATTGTTCCTAGGTAATAGAAGGTTGTTTTAATACAGTTGATGTAATATTATTGTAAAATGGGTAGCCTCTCCATGTAAATATTAAATATTCTGCTCTTTTTTTCTTCTTGCTTTCTCCAAATACATAGCTGCACATTAGGGGTTTGATCCGTGGAGAGTTATCTGAATCTGAAGATGAAGAGCTATCCATGTCGTATATAATATAAAAACAAGATGATGTTTGTTGTTTGGGCTGGGGATTGTTGAGAAAGGGCTTTTTGATTGTACTCTTACCAGATTGGTAACCTTCTCGTGTAAAATCTTAGGTAAATGATAATTAGTAATTGATTTTACCAAGTCTCTTCCACTTCTGATCGAGTTCCTCCTAGTCTTGATAGTTTGAATTCAAGGATTTCAAGTTAGAATTTTCCTTTTTTAATATTTTTGGTGGTGGTGATTGTGTTTGAATGGATGCATTGGAATACTATATGATATGATCAGATTATTGCCAAGTGATATTAATGATAAAATTTGATACTGAATATGTTTTAGCTGTTGTCTAGTAATTTGATAGGAGCGGCAGGCTGTAAGGGTTTATCAATTTCCTCTACTTGTTTGGCTTTCAATTTGATATTTCATCTAAAGAGTTCATTCTGTAGCAGAAAGTAGCAGAAATTGGCCCTGGAATTTTGCTTTGAAGTTTATCTTGTTGCAGAAACCACTGTTGGTTGCTCATCTCGAGTCACGACTTGCAGAGTTGGATAAGAAGATAAATGCGTTGTTGTGTTATTAATTTTTATAATTAGTTATATTATGAAAAATTGTTCTTGTATTTACATGTAATTTCAGTTGTTTTTTTGTTGAAAGGAGTGTAATTTAGGTTGTTAATACTTTCAAAGTTTATCTTTTGTATTATAAAAATGACTTTGAATTGTGCCAAAGGAATTGAGTTGTGTTATCAATCTGAGTGTAAATGTGTAATTAGCTTGAGAGGGTGTTACTCCTAAAAATAGGTGTCTGTGATGCTCACAAATAACATACTTCCTGCATTCTTTTTTAGTTGCAACATTCAATATTTCACACTTGCTAACGCATGTCTTTGATCATAATTATATCTTAATCTTTATTAGTAAAAAAAGTAAGATTTTGAAAATTTGTAATGAGATAAATTTGCGATTAAAAAAAACTGAGAATAGTATAAATGAAGGCACATACAAATATTTTCTACACCCAAACAAAACAAAGGAACGTATAGACAATATTTTAATCACACCCCCACATTATAAATAAACACATTTGAGAAGTTCTAACCTTCTCTTTTCTTATATTCTCCTATTTTACTTCGAATAAATTCTGAACTATAAATATACATTAAGGTTTATAAAATAATCCACAAAAAATTCATCTTAGAAATTATTGTCTCTGTGTTCGTTTAATCGTCTATAAGAGATTATAACATTGTTTGTGTGTTCTTTTTTTTGTTTGTGCATAGAAAGCAATTGTCTATGTGTTCATTGGTATACCAAGACGTATAGTCTGTGTGTGGTGTAAACATTATGTGTATTTTTTTTATTTTGTCTATGCGTAGAAAATAATTGTCTATGCGTCTGTGTGTGTGTGGGTTTATTTAAACATCTATTCATTTATTTTATTTGAGCGTAGAAAATATATGTTTGTATGTTCATTTACATTGTCGGTACGAAACAACAAGCTTACTTAAGATTAATGATTACTTTGTTTGTGATCTTCATAGACATTCTATTAGAATCGCTCAAGCTAAAAATCATTAGTTTAATTACACTCGGATTAATAGCACAACTTCAATTCCTTTGTAACCCATCAAAGTCATTTTCATAATACAAAAGATAAATTTTGAAAACATAAACAACTATAACTAAACTATCATTGTAAATACAAGAACATTAAATTCACAATACAACTAATTACAAAAATTAAGAGCACAACATTGCATTTATCCTCTTATCCAGCTCTATAAGTCAAGCTAAAGCTCCCAACAATGATTTTTGCACCAAGAGGGCAAGAGATATTCCAGAGCAATGACCTGCTGTGAACATAAAATGCATTAGATGATCTAAGCATGAGTTTTTCCAATTTCAAACCATTTATAGATGCCAACTAAGCCATTCAAATCTTCTAAAACTCAACACGTAGAGAAGTCATATAACACATAGATGAGTAGATATAAACTCAAGGTAATAGTAATCGGTTCAGGACTTTGTCATTTTATCATAACGTATATACGAATACACAAACAAATATTTAGACACACAAACAAAATAAATGAACACACAAACAATATTTTAACCAAAAACAGACAATATAAATAAACACACAATGGAAAGTTCTAAACTTCTCCTTTCCCATATTCTCCCATTTTGTTTCAAATAAATTCTGAACTATAAATATACACTACGATTGACAATATAATCCAAAAACAAGTTCAGAAATTCAACATATTCTCTATATTACAACTACAACTATAATTACAAATTCAAGAAACATTCATTAAAATTTCAATGAAACATTTAAACAAACATGTCATGTGTATAAAAAAGAAATAGAGTAGTTTAATTGAAATTTTAAAAAATTAATATCATCAAACCCATAACTGGGAAACAAAATAATCATACATTCATCATCATACTAAAATCTTTACCTATGACATAACAAGATAAATCAAATTCTGAAAAAGAAAAAATTGCAATCGTAGAAGCCAAAAAAATTGAAGTATATTATTACCTCAAGATTCAAAGTTTTGAGACTAAAATGATGGGATTGTGTTGGATCAGTTCTCCTGAGATGAGCTTTAATTTGACGGTAAATTGAAAACAAAAAGAAACAGAGAAGAAGAAAGGGTGTAGAAGAAGGGAGGGGAGGAGAGAAACCGTGTAGGAGAAGGGAAGTGGGGGAAAGAGGAGAGATAAGGGGTAAAGGGGTGAAAGAAGGTAAATTTTTTGGGAGTATATAATAGTGTGTACAAAGAGACTAATTGTTTTTTCTATGCTTTGAAGATGGATGGTATCAATATCTGTTACTGTGTCTGACTTTGATTGACGTGTTTACTGTCTCTCACCGAAGAGCAATGCATTTCTGTTGCTGGAGCCTTATATCAGAAGGAATTAGGAGGTCTACCACTACTCGCATTGCCGCCTTTTCAAGTTCAAATTTAAAACTGCAGGCTAAGAAGAAGTTCGCCTTTCATTCTTCCTCCAACACCATCAGTTGATTCCAAATTGCAAGTCGCAGTAGAGTAAGGAGCCAATCACAATCATTTGAGCAAAATCCTCCATTGATAAAATTTGAACAAGCTTCCAGTGACATCGTTTTGTCTATGGAAAACCAATTCTACCCAAACGGCGTGATAAATAGCCAATTTTTACATTCCCTTACCGCGTCTGCTCCTGCTCGGAGTGGTACTTTGAACTTCAAGTTGATTTAATAGTTTTGTCTTTCAATTGTACCACTCCCCACCCAATTTGCCGTTTTTCTTTGAAGTACAAATTTGAAGCTTGTTTTTTTTTTTTTTTGAATTTGTGTGGTCATATCCGAAATACAGGGATGGAGGAGATGGGTTTTCTCTCACCAAAGGTGGAAGCCATGCTTGAAAAGATCTGCTTTGAGCAGTGTCAAGAACCGTTAGATGCTTATTCTAGAAGGGCTCTTGCCTCGTTAGGAGAACAGGCTTCCATTGATCTCCTGGAAAAAATCTCAGCTTGCACGATTCGAAAATCACTCAGCGCTTTTATATGTTTTATGGTAAAGAAGTATCACAATACGCCAAATTCCCCGGCTGAAAGCTTTCCTAACTCTCCTCATAGATGCTCCCATTCACCTTCTTCATGCTCTTCCAGTAATTTGTCTCCTGGATATGCTCCTCTCCATAAGAGCATGGGTAAGTTGTAGACTTGTAGCTATTCTCATCCTTAAACTGTTGCTTTTCTCCGCAATATTACAAATAGACACTTGAGTGCTACAATTATTTCCTTTGGCCCTTTGCATCTCAAATTCTGAATCAAAGTTCCTTGGTAAATAAAGTAAAAAAGTAGAAAAATAAAACAAATTGTAATCAAAAGGAGGAACTTGCCCGTCTTCTGATTTATGGACCATTTGGCAACACCTATGGTTTGTTGTACTCCAAATCATATTATAATTATTTAATAACATTTATTTATTTATTGAGTCAATAGCATACCTTATGATAATAGACTTATAGAACATGATCAAATGCAAGAAACATCAGCTCTGTAGTTCTAAATCATTGATTTGAACAGAATAGCAAGTGTGTTATAGTTTATTATCTAGTCCATTTGATGTCTTAAACTGTGTTGTCTGCAGTGTTGTGCAACAATAATGTAATACTAATCTTACTTGATGAATGCGTGCACAATATATTTGGTGTGCATGTAGCTTCCTTCTCTCTCTCTCTCTCTCTCTCTCTCTCTCTCTCTCTCCATCAACCTTGTAGTCATGAGCTTAAGACTTTGACCAGGGAGGGTATCTAATAGTCAAACATCACGTTACAATGGCACTGTCGAGACACCTGCATCTACAACATCAAAGCCGAAATTATTATCATCTGAATTGAGTCCTCAGCTTTTTAACCACGAGCGCAAGAGATTAGAATTCAAAGAGAGGGAAAATGGTCAAGGAATTAGTTACCAGTTGTCAGCACTCAGTGAGCTTGAATTTCGGAAGTTCTTCCTAATATTGAACTATATCGGGAGGTAATACAACCTGATCTGGCTGTCTCATTCCCTTCTGCATTTTTCAACTGTTTTGAATCTAACCGACTTTATTTACAGGAATATTTTGGAGAGCGTAGTGACTCCTGAGGCTGCTGAAGATATTGTAGCTTCAGGGGGTCAACCAATGGCCTCTTTTGAGTCATATATCTGGAGCAAATATGGTCACTTGTGTGAAGATCATGAAAGACTACAGGTGGCACTCTTCACAAACAAGTTATCTTCTTTTTTTATTCTTCAAATTACCTGGTTCTCTGAGTTTCTTCCATAGCATTATGATTTCCAAAGTCTGTGAAGTCTTTTTTTTTTTTTATCATTTTCTTTCATGCCATGCAATGAGTCTACTAAAGCATTTAGGTACCTTCGTGTTTGGTTCTGCACTTCTTTCTGGGTTTCAAATTCATTTACATCTTAATGTTTGTGTGTATTCAGTATACTGATTGGGATTCTGGAAGGACGCATCTATACTATTGTAATATTGATTCCAATGGAGAGTATACTTTCAAGGTTTGCACTGGTCCACTATTTTACATTAAATGCCTTCTCTCTACTTTTTTAAAAGTATAAGAGTTGCTTCTTTAACGTTTTTGTGCTCAGTGGCTCTTAGGAGAAAGTATGTGTACTCTAAAGTCAATCTACCTTAGGACGTTAGGATGCAACCTTTTTACTTCAATGTGATCTTTAAAGAATATTCATAGTGAGAGTTTATTCTCAGTATAAGTTGCATATAAATTGCTTATTATTCCATAGGTGGTTAATGCTGGAATGAAAATTACCTTTTTTGATAAGCACCGTAGAAAACATTTGGATATTTCATGCATTTATCCTTTTCTCATTCAGGGACCTTATTTGAACGCTGCAAGGACTCATCTACAACAAGCATTAGGAGATGAAAATGTGTTGATTGTTAGGTTTTTGGAAGATGCTCCTACTAATGCCAGAAAAATCATTGACAGTGGAATTTCTGTTGGACTAAGACGGTTCCACTTCTTTGGTAATTGTCTTTGTAACCTGCATGAAGATTGAAAACATTCAAGAATGTTTCATGGTCATTGAGTTCCAATTAAAAACTTTATAAGAAGTGCTTATATGATAGGTTATACACCTTAGATTTTCCAATTCATTAACATACTTCCTGTTAGCATGGATCATGCAGTAATTTTATCTATCTTTTCAGCTGCTCCTTAGTGCCTTAAGTCATATATAGCACTGCATCTCTTCCAAAAAAGAGTCATGTTTGACTTATGTACAACTTTTCAATTTGTGTGGAGATACAGTCACAGACCATGGTTTCTGTATCATACTTATATTTGTAAGAAAAACTTATCTGTTAGTTTTAGTAATTTTTGGCAAATTACATGAAAAATCAGTTTCATATAATCTAATTGGACTCTTCTTTTGAGACAAAAAAACTGTCTCAAATAGAACTCATTTTGTGGGACTGGTGGCAGATTACATATCCTTTTTTGTTAACACGGTGTCCATTCCATTTTTTGTTCAAATAATACCACATACACTGAAGGTAATAACCAGATAAACCTCCAGTGGCCCTCCAGGGGGATTCAAACTAGTGACCTGATATGGGAAAAGAAGAATTATATTATTTTTTATTACTATTATTATAACTTTTATTATTCCTATGTCTGCTTTAGACAACTTCTTAATTGGCATTTATCTCCTTTTATACTAATTCCTATTTTGCTTTAGACAATTTCTTAATTAGCATATATTTCTTTTTAAAATTAGGACTCTTGTGATAGCTATATAAGGTGCATGCGTATTATTCGATAATCAACTTGGGTAGAATTAATTATTGTGCCTTAACAAGGTCGGACACTGAATAATTCTAGCTTAGGCTTATTTTACCATTCCTCTCTCATATTCTCGATTTCCTAGATTTGAAAAGAGACTCCAACCCCTCTCAAAAAAAAAGAAAGAAAAGAGACTCCAACCATGCCTGTAATAATTTGGTACCAGAGCCATCACATTCCTTCCCGGTTCATCTTATTTTGCATTTTTTCTATTTTATCAAGATCCTGCTCGGTTCAACTTCTTCCCCACCCTTTCTGTTTTATTTTCTTGCTTAGAATCCTCCAAAAATACCGAAATCCACAAATCAACAATCCAGAATCTTTTGTTATGTGGATTGGCTTCTCCCTGTACTCGTCAATGTAAAACTGCGAATAGGTATAGCTTTTGAGAATTCCAAACCTGCCAGTGTTTTGTTTTTTCTGAAATCCTTATGTTGTGTTATAAACATAAGAAAGAACTACTAAATTAGACTCCCGATTAAATCTGCTTGCGTTGTCTTTCATGTATTAGCCATTAGGGTTTCACTTGTTTTTTAGTTGCAGTAGTTGTTCATTCATTAGCTCTTAGATTCTTGATTTAAGTTCCAAAAAAGGAAAGAAAAGCAAAAAAGCTTATTGCTGAACCAGCACATCCAATTTTTCAAGCAAGAAGCCTAGAACGATGCCGATCAATGACCCCTCACTAGTGACATTACTCCAACATGGTGCAAATCAGTGTATGTGTGGCAAAGAACATGTAGAAAATGTTACATTTATTTCTTAATTATTGTGTGTACATAATTACCGGATAGATTAGATTAGAAGACTGGTCTATTAGATCAGATTAGAAGTTGTTGCTTATTGATAAGATTGTAGTTGGTCAGATCCTAAAAAATAGGATCTACTCTGGTAGTTTGTTACTTGTACATCCTGTATTTATACCCCAGCCGATTGGCATATTCAATCAAGGAATTTTATTCCCAAAACCTACATGGTATCAGAGCCTTGAATTTACACATCTCAAATGGTGGAATTCGAACACTCTGACTCATCTCCTTATTCACAAACCAGTAACCCTAACTCCCATATTAGCTCAATGGCAAACTATCAGGCCTCGGTTAATTCATCTATGCTCATCACTGGGTATAGATTGAATGGAAGGAATTACCTAGAGTGGTCACAGTCTGTCAAGTTAGCAATTGATGGCAAGGGCAAACTGGGATACCTAACTGGTGAAATCAAAGAGAAAAAAAATGGTGAAGATGGCTACAGTGTCTGGAGGTCAGAAAACTCACTTGTTACAGCATGGCTTCTCAGTTCAATGGATGCATCAATCGCCAAACCTCATATGTTTATGAAAACTGCAAAAGAGGTATGGGATTCCATTAAAGAAACCTATTCAGATCTTGAGAACTCTTCTCAGATTTATGAATTAAAAACAAAGCTGTGGCAGTCCAAACAAGGAAGTAGAGATGTCATCTCATACTATAATGAGATGGTATCCCTATGGCAAGAGTTGGATCAATGCTATGATGCTGAAGAATGGGAGAGTGCCAAGGATCTGGCAAGACACAAGAAGAGGGAGGAAAATGATAGGGTCTATATGTTCCTAGCAGGAATTAATAGAGACCTGGATGAAGTCAAGGGAAGAATTCTTGGAAAAAAACCTCTACCTTCAATCAGGGAGGTATTTTTTGAAATCAGGGTGGAAGATAGTAGGAAAAAGGTCATGAATAACACTCCAGTACATCATGATGAACCAGGAGAGTCCTCAGCAATGATTGCCAAAGGAAATGAGAAGAAGAAGCCTTGGTGTGATCATTGCAAGAAGCTATGGCACACTCGGGAAACCTGTTGGAAGATTCATGGCAAACCACCCGGAGTAGGACAGAAAAAGGTTGAAAGGGCCCTACATACTGCCATACCTGAGACTCAACAGGAGCCACAAATCAATTCCCAGCAGCCCTCCTTCACAAAGGAACAGATAGAGCAACTCCTTAGCCTTCTAAATACTCAGAAAAATTTCAAACCTGAAACTTCCTCTTGTTCTTATGCCCAGAATGGTACCATTTCATCATTTTTCTGTTCTGGAAAACCTAAAAGTACCTGGGTCATTGACTCAGGAGCTACAGACCATATGACTTCTATTCCAAATCTTTTCTTTTCATATAAGCCCTGTGCAGGGGACAAAAAGGTCAAAGTGGCAGATGGCTCTTTTTCAGCCATTGCAGGGATGGGAAATATTAAAATTTCCTCATCTGTAAACCTCTCTAAAGTCCTACATGTCCCTAATTTATCTTGCAATCTTGCCTCTGTTAGCCAGTTAACTAAAGACTTACAATGTCGTGTTATCTTTTATCCTTCTTATTGCATTTTTCAGGACCTGGCATCGGGGAAGATGATTGGCAGTGCTAGGGAGGAAGATGGACTCTATATCTTTGATGAAGGAACTCAATCAAATAAAAGAGGTCAAAGAAATGCTTGTTTGCAAACTGTTTCCTTTTCAAACAATAAAGAGTTGTATTTACTTCACTTTAGACTAGGACATCCTAGTTTTTATTATTTAAAAAAGATGTTTCCTCAATTATTTCTGAATAAAGATGTCTCTGTGTTTCATTGTGATATATGTGCACTTGCAAAACATCACAAAAGCTCTTATATTCCCCAGAGTTATAAACCCACTAGCCCTTTTACTTTGGTACATAGTGATTTTTGGGGTCCATCTAGAGTATCAACTATAAAGGGAAAGAGATGGTTTGTAACTATTATTGATGATCATACAAGAGTTACATGGGTTTTTCTAATCAAAGAAAAATCTGAAGTGGAAAAGGTATTTAGGGATTTTTATGCTATGGTCCAAACTCAATTCAATACCAACATTAAACTGGTAAGAAGTGATAATGGCCTGGAATATTTTTCTCAAAACCTAAATAACTTTTTTACTGAAAAAGGAATAATCCATCAAAGCTCTTGTGTCAATACACCAGCCCAGAATGGAATTGCAGAAAGGAAGAATAAACATTTACTTGAAGTCACTCGTGCAATCATGTTTTCAACAAAAATACCAAAATATCTGTGGGGGGAAGCTGTTTTACATGCTACTTATTTAATTAACCGCATGCCATCAAAAATTTTAGGATTTAAAAGTCCTATCAATACTCTTCAACAGTACTTTCCTTCAAACAGATTGATAAGTACTCTTCCACTGAAAATTTTTGGTTGCACAGTGTTTATAAAAAATCCAGAAAAATCTGCAAGTAAGTTTGATCCTAGAGGAACAAAATGTGTTTTTTTAGGTGTTTCTTCCACTCAAAAAGGGTATAAATGTTTTGACTCTGCTACCAAAAAAATGTTTATTACAATGGACACTTTTTTTGTGGAAGATAAAGCTTTTTTTGATACTCATCTTCAGGGGGAGAGATTAAGTGAAGATGTTCAAATAGTGTCACATATTCATGAAAACCTTAATTTTCTTGATATTAATCTGGATGATCATTCCTTTAATGGAAGAATATCTGAAAATGATCAAGAATTAACAACTAATGAAATGAATACAACTGAACCAATTGGAAAGGATCAACAGACAAGTCAATTCTTTGGCAAAGTTTATGAGAGAAGAGTTCAAAATCAAAGAATAGAGGAAGTCCAAGAACCTACAACTGTCTATGATTCTGACCCTATGCCAGAGAATGAAAAAGGTAATGCTTCTAGTCACCTTGATCTTCCAATTGCCCTCAGAAAAGAAAAAAGAACATGCGTTAAATACTCTATCTCAAACCCTGTTTCTTATTCTAAATTATCCTCATCTTTTGCAACTTTTACTTCCAGTGTTTCTTCTATTTCTATTCCCTCAACCATACAAGATGCTCTATCTAAACCTGAGTGGAAGAAAACTGTTTTGGAGGAGATGGAAGCTCTTGAAAAGAATCAGACATGGAAGCTTGTAGAGTTGCCCAAAAGCAAACCAACAGTTGGGTGCAGGTGGATTTTCACTCCTAAATTTAAAGCAGATGGAAGTTTGGAGAGATATAAAGCAAGGTTAGTAGTTAAGGGGTACACACAGACCTATGGCATTGACTACACAGAAACCTTTGCACCAGTTGCAAAGTTGAACACTGTAAGAATCCTTTTATCTCTTGCTGCTAATTTGGACTGGCCACTGCAACAATTGGATGTAAAGAATGCCTTTTTAAATGGAAAACTTGAAGAAGAAGTATATATGAAACCTCCTCCTGGATTTGAGAATAAATTTGGTTCAAAGGTTTGCAAATTAGAGAAAGCCTTGTATGGACTTAAACAGTCACCAAGAGCTTGGTTTGATAGGTTTACAAAGTTCATAAAGAAGCAAGGGTTTAATCAGGCTCAAGCAGATCATACACTCTTCATGAAGTTTTCAGGCAAGGGGGAGATTGCAATATTAATTGTCTATGTAGATGATATTATCCTCACAGGAAATTATCATACAGAGACTAAGAACTTGAAAGAAAAACTTGCCCATGAATTTGAAGTTAAGGACCTAGGAGACCTAAAATACTTTCTGGGTATGGAGATAGCTAGATCAAAGAAGGGTATTGTTGTCTCACAAAGAAAGTATATCTTAGATCTTCTGCAAGAAACTGGAATGAGTGCATGCAAACCAGCAGACACCCCAATTGACCCCAGTCAGAAGTTGGGAGATGTTAAGGAAGGAACTCCGGTTGATATTCACCAATATCAAAGACTGGTGGGAAGATTAATATATCTGGCACATACAAGGCCAGATATTGCATTTGCAGTAAGTATGGTGAGTCAGTTTATGCATCATCCTTTCCAAGAACATCTTGATGCTACTTACAGGATTCTAAGGTACCTGAAGAGCTGTCCAGGGAAAGGACTGTTTTTCAAAAAGGGGAACAGTAGGAGGGTTGAAGCCTTTACTGATGCAGATTATGCTGGCTCAATTACTGATAGAAGGTCTACTTCTGGATATTGCACTTATGTATGGGGAAATCTAGTAACTTGGAGAAGTAAGAAACAAAATGTAGTTGCTAGAAGTAGTGCAGAATCAGAATTTAGATCTATGGCAAGTGGAATATGTGAATTACTCTGGATCAAGAGAGTAATTACAGAACTGAAGATGGAAATAGAACTGCCTATGAGACTGTATTGTGATAATAAAGCAGCCATTAGCATTGCTCATAATCCTGTGCTACATGATAGAACCAAGAACATTGAAGTGGACAGACATTTCATTAAGGAGAAGATTGAAGCTGGAATTGTTTGCACACCATTCGTATCCACTAAAGACCAAACAGCTGATATCTTCACCAAAGGGTTATTTAAACCAGTGTTTGAACTACTTATAGACAAGTTGGGAATGTATGATATATATTCACCAACTTGAGGGGGAGTGTATAAAATGTTACATTTATTTCTTAATTATTGTGTGTACATAATTACCGGATAGATTAGATTAGAAGACTGGTCTATTAGATCAGATTAGAAGTTGTTGCTTATTGATAAGATTGTAGTTGGTCAGATCCTAAAAAATAGGATCTACTCTGGTAGTTTGTTACTTGTACATCCTGTATTTATACCCCAGCCGATTGGCATATTCAATCAAGGAATTTTATTCCCAAAACCTACAGAACATTTCTGTAAAAAACTTGGGAATTGAATGTCTCGATTTGTGAAACAACAAGGCTCTCGCAACTGCTATGGAGAGTCAGACTGCTCAACAACAACAACCAAGCCTTAATCCCAAAAAACTTTGGGGTCGACTAACATGAACCGAACCATGATATCAGTGCCAAAAGAGAAGACATACAAGAAGAAGATGGAAAAGAAGTAAGATAAAAATACATATAAGATAACAACAACATAAGATCATAAGAAAGATAAAAGATAGAACGAAAAGAGAGCATAAAAAGCTGGAAGATAAAAAAATAACATAAGAACATAAAAAGATAAAGAAGATAAACGATAAAAGAAAACAAGAAAGAAAGATAGAAAAGAGATCAATCATCCACATGAATGTGCGCCCTCCACTTTGCTCTCTCCAAAGCCATACTCTCGTCCAACCCAAATAGACGCATATCAGTTCTGATTCCTCTAGTCCAAGTCTGTCTGGGTCTTCTCCTCCCTTTCCTCCCTGCATCTTCTCCCCACCTCTCAAGTCGTCTAACAGGTGCATCACTCGGTCTTCTAAGCACATGACCAAACCACCGCAAACGAGACTCCCACATCTTATCTTCTATAGGTGCCACTCCCACCCTTTTCCTGATTATCTCATTCCTCAAGCGGTCTTTTCTGGTATGTCCACACATCCAACGCAACATATGCATCTTTGCCACACTCATCTTTTGAATGTGACATTGTTTCACCGCCCAACACTCTACGCCATACATTAATGCAGACCTAATTGCTATTCGATAAAATTTACCTATCTCAGCCGCCTACACCTAAAACTCTATCTCAGACTCTCAGTCGCCCTCATTGCCTACACAGCTACAAGAAGGGTCAATGCTAAATTCTTTTCCAAATCTGGCAGCGCAGAGGTTGTTCACTTGTTTGTAACTCCACCGGAACAACTCTATGACTCTCCACTACACGTAATTCTCTGTGAGTATTTAAAGAATGAAGGCATTGGAGAACCCAAGAGGAAAAAGTGTCATGATCCCCTAGGACTGCATGTCAAAATCGTCACCCTTCACACTATCAAATGTGGCTGTTTGTTCATTTGCTTCCCTTCAAGCTTGAGGACAAACTTGATGTCCAATAGGGGAGAAGAGGGGAGTAATGATACGGGGGAAGAAACGTTATATTGTTATTATTATTACTATTGCTATTATTACTATTACTACTACTACTATTACTATTATTATTATTGTTGTTGTTGTTGTTGTTATTCCTATGTCTGCTTTAGGCAACTTAATGAGCATTTATCTCACCCTTTTATAATTATTCCTATTTTACTTAAGGCAACTTCTTAATTAGCATTTATTTCCTTTTATAATTAGGAATCTTGTACTAGCTATATAAGGGTCATTATTATTATTCAATAAACAGCTTGGTAAAAATTATTTATTGTGTGTCTTGACAAGGTCAAGCACCGATTATTCTAGCTTAGTCTTATTTTATCATTCCTCTTATACTCTCTAAGATAATAACTTTTGTTCACTGCACACCCCTGGAAGGGTGCAAATTACATATCCTAGTTTTATGCTAATAAGGATTTCCCACTCTTACGCTATTTGTACATATCAGTATTTTCTCAATTTAATTGCTATATGCCCTTATGTTAGGAAAGCTTATGTTAGGAGTTTTAGTCCTACTTATAGGCCTTGCCGCCTTGAACAGTCACTTTTCTATGGGCCAATTATAAAATTTTTGCTTCTTGTTTGTTCATACATTTTCATTTCGTAGAATGTTTTGAAAATAAATGAAAGGTAACTGAGAGACTCTCTGCGAGTCTCTCTCCAGACCCCTATTTGTGGGAGCTTTGGCACATGGCATTGATAACAATTTGATGGCCTTTCCTTCATGTTCTGAAAATAGCCTAGTAGAAAGCATTTTTTTAGGAACTGTTATTAATCCTAATAAATGCTCTCACTGGTTGTGTGCAGTTTTTAAAGATGAAGGGAAAAATAAAAATAGGAATTCCAAAGAAAGAAAAGGAACTGCCTCTGTAAAATGCTACTTTGTACAGATGCAGACTATTGGTCATGCAAAACAAAGCTTCCTTTTACAGGGAAAAACAGTCCACGATGCTAGGTGTCTTTTCATGCACGTGCACATGGTTTCAAGCATGGCTAAATATATGGCGAGGTTTTTCTTATGCCCTGCCTAGTAACAAGTTACTTCAAGTGTTTAAAGTTTTGATGTACTTTGTTGATAATGCAGGTTTTCTCTTATATTATCGAAGACTGTCAAACTCCCCATTGACTTAGGACCGCTAGGAGATGTAAGAGTATACGAAGTTGAGGATACATATTGCCGCGTATGTTCATAGGAGCATATGGCTCTTCCCTTTTGATATTACACTTACACTTTTCTATCTCAAAATGTTGCACTTCTTTTATGACTCTTTTGCATGGGAAATCTGTAGGATGAGTTTGGATCCATTCTCCTTGATGAAGATGGGGCACCTCTTGTGCAAACTGATGGAACAGGTTTTATATCAGAAGACCTGGCAAGGAAGTGCCCCAGTAATTTTTATAGAGTAAAGCATTTGAAAGATGCTAATTCTGAGGTAGTCTTCATGAATTATTCTGGTGGAAGGAGGAATTGTAATTTTAATAGTTCATGTTTGTATTTAATCTATTTTTCCTTAAATTGGTGTTTGTAACTTTCCTGAAGACCATCAATGGTCAGAAACTTGAAGAGTCAGAATATCAGAACAGGGAACCGGTAATCATTTCATGGTTAATGGATGACATTTAATTATTAATCTAACTAATAAATTTGCATGGCTTGTAGATCACATACCAGTTAACCTCATTTTTTCCTTTCTAGCCGTTGTTGATGCAATGTCGTCTCTTCTACAATGGCCGTGCAGTTAAAGGAACACTTCTTGTTGATAGACGGGTAAATGTTTATTTGTTTAGTCTTACCAAGTATCCCGAAGCACCAACATATAAATACATCAACATTCTTTGTCATAATGTTAGACATGTTATAATTTCTTTTGCTAGAGGGGTCAGAACTTTATGACATTGCTTATGCTCATTTCTGGAATCTTTTTTAAATAAATTTTGAAGACTTGAAAAATATAGAATGAAACATATAATTACATCTGTTATATACTAATCCGTATTATTCAATTATTACACCATTAAATTGTAATTATTAATGGATTTATGTGTAAACTTTTCCCTGAACTTATGGGCCTATCCCCTCACCCTATAAGAGGAGCATTCTTAGAAAGAAACTTTTCCACATCCTCTCTCTCTTGAATCTCACATTACATACACATGAATAAAGAAATAACCTTTCAATCACTTGTTTTTCCTACTCTTTATATATTTTTACAATCAGATCAAGGATTTTATGTTGGGTCATCTCCTAAAATCAAATCCAACATTTGTCCTTTGAAAATTTTTGATTTCATTTGGTTTTCAGTAATGCTTTCCTGACCATTTCATATTTTTGCTTCTATTAATGTATTAGCTCACAGATAGGTCAATTCATGTTAGACCCTCTATGATCAAGGTTGGTGCAGATCCAGAACTATTCCGCACACAAACATTTAACTCGCTTGAGATAGTAGCAATCAGGTAACCCTTGGTTTAATTTTAGCAGTTAAGGAAATTCTATAGGAAATGAAATGCCTAGAAACTGCATAGCACCTTACTCTTCATGACTAATGACTTGGATTGTTTGGATCGCCCATCACTGAAACAGATTGGTGATAGTGGGATGAAAGGAAAAGCAATTTTTGAGTATACATTTTATATCTTGCACCTTAGGATTCCAAATGTTGGGATACAGAACTAGTCCTTGGAACTCAGGCAGAGGGATGTGTGTCCCTGGCAGTGGTGTATCCAAAACTATTACATTACGGGGGAAAATATACAGCATTAAAAAATAGAAACATTGAAGCATAAACATTAATATGAACAATTAAATACGGATTTGTCTACACTCGAGACGTAATCATTAATGTGAACATTCATATTCTCTTGCATGAATTCAAACCCTAGTGAAATACGTTCCTTCGATATATCATTGCTGAAACGGTTCTAAATTCAAATCTTAATGTGTTTCATTGTATGCTTTATTCTTTTATTATAGCTCATGCACAATATGGTGGAATTGCTCCCTTATTTTCAAAACTCATCTATATTAAGACTGAGTCATACAATTACTAGATAAGAAAAAAGCCTTGTGAAACCCCCCTCTGCCCGTTCTTCTGTGCCAAGTGCTCGAACTAGACAGTTGCTTTTTAGGAATTATCTTCATTAGTCATCATGGATATGCCTTTCTCTAAACGGGTGAGTTATTTTCCTCATTGTTAATAGTCGTGTTTTGTCTTTCAAAGTCATCAATCATGGATCTGCTTTTCTTCATAGTTGTCATCACTCTTTTCATCTCAACAATCGTGGTGCCAATAACACGCCCCATTACTGAACCACCATCCTTCTCTGTGCTGATATGTTGGTTGGGAAACAAATGAGTGCATTTATTATGGAAAGTGTTGCTGTTGGTGGTTCCTTGCTTCTACGTGGGGAGCGCAAGTTGTCGAGTGCGTGGTCATGAGAGGCATGTGCTTGCGTTGGTCTCATTGGGTAAAAGATGGTGTCTCTAATTGGAGGATTCAACAGAGGGCTGGTTTTGTGGGATATTTTTTTCTCTATATTTTTCATATATGTTTGAGGAGTATGTATGCTAACCTCTCTCTACAAATATATTCCACTCTAGGACCTCTAAGAGACTTAGTTAAGATATCTGCAAGTTGTTCAGTTGTGTTCACATATTTTGTGATGATATGTCCACTCGTGATCTTCTCTCGGATAAAATGACAATCAACTTCAATATGTTTTGTCCTCTCATGATATACCAGATTTGATGCGATGTGCATTGCAGCTTGATTATCACACATGAGTTGAACCGGTTTTGTGTTCCCATATTTTTACTCTTGCAGAAGATGCTTCAACCATAAGATTTCACATGTAGCAAAGGCCATTGCACGATATACTGCTTTAGCACTAGATCTGACAATCACATCCTGTTTCTTACTTTTCCATGAAATTAAGTTTCCACCAATCAAGATGCAATATCCCGAAGTGGAACGTCTATCCATCGGACATCCGGCCCAGTCTGCATCACAATATCCCACAATATCATGGTGGCCTCGATCTTCAAACAACAATCCTTGCCCTGGAGTTTTCTTGATGTATCTCAAAACTCGGACAGCTGCATCCCAGTGTCCAGTACACGGCTTATCAAGAAACTGACTAAGAACACTTACCACAAATGAAATATCTGGTCTTGTGATGGTAAGATAATTCAATTTGTCGATGAGTCTTCTATATTTTTCCTTGTTGGGCAAAAGATCTCCTTGTTCTGATAAGAGTTTAACGTTCGGATCCATTGGTGTATCCACTGGCCTGCAATCTAGCAAACTTGTTTCCTCAAGAATATCCAAGTATACTTTCTTTGTGAGAGAGCAATTCCATCTTGAGACTGCGCGACCTCAATTCCAAGGAAGTATCTCAACTTTCCCAAGTCTTTTGTTTGAAATTTGCTAAAGAGATGTTGCTTGAGGAGCGCAATTCCTTGATCATCGCTACCTGTAATGACAATGTCATCAACATACACAACAAGATAAATACATTTGTTGCCAACAGAATATTTGTAGAATATAGAATGATCGACATCACTGCGAATCATGCCAAAGCTGCAGACAACGTCACTAAACCTCCCAAACCATGCACGTGGAGATTGCTTCAAGCCATATAATGAACGACGTAATCTGCACACCATACCAGACTCCCCCTGAGCAGCAAATCCAGGTGGTTGCTCCATATAAACTTCCTCGTGCAGATCTCCGTGAAGGAATGCATTTTTAATATCCAATTGGAACAATGGCCAGCGGCTCATTGCTACCATGGATAAAACCAAACGAACTGATGCAATCTTCGCTACAGGAGAAAAAGTGTCAGTGTAATCCAAACCATGTATTTGAGTATACCCTTTTGCTACCGGGCGTGCTTTAAAACGATCAATCTCCCCATCAGGCCCAACTTTAACTTGTAAATCCACCGACATCCCACCACTGATTTTCCAGTGGGAAGGGGGACTAAGTTCCACGTCCCACTAGAATGAAGAGCCTCCATCTCAGCCAACATGGCTTTACGCCACTCCGGGTGTGCCAGTGCCTCATGTGTAGTTTTAGGAATGCATATATGAGACAGGTGGGAAATGAAAACATAGTAAGGGGTAGAGAGACGGTGATAACTCAAAAAGTTATATATGGGATGTGGATTCAATGTGGAACGTGTACCTTTTCAGAGGGCAATGGGCAAATCATCCTGAGTGGTTTCAAGTGCTGGAGTAGGTGATGGTGGTGATGCAGGATCCGTCATAGGAATCAACGGGCGTGGCCACGATGGGCTCAATGGGAGGAGGTCGAGGACGTCGATGGTATACCTGTAATGGACGGTCTGACATAGGAGGGAAGTTTGGGTGCTCATCAGATGGGGGGTTAATGGGAGTCTCTTGATGGATGGGCCGGAGATATGAGGTGAAGTCCAAACATGATGGGGTATCAACTGAAGATGATGGATAGTAAAAGGACGACTCAATGAAAGTGACATCGGCTGAAATAAAATGTTTCTTAAGTAATGGAAAATAACAACGGTAACCCTTTTGGAGTCGCGAATATCCAAGAAAGATACATTTTATTGACCTAGCCGACATTTTAGCTAATCCAGGTGTTGTATCATGGACAAAACACACACACCCAAACACATGAGGTGGTAATGGAAATAAATCACGAGCAGGAAACAAAATAGAATAGGGAATTTCATTATTAAGAAATGAGGAAGGCATTCTATTTATTAAATGACAAGCAGTGAGCACAACATCTGCCCAATACTGAGGCGGTGTATGGGAATGTAATAATAGGGTACGAGTAGTATCAACCAAGTGTCGGTTCTTGCCTTCAGCAACCCCATTTTGTTGAGACGTGTGAACACAAGATGATTGGTGAAGCATACCCCGTGATGTCATGAATTGATTAAAGGATGCCCCAAAAAATTCTTTAGCATTGTCACTGCGTAAAATTTTGATAGAATGACCAAACTGAGTTTGAATTTCAGCACAAAAAGTTTGAAAAATATGAAACAATTCAAAACGCTCCTTCATTAAGAACAACCATGTGTAACGGGAAAAATCATCCACAAAAATAACAAAATAACAGAAACCTAAAGTAGAAGTGACTCGATACGGATCCCATACATCCGTATGAACTAAATCAAACGGTGATGTAGCCCGTTTATTGACTCGCCTTGGAAAGGATTTACGAGGTTGTTTTCCAAGGTGACATGACTCACTGTTAGGAATACTGTAAATAATAAAACATATGTCTATTGTCATAGTTTTGGTTCTATTCAGGTCTACTTTGGGCTGTTAGTTCTGTTGCGTATCTGTTAGAGTTTGTTACATGTACTCAACTATAAATACTTGTACTGACTCTTTCAATCAATAAGATTTCATTCTTCTTTCTTCTATCTGAGTTCAATTTCTATTATGGTATCAGAGCTCTAGCTCGATCTACCATGCCGGAAACTAATTCAACTTCGTCTTCAACCTCAGCTACTGGAAGTATCACTTTTCCAGTAGCATTCTCTCATCCTCTTCCAATCAAATTGGATTCGAACAATTATCTTCCGTGGAAACATCATATTGAATCTGTGATTCGAGCACACAAACTCATCCGGTTCATTGAGAGTTCGAAGACTCCTGAGCAATTCATCACCGATGAAGATGGAGAGAAGACTGTGAATGAAGCTTACGTTGTCTGGGAGCAACAGGATCAGATGTTGTTCTCATGGATGCTCTCGTCTCTATCTGAAACCCTACATGCTCGTATCATTCACTGTCAACGATCGTATGAACTTTGGAGCACGATGCGCAACTTCTTCCAAGCCAACATCGTCGCTAGGGCAAGACAACTAAAATCGGAACTCTACAATACTGAAAAAGGAGATCGATCCATCTCAGAGTACCTGCTTCGAATCCAAACAATTGTTAACAATCTCATTCTTGTTGGCGAACCGATCTCTAACAAAGATCACATCAATGTCATTCTCGAAGGATTGCCAGAAGATTATGAATCTCTTGTGTCCTCTGTAACTTCTCGAAGCATTCTCGAACCAGTCACCTTAGCTGAACTTGAGTCCTTGCTTCTAGCGAAAGAGATGAGACTGAAGAAACTTCATGATACCACTCAGCAAACTGTATTTTCTGCTAACATTGCTCAGGTTGATGCTTCCTCTAAAAATACTTCATCTGAAACTCCTGTTACTGTTGAGAATGCATCTGCAAATGTTTCTCAGTATAATAATCCAAATAGTGGTAATCCTTATCGTGGACGTGGAGGTTTTCACAGAGGCAGGGGAGGTCGTTCTGGACGCAGCTCTATCATCTGTCAGGTCTGTGGAAAATCAGGCCACCATGCCTTGATTTGCTATCACAGATATAATCCTGCTTATACCAACCCTAGCCCTAATCCTCTTCCTCAAAATCCTATTATTCAAATCCAACTTCTGGAACTCCAACCTACTGGAATCCTAACTCACAATCTTACTACCAGCCAAATCAGTTCACTCATCAACATAAACCACATCCCTTTCAACCTCAGCTTATACAACCTCAGCATCAACCTGCCAATCCATCCCCTGAAACATTTAACTGGGGATATCAGCAATCTTCCAACAACCTACCATCTGCAAACTATGCTACTGCTAATCCCTCAGTGCTTGGTCCAATTCCACCTAATCAGCATTGGTTTCCGGATTCAGGAGCAACCCACCATGTCACTGCAGATCCACTGAACTTTCAACACAGTGAGCCTCTCGCTACATCTGACAAGCTCTTCATGGGCAATGGCCAAGGTTTGGACATAAAGTCTATAGGTTTTTCTTCCTTTCCATCACCCTATCACTCCTCACAATCACTCTTACTGAATAATATTCTTCATGTTCCATCTATAACTAAAAATCTATTGAGTGTTAGTCAATTTGCTTAGGACAATAATGCCTTCTTTGAATTTTATCCTCATGACTGCTATATCAAATCCCAGGTTTCTAAACAGGTCTTGTTGCATGGAGAACTTGGTGAAGATGGCTTATACAAGTTTCCATGCATTCCTCTTGGTTCTTATCAAACTGCTGCAATCCATCCACAAGCTTCCTTAGTGTCTCATAGTCAATCTGTGTATCCAGTTTCTTTTATGTCAACATGTAATAAGTCTCAGTCATGTAGTTCTTCAATTTCATGTAATCTGTGGCATCTCAGATTAGGTCATCCTCATCTTGAGGCACTTAAATCTGTACTTAAACATTGTAATGTGTCTTCTATTAATCAAACTAATGTTGATTTCTGTTCTGTTTGTTGCCTTGGGAAAGCACATAGGCTTCCTTCATATCCATCTAATACTGTTTATCATAAGCCCTTTGAAGTCATATTCACAGATTTATGGGGTCCAGCACCCATCTTATCCTTTGATGGATACTCATACTACATAGCCTTTATTGATGCCTTTACAAGATATACCTGGGTATACTTTCTGAAAAAGAAGTCTGATGCTATTACAGCATTCCAAAATTTCTACAATTTAGTTCTAAATCAATTTTCAACATCCATAAAATCAGTAGTCCGATTGGGGAGGGGAATTCAGATCCTTCACCCATTTTCTTACTGAAAAAGGCATCACTCACAGAATCATATGTCCTCACACCCATCATCAAAATGGTGTGGTTGAAAGGAAACATCGTACAATTGTTGAAAAAGGTCTATCCATCCTAGCCCATTCCTCTTTACCTTTCAAGTTCTGGGATGCTGCCTTTGCAACATCTGTACATCTTATTAATAGAACTCCATCCAAGTCCATTGCTAATTCCAGTCCATACTTTAAACTCTATGGATCTGTTCCAGACTATTCTTCTCTTGGAGTCTTTGGTTGCTCTTGCTATCCTTTTCTCAGACCTTACAATAAACAAGTTAGATTTTCACTCAGAAGAATGCACTTTCATAGGATATTCCTCTCAGCATAAAGGCTATAAATGTCTGTCTAAATCTGGCAGAATATATATTTCAAGGGATGCAATATTTCATGAATCCAGATTTCCCTATTCATCAATATCCAAATCATTCATTCCCACAATCAATCCTACTCCTAACCCAAATTCTGCCACACTAACTATTCTAAATCCAAGTCCTCCATCTACTTCTGAGTCATCTCAGTCCCAACTTCATGACCTTCAAGTCAATAATTTCCAGCCTCATGACTCCCAACCTACTGCTTCCAATACTCAGAGTCAAGCAACAACTCATTCCTCTACTCCTTCCACTCATGATTCCTCTGTAAATTCCAACACATCCACTCCCATTCTACCCTCACAACAACAACCTTCTCATTCATCATCTGTTTCTACTTCCTCAAATTCCATTCCTATCCATATAACTAACACTCATCCTATGCAAACTAGAGCAAAATCAGGAATTGTTAAACCTAGACTTAATCCTACCTTGCTATTAGCACATGTTGAGCCTCAGTCAGTAAAGCAAGCACTCACATCTCCTCAATGGTTTTCTGCAATGAAAAATGAGTATAATGCCTTAATAGCAAATCAAACCTGGTCTTTGGTACCTTTACCACCTGGCAAACATGCTATAGGCTGTAAATGGGTCTTTAGAGTTAAAGAAAATCCTGATGGTTCTCTTAACAAATACAAGGTCAGACTAGTAGCTAAAGGCTTCCATCAGAGGTTTGGATTTGACTTCAAAGAAACCTTTTCACCTGTGGTAAAACCTATCACTATTAGAGTTTTACTCACTTTGGCAGTTTCTTATTAGTGGTCTATTCAGCAATTAGATGTTAATAATGCCTTTCTAAATGGAAAGCTTGGTGAAGAGGTCTACATGGTTCAACCCCCAGGCTTTCAAGCACAGGACACCTCTTTAGTGTGCAAACTACACAAGTCATTATATGGCTTAAAGCAGGCTCCTAGGGCCTGGTTTCACAAACTCACCTCTGTTCTTTATGCAGCAGGTTTTCAGCAAAGCAAATGTGATCCATCACTTCTATTTTTCACAACTAGAGGAGTTCAGATCTACATCTTGATATATGTAGATGATATTCTGGTCATAGGAAATGATTCTAAAGCTATTCAAACTCTCATTCACAAACTACACTCATCCTTTTCTCTCAAACACATGGGTGCCATTGACTTCTTTCTAGGAATAGAAGCCAGAAGACTGACAGATGGCAGTCTACATCTCTCTCAAACCAAATATATAAGAGATTTACTACATCAGGTTGGAATGCTTGATTCAAAAGGAGTTAAAACTCCCATGATTAGTAGCTGCAAGCTAACAAATACAGGAAGTGCTACTCTTCCTGATCCCTCCACTTATAGGTCAATTGTTGGAACTTTGCAATATGCAACTCTTACCAGACCTGAAATCAGTTATGCTGTAAATAAGGTCTGCCAATTCATGGCAGCACCTTTACAAGATCACTGGAAGGCAGTAAAACACATACTCAGATATCTCTCTAGCACTATCACACATGGCATCATCATTAAACCTCTCCCTCTGAAAACCATATCTCTACCAATTTCAGCCTTTTGTGATGCTGATTGGGCATCTGATCCAGTTGATAGGAGATCCACTTCTGGTTCATGCATCTTTCTTGGGTCAAACATCATCTCTTGGTGGTCCAAGAAACAACTGAGAGTGGCCAGATCTTCAGCAGAAGCTGAATACAGAAGTTTAGCAGACACAGCAGCTGAACTTCTATGGGTTTAGTTCTTACTAAAAGAGCTTCAAGTATCTTTTTCTACTCCAAAGGTCTACTTTGACAACCTCAGCACTGTGCAACTTGCTCATAACCTTGTTCTTCACTCTAGGATCAAACACATGGAGATTGATCTCTTTTTTGTAAGGGAGAAAGTTCAGTCCAAACAGATTGAAGTGTTCCATATTCCAGCTTCCCATCAAGTTGCTGATATTCTGACAAAGCCTTTGTCTGCATCTTCTTTTCTTGAGTTAAAGAACAAACTTAGTGTGATTGATCTTCCAAATCAATCACCCTAAGATTGAGGGGGGAATGTTAGGAATACTGTAAATAATAAAACATATGTCTATTGTAATAGTTTTGGTTCTATTCAGGTCTACTTTGGGCTGTTAGTTCTGTTGCGTATCTGTTAGAGTTTGTTACATGTACTCAACTATAAATACTTGTACTGACTCTTTCAATCAATAAGATTTCATTCTTCGTTCTTCTATCTGAGTTCAATTTCTATTACTCACAATCTAAAGATGAAAGATTTGAGAAACCTGGAACCATACGTTGAAACTTTGAGAGACTAGGATGACCCTGACGGTTGTGTAAGGTAATAGCAGGTTCAACTGAAACACAAGCGATTGGATCAAGAGGATGGAGGTGATACAGACCTTGAGATTCATGTCCGACGCCAATCGTTTTCCCCGTACAACGGTCCTGCACAATCACAGAATCAGCGGAAAATGTTACAGAACAATTAAGAACACGTGTAATTTTACTGACAGAGACAAGGTTAAAAGGGGTGTTAGGGACATATAAGACTAATTCTAACGGTAAGGATGAAAATGGAAGTGTTTGCCCAATACCTGAAGCCGAAGTTTGAAGGCCATTAGCAAGAGTAATCAAAGGAATGATGTCGCTGCTTGGTAATATGGGATAAAAGATGGGGATTACCAGAAATATGATCTGAGGTACCTGAGTCAATGATCCATGAGCCTGTTGTGTTTGAAACACAAGCGGTAGACACATCGGGTGTGAATGAAGACATATTAGTCACCTTAAATTGCTGATATGCTGCATATTCTTCCGGTGATAGAACAATGGGAGATGGTGGGAGCTGAGCAACATGGGCTGAGGGAGGAGGTCTCCCATGTAATTTCGAACACCTGTCTTTAGTATGACCAATTTTATGGCAAAAATCACATTTAGGATGATTCCATCTTGAGTATCCGGTGTTGTTTCCTCTGTCAGAACTCATAAAGGACTTTTTTTTGTATTTTTTTTTTTGCTTTTTTTAAAGAAGAATGAAAAGCTAAAATTAGCAAACAAATGAGAAATTAAAAAAAATAAAACTTGCTGAGGGGATCAACACTTCAGTAGAACTCAGGGCAGCAGTTTGCCAATAATAGAAAAACAAAAGTAATCCAGCTGGAGTGGGTTGACAAAGACCTCCGCTGGACTGCTAGACTGTGTTGACCAAGAGAGCAGACCAGAGAGCAAACAAGAGAGCACCGGCGAGCGGCCAAAGCAGTGTCGAGCGGCCAGAAAGACGGCGACGATCGATACGAGCGGCGCGTGAGATCGGCGGCGGCGCGTGGGTTGTCCGATGAGTGTCTGGTTTATGTTGTTTTGGTCGCCGGGAGTCACAGATCTTCAGTGTGTCGTCTGTGTGAGCTCAAGATGAGTAGAAAAAGAGAGATCTGCAAAGAAAGGTAAAGGCACTGACAGTCGGCGGCGGCGCGTGGCAGTGCGTGGAAGGTGCATCGGAGGTGTAGTTTCAGACGTTAGGTTGCGATGGTGTACTGAGGATGGCGGTAGGTGTGGTTTGATATATCACTACCGAAAATTGCTCAAACACCAAACGCTCCTACCGTTCACGGCGGACTTTCTCGTCGGAAATTAAGAATACTATAACTAAAGACATATATGGATCTGATACCATGTGAACAAGTATTGTTTTATTTCATATACTTGATAAAAATACTATACAAGAAGCTATATTTATAGCTAAATTTAGAGTACTAGGGTTTCCTATACAAATGGGCTAAGCCCAATACTACTAAGGTTTCCACAGTTCTTATGCTATTTCTTCTTCAGGAAAGAAATGAGCCATAATGAACAATGTAGGAAATTACTAACAATTTCTAAATCAGGAATATATGTTTATCTAGCACCATAGATCACCATCATTGAATTACTCAAATTTTACACAATTCATTTAATCTTATGAAATATGGCACACACATTACTGTTATAATAGCTATACAATGTAGTTAAAAATATAATATAGACGATGTGTATACATGTGTCTGTAGAATGACTTCAACCTTATAACATCATGCCAATTTCATTAAGCGGTGAGCTTTGCAATGACTTGTGCTGTTCACTTTCCTGTTATCATTTTCTCTTTGTTCTCGCCTGAGAGCGAGCTATTTCCGTGGATCTGTGTGGACGTGACACTTTGTTTCATTTTCCAATTTCCAGTCATAAACCAAAGAAAGCACATCTTTCAAAAACATTGATTGCTCTATTGTGCTACGGAGGTGTTCCTCGGGAATATTTCTTGGAAATACTGAAGAATGCATTGGAAGAGGCAGAAAACATATATTCTGATGAGATCTTGGCACTGAAAGGTTATTTGGAGTTTGAACTTCTTAGAATTGCTATAACGTACCAAATAAAAAGCTCATGTCAACCAATTAATATTGCAGAGTACCTTATAATATGCATATTGAGCAGTCCATGGCATAATAAATGACAAAATTAACAAATCATTTAATGTATTTTATTTATGCAAACATTTTTTTTTATATCAATACCATGAAACAACTAAAAAAAATTAGTATGCACATACGTCAATTGAACCTTGCAGTTCGATTTATTCACTTCATTCCCCTCACCGAAGCTTGTTATGATAGCTTAAGCTTTTTAAGTTCTCGAACTTTTGTTTGTCATCACAAAAGTAAAACATCTCAATAATGTATTATCATTTCATTTACTTGTAGCTACGTCAAACTATGAAGATCTTGATTATGGTTCCATTGCAAAAAGTATGATTTTATCGGGAGTGCCACTTTCTGAGCCACATCTTCAATGCTGTCTATCTGTGGTGACAAAGGAAGAAAAAAGTGGGCTTAGAGGGGGAAAACTTCCAATTTCTGACAGCTTTTATTTGATAGGGACCGCTGATCCCACAGAGACGCTAAATCGTGATGAAGTCTGCGTTATTCTGTAAGTAAACCTGTTCATTTATTTAATGATATTTAGTGAGAATGGCTTAAGCTTAAAATGAAGTATAGAATGTCTAATAGGTCTGCTATGTTGTCTGGCTCATAGTGTTGATGGTTGATCCGTGAAGTATTAACGAATACATACAATATAAACAGGCAGAGATGAGAATGTCGACACGGAGGTTGTTAAGTCTTATTCTTGATAAGAGGAGTAGCTGAGACTTTAGAAATGTTTCTTTGTATCTTGATACATGGCTGGTATGAGATAACCTAACATGCTCCACAAGATGATGACTCTTAAGACCAGTCGTGCAGACCCGTCTTAAAGTTCGTGTGCTTGTTGTTGAGGTTTATCAAGATTTAATTGTTCATTAGAGCTCAATTCCCTCTAATATCATATTAAGATTTGAAGTTACATCATAAATGGTCAATCTGAGAAGAGTAGTATCTCTAATGATAGCTTTCAAATTTGTAGGGTGGTAGACTGGTATCCTTATGCTCACCAAGTTCTTATCCTTATAACAATTTATTTTGAAAGTTTCCCAAAGTAGGAGTAAAAATAATGTAAAATTCCGAATTATGAGTACTATATTTTTTCCTCCTAAATAAGAGCAAATTTCTGTCATCCTGAAATCATATTGTCATGTTTTGACAATACCATACATTATTAATATGACAATACTAATGCTATAATTGATAATATTTTCCAAACATGACAGTAATCACTCCTGTTTAGGAGAAAAAACATAGTACTCTTATTTAGAGCAATTTCCAATTTATTTTTTTGGCTGTTACTGTTATGATTTGCAGTATGTTCATTTTGAGGAGATTATCATGTACTTGAACTTGAATTTCAATTCCCTAAATCTTGTGAAGAAAATTGGAGCAATATTTGAATGAGTAGTTATATTTGAAATCAATTTTACAATAATGGATATTTTTACATTCATTTCTTACATTCTTTGCCTGCATTCATAGGTGTCGTATAATTATTGGATGTGGAAAAGATAAATAACCGTTCAACATCTAATAATTGCATCCCACCTGTGAATTTAGACAAAAATATTACATTGTCCAATAACATAATTTCCATTTCCAAATTTCCAATGTTTCACCAGTGATCATGGCCAAATTGTTGGGGAAGTCTTAGTCTACAGAAATCCCGGGCTTCATTTCGGGGACATCCACAAGTTAAATGCAGTCCACATAAAGGAACTTGATGAGATAGTTGGAAATGCTAAGTATGGAATATTCTTCTCCATAAAAGGTGAAAGATCTGTTGCAAATGAAATTGCTAATGGCGATTTTGATGGAGATGTATACTGGGTCTCTAGGAACCGTGAGGTATACATATTCTTGTTTAATTTTCATTGTTGGCAGAGGTAACTATTGATTGTTATTAAAGAAATTTCCTTAAATAGGATTAAAATGTCACACATTCACGCATTTTTTCATATCGGATCATCATTGTTTTTTCGTCTTCTAGAAACTTGACTTGTTCATATCGATTCATGTTAGCCACTTAGCCGATCCCAAATTCTTTTGGGACTACGACTTGGATGTTGTTGTTTGGTGTTGTTCAATCCTAATAAAAGACATATTACTTAGTTGTATTCCTTCTTTAGGACTGAACGAATCCTATTTTAGTATTTTTGGTAAAGAACAATGATTGACTTATTTGTATACATCAGACATGTTTGACTCCTATTTGCATCAATACTTCTAATTATCTGCATGAAAAATAGAGGTGTTTGGAATAGTTGGTAAGGCTCTAGCAATTCAACTAAACAATAAAGGTGCAGGTATCCCTTCTTTTCCAGTTTGTTCTCTATTGCAACTTATGTAATCACGAGTGTTTCTATCATGCATTTGCCTTGTAATGGAATGACCACTTCTTAAAATTTGATATCAAAAGACGTTAATAGCTGAGTTGGAGAGGAATTCTACATGGTTAAGGCTCATATGTTTTAGTTGCAAAAACGGTTTGTTTATTTACTTCTCCACAAAGTTTCAATAATGTTAATAAGATAATGCAATATTTTTTCTTTGAAATTGAAGCTTTTTCACTTTTCTATTCAGCTAATTGAAAAATTCAGTACAAGTAGCCCGTGGAAACGTATTTATTCTACTCCCAATCCAGTTAGTAGGAAGCCGAGTGAGCTTTCTACAAAAGAATTAGAGCTCAAACTCTTTGAGATGTTTCTGGAAACAAGAATGCCAAGGTATTGTTTTTAATATTACCTTAACATCTTAATAACAGAGTGCATTAGGACATTCATACATGTTTGTAGTTCTCTCATATAATATTGATCTTCAAGTCCGTCTAGTCGTGTAGCTTCAGTATAAGGCCTCCAATTACTTGTCTTTTTTTCGTTATGTCATTCTGCGCATCATCATTGTCATGAACCATCACTAACCTTCCTTCTGGTAAAAAAGCTGATGGATGCAAATGGGTCTAAAATCTAAATCAAATACAAAATCTCGTATTAGGCTTGTATGAATGTCTTATCAAGTTATCATCATCACCTTAATTCCAATTATGGTTTGGTAATGTAATTTAATTTTTTAAAATTAGTTAAACTGTAATTCATGCCCAAAAAAACATACTGATCCATATCAGAAGAGTTGTACACATGCATCTTATAATGAGATAGGACTTGTCATTTGCAGTGCAATCAGTAGAGCCATATATTTTTTTTGGCTAGACTTTGTAGCCTCTCTATATAGTATCTGTTCAATACTTCATTGTGAAATGTCAACATCCTTGATTGAGATGAATATCGAACCCGTGACCTCCTCCTTGGGAGTGTCAAATTGATGCCATCGAACCACAATGTGCTTGGCCCATAACTTTCTTTTGTATATACAATTAGGGAAAATTCTCTAAATAAGAGTAATTATTGCCATGCTTGGAATATACTGTCATGTTTAAAGCCGGGTAATGCCAAAACTTGACAATAATTACTCCTATTTAGGGAATAAAGACATAGTAGTCCTATTTTGGAATCTAAAAATGTTACTCTTATTTAGGACAATTTATTAACAAATATCACCTTGTCTTGGTCCAGTTATAGTATGTCTGCCGCTTCTGACAGCTGGATGGCTCATATGGACAGACTTCTGGTACTTGGTGATAGCTATGCTAGTGAGAAGGAAGCCATAATAGAAAAAATGTTACATTTGATAGATCTTTACTACGATTCTTTAGATGCACCCAAAAATGGTAAAAAGGTATGTTTCTAGATTTATGCTTTATTTGTTTCCATGAAAATATATAATTTTTTTGTAAAGTATATGTGCATGGTTTTCCCGTGTTTGGCCTTTGAAAATATTTCCTTGAACTTTTGTGGAAAAGATGTCGTTTTCGTGAAGTAACTTGATTTTTTTTGTACTTTTAATACACATAGAACAACTTTTTCAGTTTTCCCTTCAACGTCTTGTTTCCTGATAGGTACACAGAAAACTGGCGATGAATTATTTAGTATTAAAACTGAAATGGTAGAAACTGAAAGGAAACGATACAGATGAAGACACTTCGAGTAGTCTTCCGCACTCCCAAGTCCCAGACTGAACTAATTTCCCCCCCTCTTACTCGACTCCCACTCCTATTTATAATAAATTCCCTGTTGGGCCGGCCCAAGCTAACTAGTACCTAGCCCAAACCCTTATTTATACAATATCACCCTCCTTAGTGTAATTCTATTATTATTATTATTATTATTCTTGTTGGAGGTCCATGTCCCTATCATTTCCCTCAAATCAATCCGAGTACAATTGTAGAATAACATCAGGGCCCGTTTACCTATTTCTTCAATTTTCCGTTCTTCGTTTTCTTCTATTTCCATTTTATAGTTTTCCGTGTTCCAAATCAGAAAACCCATTTCTTATGCTTTTTCAACCATCTGCATTTCTAAATAATAAATTAGATATTCAAAATAAGTTGAAGCCGTTTGATTCTAAATATACCATTTAGGGTCTTGAGACCTAGTGAAAACCAAAGACAAAAAATAGACAAATGTTCCCCAAGATCACAAATTTAAATAAATATATCAGGACAACTCAAATAGTAGTAGTATTGGTATAATTTATAACTTTGTTCTATAATATAATAATTTAGACATTCTTGATTAATAATTATTATTGCTATTATTAGATTGCTATTATCATACTACTTTAGTGTTATTATTATATTATGATTGTTATTATTATTATCACTTTTATTATTGATTTCTTACGCTATTATATAATATATTATATAATAACAACAACAATATTTATAATTGCTACTATTATTACGATTTTATTATTATTACTATTATTATTATTAGTTTATCATTATAAACTAATAATAATTTAGTTTTTCAATGTGGACGAAAGACCAAACATGTATATCCCCGGTCCAGAATTGGGTTGGAGTTTCAAATGGTCGGACTAGACCGAATTTGGACCGGATTTGAAAGTTCCATATAAAAAACTCTCCAATTTTATATTTTTTACTTTTCTGACTATTTTCCCATCATTTTTTATGGAGCCAAATACTCAATATACTTTGACTTGAGAATATGATGGAATAAAACAAAATGGCTCACTAAACTGTATGTGCTTCTCTGTTATGAAACAACAGTAGTCCATGCAATTTTCGACGCGATTTTCATTAAGCGGCATCTATAAACTGTCTATGTGCTTTAGTATGGGGGTAAGGTTGCGTACATCCGACCCCCTTACCCTATCATAGGTGGGAGTCTTTGTGGCACTGGCGTAATGTTTTTGTTGTTGTGATTTTACTGACTATTAATCTTTGTCTAACATAAAAATTTTGCCTGTTTAAAAATTTAATTAAATCTGAATCAATTCTTAATAGTTAATACTTATCAAATACGTAGTACTATTATATTTTAGAGGCTAAAGGGTCAAATAGGCCCCTGTACCTGTCGTGTAAGCCTAATTCAGTCTCTGAAGTCTGAACTAAAAAAGGTTCAATTCACACCCCGAACCGACAAAAATGGTTCAATTTTCATTTTTTACGGGTAAACAACCGGGCATTTTTTTATTTTTTTTATTGTTTCTGGTTTTTATTTTCGATTTGTTGCAATTTGACACTTTTTAATAGTTTAGGGGTGCGAATTGGACTTTTTTTACCGGTTGTTTAACCATAAAAAATGAATTTTGAACCCTTTTTTGCCGGTTCGGGGTGTGAATTGGACCTATTTTTAGTTCAGGGACTGAATTGAGCTTACACGACCGGTATTTCGGGATTGGACATCACTAGAACCGTAATCCTCAAAAGTTGAATCGACGACCGGACTGGACCAGCATGTAACTGGTTTGGTTCTGATTTTCCGGTCTTGATAAGAACATGTTGTATAGAGGGTTTTATTTCTCGGAGGGCGACTCAAACGAGTTCTCCAACTTTGGAGATATTAAGAACATGTTTCTGTGTTTCTAATTTTGGAAAACAACAAAGCAAACATGTTTTGAAGTATTCCGTTTTCCAGAAAAACAGAGAATCCATATAGTAAATGGCCCCTGTGTTTCAATTCTGTTTTGACTTGTTTAGACACTTGCAGAAATTTCTACAACAAAATATTTTCTCTATCAACCACTTTTGACAATTAGCTGCTTTTAATTTAGGGTAAAATAAATAATATACCCCGAACTTTGCCTTAGTGTGAGCTCCCCACCCCGAACTTGTCCTAGTTTAAAAAATACCCCCAACTTTATTTATTTAAATTTTTTGTACCATATTTTAATTAACAAATAATATTTCTCAAATTATAATATGTTAATTAGATTTAGTTGTCAAAAAAAGATTAATTAACATATTTTTTGTACTTAAATTAGAGATTTTGAAGTTATTTAATCAATTCGAAAAGCACACATTAATTTGGGAATCACACATCTTTTTTTGCCAACTAAATCTAATAAAAATATTACAATTTGAGAAATATTATTTGTTTATTAAAATATGGTACAAAAATATTAAATAAATAAAGTTGAGGGTATTTTTTAAACTATGACAAGTTTGGGGTGGGGAGCTCACACCAAGGCAAAGTTCGGGGTATATTATTTATTTTCCCCTTTAATTTATGTTATCATAACCGGACCGGAGGGCGACCCGGACAAAAAACGGGCCGAGGGTCAGCCTGGTCATCTGGCAAAGAACCCAGTCAACCTTTGTTATAAATAAAATATGAAATATGCATAATTATATATTATACTCTGTATTATGATTATAAAGTTAAAACATATTCTTTTTTATAATTAATTAGTGATAATACATAAGAAGTACAGAAAATAGTAATATTGTTCTAAAATATATAACTATTAACAAAAATCATAATTCAGATTGTATAAACAATATGTATGAATGACGGTTATTATAAACTCCATTTAAATTATATAAGCAGCTTTCAATTATATTTGAAATGATGTAGAGTTGGTGACATAATTGGAAAGTACTACGTATAGTATCAATAATCAATAATAAGTATTGTTATTGTGATGATGATTAATAATATCAGTTATTAATAATAAAAGTTTAACAACTAAAAATAAATTATTATAAAGTAACGTTATATATCCATTAAAATAACTGACATTGCAAAGCATTGGCAGCACATATAGATAGCTTAGTGAGGGATGTGGGTTCGATCCCCTCGTGTAATATATTTTTTAAGCAATGGACTGGGCGGGTTACATGGGTTATCAGGTTTAGCCGGGTTTGGGCATATTTGCTGTTTATCCATAACCGGCCCGGTATTCCCAATGGGCCGCGGTTTCCGGCTCAGCCAGGCCGGTTTGGGTCTGGTAACATAGTTTTTAATAAGCTTTTGTAATCTTGAAATATATAGGTCAATATTCCCAAAGATCTGAAGGTGGATAAGTTACCACATTTCATGGCAAAAGAACGTGATTCTTATCACTCAAAATCTGTCCTGGGAGAAATTTATGACACTGTTGTGGCATATGAAACCAAAACGACACCGTTTGTTGGTAAGTGATAATCTAAATCACAGATGAAGTTGCAACGCTTAACAGATAGGAATGCCCTAATGCAGTTTGTATTAATTAACGGTGTCAACTGTCCAGAAATTGAGAAAATAGCTTGCTTTAGCATCAAGGTACCTGATGAATGTATGAGGGTATGGAGGAAGAGGTACAACGAGTACAGAGCTGATATGGCGGAGGCACTGAGCTCATGTGGTGAATCCAAGAATGACTTAGCAAATGAAGTCATCAAGAAATACAAGCAAGTGAGTTTTTTTTTTTCAATTTTAAATGCTTCAAAGAGTCATTCTGTTCGGATCCCAATGAAATCTGGAAACCACTAGGGACAGGAAATAAGAAACAAAGTAGAAAAGGGATCTCTAGAAGGGAGTTTTTTGAGCAATATAATTTCTTTGTCTACTAAAAAGACTCATTATGTAATATATGATCAAACTTATTTTATTCATGTACTTCTACAATTTTCAGGGTTGTAAACATAGCCTTTTATAGTCACTAGAAATGGGTAAATCATCTCTTGTAATGATGCAGTTATTATACGGCGCTGATGAGTTGGAGGAAAGCAGGATGAATATGAGAGAGATATATGACAATGCGCTTGCTATTTACCATGTTTGTTATGATCACGCAAAAGCCGTGTCAGATGTAAGAAAATGTGGCTTCACCTGGAAAGTGGCCGGATCTGCTCTTTGTAGACTTCATGCCGAGCTTCAGGCGAAGGAGAATAGTAATAATAAAAATGGGAAAGCCATGGTCATTTCTCCTGCCATGCTGCAGAAGATCTTACACATGCGAGTATAGAATAAAGAAAAGATATATGTGCCTGTATGTATGTTTATGTGCATATCCCTTCAAATGTATCATAGACGGATAAAATGTCAGAATTAGCAAAGTAAATATCAATTTATCATGACATATGTTACACTTTGTGCTACAAATTCTTTAGATTTTGTAACCATTTGATACCAAAGCTTCAATTTGTTTTGGATGGGTATCATGGTTCATGAGCTTGTATTAAATGGTAGGATATTTATAGTTAATTATGTAATTTGTAATTCACCTCTAATAAAAATAAAAGTGTGAGAAATAATTATCATTATTAAGCACTATTATTATTATTATTATTATTATTATTATTATTATTATTATTATTATTATTATTATTATTATTATTATTATTATTATTATTATTATTATTATTATTATTATTATTATTATTATTATTATTATTATTATTATTATTATTATCGTCGTCGTCGTCGTCGTCGTCGTCGTCGTCGTCGTCGTCGTCGTCGTCGTCATGATTATTATTATTATTTTCTACATGATATCAGCCGCCAAATATACTTAGTAGCGTATTTTTTCGACCATACTCATCAGTCATCATGAGCATTGAGCACGCTAAGTTCACATCTATGGCAAATTGCCATTGGCAATGGTCGAAGAAATTGAGATGTTCTTGAATCTTGATTCAAAGTTAATAGATATTTTGGTAGAGAATGGTTTTAAAAGAGATTTAACGTTTGTAAAAGAGTTTAAAGATATTTTCTAGAAGATTATCAGCGGTGTATAATAACATTGAAACATGTTAATTTATTATTATAAAAATACTATCATAAAAGTAAATTTTGTTTGGATTAAAAAATATATAATAACATTGAAATATGTAATCAAACGTTTAATATTTACTATTCAAAATATTCATCTCATTTACACTAAAATGATATACTACCTCCGTCCCTTTTATATTGGGACGGAAAAGGGTGACACGATTTTTAAGAAAAGTGAGTTTGTGTGGTTGATATCAATTAATAAAGTAAGAATAAAGTAAGAATGATTTAGAGTCACACAAACTTTATCAAATATGCTATGGGACAATTTTAGTGGGACTTCCCGAAAAGGTAAAATAGGACAATATAAGAGGGACAAAAGGAGTATAAAACTTACTTATGACCTCATATATATAATAATTTTATCAAATTACGAAATAACTTGGTATTATTAACAGGTAAATTTGTTTTAGTATTTATCTATGGTACCCATAAGGTACCGTACTTTTGTCCACATGGACCAATCAAAATCATGCAGTTGAATTATTTAAATCTAAAGGGAAAAGTGTCAAATAGGCCCCCCTACTAATACGAAAACGTCAATTAAGCCCTCGAACTAAATATAACGAGGCAAAACAGTCCTTTTAGCAGGATATTAACCGTTCTCAGTTAAGTTGCATGTGTTGCAAATGATGTGGCATGCTTTTACATTTTCTTTTTCTCTTTTTCTCTTTCTTTCCTTTTTTCCTTATCTCTTTTTAACTGCTTAATTACCTGCTAAAAGGACTGTTTTGCCTCGTTTTTTATAGTTCGTGTGCTTAATTGAGTGTTTTTTGAGTTCAGGGGCTTAATTGACTTTTCTGTATTAGTAGAGGGGCCTATTTGACAATTTTCCCAAATCTAAATTAAAAGGGATTGAATGATTTGGACCAATCAAATGCATGTAGGTTCGGTACCCCATTTTTAAATGGGTACCGGAGTTGTCACCATTTTAAAATATATGACTCGATTTATTTAATTTAATGATCGCATTTGCCCAGTGAAAAAATTATTTTAAGGGCATCCTCATCCATAGATCATTTTTAGGATCATTTTGATGATGTGGAGGATTTTTTTTTGGGATCATGGATGAGGAGTTGAGATTATTTTATGAGATTATTCGATAAAATAATCTGGTATCAAATTCTAAAGCTGGATTATTTCCAACTTTTAGACTCCTCTCTCCATTTTCTAGGCATATACTCATAATTAAATTGATGATTAGCTTTGTAGAGATTTTGAAATTGAGTGCATGTCTCATAAATGTAGGTAAATTAAGATCATGGATGAGAAGAATTGATAGGTTTGGAGATTATTTGAGATAATCTTATGTGGAAGTGACATGGCAATAAGAAGCCATAAAAAACCGTAAACTTGAGTATCATGAATGGAGATGTTCTAAGGGGGCAAATTATACCGTGGGATCGTTACACCGTGTGCACGGTGTACCGATCCCACTTTTCCCCGTTTCGTAACTCTTCATTTTTCTCCCAAAGCACTAGTGGCATAACTCTTATCTTTCTCTTTGCAATTAATTCTCATGCTTCCCATTACTTGGTAAATGAATTGTCATCCTTCTCAATTCCCAGTAACCATATTTAATTATTAAAAAAGAATTTTTCTTTATTTTTCTTATTTTCATTTTTGTCTCCTTCTCTAACAAAATATTAAAGTTTTAATTATATTTTTATTTTTCTTTATCTTCACCTTAAATAACAATTAATCTATTTTGTATTCTTTACCATTTCGTAACAAATAATTTATATTTTTTAAAAAATTATGAATGTAAATAAAATAAGTACATTGCATTCATATTCATACACTATTTATTTTCTATAATATATTTTATATTCATACATTTTTTAATATAATTTTTCATATTCATAAACTTTTTTCCCAAAATATATTTTTTGTATTCATACACTTCTCTGTATTTGATAAATTATATTTCATATTAATTCACTTTATCGATTTACATTTGATAAATTATGATATTACATGTATAAATGATTCTTAGAGTTACATTTGATATTATATAGAGTTACATCTTCTTATACACAAGTTACATCTTCTTATGCGCGAGTTACATCTTCTTATTCGTGAGTTACATCTTATTATATGTGAGTTACATCTTCCTATGCGAGCGTTACATTTGGATTTGCTTCAACATGTTACATTTTTCATACACCTAAGTTAGATTCTTTATCAACCCGAGTTACATTTTTGCATAACGCGAGTTACATCACAAAATAAACTCCGACTATTGAAACAAAAAATGATTTTTGTCAAAAAAAACTGATTTTTTGGTTAAAAAAATTATTTTTCTTTGAAACATTTTATGGCCTTAATACTAACAACAAAACATATTAACTATTTACGCAAATTAATTTGAGCAATTAGACTCATTGTCTTCATTAATTAGCTTTGATAGTATATGGAGTTACATCTTCATATACTCGAGTTACATCTTTTTTATGTGTGAGTTATATCTTCATACGCGCGAGTTGCATTTAGACATGTCTTAACAAGTTACATTTTGTATACACCTAAGGTAAATTTTTCTTCAACGCGAGTTAAATTTTCCATCACAACATAAAGCCCTACTATTGAAACAAAAGAATCGTTTTTTTTTCAAAGATTTTTTTTGGCAAAAAATGATTGCTTTGACAAAAAAAAAGTGATTTAAAAAAAAATATTTTTATGACCTTAATAATAAAAACACATCATATTCACTATTTAAGTAAACTCCTGCTATTGAAACAAACAAAAAAAAACTTTTTGCAAAAGAAAAATGTTTTTTTTTTGCGAAAAAATGATTTTTTGGCCAAAACAATTGTGATTTTAAAGAAAAAATATTATTTACGGTATTAATATTAAAAACAAAACATATCCAATATTTACGTTAAGTAATTGAGTAATTAGACTCTTTGTTTCATTAAAATCAATGTTTTATTTCTTATAATCTGTATTAAACAAGTTACATTTCGACTTGCATGCAGTTATATTTCTTATTAATGAGAGTTACATTATTGTATACACGAGTTACATCAGTAAGTTACTATACAATGAAAAAACAAATAAATTATTGTCCCAAATAGAACTAAATTATTCCTAAAATTCCTAAATAGGATTATGTATATTTTTATTCCCTAAATAAGACTGAATTACTTATATACCCCTATTCCTTTTAATCTCCCTGCGGCACATCATCCGATGCCCTACCTGCGCATAACTTTTCTCTCCTCCTCCTCATCCATGCGTATCATTCATTCTTCTCCTTCCCATGTAAATCTTCTCTCCTTGCCCTTTGCACACGAATAAAAACCTAGAAGCTCGGCCAAACCCCATAGCCGCCGCTGTATCGAGGTCCGCCGCCGCCGCCATCGCGAAGTCCACTGCCGCCGCCGCTGCTGGAGACCGAATTCTATTCTCCGTAGGTCGGCTTCTCTCCTCTGATGGTTCTCCCGCTCTTCTCTAGTTTTCTCTTCCCCATGCTCCAATTCTTCTTGGATTTTTACAGAATGCCAAGTTAAACTCTGAAAAATGCCATTATAATGGCATTTTTAGTCTTCAAATATTTTGTATTTGCCTTTGAAATGCCATTAAGATGGCACACAGGTAATAAACTTGGCATTCAAGCTGGTAACGGCCAGATCTATAACTGAGGGGGTCATATTAGCAACGGCAGATGCTGGATCAGAAAGGATGGTTGCTGGATCTACAGGGGCTGCGGTCGACGGCCGGCGGAGGCTAGATCTGGCCAGATCTCCGGCGACGCTCGCCAGATATGCAACGGAGGTGGGCATATCTGCAACGGCGGCCAATTTTTGAGGTTGTCGGCGATGTCCGGCGACCGGCGGTGAACGGCGGCGACCGTCAAATGGCTGTGGTCTAGTGTCGTGGTCTGCGGGAGTATGGCTTCCAATTTCAGGGGTATTTTTATCTAATTTCAAATAATAACTCTTATTTGGGGAATTTGTAAACTTTGATCCTATTTTGACAATTTTAGACTTATTTACTCCTATTTAGGTAAATATCTCAAAACAAAAACAAATTACACGCCGTATATTTGTTCAAGACACCGCGTGAACAGTAATACACGTTGTGTGGGAGCCCTCACGGCCGGCTGCTCCCACGGTATAAAGAGAGAGAGAGTCGTTGATTAGGCGTGTGTTGCTGACGACGCGGGAATGCATTGACTTTTGCTTGCAAAGTCGTCGCCGGTCTGTACAATTCGAGTAGATTGCACTCTATACGCCATTATTAGTGGTAGCTGTATAAAGAAGAACACTGCATGATCGATCAATAGTAAATAACCAGACCCAATCAATCACCGTTCACGCCGACTAGCTAGAGAGCATGGAGAGTCTACTGAAGGAGAAGAGAGGGGGAGAAACGGTGCTGGACATGTCGCCGCGATCTACGCCCGGAGGCGGCGTGGAAGACGTATACGGCGAGGATCGCGCCACCGAGGATCAGCTCCTTACTCCCTGGACGACTTCTGTTGCCAGGTAAAACTGTACACCCATCCAACCATCACCCCCTTCTTATTCTGCTTCCTCTCATCTGTTTGCATTTAAATTTGCCAATCGTTTTTTCCCTTCTTTTTATTGTGATTTGTGCATGCTTGCTTGATTTGATTTTTGATGGTCTTTTAAGTATTTAGCTGAAGTTAATTTTTCCGATCGCCATCTTTGATTTTTCAATATTGTTCTGGCACAAGGGAAAGGAAAAGAAAGAAATATCACTGTCTAGGAGGAGGTAGGTGTTATATGTATGGTGTATATATCCATCCCCTGACTTGTGCCGCGGCTTGGCTTCTCAAAGAGCTCAAGCCTCCATTGCAACAGTGTCACGTAACATTTCCTCAAGATTAGTCTATGCTCAACCATGGGAAAGGATCTCTCAATGATTCATGTATTGGGAATTGAAACAAGTATAGTGAGTTGCTAACTTTGAACATGGCTGGGTGAAATATTAAATATAGCTTGCCTTCTCTATAGTTTCTAGCATATTGATGCGTATATATATTTCACCAAGTGTAGACCAAGAGGGGTAAAATTTTGAATACTTTAGAGAGAGTTGTACGTAATGTTTTTGTAGTCGGGTGAGCTTGACTTATCCTCATTTTATATCGTAATACATATAATACTTTTCCAATTTCAACAAGGCTAACTGCACGAGTAGATCACCTGTCTCGTTTTGCTCGTGAAACACATGGTTCTCTTCCATCTTCCATTGCCCATTGAGCAACTGTTTACAAGCACCCATAGGCTCCTGCAGAGAGCCTCTAGATGTTACTCTACCTTTCACTTACTCAACCTCATAGGTGGAGTCACATTCAAGAATAACTTGGTTAGAACCACTGCTCTATACATGACTAAGGCTGTTGTTGAGTGCCCTGGTTTCCCCACCTGCTGCATCGGTCCCACTGTCCCATTCAAAATCCTGCCGAGTCCTTACTCCATCTCCCGCAAATTCAGGGGCGGAGCTAGGGCACTGGGCCGGTACAAAGAATATTTTTGGAATTTTTTTTACACGGAATTTTTTACACTAAAAATACAAGCATTTTTAAAATTTGGGCTGGGCCAGGGATGGTCCTCCCCTAGCTCTGCCCATGCCCGCAATCATCTGGGATAAGACCCCCCACATGCCACACTACTCTTACCGCAATTGTTTTTAATCTTTGATGTATCTTGTATCCATTGACAGCGATCCTCCTTTCTTTCTTTTCAACTGTTTGCAACAGTGGCTACAATTTGTTAAGAGACCCTCGTTTCAACAAAGGCCTTGCTTTCAAGGAGAACGAAAGAGATGCTCATTACCTCCGAGGTCTCCTTCCTCCTGTAGTTGCTTCCCAGGAGCTTCAGGCATGCTATTCCTATTGTCTAATCTGAACTCACAGCTCATGACCATTGTTTTTCACACTTAGTGTTCTTATACACAGGAGAAGAAGTTTATGCAAACTATCCGCCAATATGATCTTCCCATACACAAGTATATGGCTATGATGGAACTTGAGGTATTCCTCATTGATCTCCTTAATTTTTGTTTTCATTATGGCTTATTGACTCCTTGATTTAAGTTTTCCTTAACCACACAGGTTATTTAGTTATTTTTTTCCTTTGCTTTCTTTCTTTCTATCTAAACATGCGTATTGACTTGCTAATTTACCGTTTCCAAGTAAGCATGGATGCTGTAGTTATCATTCTTTTCTGAACAGCTTATTGTTTCTTACAGGAGATGAATGAAAGACTGTTCTACAAGCTTCTTATTGATCATGTGGATGAGCTACTACCAATTGTCTACACCCCAACAGTTGGTGAGGCTTGCCAGAAATATGGAAGCATATTTAAGCGTCCTCAGGGTCTATACATCAGTTTGAAGGAAAAGTATGATTGTACTCTGTGGCCGAATAGCTAGCCATATTTCCCACACACACAAAAACCTATACAAAATATTTCTATTATGGGCAGGGGGAAGATTCTCGAGGTATTGAAGAATTGGCCAGAGAGGACAATCCAAGTCATTGTTGTAACCGATGGTGAGCGAATTTTGGGACTTGGTGACCTTGGCTGCCAGGTAGGGCTTAGAAATGGATTTTTCTTCTGTGATTTCTATATCAAAGTCATATTTCCTTATGACCAGATATTGTATCGTAGTAACTAGTAAGCTTGTTGCATCTGTTTCCTTGTTACAGGGGATGGGAATACCCGTGGGGAAGTTGGCTCTTTATACAGCACTTGGTGGAGTTAGGCCTTCAGCGGTACCAAAACTTGGTAGAATTTGTTTGCACTGTTTTGTAACTAAAGTACGTTCTGACCAGATGTATTGGTGTACCGTTGTCTGTACAGTGTTTGCCTATAACAATTGATGTTGGGACAAACAATGAGCAGTTGCTGAAGGATGAGTTCTATATCGGGCTTAGACAGAAGAGAGCAATTGGACAGGTGAATTGCAGAACTTGATGACTTGCAGGACATTAAGTTGGTCACTATGAATTGATCTTTTGACTAAATCTTTAGGAATACTATGACTTTCTGGACGAGTTCATGACTGCTGTAAAGCAAAACTATGGTGAAAAGGTTCTTGTACAGGTCAGTGTTCACTTGACAAAAGTAATGCTCTTATATATATATAGAGAGAGAGAGTAATCTTCCGGTCAGGAAATTCCTGACCGGAGCTCCGTCCGGCCTCCTCCTTTTGGGGGCCTTCCCGGTGGCATTTTTTCCTCAAATTTTTTGTGTATGTTCCTCATCAAGTCTAGTTCATCCATACCAAATTTCAGCAAAAAATTCAATCGGGAAGGTCGTCAAATGATTTTTGCAAGTTAACTGGTCCGGAATATGTATTTTCCGGACCAGTTAACTTGCAAAAATCATTTGACGACCTTCCCGATTGATTTTTTTGCTGAAATTTGGTATGGATGAACTAGACTTGATGAGGAACATACACAAAAAATTTGAGCAAAAAATACCACCGGGAACTGCAACAAAAGGCTGAGGCCGGACGGGGTCCGGTCAGGAAATTCCGGACAGGAATTTTCCTCTCTCTCTCTCTATATATATATATTTAGAATCAGCTTCATTTGTTAATGTGGATGGGATTTAATGCCATTTTCAGTTTGAAGATTTTGCAAATCACAATGCATTTGAGCTGCTGGCCAAATATGGAACCACTCATTTGGTCTTCAATGATGATATACAGGTTTATATATTTAATTCACCAATTAACCTGTTCTTGTTGTAGCTTTTGTTTAGACTTGAGAAAAGCTGTTTCTTCGATTTAATATTTGGACCTCTCTACCTTGCAGGGGACAGCTTCTGTGGTGCTTGCAGGGCTTGTGGCCTCACTTAAGCTACTTGGGGGTACCTTAGCTGACCACAAGTTTTTGTTCCTTGGTGCTGGAGAGGTAATACGTAGTATTATTTAATTTCCACAACCAATCTGAGAGAAAAGTAGACAGTTTGAAAGTAGCACATTATTAAAGTTGAGAATCAAAAGTGGGAATCTTAAGAACCAAAAGTTTCATTAGTTAGTTTATTCTGTGCATAAGTGATAGGAAAGTATTCAAGTTTGTTGCAAAAAATCTTGGTGCAGTTTATCTTAAGACAGTGAGAAGCATAAGATTAAAGAACAACATACACCATTTTATCTTTCCGTTTACACTGTCCATGTGAATTATTGTATATGCATGTGTGCGCTTGCAGGCTGGCACTGGTATCGCAGAGCTAATAGCTCTTGAGATTTCAAAGAAGGTATCGGACATGTTATTCTCACTGATCATAGGTCCTAAAAACAAAAATCTTCTCTTGTTGGTCTGTGACATGTGGATACTAACTTCTCTATCTTATCCTCAGACAGAAACCCCTATTGAAGAAACTCGTAAAAGGATATGGCTTGTGGACTCAAAGGTAGAGGAGGACTATTTTGGATATTGAGGCCCTAACACAAAACTTAAAACTACTTTGTTTGGGTTCCAAAAGTCTCAGTCACTGAAATTTCAAACCTGGCAAGCAACCGCCCCCTAACAGGGATGTCTCATTTTCCAATAATAATTTGGGCTTGTTGGTCTTTGTGATATGTCTGCAGGGGTTGATTGTTAGTTCTCGAAAAGCATCTCTTCAGTCCTTCAAGAAGCCTTGGGCACATGAACATGAACTTATTGACAATCTCTTAGACGCTGTCAAGGTTTGTTAAATATTCATCTATAGTAATTCCTGATTTAAGCTGTCTATATGCTCGTGTCATTTAGTTTCTTTAATACTGATTTTAGCACATGTTTTTATTTTAAACAACTGCTGTGCTCTTTCCGAACTTAGGCTATCAAGCCGACAGTGTTGATAGGTACTTCTGGAGTCGGAAAAACATTTACAAAAGAAGTGATTGAAGTCATGGGTGCAATTAACAAGGTAGCCTATTCTTAATCAGTACCCATACCTATCCTCTTCTTCATTCAAACTCAACCTGAACATCGAAGTTCTATATATTGAATTGCATGCATTTTAGAGACCTCTTATATTGGCACTTTCCAACCCAACATCACAAGCCGAATGTACTGCTGAAGAGGCTTACAAATGGACTGAGGTGATGCTCTCAGTTTTTCAGAAGACAACCCTTCTTTAATTAGTTGGGCCAATACAATAACAGATCTGCCGATGTTATATACATTTTTAAATAGGGTCGTGCAGTGTTTGCAAGTGGCAGCCCGTTTCCTTCAGTAGAATACAACGGCAAACTTAACATACCTGGCCAGGTTATGATACAATATGAGATTTGCTTTCTTTTACACACAAATTTATGTATAAAAGACCTTTTATGTCATTGAGTATATTGATTTTTGTCCTCTGATGTCTGCACAGGCTAACAACTGCTATATTTTCCCTGGGCTGGGTTTTGGTCTGGTCATGTCTGGTACCATCCGCGTGCATGATGATATGCTCCTAACAGCTTGTAAGTGTGCAGCAATGGGGTCTAAAATGAGTTTCAGTTGTCATAAAAAAACAACAGCAACATCCAAGCCTTAGTTACAATAGTAATAGATAACAATATACTACGTAGTACATATCATGCATTTCACGCTGGTTAGAATTAAAGGATTGAATTCCCATGGCTGCTTTTAACATTCTTTTATGCATTTATTAATTACTATGAGAACAGCTGAGGCTTTGGCCAGCCAAGTAACTGAAGAACACTATGCGCAAGGAATGATTTATCCTCCTTTCACAAACATCAGGAAGATATCTGCTCAAATAGCTGCTAGCGTAGCTGCTAAAGCATATGAACTTGGTATGTATGGAATTTCAAAAAATAATTCTTTGTTTTTTGTTCAACATTAATCAGAAGCCAAGATTAATAGACATAGTTTACTGTAACAAACTGCATGTGAAAAAAACTTCAGGTGTTGCAACTCGTCTTCCTCGGCCTGCGGATTTAGTGAAGTATGCTGAGAGTTGCATGTACACTCCCATCTATAGAAACTATCGTTGAATTAGGGTGCAGCTAGCAGTCGTCTCAGCTCAGAGTGATCAAGGAATGGCACCAACTTATCCCCACTAGATCGATTCTAATACTTCTTTTTGTTTGATCCGTGTGTGTATTAAAATAGAAAGTGTCTTTCCCATCAAATAAAAATAAAAATAAATAAGGTGCATTTAATTATTGAATCAATTCCTCTATATACATAACATAAAAAATATATCAAACTGGTACCTGATGGATTCCTAATTGATCTTTACCGTTGTTATTGCGCTCCTTGTGTCCCCCAATTGACCTTTCAATTTTGCTATGAATTGAACTCCATTAGATTAACATTATTAGTTTATTTTATCTCAAACTATCATCCAATTTACAAATCTATGCTATTCTTTCAATTTTATCACAAAAGATTCAAACATCGAGCCCGTTTGGTAGCACGAAAATCGGCTGCTTTGGCTGTTTCTGCTGAAATTTATGAAGTTCTGGCTGAAGTGGCTGCATTGGATGATTCTGCTGATTTAAGAAAAAATTATTTTTAAAATATACTTTATTAATAAAATAAAGAAAAAATTATATGTAAAAATAGCTAAAATGATCATATACAGTAACTTCAGCCAATACAGCCAGAAAAGTAACACCAACCTTACTTTTTCTGCTTATTACACAATTCAGCGCGCGAAAGCAAAAGTTACGTGTTTGGTGAAAAAGCTGGCGGTTAAGACTGATAATCCGAAAAACAGTGGTTCCCAGCGGACTCATCATCTTTTCCAATAATTATGCTTTCTTTTTTGTTTTTTCAAAATTACACATTTTTATCAATACCAATAAGATATATGCAATTCAAGTTTGTAAACTTAACATTAGAAAGAAGTGAAAAATATGAAATATATAAATATGATTTTCTTCTTGAGTTTTACTAATTCATCTATTGAAAGTGTAATTGTGAAAAAAGTTGAAGTTTGAGTCTATTTTTAATAGAAGTGAAAGTATAGGATAGATTTATGAATTTGATTATAGTTGGGGATATATATTTATAGAGAAAGATGTTCCACCTCCATTTTAGCCATTTTTCATCGCCAGAATTTCTAAGAATTTCTAACAAGAATGCCATCCGTCCACCTCCATTTTAGCCAATTTTCATTGATTGCAGTAAATGAAATGGATTTAGGCAATTTTAGTTTGATAAATAAGAAATGAAGTAACTACAAACACACTATAAGAAACACAATTTTAAAGGCAACATATATACAATGAACCAAAAAATCTACTTTTTAATAATCTAATAATCATTTTACCTTTAGAAGTGTGAAATTAATAAAACTATCACCATAATCAAGATTAGCTAACATTATAAATAAACAATAAAATCTAAAACTAACTAATACAATTATAAATGTTTAGTGAAAAAATAACTAATCAAACTGATATGAACACAATTAAAATGACAAAAGTTAAAAGGAAAAATGGAAAATAATGAATTCAACTATTGTCGGTCCACTCAAAACTAATCGTAACTATTGACTATTCTATAACTAATCTGCTCGTTCTTCTTTTAATAATCTTAATCACCAACTCATTTATTTTACAAAACATATAAAATGTTATAAAATTTTGAAAAATAGGATTAGTATAACATGCAAATTTAACTAAATCTAAGAAGCGTACCACAATTTAAAATATAAAAATATTACATTTTATTTCAAGGTGTAATACAAATGATTGAATCTGAACATGATAATGAAAAGAGATAATTACCCTAGGTATGACTAAAACTCAATAAGATTCTCAATCTATGACCTAACAAGTTTTCTCCCTAAAATAATATTAAAATTCGAAATTTAAAATTAAAAATCGAAATAATTAAATCATAGATAATTTTTATGGACAAATATACCCTTTGGTTTATATCTATAAAACCCTAATTCCCTACTTCTTTTTTCCTAACCATTGCTACAGCCGCTCATGTGTACCTCCGCCGCCCACACACCCAATCGCTGTTGTTTGGTGAGTCTCCACCCGCCGTTTAGCTACCGGCCGCCGGCCAGCGCCGCCTCCTTCAACAGATCTGTAGTCTAGGAGCACGGCAACAGTCTTTCTAATATCAGTCTCTGGCCTGGGAGCAATTTCACCCGACGTGACCTGGGTGGGAAGCTGTTGGTCGATGAAAATCTTCAAACACCACGATACCATGGTCTCAAATTAAAGGTTCATTGGTCGGCAAGAGATATAGAACTTATACAGATGTATATATATAATATATGCATGAGCTATTTACCGTATAGAAATTGATCGAGGAGATCATTGAGGTATTTGAGATTATTATTATTATATTAATATTTCTCAATTGGTTTCCCAATGCCTTATGTTGTTGCCTCGTTGGAGGAACAATATGTGGTTCCCAAAGAGTATACTCGAGCCCTGTGAACATTTATGCACTATATTGTGGTTGATTGCTGGCATATTGGCAGCAATTTAACTGGTTTCCATTCTCATTCATAATTATTACTCCCTCCGTTTCAGTTTGGTTGACACACTTTCCTTTTTTGGACGTTTCAAAATGAATGCCACACTTCCCATTTGGTAAACAAAACAGTGTCAAACAGTGCCAAACAGTGTCCAAACAGTGTTCAAATAGTGTCCAAACAGTGCCCAAACAGTAAAATTTACCCCTTAGTAAATGTTTTCCTTAAATGTTGACAAATCAAACTATGTCAACCAAACTGAAACGGAGGGAGTATTATTTTTTAGATTAGGGTTTGTTGAATTTAGGATTTATGGGAATTTAATATGGGCATTGAACATTGGCGATGAACATGACAATAAGTGTTGAATATGGGCAGTGAATATGATGACATATAATATGACGATAAATAATATTGTAAATGACAGTCAATGAATGCATTGAAAATTTTGTTGTGCAGTGATTATGACCAGTATTGTTGTTACACAAAGCAGTAATATCATCATGAAATCCAATATATTTAATTCAACGTAAAATATAAAATTATTAATAATTTTGGCGGGAACACATTCAACGTAAAATATCATTCAACGTAAATTTTGATGACATTTTTTGAGCATCTTATTCACCAAGTCTAGTTTACTCATACCGAATTTCAGCTAAAAATCAACCGGGAACACATTCAAATTAATTTTTGAAGATAAATGTGCATTTTTGCGTTCTTGAATTAATTTGAATGCGCTCCCGATTAATTTTTTAGCTAAAATTTGGTATGAGTAAACTAGACTTGATGAATAAGATGCTCAAAAAATTTCATCAAAAAATTCCACCGGGAACCGCCCCAAATCACGACGACCGGACAAAGTCTCCTATAGAAGGACTTAATTGACTTTTTTATGAAAGTTCGAGGACCTATTTGACAGTTTTCCCAAAAATAAATTCCTCAAGTAAATGAGAAGAAAATTAATTTTGGCGGAAGTGCAGTGATTATTACCGGATGTGCAGTAAAGTTGTGCATTAATGTTATGCATTAACGGCAATATAAAGTGCATTATTTTTAATAGGACGAAATTAGTGCAAAATGCACATATTTTAAATAAGGGTATTTTTGTCATTTAACCATTAAATAAAAACGAGATTTATTTATTTATTTGGATTTTTGGTCATAGATAAGTATTAAAACTAGTTAGGTCATAGATTGAGAAACTCATTGAGTTTTAGTCATATTCTAATAAATTTCCCTAATGAAAAAGAGGAGAATATTAGAGAAAACGACGATAAAAAGGTTCAATGAAAAAGTCTGTTGAGGTTTATTCCTTCAACCCTTGGGTCCAACACGTAAGCCCAAGGATTTCGAGTGGATGACTTAAGTGTGATTGATTAACTGACCCAACAGGCAAGTAAGATGGATTGGAGAGAGTCAGAAGCAGTAAAGGACCGGATATTATTAATGATAAATAACGCCCCGATACAATACTCTTGCTAAGGCCGTAGGCCATTCGTCTTATCCTGCAGTAGAAGAGCTACGAATAATAAGGTAATAAGCTAGAGTGCTAAAAATAGTAAGTTGCCAACCTTTACAATGAAATAAATGCTGCTATTTATACCAACAATGGACAGTTGGTTATGCTAACGTGGAGGGCTGTGTGTGGCTGGTGTCCCAACCACCAAATCTTCAGCATTAAATGCGCTTCCCGCCAGAATCTGGGTTTCCCTCCTAACTTGTGGAGACGTACGTCCAGCTGGGATGTGGGCCTGCTCCTGATGATGCTGCAAAGGGCAGTGGGCCGCTCGTATCCTGGCCCTTAGGGGATTTGTCACTTAAATTGGATTGGCATCAAGCGGTTGAATTTTGAAAGATTGGCATCTGGTCAGATCGTCAAATGATTTTTGAAAGAAAACTGTGTTTTATATGTATATTCCGGACCAATTTTCTTTCAAAAATCATTTGATGACCTTCCCGATTGAATTTTTTGCTCAAATTTGGTATGGATGAACTAGACTTGATAAGGAACATACACAAAAAAATTTAGCCAAAAATACCACCGGTTCTCAGGGGTTCTCATTTTAAGAGGGGTTCTCACTAGAACTCTCCCATATATATATATATGGGAAAGAAACCCACTCTTGAAGTAAAATTTCTATTACAAATTATCAAAATAACACATCCCCGTGTCAAACATCCACAACAAAATAAAAATAAATTCCCTCAAACCTTCAAATATTTGATAGCAGTTTGAACATCCTTATCCCCTCTGCCACTACAGTTTAGCACAACCCTTGTGCCATCTGGCAGAGTCGGGCACAATTTCTCCAAGTGCCAGTGCATGTGATATTGTGATGTCTCCAGAGCAGGAATAATGCCCTCTAACCAGGATAATCTTGTAAGTGCTTCTAAAGCCTCTTCATCAGTTATGCTATAATATTCAGCTCGTTTGATGTCCTCACAAAAGCTATGCGCCCGACTCCAGGATAATCCAACCCAGCACTTATGGAATGGGCCTCAACTATCTGCCCATCATCATCCTGAAGCAGGTAGCTCATAGCTTCGTATAGCACACCGACCACTCCCTTTGTTAGAGTAGGAGCATGTTTACCACTGTCCAGACCAAAGCCCGCAGCCTCCACCCCAATCAATCTCACGTCTTTGTCATCAACAAACTCATGAAACTTAACAAAACATTATCATTAACCATAATCTGGTTTAAATAAAGTAAACAAAATCTGGGTAGAACTTAATACAAAATGGTATAACAAAATTAACAAAATTGAGAGAAAAGGGAACCAAGAACTTCAAACACCACTACTTTTACAATTATTGGCTGATTTTAAAAAAAATCAGCTCATTATGAGCTTAAATGGCTCGACAAAATAGCCTTTGATGTTTGAATTCAGCTCTTTTGTTTCAGCTTAATCTTTCATCACCCCATCATCCAAACTTTAATCCAAAATTAATTGACTGAATCTTATAAATTTCATACAAGTACACCACGTATAAGCTAAACAACATTTCCAATAACGATAAATATAACCAAGTAGAAGGCAGTTTCAGAAACATGAGATTTTGGAATAAACTGAGCATATAATACTGATCGGTAAAGTTGCTTGGAAATATTCTAGAGGCTGCAATTCTCTGGACTTAAAAGAAATTGTTTCAAAATAGATCACTATTCTGTGATCATGTTCCAATCACTACTTTCATATTACTATTTACTACTACTATTTTCCACAATGAATGTCCTAAATCATATACATTGGGAATAATACTTTGTCATTTCTTAAAAAAAATACTCAAGTCATAGCATAAAGATAATAACAATAGAGCACTAATTGTATGAAATGGTCTGGTTTAATACACCTTCATCACTTTTGTTTTTTTTATTCATGTCTTCTGATCAAAGATTCAAAACTTTGCAGGGAATGAGTTGGGGATGTGTCAAGTTGTATGAAGTCAGAAGACTTGCTCCGGTGAAATTTGAAGGAATTTCTGGTTAAAAAAGTTTTCAATAAAATCCTAATTTTGTGGTTGCTACTGATCTTGGAGCGGACTTCATCTGCAATAAGAAGCTGTCAACTGTGGATTTCAAGAAGCAGCTAGGCATCAAGAATCCCAGTGGAAGACAAAAAACTATGCTAAGAAATAGAAGAGGAAGGAAATCCTAGATAGATTTAGCTTTCTTTTTATTGCGAAAGAGTATATGCTATATACGGCAAATGCTATTATATTATATATATTGATCATTTATGCAATAAAATCTTCTTTCAACATAAAAAAAGGCAGTTTCATGATAATGCCAAAACCCCAAAAATAAACCTGGACTAGTTCAAATTGGTTGTTCTTCTTTGATGTAGAAAATTTACTATTAATCTATGTGAAGTACATTGATCGGGTCAAACTGCAGTTATGCAAGAAATGGTAAAACCTTAAGATTAGTTTACTCTAATCTATGCAAATTACATATTAATTTAGGTCAGAGTCATACATATTATTGCTTTCATTAATGGAGTAGATTCACTTTGTTCTTAATCTTGAAGTTCAAAATCATCTTTATGTTTTTGAAGAATGACTAGTATTACTTCAAAGGATTGGCCAATTGTACACATCCCTGGAGTGTTCTTTGTTACTCTTTGTTAATCTTGGAGTGTCAATTGGGAAATGAGTTGAAATTGGAACATCCAGCAAAGCCTACTAAAGCCTACTGATGCAGCATGGATATATTGAGATGGAGTGCAATAGAGAAATTTAATTATGCACTACACTTTTGGCATATTCACCTCTTTCAGAAGGTGGTTTCAGTTGTCAATTTCAAAATGAACATCATTAGTAATATAGTAAAAGCATAACTACTCTTACTTTGTTCATTATACAACCTATATCATATCATATTAACAAGTGTAAAATAAATAAATGGAATCTAGTAGTGATATTGATCAATGATTTCATGCTTCAGATTACCCATGTAAAAACAAACTTTAAAAAGTCTTGTATATGTGCATAATATAAGTTGCGGCATTAACCTCAGTGTTTTCTTACTTTTTGCATTTGTTTTTATAGATTTTTTAGGGTAGAAGGCATATATCAATCAGCTTTATTTAGAGCAATACAAAATAAGATCAATAAATGGGACAACAATGCCAATCAAGCCCAACGACTCATACTTTTTCATCATTTGAGGAACTCTTCCCTTACTCATTCATCACATGTTCATTTTAAGAAAACAAGATTGAAAGATTCAAGAACAGAACAATAAGCACCGCGGCCTAAGACGAGTCAATACATAGAAAAGATCCATTCTTTACACAGAAAGGCAGCCTGTGCTTGGACGGGCGGTGCTCAGAATTATAGAAGTTTTTATATTACTTGCTTGGTTGTTTACATATAAATGCATTGAACAACATAACTGCTCTTACTTTAAATCACCTGTATAGAAATTTTTATATTCTTTACTACTTTCATCTTAAGCTTCCATCATCCCTTCATCCAAACAACTTTTATCCTAAATTAATTGACTAATTTTTATAAATTTCATACACGTATACAATGTATATGCTAAACACAATTTACCTCTTTCATATGAAGAAGGTGAAGAAAATCGTGATAGCATGAAGATCAAAACCAAGATTTACCCAAACTAAATTCAGGTTAAACCAATTCACAATTTCACAGTCCAAAATGAAAATCAAAATAGGGATATTAACGTTTACATACGAGTTCGATCATAAATCATAATTGGCGAATGAGAAGTGAAAAAATAAGCCATAACATACCTACCTCGAATTGAGCGGCTGCTACGAAGTGCAGACGCAGTTTTTCCTGGTTTCTTCGCCTCCCCGAGACCCAGCTGTCTCTCGCTCTGCCTACTTGAGTTCGTTCCACGACAAATCACAAATGTAAAATGATAAAATTGGATGGAGTAGAGGAAGGACTTCTGTGCAATAAACCAATTTTAAGAAAAAAGCTGAGTTGGATTAAATTACCACTGACGTGCTGCCAAGTGTGGAATGCACCGGTACATCCCTCAGTTGTTATACCGTATGACCGGTATACGGTGAGCACCGTATACCAGCATACGGTTTTAGGAATCTTTGGAAGCTCCGCATGAAACATGTATTAAAATGATAGTGGGTCTTATTATTTTTTTATTTCTCTTATTGTTAAAAACTATAATAACTTTTTCATTTGTAATCTGGTTTTTATAAAATTTATACCAAAATTTTTTATTTTTCATGATCTTTCAAATGAGACCAATATTGCCTATGTAATTTTAATATATTATCGAACTATTATATTAACCTATGTCAAATATGTAATTTTACATGTAGAAATATGTAACTCACGTTCAGGCAGGCAGAATGCAACTCGTGTGTATAAATATGTAACTCTACATGTAAAAATATGTAACTTTACGTGTAAAAATATGTAACTCGCGTTCAGACAGGTCAAATACAACTCGTGTGTATAAATATGTAACTCGCGTGTATAAATATGTAACTTTACGTGCAAAAATATGTAACTTTACGTGTAAAAATATGTAACTCGCGTTCAGGCAGACCAAATGCAACTCGTGTGTATAAATATGTAACTTTACGTATAAAAATATGTAACTCGCGTACAATAAGATATAACTCGCGCAGAAGAAGATGTAACTTCATGATATATTATCAAATGTAACTTCAAAAATCAAAATAAACAAACTCAATGTCTTAAAAACCTCTAAAAATATATAAAAGTGATAAAAAAAAGTTATAAAAAGTTTGTCCATATAAAAAATATAACAAAAAGTGTATGAATATTAAACAAAAGTATATGAATATAAAAATTAATACAAAAAAATAGTGTGTGAATATTAATTGCAATATACTTATTTTATTTAGATTAATAATTTTTTTGGTATGCATTGATAAAGAATAAAAAAAATAGAAAATAATTATGAAATAAAATATACTTATTTATGTGGATTAATAAAATTTTGTAAAAATTATGTAAAGAAAAAATGTAAATTCAATTGTATTTTAATTAGTTAAAGATAAAGAAATAAAGAAAGAAAGCACTAACTGGATGAAATAGAAAGAAAACACTAACCGGGGGAAAAAGAAAGAAAGCACTAACCGGAGGAAAAGGAAAGCTTCCGTAATGAGTTTAGGGAGGGGGAAAACGACACCGTGTTAGGACCGGCATACCATGCTCATGGTATGCCGGTTGCACGGTATAATTTGAGGCGCTATACCGTGGTATCATCCCACGATGAGGACCATACTCCTGCTCTTAAAACGATGTAGTTTTGCACAATTTTTAATTAAAAAAATTCACGCGTGAACAGTAACACGCGTGAACAGTAACACGCGTGAACAGTAGGTTTTAATTTTTTATTTTTTGTCCCAGTAATATCTGATGTAACTCGCGTGTAAAGAAGTGTAACTCACGTTGATAAGAAATGTAACTGTAGGTCAGTTGAAATGTAACTTATCCAATACGATGCCTAAGAGATGAAACATTGATTTCAATGTAAACAATGAAAAAAAGAGTAACTACACAATTACTTTACATAAATTGTGAATATGTTTTGTTTTTAATATCATGACCATCACAAGGATTTTAAAAAATCAAATTTTTTGTTTCATGTAACTCAATACATGATTTATTTATGTAACTCATGTTATTACAAGTGTAACTCGCGTTGATGACAAATGTAACTTGCGCTTTAGAAGATGTAACTCGCTTATAAAATAATGTAACTTAAGCATAAAAATATGTATATGTAACTCACACAAATGAATATGTAACTTCATACCATTAGAAATGTAAATATTTTTAACAAAAATGTAACTTTTTAACCCAAATCTACTTTTCAAGAAACTAGCAGGGCTGCCCAAAAAAAGAGAATCAGAGAGCATTCTTAAAAAAAAAACAGAGCACTACGGAGCACTTGAAATGGGCCACCAAGAGAGCAAAATAGAGGTGACCGGGCTGGAGCTCCTCGTCGGTGCTGATGGCGGAAACGTCGTCGGAGTTGCAGATGAGAACTGTGGGGTCCTGAAGGAGATTGGAGGCTTTGATGGGGAAGGGAAACTGTTGTAGCTCCCATCTTCAAGAATCAACTTCGCCATGGGAGGTGACTCAGTTTGGTGTAGTGAGTTGAACTCCTTTCTGGTAGCGATTCCAGCAATGAAGGGAAGAGGAGAAGCGATCTAATTGTGTGGTTTAGCTAAATCCGAATCTGATAGGGCACGAATCTGCAAATCTGAAGAAAGTCGGTCATTTTTAATAATCAAACGGCACCGTTTGGAATCGGGAGCACCATGCTCACCGTGGGATGATCCCACGGTATAATTTGCGCTCAATGTATATGTACCGTAAAATTTTCCTTTTTAGAAAGGTACCGAAGTTGTCACCATCCTAATAATGACTAAAGGGCACATATGTAAAAGCTACACACGTTAGTAATAAATGCAGGAGATATTTTAGGTTACAAAAAAGTTGAACCACCTCTACGAATGTGGACATTGGATTAATTTCTATTTAGATTTCTTTTATTAAATTCGTAGCCATAAACTTTGTGCAACAATTACAATTTAAAAATGCATTTTTTACATAATACAATCCAACAGTGCTTTATTTCGTTTTACAAGTGTCGACATAGAATTTTTAAGTGTGATATACTAATGCATTTTTTATTTTGAAAATGGACACGAAAGTTATTAGATTGCACACGTGTATATTGATTTTCATTTTATTTATAAATATATGGAAGTGCACAAATAATGAGCGTAAAGTGCAGGTTATAGAAAGTGAAGGCTAATAAAATAAGAGTGCAGAGTGCATGCTAATATAATAGAAATATTATTTCTATTTAGATTCATTTCATTAATAAATGGTGTTTATTATTTAAATTACTATTAGTAAAAAATGAATAAATACTATGTTTGCATAGTGGAAAGAAAACAGAATAAAAAAAATATATAATAAATTAAAACATATCATATGAAAGAAAACAAAAATCTAATGGCGAAAAAGATTACTCCACTAATTAAAACCATGTAGTACATACTAATCAAGTGTGAAAAAAAACACATAAAACAAAGGCTAAAGGGTCAAATAGGCCCTTGAACTGACTTAAAGTGTTCAATTAGCCCCTTATATAGAAGGTTCTGCCCGGCCATCGCTAATTGGAGCGGTTCCCGATGGAATTTTTTGATGAAATTTATTTAACATCTTCTTCATTAAGTCTAGTTTACCCATACCAAATTTCAGCTGAAAATTCAACCGGGAAGGCAGTCAAATGATTTTCCGAATTGTACTGCGCTGTTTAACTTCGCAGTTATCTTCAAAAAATCATTTGACTGCCTTCCCGGTTGAAATTTGAGCTGAAATTTGGTATGAGTAAACTAGACTTAATGAACAAGAAGCTCAAAAAATTTCATCAAAAAATGCCACCGTGAACTGCCCCAATTGGCAACGGCCGGCCAGAACCTCCTATATAAGGGGCTAATTGAACACTTTAAGTCAGTTCAAGGGTCTATTTGACCCTTTAGCCTAAAACAAAATAAAATAATGTGAAGCATATCATATGAAAACTACTCTGTATAAACAAGGAGTATATGAAAAATATGGTAGCCCATTCAAAAAATTGGAATGTGATTGAAAAGGAAAGAAAATAATTGATGCATGTCAAAGTTAGAAATGAAATGACGTAAAATAGAAGATGGAAGGTTATTAATTCAAGTATGGAAAGAAAATGTGCAATGACCAATATGGGTAAGGAGTAGTGGCGGACCCACTAAGGGTCCCAAGGGGTCCCGGGACCCCGTGCACCTCCGAAAAAAACCTATATATATTATATACTCCCTCCGTCCCAGGGAGAAGTTCCGGGTTGACTTTCACACATATTAAGGAAATAAAGTTACTGAGGGGAAAATTTTACTGTTTGGCACTGTTTCGACACTGTTTCGACACTGTTTGGCACTGTTTTGCACTGTTTGGCACTGTTTTTATGTAGGATAACTTTCCATTTAAGGAAATGAGAACTTTTTGTTGGGACTGCCGAAAAAGGAAATTGGGAACTTCTCCCTGGGACGAAGGTAGTATATTATTTAAAATTAATTGTTCAATGTATATTTACACACAAAGCCACTTTAAAACAACAAGAACGGAGTAGCGAAACAGGAGCAGGTGCAGATGCAAAATGATAATGTTGTGGGAGGTTCTGTGTTCGAATCCCGTTGGTTTTTTTTTCCGGCGTTTTTTTTTGTCTTTAACGGAAGGCACTGCCCAACCCATGTTATTTTTTGGAACTTAGGCCCAAAACAAAACAAAAGACCTAGGCACCCAACCCTCTTTTCCTTTCACGCTGGAAGCACCGGCTGCGATTCCCCCAACTGCGCGCGAAGTACGACTGCGGACTGCACGACGATCCAACGACCACCGGCTGACCGCCGCAGTGCTGACGAGGCGACGAGCCGACGACCACCGGCTGACCGACGAATCGACGAGGCAACGACTACCGGGCACCGGCGGCGGCGATTGGCGAACACGGAACACCCCTCTCTGGCTCTCTGCACTCTCGGTCTCTGTCTCTCCCTTTTCATCATCAACCAAACGGCCAATTGATAACCGCTTTCGCGGCGTTGTAGTAAAACAGAGTTTAACCTTTCCAAATGGAAAAGTATATCCCCGAGTATCGTGTCTCTGAGGAGTGGCGGAGGGAAGTGTTGGTTTCAATATCGGTCACCGGTTAGTACGAGTCGTTGCAAGCTTTCTCAATCGATTAATTGTGCTAATGGTTAAGTAAATAAAATTAAACAACAAAAGTAGTAGCGGAGAATTTAATTAAATGACATTAATGAGTAAACTAAAACTAGTGAACATGCAAAATAAATTGAGAGAGAAATTAAAATACTAATTTAAAGTAGCGAACATGTGGATGAAAAAGGTTTTGAAAATAAAAAGCTAAAAAGTAAATTCAATGTGACTAGTAACAATAAATTAACTAATTAAAAGTGGGGTTTAGATTTGGAATAAGGATCTTGGGTGTCTTTGATTATAAATAAATTTGGGTATTTTCTCCAATCTAAGAATAGTAACATTAATTCTCATAAACAAGAATTTAATTTTAATTCCCTAACATGTCCTATTTCTAGGCTTAGTTTAGGGTGTGTGAGATGTGAGCTAAATTAATTCTACACTCATAGACAAGCAAGAATTAATCTTCTAAAAATTTAGAAGTGAAGTGATCAATTTCAAAAATTACTCATTCAATTTCATTTCAAACAACTAGTCTTAAAAATTGGAGAAAATTCCTAAATTCAATTCAATACTCAAGGACACCCATTAACCTTAATTTTATCCAAATCCAAACCCCATTGAGTTCTATCCTAACATGTTTATCAAGAAACTAATACAATTAATAAAAGAGCTAGAGTAATCTGCAGATGAAACTAAATAGTAATTAAACATTATTAACAACACAAGTATCCAATAATCCAAGTAAACAACAATTAGGAATATGAAATAATTCAGGAATTAAAACTGAAAGTTTATTGAAGCTTGAATCTAAACATGAAACTAGAATTGGAATGGAAAAGATGGCAAAAGATAAACCGAATTTCCAGTAGCAGAAGTTTTCTCCTTTTCCCTTCTCTGCGCTAACGGCCTTTTCTCTTCTCCAGCCCGGTGGGTTCTGCTCTGCCCTAGCCCTGAGGCCAAGAGCTCTTTTTTCTTTCTTTCTGTGAACTGATCTGCCTGCCGTTGCTCTGGTTGGTGCCACTCCTTTATTGCTCTTCCCGCTCGTTGTTTCCTCCCCAGCAGGTGACCTTTCTATTCCGCATCTGACTTTTTTTTTCTAGCAGCTGTCCCCTTATTTGTTCTTTTCCTTGATATCCCACGCTGCGGGCCTGCTGTTGCTAGCTATCCGTCCCTTCCTCTTTCTTTTCATTTGTTTTAATTTCTTTTTGTTTGCTTTTCTTTTTTTTCTTCACGCAGCTTGGCTGCAGTTTTTTTTGGGTGCTTTCTTTTGATTAATTAATGTACTTCATTTGTTATTTGTATTAATAAAAGAGCATTGACATATTTCGATTTGACACATTACAAAATATGAATAACACAAGTGAAAAACAAAAACAAAACCAACTCAAACACTTAAACTAAGCACAAATCACTAAAAATGTAAATTTCATCCCTAATTTCAAACATTAACAAAAATGCAATAAAAACGCAGAAAAATGTATCAATTTGCCCTGAGTTTAACAAGAAACGTTATAAAAAGTGAGTGAAAATATATGAACAAATCAGACTTATCACCAATCCACCAAGGTACTCTTCTCTTCTTTTCTCCATTAATGGCGTTTCTCAAGCTTTTTGGTGCGATTTTCTTTATGCTCAAAACTTAGGGTTTTCAATTTCTATGTTTAAATTAAATATAAATATACCAAAACTACGTCGTTCTTTTAATTGTTTTTTTGCATATCTTTTTTTAATGTTAAATTAAATTAATAAATTCATGTATTTATAAATGTTATTTTCAATTTTATATGATTTAGGATGAAAAGATATTTTGATGTTGTACCCAAATTTAAAGAAACTCAAAGTATCGGGAGTAGTTCGGGCGTTAATTCAAATGATCCACCATTAGTAAATGAAGAATTGGATCAAGTAATTGCTGATAGTGAAGCTAATTTGGCTTATAATCTACTTGAACAACATGAGGATTTTGAATCTTTGGAAGCTGATTTTCACCATGAGAAAAAGAATTGCTGATTTTCACCCTAATGTTCAAAACGAGGTACGTCATAGTTACATTAAAAAAGGACCGTTTCAACCTCGGGACCATGATTTCCCTTTTAAGTTAATTGGAGGCAAAAAACGTAGATATATAAGGGTAGGGACCCCGTGGCTTCGACTTTCTGGGTCCACCACTGGTAAGGAGACCACACGTGATTGTCTAGGAAAATGATATAATCTAATGGCTAGGATGCTTTCTCATTTCTCTTCTAAGATTGTGTTCTTATTTGAACCCAACTCTCTCTCTCTCTCTCTATATATAAACCTAATAGACGATTCTAGATTTTCCGTTATATAACCTTTTTTATTTATTTCCTTCGATGCTCGATTCGTTTAGAATCCGGCTTATGCGTAATCCTGCTACGAAGGTTCTGGATAGGCCGAACTTCTCTATATACGCCTTTCCTTTTTTTTTTGTGACAATGGGGCTTAAATTGATAATAAAACATTCAGCAAGGGATACAAACGATTAAGGAAACACTTCCAGCCACCGACCCTCGGACCAGCTGAAGAACCAATCACCCTGTAAGAGCAATATGATTCGCTTGTCCTGTAATGGGTCTAAATGAGCCAAACGTGGCCAGAGCAAAACCCTCATCACCCCCACCTAATGTAAGAGTCTGGCAGAAAGAAACAATACAGAAAACAACAACGACAGGATTCATGCCTAAAAACCTCAAAAAGAGTAAAACGAAATTAAACAAAATAAACTGACAGAGCAAATGAAACTCTTCTTCAAACATCATCCTCGGCGGTGGCTCAGGAGGGGGACGGATCATCAGACCTTCATCCACCTCTTCGTCTTCTTTCGCCCGAGGACTCCTGTTCGGGGCCTCTCTCTCGCCCGTGTCCTCCTCTTCCAAAATCAGTTTTCCTTCATCGCCCTCAAGAAACATGTGATCACAATTGATGATCATCTCCTCCATATTCGTCGTGACCACAGCCGGTCCGGATTGCGACAACATCGCTTCACCCAAATCGGTCGCAAATCTTCTCAGAATCCAAGGGATCGACAATAGCGGCAGCCTGCAAACTCCTTTTCAAGGCCCCCCAAAGCCGAGGTGCTGAACTAAAATAAACCTGCAAAACAAAAGGACAAGGAGACGCAAGGGGAAACGCCAGAAGCCGCACCCCTGCAACGAGGAAAAATCAAACCTGTCTTCCCCCTTCTTTGAGCCTGTGAAACTATGTTTAAGTCCGATGGAATACCAATGGACAAAATGAACCAATCGCGCAAGAACAACTCCGGACCTAAGGGGCCAAACGCCGCTGCCGGCAGAACTAGCTAGGCAGAAAACCTAGAGACGTCCGCGTTTATATTAACTTGAAACTCAAAACTAATTATATACGCCTTTCCTTATTAGTTACTCCGTATTTATTTACGTACTACTATTATCAAATCTGAACTAAAAGTCAATGCATTATTATTAGGGTGTATTATTGGTTTCTTTTAGAGTATAATGATGGCACACATTTTTACTTGGTTAAAATTTGATAAATTTCACTTTATCATTTATGCCAAAGCTTTATTTGACCAATAAAGTCATCATTTGAAAAAAATGTCACTTTTATTTTTTTTATGTCAAAATTATGTTATTTTATTTTATGTTATTCAAATTTTCGGAGTGTCACAACAGTCCATCCCGCCGTTCACCCGTTCCAATCACCCTCCTCGAGGGAGGGCCGGGTCCTGTGTAACACACAAGTTACAAGTGAATTGAACAAAACAGTCCAGCTAGCTTGTCACTCAGTTGGGATACAGATATGAGATTACAATGCAATTTTGGTACAAAAAGCACATTATCTAAATATAAATAATCAGTAAACCGCACACGTCCTTCCTGTGTAGCTAAAACTGTCTGCCCATCTGGCAGACCCACTGAGCATGGTTCAATAGACTTAACATGGCATAACAAAGACAAATTTCCACATACATGATTGGTACCACCGGTATCAATAATCCAAGCATTATTATTAAACTTACCAGCCATGCTCTCACTAGCAGTAGAAGGTGAATTACCAAAAACGGATAACAACATTTTCCACTTTTCAGGTGTGAAACCCGACAGAGGCGTTGACTGACCGCTGCTATCTTCATCATTCGGCAGCTTAGTTTTGTTCTCAGCAGTAACGGCCACATGAGCCTTTGCTGCCGTTTTCCGCGAGACGCTCCAGTGTTGTTGGGTGTTGGTCCTTCCGTCAACATTCCTGCAGCTTCAGCGTGAAATACGCTCTGATACCATATTAACTTTGTATGTTTATGCGCAGCATGTAATCGTAGGAGAACAAAAGAAATAAGGGGTAAATCCCTTCAGTTTATTCATGTGCAGATCGTAGGTATATATACAAGAGAATACCGATCAAAGAGAATTGTTCAACTGCAATATAAGGCAAAATAATAATAGCCATAATTAATAAGATTCCTATTCCAAATAAAACTAATAGTATTTCCCTAAAATAGCTCCCAATAGTTGGGTATGACCTGCATGCACATGTGAAGGGAGTCCCTCCGTTGCATGAGGAGCCGAGGAGGGAATCCGGTGTGAGGCTTAGCTAATCATTTGACCTTTCTGGCATGGCATGGCGTTCTGAGTGCATGCTTGTGTGCATGGCGGGAAGGTATTATTTTAGGATGATGAAAAATGAATCTGATTAAGATCATCATATATAACTAATGTTACAACTTACAACATTATGGGTGCATGGTTATTTGTTTGCGCGGGCAAGCAAGGTTGCTTGAGGAGGAAAGGGAAATGATCAAGGGGATGTCGGCCTTATGGGGAGGGGGGCTTGTGAAAAGAAAATGATCGAATATGTTAAAGCATTTGTCCCACACTGGAAAGCTATAAAACAATTAAGCAATATATAAGGTTTTGGGCTACTCCTCCAATGAGGTTACTTTTAGGATGGAACCCCAGGTCCCAACTAATAATCACTTGTAAGAGTTAGAACCTTGGAGTGATGGGGTACGTCATCATACGTGTATGTTGTGTTTTGTTACTAGAATCCATGTTATAGCCAAAAGCTAAGTGGCTTATTCTCCTGAATAATAAGTAGAGCTTCTTACTTATTTGGTTGAAATGGAAATTTTCTTTTAGAATTTTTGCAACTATTTCAGCCAATTAACACTTACCAATGTCAACACTGCGGCCAATGCTCCTAGCTACTTTTTAACACATTGAGTACCCGTCTTTCACTTTGCTTTCTCCAAAACAATACTTTCATCCAAATCAAGAAGAATCATAACACTCCTCATTCAGGATCTAATTCATGTGCATGTGTTTGTGTCTTCCTCTCCCTCTCCTCTTTGCTCTTCTCCGCACATCTTAACTCGTCTAACATGTGCATCACTTGCTCTTCTACGCACATAATCAAACCACCACAATTGAGACTTCTGTGTGTTATTTTCAATAGGTGATACTCCCACCATTTTTTATTGTCTCATTCATCAAGTGGGCTTTTCTAGTATGTACACACATCCAACGTAGCATGTATATCTATCGACTAAAAACACCTTACATGCTCGTTCGCTCACATTGGACGACATTGACTAAAGAGTAGATAGGAGAAGAGGTGTGAGATGAAAAGTATGAATCTAGAGCCAACAATGGTGAACAAGGGGCATAGATGGAGATGGAGATGGAGCGATGATTTTGTACGGCGTCAAAGATGGCGTGAGACGTGGCAGCAGTGCACAAGGGACGGATGAGAGAAGATCATTGGAGCGGATGAGAGGAGGGGATCATTAGAAAGGGTTTATTTAAGAGTGTTTTGGACTATTCACTAATTTTTAGACTCTTTGTATCCAAATTTAAAAGTGATCTTATTTTTATCTTCTTAAAAGCCTAAAGTATATTTCTGTCATTATTTCTTAGAGTTAATAGTAGGATCATGTCAATCTGTATCTATGTGATAACATGAAGTCCGCCCACCTGCATGTACTAACTACTGCATTGTACCCGATCCAATGAGTACCCACTGCGAATTGCTTAGGTCAAAATAGAGAAAATTGCATTGACCGGGTAACAAGTACATACATGGTGGTGAAGAATAGTTTTATTTTTATGGGTAATGGGGAGCTTACAGATTTATACATGTCTGCCCCCATTACCTGCCTCGTACTCGCCTCTTTTATTTTTAATTAGGCGAACATAATTTAAATACCCCAACTTTTAAGGGTGTGAGGTAAGCACCCCAAATTTGCATATGTAATAAAAATATCCCAAAATTTATATAAAAAATTATCTTAGCAACATCATAATATGTTTTTCTTTTACAAATGTAAACTTTTAGGGCTGAAATTTAAAATTTAAAATACTTTGGGCATTTATAAGGTTGAAATTACTAATCTAAGCTTCACTATTTAAAATAAATAACATTAAAAAAAGTTTATAATGTTAGTTGCACACTAAAAAATGGTTAGAATATTTAAATTATTTACTAAACACTATAATTTTACATTTGTGAAAGAAAAAACATATGATCATGGTGCCAAGACGACTTTTTATATAAAATTTGGTGTATTTATATTAGAAATGCAAGTTTGAGGAGCTTACCTCACCCTCAATAGTTCGAGGTATTTAAATTATTTTCCCCTTTTTAATTTTGTTTTGATAAAAACAAAATCCTATATTTATCTCACAACTAATAAGCGATGAAATTTGATTTTTCTCTTTTCCTATAATATCAATGAAAGTTTATAATGTTTTAATAGTCCTGTTTCGTTATTATTAATTTTTTATTAATTATTTTTCAGTTCAAGTATTTGTAGGTTCAATTTAATTTATGTTGTCTTTTTTGTTGCCATGTAGATATGCGAAATTCTTAAGTGGCCTCTCACGTTTGGAGTCGTCTAGATGATGCCATTTTTCGCCTTTTAAAATGTTAATTTTATATTAATTTATCAATGATTCATTTAGTAAATCTATTATCCATTGTGGCAGTTAAGGTTGGGGTAGAAATTATACTCGACTACGGGAGGTGAAATTACGCAACAAGCAAGTAGAGATGACAGCGTGACAGATCAGGAACGGTTATACATATAAACGTACCCATCCCATTGGGTAACTTCACCACCTCATAACCGCCTCATTACCCAACAAGTAAATTTTATTCAAATCATAATCGCCCCAACGAGTAACGGGTATAACTGTGGGTAAACGCTTTATTAAATGAGTCATTGATATTTTAATATCTTTATATTATATCTTTATCTTTATATTATATATAGTAGCAAAGTCTGCTACAACTATTGGAGGGAAAATTCCCGCCCAAATTAAAGAGTATAATATTAAGAGTAATTAAGAGTAATATATGAAGTATTAGTTATGCACGTATGAATATATGCTATGGTGGAGCATTTAGTGCCCAGCATTTAAGACATTTATTTATTGTCCAGAAATGAAGTTGCTATCAAAGTGGGAAGAAATCCTACTATATATAAAAAAAAAGTATATAAAACAAATAAAATTCTCCATTAACAATTAATATGGAGCATATAATTCTTGATCATATGTAAATACACATTATTACACATATACTTTCTAAATATCTTCATCTTTATAAAGTAGCAAAGTTGCTATCATAAAAAAAGCAGCAAAATTGCTACAATTTTTAAGGCAAAATTCCCGTCCACTTTAATGTCATATTTGTAAATTAGATTGTCACATAAAAGTATAAACCTGCCGCCCATTACTATATTACTTCGTACTATATTTAAGTAGAAGGTATATTAATTATTACTACCTAGAGTAATAAAAACATAGTATTTGGAATCCACTATATATATGACCACTTTATCGTATCATACATATATTATAAACTAATATTCATCTTTATAAGGTAGAAAAGTTGCTATCATAAAAAAAGCAGCGAAATTGCTACAATTTGTTAAGGCAAAATTCCCTTCCATTTTATATTCATCTTTATAAGGTAGCAAAGTTGCTATCATAAAAAAACGCAGCGTAATTGCTACAATTTTCAAGGCAAAATTCCCGTCCATTTTAATGTCATATTTGTAAATTAGATTGTTACATAAAAGTATAAACCTGCACAACCGCCCATTAATAAAAACATAGTATTTGGAATCCACTATATATATGACCACTATCATACATATATAAACTAAGATGAAAATTTAATATCATAGACTACGAACATAACTACTCTAATTTTAAACATTATTATTAAATTTAATATACTAATGCTTATTAGATTGTGGACAAGTTGGCTTAAAATAAAGTATTTGATCCACCCAATTTTGGGTAATAAAGCATTAAAGCTGGTGTGCAAGTGTATAGTGTTTGGCTATATATAATATATCATAAAATATTATAGAGTAACTCATATATGTTTAATATATTTATAGTTTTAATGTGAAAGTAAATAAGCAGCAGTAAAATGTAGTTATTATTGTTCTCTTCCAAAGTAATAATAATAATAATAATAATAATAATAATAATAGTAATAATAATAATAATAATAATAATAATAATAATAAATAATAGTAATAGTAATAGACTAATAGTAATGATAGTAATAATAGTAATAATAGTACTAATAATAATTATAGTAATAACAATACTACTACTAACAACAACAACAACAACAAATCACGACCATCATCATTGCCCATGTGCTAAACACTGAGAGGCTGTTTCCGGATAAAGTATAAAATCTAAATATTTTGCCTGTATAATTAGTTGTAACACAAGAGTTCAATTCATTCACCACATTAAACCACGTGTAGTCATAATATTAGTCAATTATTATGTTTCACCTTTCATTACAATTGCCGGTTAAAACAATGCATCTAAATGAAATTCAGCCTGAGAGCATCTTCAATGCTATAATGTGAACGGTGCACATGTGGCATGCATCGTAGCCACATAAATATTAGCAAATAAATAATCTTTCTTCTTATTTGAATGATTTTATACAATTTTGGTAAGTTTTTCCCTGCAATGTCAACAACAATGTCAACATCTAGACGGTCTCCTTGACATTGTGGAGAAAAACTTACCAAAACTATATAAAATCATTCAAATAAGGAGAGAAATAATTTATTTACTAATATTTATGTGGTTATTTCTCATGCCACATGTGCACCGTGCACATTTTACCATTGGAGATGCTCTGAATCTATTCAATGGAAAGTTTGTATTCCTATATTCCAGATGTGGCAAGTTACAAAATATAAGAAAGCGAAAAATATTGATGTCTTGAATCAAAGGGTAATTCAAATTTGTTTTTAATTTATTATCTGTAATGTAATTCCACGATTAAATCATTACATACTATTTGTTATCTGTAATGTGATTCCACGAATAAATTATTTGTTTTTGTAGAAAATTTTGATACATGCTATTATTAAAACTATCTAATTTCTAAATGAGGTTTTTCCTAAAATATTATCAATAAAAAATTTATGGACAAAATGTGACAATAAGTTACTATGAATAAATTTTATAGTCACTATGATATAACATTTAAATGCAATTATAGTCACTAAAGTCACTAGGGTCATGTTTTTATCCACTACTTTTATTTTAGTTATATATTTATAATTTTTTATTTCCAAATCCGAACCACTTTTAGATTAAGAGTGCGCTTATATTGTCGAGAGTTTGTTGGTTGCTAATTGGCTACGAATGAACCAATATCGAATAAGCACATTACACACCAATATCGTCTCAATTTCAAGGAATAACTATGACCAAGGCGGATCCAAGATTTCAATCCAAGTATGGGTCAAAAGGTTTTGATTCTGCAACTATCACTGGTCCCGTCGGATAGTAGAATTCCTTTTAAATTTCAACGCAGGCAATTCCTAATAATTGTTTCATTTGTCATAATGATAAACAAAAGTCAAGAACAATCTCTACATCAAGTGGGTATATATCTTCCAAAACCTACGTTTACGCACGGTCAATTGTATGTTACTATTACAAGGGTTATCTGAAGGAGTGAGTTGAAGATTCTCATATGTGATGACGAAGGCCAGCCGCTCTATCAACTCCACCAAAAATGTAGTCTATAAAGAAGTTTTTTAAATTTGTGAAACCTTTTTTTTACGTTGTCAACATATATGATTGTTTTATTTGATAAAGTTTCATGAGACCTATTAATAATTTATAATCGTACTATCAACTTATTCATTGTCACAAAAAGCTTATTTCTTTTCACATAGAGCTTATATGGTTACACATTATTATTATTGTTGTTGTTGTTGTTGTTATATTATTAATACTATTATTATTATTTTGCAATTTTCATACGATTCAAATTTTCCACAACTTTTTTTTTTCATATTGCAAAACTCTTCAAATTCCTCATTGACAGGCGCCCAGGCCCAGGCCTACGAATAGCAAAATCTAGGGATTACCACTTCAAAACATTTTGAAATGCCTCCCCGTAGTGAATATAAAAAAACATTGCAAATTTTCCACAACTATTACAACACATATAATAAAAGTCATAATATATATTACATAAATGTTATCATCTTTTTTTATTTTACAAATTATACATTATGTACCATCGTAAAACATAATTTTATTAGGTTACGAATTATTCAATTCTAGATATACCCCGTGCATCGCACGGGTACTTCGTCTAGTTTTAAAAGAGGAAATTGCCATCGCCTAGACACTCTAGATGTCAGACATCACTAAGTTTCGTGTAGCTACAAGACAAGAAAGAAGACAACCTAAACTATTTTGAACCGAAAGTACTTATATTGAAAAAAAAATCACAAACCAAATCTGACAATAATAAAAAACGACTATTAAAATCTATTACAAATTCTCATTCATACACTACAGTTATAACATCCATTATCCATATATACATAATGAAATGAAAAGAATTTCATCTTTTATTGGTTGTGAGACAAATCATAGGAAAAATCGTAATAAAAATATAACTAAAAATACATGGGACGGATACATGGAGGGTAATTAAGTGGGCATGTATAAAACCGTAACCGCTCTGTTACCCTTAAAAATAAAACGGATACTCACCAGTCGTACCTATTCACCCACTAGGGATGTTTTCACTTGGATTGTAATTTGTTGGTCCGGTCTGGTCTGGTCTGATTTCTTTGTATTTTTATAACTGTCCAAGTCTGGGGTCTAGGACAAATTACAGTCCAAGTAAAAACATCCTAGATACGTCACAATTGCCATTTCTATAGTCAGGTAGGATTATATGCGTAGGCGCCTGTGATCCGCCCATTGCCACCTATCTCTAGGGTTGGTTTGCAACTGCTTTTAAAAAAGCACTTCTCAGCTTTTGGCTTTTAAAAACACTTATTTTCCCAAACACTAAACTTTTATTTTTCTTGGCTTCCGCGTCAAAAGTGCTTTTACTTTTTCTATTACACAAAAGCACTTATTTTACCAAACACTACCAACTTTTACTTTTCAAAATCACTTTTTTCTCAAACACTATCAACTTTTATTTAATCACTTCTCTCCATTTCATTTAAAAAAACATTTTTTTTAAAAGTAGAAGTTGCTGCAAACAGACCCCTAACTGCGACTACTTCACCAGTCGAGTGAGGGTGGGTCACTGTGAGGGCAGGGGTGGGCTTCAGCCCAACCCAATTGTTTTATTTTTAATAAAAAAAATTAATGTCCAGTCCAGTCCACGTGAGTCCAAGACTACCGGTGCAGTCCTAATTCATTCCTCTGATCTTCAGACCAGAAAGGAAGGAAAGCTCCATAGTCCATCAACCCGCTCCGCTGCAAACCATCAGGATTCATATTTGTCTCAACCGACCCCATCGACTTCCGTCTTCGGACCGGAGCGTCCCAATTTCTCCCCAGGCCTCTTTTCTTCTGGTCCGGTGCTGAGAGAGCATGGATGTAGTTTTTGCAACATTGCTGCTCGCTATCTTACTTGGCCTCCTCATTCTTATCCCTAGAGTGCGCAAAATTTCCGGTGTGGATTATTTTTCTTCTTTAGTGCTGATATAGCTTCTTCCGCTCTACGTACTTCATTATGGATGCTGAACCTGTATACTAAATGGTACATTCTTTTTCGTTTTTTTGTTAGATGAACCCAGAAAACTCCAAGCAAATGCTCAAGTGGAGGTACTGTTTTCCGTCCTCTTTGCATTCGCCAATTTCATTAGGGATATATACATATATGACCCATTGTTTCATCCCATGAGTTTCTATTAGCCCATTATAGGACGCTACTCGTTTGCGAAAGAATGTAGTATAATGTGAGATTAGACATGAACTATTATAGTTATCTTCTTGCACATCTTGGAAGTTATTTTAATAGCTATTCAGCTTACCAGTGCCACTTTTACAGGAAGTCCTGAAGTGATTGACTGCTAATATTGGTTAATTTGTGTTCTTATTATCAGAAATCCAGTTACAAAAAAGTGATATCTATATTTGATATTCATGTTCAATAAGTTTTTTCACTAAGTACTTATTGTATCTTTAGAATTATTTCCACTTACATTGCAGGATCATAAAATATTGCAAGAATACCTTCTTTTTCATTAATTTATATTGCTAACCAAATTTACATTTTTTTTTTCATGCCATAAGAAAGGTGATGATGAATTTTGAACTATATTGCAAATTCTTTTTTCGTTGGTTAACAAATTCTTCTTGATCTCCCGTTTTCAAACTGAAGGTACATAAAGCCTACAGTAAAGCAGAAGTTGCATTGCATAACAAAAGATCTGATTGTTGGATCATTATACAAGACAAGGTTTTCCTATTAACTTCAAAACCATTTATTTGATTTCATTTACCTGACGTGTTCTTTCTGATCTTCTTGGATTAGTTTATTTCATGTCTTAAAAAATATAGGTTTTTGATGTTACCTCGTATGTGGAAGAACATCCTGGGGGCGATGCCATCTTAGCACATGCTGGTGATGATTCAACAGAAGGTTTTTATGGGTGTGTTATTCCTCATTTTTGTACTCTATACTGTTCAATTATGTTTGAAGATGATTTATTAAAGTATTAATTAGTAGAATATAGAGTCTGTTTGGTGAAAAGTTAAGAGGCCCTAAATGGGGGGGATAAAAGGCTGATGTTAAGTGTTGTCTTATAGGTGTAGTGAACTTGATTAAGACCATATTTAGCTCAGGTTATAGAAGTAGAGCTTATTTGAGAAGAGTGTTTTAAATAAGAGCACATAATTAAGTTATTGAGAGTAAGTTTTCATGGTGAAGTTATTGAGTGTTTGGCTTGTCATCAAGAAACCGCTATACAACCTGAAAGATTAAGAGCCCGTTTGGTAACACTGAAAAAATAGCTGAATCGGCTGATTCTGTTGAAGTGACTAATTTGTTAATTCTGCTGAATTATGAAAAAATTATATTGAAAATATATTTTACTAATAAAATAAAGAAAAAATATATGAAAAAATAGCTAAAATGGTCCTCTACAGTAACTTTACCCAATCCAGCCTGAAAAGTAATTTCAACTTTATTTATTTTGATTAATACACAATTCAACGTGCGAAACCAAAAGTTATGTTTGATGAAAAAGTTGGCAAATAAGGTTGATAAGCCGAAAACAGGGTCAACATCAGCACTCTAAAGTTGAGCTCTTGGGAGTACAAGTAAATTGGGTTTCCTTCTCCTTTAAGTGTTTTTTTTAACAAGCTAAGCTAAACATTTAATTTACTAATTAGAACTGTCTTTGATTTGAAAGGACCACTATTAACCCTATGAAAATTTATATCAAACAAACTCTAACTCTAATTTAGTTCAAAAGAACGTCATTTTGGTATTTTTACAAAATTTAAATTTATAACACTTGGTACTATATCATTGTTGTGATTGAAAATATAATAATGTATATGTATAAAATAAAAAATTAGAGCAATTTTTAATTTAAAAAGGTACAATGTCAAGGAAAGAAACCAATCCTCTGAATTGTCCCCCCCGACAATTCTTCTGAATTCATTTGAGATTTTCCATTTGTTTTCCTAATCAGAACTATTATTGGCATTGTGTTGCATGATTACTGTATTGTTTTGATGGTGCTTTCCATATTGGTGTCATTTTCCAGGCCTCAACATGCGTCCCGAGTATTTGAGATGATTGGCGAATACTACATAGGAAAACTGGAAAAATAATCAACCTGCAAATGGTTTGGGCAACCTCACTTTGTCCTATCATACATTCTTGTGCTCATTTGATCTTTCCTCCTGCTGAAGCATTTCCATCTCACTAATTAAGCGTCATGTATATCATTTGCTGCTTTTTAACATTCAAACAACCTTATTTGATCATCTACACTTCATTATACTATCTCCTCTTCACTCATATTGGCAGCCTATTTTTCAATAAAGTTTAGTAAGCCACTGGTTTGGTAGCTATTTTGGTCTAATCCAACTTGTGCTCCTTGAGATCATAATACATCTTTGTTATTTTGGTCTTTACCATTTCAAGTATTTTTTGCCCGGCCTGGCTTCCTCTGGCATGAAATGTTACTTGGGTTGTTTAGGGACTGGTGATCTACTCATTTAGCATCATATATGTTTCTTGACTTTTAAATGTGACTAGTTGCACGCACACACATAATGCTTTAAGTTGTGATCAAACTAGCACATAGTATGTAAAATTGCTTAATACTCCGAATCCAAAATGTGATAAGAACATCAGATAATTGACATCTTCCACCTAAGGCTTTTTTTTGTAACAACACCCCTACCCCTGTTTTGGACTTAACCTAATCACATACGGTAAGGATGTTTACCACCAAGTGATACCGCATGAGTAAAATTGTAAAACCATGCAATTCTACATGAGGTTGTTCATCATAACGAGACTTATTAAAGCACAAAAAATTAAGCGCACTAAAGTGCTGAAGTGCACACGAGTGAAGATTTAGGGCTTGGCCAAGTGAAGGTGCATGAGAAAGCGTCACTTTTTAGGGCTTTTTTGAAAAGTGCCGTCTTCTTCGTCAAACTTCAATTTTTTTCATAGTTTTGACTCGGGGATTGGTCGTTCTACTTCCTTTTCTAATACCAAATGGTTGTAGTTATAAATTTTCAATGTTGTCAAGGCGTCAAGCTATTCTTCGATGCCGATTGGTTGTCCATCTTCATCGTCGTCCATCCCAGGCTCCCAGTTGTTCTTCTGATCTTCAACACCGGCCCTCCATAGATCTCAATTGTTAATCGTAGCCATCTGTTCGTTCATTGTAGCTAGCCCAGTCTCCATCGACGGTCGCCCACGATTCGAGTTTCATCATCAATCATGATAAATAGTATCTCCCTCCGTCCCATTTAAAGGTTTTCACTTTGTTAGACGTTCCATTTAAAGGTTCTCATTTCTATTTTAGGAAACAATCAATACTTCTAAATGAGAATTTAATCATCAAGTATTAAAACTAATACATCTATAGCATCACAATTATCACCAATGACCCCATTATATTATATAACTTTTAAAATTATTTCTCAAAATGTACTCAAATTACAATATTTAATTATTCTCTAAATAACTGTGCCATTTTACAATGGGAACCTTTAAACGGGACGGAGGTAGTATCAAATTTAAGCTTGGATTGACCAAAT